>JADLSH010000239.1:1075000-2275000 GCA_016169945.1 Trachythela sp. YZ-2020
CCCACGACCATTAGCTACTCCCGTTAATGGGGAGTTTTCAAAAATATCCGAACACCTATATATGGCTGGTTATAGTAAAAAAAAGTCACGGATGCGTGTTTTTACAAACTTTCAATAAATTGTGTTAATGAGACACAAAGTCTTATTAGATTCTCAACATGGGGAATTTTTATTTCATCTTTAACTTAGAATGTAAAAATATACTATTTAGAGCGATCATACAGTAATTGCTACCCCGGGGCGGAGGATATTGAAATGGGTGTATTTTCCCATTTTTCTTAATGATCAGGGTGGGTTACAAAACAAATTTATCATTTTAAGAGGGGGTATGAAACAAAATTTATTTTCCAATACAGAAAATATTTTCAGTTTCGGTTACAGGCTATAGTTATCCGTACAAATTGTCTTGCGATAATACACCACTGCGTGACCATTGTATTTTTATACAGTGTAATGTGGTTTTGTAACTTGTTGTTTCACAATGGCGGAATGGCGATGCGAGACAAGCTGCCATGGGATTAACCCTTGGTCTTTTGGGTGTATGGGGGGTGCCCGCGGTTTATATAACAAAAGTGTTTACGCTATTGATGGTTTTCGCACGTGACCGGTGGCCCTATTGGATTCCTGAAACAATAAGAAATTCTTGAATAAGAATAGAGCTAAATTCCCACAGAGTCGGACTGGCCCCCCTTAGGATGCCGTTGCTGCGGCCCTTTCCCGTTGTATAGTTGATATGTAGTGCAATTCCTATATAAAACCCAATTTTGCATTTATAGTCGTTTTACGTTTTAATCAGTATGGTACAGCTAATACTATATTACGATTAAATAATGTTTTAGTACGCTTCACGCAGCTGAACATGAAGTAGTCACCTAATTAACTAATATACACAATGCGAGTTTTTTTGACGACATGATGTATGTTATATTAATAAGTTTTGTGGAAGCACCACGTAAAATATTTATTTGTTATTTCGTGTAGTTGGCTCAATACTTATACACGCAGTATTTTAATATAGAACTCTATTTTTTTACTCTTTTTGATCATTGGGTATGAAATATTTACATCATCTTCTGGATGGGTGCCAAATATCTTACAATCTTCTGGGTGCATGAATTTAAAAAAAAAACCACCTAAAATATGAAAATATCCTCGCTGCTCCCTAACCCCAGGGTCTAACTAATTGGTAACTTTTTATGACTTGTATCTTTAGTATTCATGACATTTTATTGACTTATGGCTGTCTCTGGTTTCCCCATCTATCATTTATGTTTTGTATTTGTGAATTGTTTTAAATTTTACAGGGAGTGCTTTGTGACATTGGATGAGATGGAAGTGGCTAAAAAATTTAAATTAGCCATTAATAGGACATTTAGTGAAAATGGTGGAGTGTTTTGGCAAGGTATTTCTTGATGTTGTATAGTTCATTTTTATTATATATATATTTGAGTGGTTTACTATAGAAACTATTCAGTGACATATTTTCCCTATCCTCACCGTATTGAATGAATCTATATAATTAAAAAAATTACATTGTCTTGAGGATATGAATTTTACTTTCTCTTGATGAAAACAAAATATTCTTTTATTAAGCAATCGGTGATAAAATTCATATCCTCAAACCACCGTTTAATATCCTATTTTAGAAGATATCGAAATGTAAATAATTACGTCAGCCTCATGCTTATGGCTGTGTTCTATTTTAAGGTTAATTCTTTTAATTTCTATTTTAAGGTGTTAACGACGAACAGCTGACACGGTATCTTATGGCTTTGGTACAAGACTTCGTGTCAAACCATTGGAAAGTACTTTCTGGAAGCCTCACCACTGGGCGGCAAACAAATTTGAAGCCAATCAATATTTTGGGGGAATTTGAAGAAGATGCAGATACTTCAGATTCCCACGAGGTTAAAGACAATTACAATTCGTCAGTTTATATACTTAACGAAAAACTACAAGTAAGAGAAAACATTTTTAAATATCTTTTTCAAGTGTTTGAAAAAACATTTTTAGATATCTTGGTGTTCCTAAGATATTGTTGCAATTCATTTCCTCAGTCTGCCCAATTAATTTCACTACACTTTTTGTATTTTGTTCTGAGTTTGAAAAGGCAAAAAAGGAAGTTTGCATACTTTTGTGCATCAAAATAAGAAACATCGGGAGGAAAATTGCCCTTATTGTAAACCTGGGCCGGTTGTTCAAAGGTGGGTTAATGCTAACCCTGGGTTAAAATTTAACCTGCTGTTTTAGTTTGTGTATTTCTACATGTCTGTTAATCTCAAACTTCAGAAAAGAAAACTCCCATTGATGCAGACAAGATTTCCGAAGAGATATTTCCAAGCTTATAAACAAGTTGCTGGGAGATTTGCTTTGAATTTCAAGTTAACCCAGGGTTAAGTTAACCGGCTTTTGAACAACTGGCCCCTGAGGCCTGTGCAATCGATAAAAATCGATGATCGGAAAACCAATCGATATAATTTGTTAATTGATATCGACTGCAGGTATTGGCCAATCGATGATCAACGGGTAATCGCAATTTTTTTGGTAAATTTCATCGATTGTTATCGATTTTTTCCGATTCCATCGGTTGTTATTGAGACTCGCGATATAAACAAAAAATCTTGAGCATCTATTTTGGTCCAGACGTCAATGAGCTGTTTTTAATTTCTATCAACACCTTCGGTTTAGGATCATACCTTCGGCTTTTAAGTTATCATACCTCCGGCTTTTAAGTTATTATAATTGTTAGTTTATCACACTCTCTTCCAAAAAAAGTCACTTTATATTCTTGGCTTTCTTTACATGAGCCAAATATCAGACGTATATCGATTGATTATTGATTTCCAACATCAATCGAATGATTGATATCGATTTTCATCGATTGCACACCCTGGTTGTCCTTGCACAGGAGGAAATTAACCAGAGTACTGTACCGGGAGAAAACTTCCGCCACATTGGGGTGGTGAAACAATGCGAAATTTTTGAATAAGAATAAAGCTAAATTCGACATGTCCGCGCGAGTAATACGCTCGAGGATTATCTTGCAAGATCTAAAACTATAGACGCTTTACGGGCCCTCAGGCGAATGTCAAAGGCGTGAAGATTGTTGAGGGTTCGGCGTAAGTTGCCTCTGGAAGTTTTTTAACTTCCATCATTTTGAGGCAAATTTGAAGCATGCATGCCTATATATAATCATGTTATGCTTATCACAATTTGAAGTAATTGAAGTCGGCTTATTGTGCAGAAGGAAAAAAACAAGTATAGGTTACATTTTTACTTTTTATCATTCCAGGTAAACAAGGATGGGATAATTGAGGAAGAAAATCTGCGCCATATATGGATGGTGCCCTTCCTCAGGGTGATGCCATCTGCACTGGCTGACAAGTCCCTAAAAACATTACTACAAGGTCACCAAGTCGTAATGGATTTGCCAATTAAAGCCTTTCCATGGCATACTTTTGTAAGCCAGGCGAAGGATTTCTTTGACGCCAACTTTATGCCGTTTCTGTTGTTTCTCAGTGGTGGAATAGGAGCCTTCCACTACGAGAAGATTCTCGCTTCAATTGGTAAAAACTGCTTAATTATGTTATTGTTAATTGTTGTAGACTCTGGTGTTATAAAATAAGCGATCATTTGTTGTATAACATCACGTTTCTTATTTGTTGCTGAATTTATTTATTTAATAATTAAGTGACTGTTGATTTAATAATTAAGTGGCTGTGTTAACTGGTCAAAAGCTCAACAATAACTATTTAATATGTTGTTTCTAAAAATGTTCACTTATTACAATTTGTCACTATGTTTAATTTGTCACTATGTAAACGTTTTTATGTAAACCGGAATTAGAATGCAAATGTTTTTTATAAGCAAAATATATATTTATAGGGTCATGCCCTGTTCCTACTGCTGTTGGGGATACGGCTAGCGGGAAATCGACAGCACTTAAGCTTATCAGCAAATTAATGGGGATGCATCTGGTGTCGCAGTCATCGGGGGAATTTATTGTGACCGACTTAACGAAGACCACCATTCCATTGTGTTGGGATGACCCAACTCACCCGAGCGTCTTACGGCAACCATTGGTCTCCGTGTTCAACGGCTTGGGGAACCAGACGCAGGGAAGAGGAAACGAAAAACCGTTAACATCATTCCTCTTAACCATCAATTTTAAAATGGATGATGACATGAGGTAAAATTTAAAAACATGTCTTTAAACTTGATTTATTTGCAAATTAAATTATTTCACATTTGCATGGGTTGCAAGTTCTAAATTTCCATTCTGAGGAAAGCAGAATGTTCGCGTCCATAACCACAAGGGCGAGTGAAAAGACAAGGTAGAGTATTACGATTAAACAATTATATAATTATTATACATTCAAACTTTATTCTTTTTTCTGATTGGTCGAGAGCCGCCGGCTAATTTTCGGTGTTCCGCCTGTGACGTCATCATGTGCAATAATTTTTTTTTGTACCGAAGTTCGGTAGCACGCTCTAGCATCTCGGTAAGAAAAAGCGCACGAAAATTAAAGAACCAAATGTTGGTTTATGTTGTTTTATAAAGTTTGAACCTATAATGAAACAATTACTGGATTCGGCTTTCGCAGGATATCCAGAATTATTATATGGCTGAGCTTGTTTTGGGGTCATTACGCCAAAACGGCGGACGCTGATTTGTCTTCGGTTTTATCGCACAAACCTAGCACCTTCGTCGCTTGCGATCTGTACGTAACATACCTCGAACTCGGTGAATTATAAGTCTTTAAAAATGCAAATTATTATGAACTTTAAATGCACAATTTCTAATTGTAGACTGACATGCTTTGGCAAAACCTTTGTCATATTTACTTAAAGATAAACAGTTAAACTGATTTATAAGTGGACTCTGGAGACAAGTGAATTTAAATCCAAATTACCCAAATAAAATTTGCTGAAATATGTAAATGATCAATTGTTTGTATATATATATGTTAATTAAAGAATTTAACATTACAGGATAAATTACAATAGGAGCATTAAAGATACGTTACTTTGTGTCTATCAAGGCATTGTTATGTGTAAAATTTTATATTATATATTATTTAATAGATCTTTTGAAAGAACCACGCCAGTTTGGTTCAACAAACTTATTATTAAGGAAGATGGCGTGGCGGCGGACTTTCTAGAAGCAAGAAAAATGATGTTTGCTTCAGCAAGTACTCACAGTATTATGGACATAATAGCTATGGGGCAGCAAGTTAAGCAAGAAAACCTGGCAAATCATATTTCATTTTTTAAAGAGTATTTGTGTGGACTACCATCAAGACTTGCGGAAATTTATTCCGTTTACAGGCTGTTTTCACAAGAGGTTAGTAAGGGATCTGGTTATCATAAAAAATTATATTTTAAAAAAGTTACATTTTTAAAATTATATTTATAGATCATCAAGTTGGTCGATGATGCGGATGTCATTACGAACTCAAGCCGATGACTACCTAACAGCAGAGTTTCTGCCGTATGTCACATCTTTTATGATGTTACTGTCAAGGCCCACGAGTATGGAAGAAGTGTTCCGGCTTTTATTACAAGCCATTGTAAAGCAGCAGCTGGAAAAATCCAATGTACGTGTATACTATTTTTGATGTTTTTACATAGCATGTTTCCATTTTTTCATAAACTTTAAACTCTTTTATCCATACAATACAAACGCACAATATGCTGCATGACGCAGCATAAATGACAAACTGACAAACATTGATGTGGAAGTCCATGTAAACAACTAAACTTCAAATATTATTGAGGCGATGCATCTTACGACACCATATAACGACAATACAGAACGACAATATATAACATTTTGCCACAAATTGGTGGTATAAAATTATTAAATGGTGTAGAATTTTGCGAAAAAATGCGGTGAAATGACGTAGAATGGCGTTAGTGAGCCAGAAAAGTTCGCCACACCACAGACTATTAGTTAGTTTTCGTTTTATTTTATAAAACAAATAAAATATACCCCTCCTATGCATATGTACTCTTATGAAGGTACATTCGACATAATTTGAACACGAAAGAAGTGTAACTACTCAACTTCTTTCGTGTTCAAATGACGTCAAACGTGCCTTTATAAGAGCATGGAGCTTTAATGTTTTATTTGTTAAATATATTTATACAATAACGTGACTTCTATGTGCATTTTCATTGGTTGTTGACCGTGGTCTACTAAAGGACACACGCACAGCTGACGTCAAATCACGTCAGACACGTCGGCAGACTTGTTTTTCTTTTTCAAGCCCCAGAAATTCTACAATAAATGACTTGGCGTTTTTATTGTATAAACAGATAGATTACATTTTCCGTGTGTCTGTCCTGTGATAGATCACAGAAGACCTCACAGCGTGTAAAGAACAACAGTCACGCCACTCTACTTCGTCTCGTACTTTTTTGTTCTTTACACGCTGTGACGTCATCTGTGATCTATCACAGTACACACACACGGAAAGTGTAATCTATTTGTTATTTATACAATACCCGGGTTGCTATGCGTGTTTTCATTGGTTGTTGCCCATGATCTATTAGAGGACAGACACATGGATCACGTCAGATGACTTGCTTTTTTCTTTCTTCATGTCCCCAAATCCGGCAAGATTTGTATTGTATAAAACAAATAGATTCCATTTTGTTGTTGTCTGTTCAGTTATAGATGCACAGAAGACGTAACAACGTGGGTAAGAACACGACGTAACAACGTGTAACACGACGTAAGACGTAACAACGTGGGTAAGATCAGTGACACACTCGACTGCGTCTTGTGGGCCACTTTTTTGTTCTTACCACGTTGTGACGTCATCTGTGCATCTATAACTGAACAGACAACGGCAAAATGGAATCTATTTGTTAAATATGTATATGTATTTAACAAATAAAACATAAAGCTCCGTGCATATGTACTCTTATAAAGGCACGTTTGACGTCATTTGAACACTTCTTTCGTGTTCAAATCACGTCAAATGTACCTTTATAAGAGTACATATGCACAGGAGCGGTATGTTTTATTTGTTTTATAAAATAAGAAGAAAAATCAAGCTAAAATGAGGTAGTTTAGCGGACTGTTCCGGCCAGATGACGCCATTCATGACCTATGTTCTCTTGTAAATGCACAGAGCCCAGCCAATTAGAGCGTGCGTAGATGCATGTTATGTTATAATTAACAAATAAAACATAAAGCTCCGTGCATATATGCACAGGAGAGGTATGTTTTATTTGTTTTATAAAATAAAAAGGGGGAAATGGCTAAAAGCTAGTGAGATAGTTTTGAAAGTTCGCTAGCTTTTCCCGCCAGATAACGACATCCTACGCCATTTTACGTCATTCATGATCTTCATACTCTTATAAATGCACGGTGTCCAGCCAATCAGAGCGCGCGTAGAGGGCACCTTATTTTATAAATATATATAAAATCTTCTGATATATTAAATTCAGATTGCAAAATGGATGAGAACAAATGTTCAGGGGAGAAAGACCGATCGGATAAGGTCCATTGCCTTTTTGCTGCCAAAAGCTTTGGCCTGTATTCAAAGGGCTGGAATCCCTGCACCCACTGAAAAGAATATTCGGGATCTGTTGCACAAAGTTGATGCTGCCTCCACCGAGTATAAATCTACCTTCTTGGACCAGCCAAAGAAGGTCAGCTGTGTTCGTATTCCCCGAGATGTCCTGAGCCAGGATACACTGGGACAACTTGATAAAAGTACGTGCAAATTTTCCACATTATTCACTCATTCGAATGGTAACAATAGTAAAAGCCTGACTAACTCATCGGAAATTATTTATCTGTTAAAAATAGTTTTCAGTGAGCAGCCTGAGGACGATAACATGGAAGTGACTGAAGATCAAGCTGTCACGCAAGTGGACGAACCATGTCTTGAATGCATAAAAAAAGACAAAGAACTAAAGGAAATCGTGGAAAAACACAAAAGAGAAGCAAAAGAAACATCGGATTGGCATAAAAAGGAAATCGAACACCTTGACCAAAGGTTAGCTACGGAAAGAAGAGAGAGAAAAAATCAAAATGCTCTATTTAAGAGGCAGAATCGCTAAAGGAGAAATACAGGGAAGCAATGGTTGAATTAAACCAGTTAAAAAACAAGTGTAATCAACAACCTAGACCTAGTTGCAGCTCAAGTGCTGTGGCCCAAGCGGTGGCTGGGATTGTGGGTAAGTGATTTCAATAAAATGAAATTTCAGGTCAAAAAATACTGCTCTAATCATATATATATACCACATCATACCATTTTTAGTTAGTCAACCAATTGATCGAAACAACCAAGAGAGATAACTTAATGACTCTGGTGAGTGTGATTTTAAATTATAGGCGGGGCATACCTTCAAAAAATCTTTTTAATTTTTGGAGACTGAAATATAAATCGTTTTTGTTAAAGTGCTTATGAAACCAAATTTTCGGTTTGAAATACCACATAAAATGACAGAGTAACATATATTTTAGTTCTTCATTTACTTTCTTCGTTTTTGATATATTTCAATTTCTTTAATATGTATTTTAACCAGTGACGTCGCATGTACATAATTACTTATCGTGAATATGTATTTTTTAACCAGTGACGTCGCATGTGCATAATTACTTATCGTGAAATATTATATCTTTGATATTATCAAACAAAACCACTTGAAACGCATATGTAGAGTAGCGAAAGGACACACAGACACCTGGTTCATTCGATGATTTTTCGTTTAATAATAACAAAGGAAATATAAGTAATTATGCACATGCGACGTCACTGGTTAAAAAATACATATTAAAGAAATATATCAAAAACGAAGAAAGTAAATGAAGAACTGAAATGTATGTTACTCTGTCATTTTATGTGTTCTTTCAAATAAGATGATTTATTTCAAACCGAAAATTTGGTTTCATAAGCACTTTAGAATATCTTTGCAACGCCAAATTAAGTGAACACGAAATTCCCATAGGTTTGGCTACAAAGTATAGAAATTAAGCAGTTTAGCCATTTTAAGTTATAAGCTTGGTTTCCACCAGAAATAATTAAGAATTAAACAATGAGGGTGAGTTGAGATGATAGTCAATAAGGCAATGCTGAGTTGAGTGTTGTTCATAGGCAACTTGTTTTAATATAAACCAACTAGTTGGACAAAAGATAAAATATCATTTCTAACAAACAGTAATTCTTGCTACAAGTGGCCTATCACTAATAGCCAACGAGTAGCTCAGTCAATCAGAAGATGGGGTTTTGTAATAAGCCCACTACTCAGTTTATACTAAAACAAGATAGAAAAATAAATGAATTCCAATATGATTTAAAATAGTTTATTTTATTTTAAACAATGTTAAATTTGTTTTATGTTTTTCACGTTCTAAATCACAAATTTGTTGCATTTTAAGGGTTGGGGGAGGAGCTTGGTGCTGGAAATGAAGGTACAGTATAGTTTATAGTTATTGTGGAGTATAATCAGAATTGCATTTCTTGCATGCAAGAAATTTTACCCCAGATTTTAATGATTTCATTTGAACGAAAATTTAAAATAACAATGTATCAAAACATTTTGTACTTCCAAAAAAGGTTTGTTGATATGAAAATGTTATACTTATGAAGTCACGCTGCATAAATTTTAAGATGGTCCACAGAATATTTCACACATACATTTGCACATTTAGTGACCAGTAAGGGGTAAATACATGCACAGTATTAAAGGGTCGCGTCTAAAAGGGATGACTCGAAAGGACCCGTCCAGTCCCCTCGCAAATTTTTCTTCCCATTTTTATCATACCTTCCCTAAAAAAATACGATATCCTACCCCCACACGTCCAAAATGTATTCTTTCCTCCAACCAGGGTTTTATAGAAACAAACCCTAACCCCGGGAGACTAAAATGGGAAGAAAAATTTGCGAGGGGACTGGACGGGTCCTTTTGAGTTGAAATTTCTGGGCATAATGCATTATATTCCCTTAATTAATGAGTTAAATTGTCTGGCATTAGACAGAGTAAAAATAAGTGTGAAATGGAGCCAATGTACTTTATTAATCTTTCCCCTGTACTGTAGTGGCCTTTTATTCTTTTACTCTGGCCAATGCCACATGATTCACTCATCAAGGAAAGAAATTCACTAGTGAAAGGGTTACAGTGTATATCTGTGGTCGTTTATTCCAACTTTTGTGCTCCAGCAACTTTAGTTTAAAATAACTCCAGGAGATTACACACTTTGTTTTTTTACTTTATTTTAAATTTTAAAAATTGGAAGTTTACTTTGATTATAATTAATTATGATTACTATAATTATGCCCTGTCTTATTAAACTATTTAAGGTTATTTGAATTTTCTCAGGTGATGTTCAACATTCATCGAAACGATCTGTGGAATCTCAAGATGCTAACAAGTCAATTTGTAATTTGTGCAACAAGAACAAGAAAAGTTCAGCAGGCATGATCAAATGCACTAAATGCAAACAGTGGCTGCACTGTTCTTGCTTGGCATTGAAATATCAGGAAGCTCGAAAAATAAAAGAGGATTTCCTATGCATGGAATGTAAGAAAAATAAGTGAATGTACACCTGCAATTTGCAGTAATACAACACCAATTGTAAGGTATTCTGCTATTGGTCTTGGCCACTAATTAATATTCTAGTTAATAGTTAAGGAATTCAATTTGATTGGTTAGGGTTAGTCAATATTATAATAGTTAATGAATTCTTTTTTCAGCTACACATATTACAGTATATACCTACTACAGACTACTGAAAATATGAGGCAGACTACTGAAAATATGAGGCATTTGTTCTTGAATAAAGTTATCCAAAGTGCAAAACTTACATGTACACCACTGTTCAGAAATAATTTAATGAACACCTAGGGCGCTTTCCATTTGCACGGTTAGACCGGTCAGTCCGGCCAGAATGGACTTGCTTTTGATTAGGACCAAATTTTCCAGTCAGACCATCCCAGGTCTCAAACAAATCGTGTTCCATTTAACCGGACTGACCGGTCTAACCGGTCTAACCGTGCAAATGGAAAGCGCTCCTAGACTAAACCACACCTAAGGAAAACCTCAATTTGGTGATCCTGCTCTAACTCTGTTCAGCATTCGTCAAACTGACATTAAACTGCAAGGCACAAAATTTTGAAAGTTTTCTAAGTTACAGCTTTATTGTGCTTTACTAAACTTTGCCGGCACTTGTTGTCAACCTTCTTGTGCACATTTTGGTTATTTCTGAGCAGTTTTAGTCACATGTAAGTCTTATTTTAATCTAAACTACCAAATTACAATTGTGCTTCCATAACTACTGTAAGATCAATGGATCTACAATGATTAACCAGTAGAAATTCAAGTTGTTCTCATTAAATTTCTTAAAAATGTTCTTACATGTATGTACAATATTGAAAAATAACCTCTGGTTATTAGAAAGCTTAAGCTTTGTGTTGTTGGGAATGGTGGCAAAGTTTGAATTGTCATTCACAAATAAACTTGTTCTAAAATTGTACAATGCAAATTGAGTTATTTTGGCTGACAAATATGAAACTCAGAGAGATCATATGCTTGTATAATTAAAATCCAATATAATGACAAAACTTGATAAATTAAAACGAAGTGGATTTGGCTTTATTATTGCTATCAATGGACTCACTTTTGTGAAATGTCCACAGCAGCCAAATGAACAAGTAATTTGTTCTACCATAATATTAATTAAAATTAGAAAATGCTGTCTATTGTAGGCCATGAGCACAAAGCTTAATTTTCCTGGTACTAAGATTATTTTTTGGGGAGAACTGGAGTTTTATAATTGCCATGACATTTCTCAGTGTATTTATTTCTATATTTAACTAATCTATGTAAAAAAAAGAATTGGTGAATATGCGGCATAGCACACATAACTTTCTTCAAACTACTGGCCCAAACAAATGTTTGTTCACAAGCCATAGTATTAAAATTTGGTGGGACTTTATCATCAGGGTTGTATAGCCTCTTACACTTGGGGTCTACATGGTTTCGTAGGTGTAATCTGTCAATAACTTTACCAATGCGTTTCCATGCTTCATCAAATGGTTTAGGCAGAGGCAAATTACTCTTTGATATTATTAGGCTATCCAAATGACACATGTTGTCATATGCCAGGCAAGTTGAAGTCATTTCTTTTAAAATTTCTTCATCACTATGTCCATTGTCTTTAAGGCTCTTAAATTTGCCATAAAGCCATAGCACAGTGATGAGAAATGCTTGTGTGGGAGACTCTGACCTAGATAATCCCCAAAAAATGTTAAACAGCAATTTATCGAAAAACAAACAGTCTAGGCAAGGGTACAATACTTACAAAAAGCTCAACAAAAAATACTGGTCACATCTTGATCTGTACATACCTGTACAGTGGCTGCCAATATTCAATATGCCCACCAGCACTAACAATAAAAAAGATTCCTCTTGACCAGCAATGAGATGCCTTTAAACCACCTGTGTCCTTATTGCACATTAAAGTACCCTCTGTGGATTGATTTTCCACAAATGAGGGGTTGTTTAAAAGGAAATCAGCGGTTCCTAAACATAAAAGTTCATGTATTGTGTAGATCTGGTGATTGTATTCACATCCATGGTAAACTGTTTTGGCTTCACCTAGATATATACCATTTTGGGTGAAGTACTGAAGTTTCACAATGACCACTGGTAAAACACAAGATTAACCTTAAGTTTTATTTTTTTCAAATACTGTACCCTGTAATATTTTTTAAATAATATATTTAAAACACTGTTAGTATAGTTACACTGTTATGTTAGTATGTTAGTATCAAGAAAATTGAGCAATAATCATTATAGTATAATTATTCTAAGAAATACCTTGGAAAGTAGATGCATTTGCTACATTGCCACTTGAACAAGCCTCTGAAACCTTGTCAAGGCAGATGTCAATTGCTTCCAAAGAAGTACCTAAAAACAAGAACCAAAATTAAAATTGACTAATAATGAATTTTAATACAAGATAAAACATATCCCGAAAACAAACATCTTGAAAACCCAAGATATGGATGAAAGCAAGAGAAAAAGATGAAATGGTAATATTTCGATTTTATTTCAAAATCATCATCAGACCAAGTGACAAGAATTACATACCTCCGTTATTTATATATACAAGGAAATAAGCTAATTATAAAGGATAAGAGTTATATCACAACGGTCAAATTAAAATTAGGGGATTCAAATTTGAATTTGAAAATGTACAAAGCAAGAGATTGCCTGTACAGTATACAAACGTCAGAGAGAGTTATAAGTACTTAGGTAAATTGGAGGAAAGAGTGACAATGAAGTAAGACAGGTGAGAAGAACTACGGAAACAGTAAAGAGTTAACACCTTGTATATATAAATAACGGAGGTATGTAATTCTTGTCACTTGGTCTGATGATGATTTTGAAATAAAATCGAAATATTACCATTTCATCTTTTTCTCTTGCTTTGATCCATATCTTGGGTTTTCAAGATGTTTGTTTTCGGGATATGTTTTATCTTGTATTACCTCAAATTGTCGGCTGGCTTTGGATTATGAATTTTAACTTACACTAGTCTCAGTTAACTTTCACTGATATGCACCTATTTATTGAATTACTGTATGGTTAATTATGATATAGAACAGTATGGTACAGTGATTATCACTTGTCATTGTTTCTCCAGTACAGTATTCTTTTAATACACTACCTGATAAAGATTTTGATGACATTTCAACCAATGCTAAAAGTTTAAAAATATTAAGCACAGTAAGCTATAAAATTATAAAAATTCACTTAATTAATTAACTACATGTACACCATTCTACATAATTCTTTATGTAAGGGACAATGGGGCGTAATAAAGCATTTCTGTTCAACGCTTAATGAAAATACATCCAATAGTTTAGGATATTCACAATCATTGAAACATAGTTGAAACATACTGTAAGATCTTGGCAGATGTACAGTAAGAAAACATAAGCAACAAAATTAACAAACCTTCATCAACAGCTGTATCCGACACACCACATTTCTTAAAAAATTCTCTGAGCTTTGTCGGATATCCCAAAGCTTCAGCATTTTTGCAATGATTAGGACAGAATGCATGACCTCGTTTGGGTGAAAGGGGACAAATTTTCGGATAGTTGATCTTGCCAAAACCAACCAATTCAATTGGCACTTTCCACATGCAGTGTGCGTATCTTAATTTCCAATTCCCATCTGCCACATATAACTTTCCACATCCTACAGTACATGTCCATAAAAGAACACATCATTTTATATATATATACCTAATCCCTTATAAACCCTGTTAAACTTAGTCATCACAAAGCTGAATTTAAAGTGCCCATACCACAAAAATTGTTGAAAGTATGCTTGGAGTGTGCTTGGAGTGTAGCGTGTAGGTGAAAGTATTTTTCGATTTGGTTAAAATGCAAAGTTTTTTATGGACGGTTAAAGTAGCCGAAATGAGGGTTCAAGCTGGACCACGGCCGTCGTTGGATTTCACACTTTGTGGCCTGCAACGGTTGATATTTGTGACGTCACACAAGGTAGTTGCGATTTCAGGCGCATTCTGCACTCATGTGCATTTCTGCTCAAGATTTCATCGTTCGACACATTAAAAATATGCCGTTTAGTTGTATCGCTGCTAATTGTACGAACAAGCGTACTTTCAACAAACTGAAAATCAATTTTTGTGGTATGGGCACTTTAATCTTTAAATAAATTATTTATTTTACAAACAACACACATCTCAGTACTGTATACCAACACAGAAAATGTTTGACTACCTTTCTGTTTGCAGTGAACTGAGCAATCATGTAAGTAGAGTTCTTCACAGCGTTTTCTGTCAATAAACTCCATAACATCATCATTAGTACCAGTTAGTAGCCCATTTTTCTCAGATGTAAAAATCCACTGTTCTTGTAAACCATGATCTAAAAGTTCCAACTCAACCTCGCGGTACCAAAAACACTTCGCAACAATTTTCGCCGACATCTCGCCGGGTAAGACACCTATAATTTAATACACAATTATTGCACAATGTTAAGCAAAAATTAACCCTTTCACTCCAGAAAGCGACATTTGGTGGTTTAGTCCTACAAACCAATATATGAGCACCATAATTATGACGTCACAAGGAACTCATGAATACCTATATTAAGATCACTGCTTTCTTCTTCTATTGTTTTTTCTTCTTCTATTGTTGGCAAACATTCATCTAGGTCTATCGTTGGGGAACTGTTGTCTTCTATTAATTGTGATTCTAGATAGTTTAAAAAAGTTTGGTATAAGCAACCATACATGTAACAACAAACAAGGGAATTGATCTTTTGAGGTAGAAAAAGATTTATACGAAATATAACTGAGGAACTTAAAATAAACCTTTGCAAAAGCTTCCAAATTTTTGAATTTGGTTTTCATAAATTTCGTTGTAAGCCTCAGCGAACCCACTAAACGAAACCCAACAGTGATTACTATAAAACAAAAAGTAATGGGATACTAGTAAGTATTGTAATAGATATCATGTATATTACTAAGTTTATCAATACATTCGTTGAAAAATTGATCAACTTCCTGTGTGTGTGAATCGACCAATGGCGTCTCATTTCAGTGACTGATTGACCAATTGGGAACAAGTATGCTAGTAAACAGGAAGTTGAGCAATTTTTGAGCAAATGTATTGATCAACTTATGTAATGAATTGATGCAATATTTTAGGAACACTTCAATTGGAACGACAGTAACTGAACTATGACAAATTTGACGAGTTTTGTGAAAATATTAATACATATGAAAATATTAATACATAAAGTGCTAAGAGGTTTCTGGATTCTTACCTGAGAGATGGCATCCATTTATATAAGTTTTGATGGAAATAGGTCACGTTGCTTACTTCTATGAATGGAATATCATAAGTGATACGTGAGTACCACATTCGTCCTTGAAATTGCAGACGCCGAAACGAATTCCGCAATCTCTGCATTCCAACGTAACTTTCCAACAAGGAATAGGGCCGTCCAACGTGAAAAGTGTTGCTTTTGATGGGTTGTTTCGCATAGACAACTTCTTCTCACATTGTGTGCACATTGACACTGGTGGAGAGAGAAACTTTCTATGACATGACAAGCCATCGTTGTTAACATTCTCTTTAAATGAGAGGAAGCTTGGGCAACGACTCTCCATTATCTTCGTGTATAAGGCGAGTTCTTCACACGTGGTGATCGTGGATGAGGTGGTCAATGTTGAAGATAGGCTCTTAAAAACGTTGAAAATGAACGTCGACCGCAGTGGATTTCCATCAACAACACGGGTTATGTTCTCAGGAACATGTTGAATTGCTCTTCTAAGGTTGTAAACGCCTTGCATGGTAATTTTGAGCGAAATAACTTGTAGGACTTCGTCCTCCGTCAAATTACTAACATTCAAAAGATTGAGGTTGATGCTGGTGAGAGTTCTAATGGACTCACGAACACTGCGAGTAGAATCGCTTTGAGACTGAACGGTTTCTCTTACTTTGTCTGGATCGAAAAGTGGGCATGTTCTTTTTTTCTTTGCTTGTTTGTGCGACATGACGCTCCCAAAGAAAGTCTGGCCAAAGTGCCAAACGCTTTTGATGCAAATCAGCGGCAGTGCGGAGGGAAATACGCGTGTGAGACTGGGATGAGTACGTGAGTACGATAGCACAAGATAGCAACAGGCGAAAACAGCGGGCTCATTTCTTCTTGAGTTGCCATTTTCGCGCCGAAGAGCAAAAGTATAAACTTTCGGAGAATATTTTAGCTGTTTACTATCAAATATGGTTATCAAACAGTTGATAATCTTACTGAGGAAGGCCAACGGTTTCTGAAAAGCTAAAGTACGTCGAAATCGGCTTTGGAATAGAATATATTTTCACCGGGGAAACATGAAATAAATGGATGCTGACATCAATCACAAGATTTTGCCCATGGCTACAGAGCTAGTTGGATTTAAATAGATGTTAAAAAGTAAGTGAAAATGTGAACTTTGTGAATTATACTTTCATTAAAATGTTTCAGAAGGTCTCCTAATGCCAAACTAAACGGGTGACAGAGCTGTCAGTATACCCATATTTCAATGTTTATGTTGAATTGATTCATCTTCTTTGAAGTATAGCTTGAAAGTTAGGGTATGCTCATCACTTGAAATTAGGTTTAAATCAAAGTTTTATCTATAGTCTTTTTATTAGAATTAAAATTATTCATGGGAAAAATGCGCCAAAGGGTTGAAATTGCCCTTGTAAATGTACACTATTTTTGACATGTTTGGGTTAGTATTTTGAAAAGGTGTTCTGGGAGGAAAATATGTCTTGAACAATACTGGTTGATCCTTAAATTATAACTAGTGTTCTGTAAATCACAGAAAATTGAAAAAAATCTGGTCCATCAACAATATTTTGGATTGTATGAGGTCCCGAATAGAGCTTATTTCAATGTTGAATCTGTTTATCTGGAAAAACTTTGAAAATTTAATAAATCAAGAATTTGACTATGCTCGTCACTCAAAACCATATTTTACTAATTGCTTTTTTACCTGGTTTTGTGGCAAAGCCAGTTATGTGACCATGAAAAATGCGCGCGATATAAATTTTTAGCTCTGAATATGGGTGTGTCAGCCATCCCCGACTGCATCCCCCTTAAGAAAATGTTATGGCAATTTGGTATTGATTCATATCTTACTGTTTTTTGTTTATAAAATTATTGGTAGAGTAACTGGCATATCATTTTGTATTTTGGCTTGGATTTTAAATACACCATGGGCATTATTGGCCTACATTTGCCTTACAATTCCCCTGTTTTTGGCCATTTCTGCAAAGATTTAGTATTATTTATGTTTTTTCTTGCAGATAAATTATTCCATGTTGTTGATACAACACTGTCAAGTCTAGTAAAAGGCTCTTATTAATCATCTTGGGTCTTTTGGAAATATAATATCCACATAACATGCTCTTTTATATAAGCTTTCAATTATGCGGAAATAGCTACACATTGACATTTTGTATGACGATTGTGCTTACTTTATTCAAAACAGTGTTCAGAGGTCATTATGTCAGTGCTTACTATCAGTCATTCATAGTGCACTTAGTAACGTTAGCCAAATTTCATGATTATACAAATTGTTTTGAGAAACTAACAGTATTTATGTGAATTAGACCTTGGTGTGTTTACAAACTTTAGAATAATAATTTAAGTAAATTTGAGTTTTATTGTACTTATACCATGTGTTTAACACAAGTAATCCTGTATTTATATATCAGCCTTATAAAATGATTAAAAAAGTATTGAAAAGTCTACAAACATGTACAATTTTTGTTCTTGATATGCATATTTGGATTTAATTAAATTACATCTAATTCTTTGCTCAAATGAGTACTAAAATACTGGAATCTTTCAGATCAGTGAACAATATAATTATACCTTATATAGCTAAGTATTTAATCTGTTTCTGTTTAGTTTAAACAAATGATGGGGAAGTAACTTGGGAATGTTGATGGATTTTTCAAAGAGTGAGCTTGCCTATTTTCAAACCATAAAAAGAGAAATAACGGAGCAAAATGACTTATTTAAAATTTTAAAACCTTTGGGAAGCATTCCTAAATGTTTTCCATTAATTTTTGCAAAATTTCCTTTGACTACAATGCTGTTTTATCAACTTGAAAAGCAGAGAAACCCACGAAACACTCCTTCCATGCGTCGCCATATTGAATTATTTAACTCGCCCCAGGGATTGCGCCGAGTTTCGCTCATAAAGATAGCACGATAGCACGGGCTTATTAGCTCTATATATTGGGCCGTCGCGTTTGTTACGTTAGCACGCGTGCTATCTATTTTTTCACAAAAACCACGGCTTATTTTAGGCATCATTTGCGGTCGATATACTGAAGGATACCCAGATACACTCCAACAAGGATTTCCGTCACCTAAAGACAGAGATGACTCAGAAAAACAAATGTTGTTTATAAAATTCACTGCAAAGAATGCCAATGGAGTTATATTGGCGAAACCGGAAGATGTTTTGAAACATGGAAAAAGGAACATATTAGAAACACTAAACAAAACAAAGCAGGTTAAAACATTGCAAACCATGCATGCACTAATTGACCATGGAATCGATTTCGAAGGTGGCAAAGTCATCGACAAGGGAACCTACAGGACAAGGAAAACACTAGAGTCTTGGTACACAGCATTGATTCCCGAATCGGACAATAACTCAAAACCATTACCCTAACAGTATAGCATTATACTAGATAAAATAACTCATTAGGTTGATAACATTGTATCAGATTACTAGGCTTAGGCATTCCACAATATTTGTATGTACATATGGTTTTATATTTCATTTTCATTATCCTGTTGAAGGCTGCAGTCTGGCAGCCGAAAAATCGAATTAAATAAAATATTTGGTCAGAGAAAGTTGTCTTTTCATTATGTATAATCCTGGCTGCGCTTCATCAATGTACTTAGGCAAGGTACTTCTAAGCATTTTAATTCATCCTATCCTTTGACTTTGCACCATCAGCTATTTTGTTCCCTATTTAATTGGAAATGTAGTAAATGCTAAAATAGATTAAATTCAATGTGTTTTTCTTTAAGCATACTACTTTACCAGTTACAATACATCTTTAGCAAAACTCTATCAATCTCAGACTAATTGATGCAATTTGTGGTCTATTCTGTTGTTCTCTATTTGGTTTCTGAAAATATGAATTATTAATAAATAGTATTAAAGCCAAATCGCTAAGCAGTTTCGTCCACCACACCAACAACAAAAATTACAAAATGAAATGCACTTCCATTTTATTTCTTTTTGGCAGAACTACAATACATTTAATGAGCTCAAACTATATTCCACGACACCATCAATGTATATGTTGTCACTTCGATGTTGAGAGTGTTTATCATTTACTATTATTGCCAATTCCGTTTTCGTTGATCACCGGCCTAAGTCCTTCTATCCCAGCTAGCACATAACGTTATCACAGACGTTGGAATTAGGTTGTAGCAAAGTTAGGTTGGACCTGACTTTGCTATAATGTTCAAATAACGTTAACTTCTTTTGTGAGAATAAACTTACGTGCCATAAATGTTTGCGGTTGCGCTGATAATGCTTATTACTGATTGTACAATAAGCTAAGGTCATGCAAACCTGTACTATACAGTATAGGTGACCTAAAATGTAGTAATTGCTGCCTTTTTAGCATAATCTCAAGTGTTTCACGAACCATAAACGTATTTTTAGGTTTTCTTCATACACACACCAACCAACTTACACACAATTACGTTTACATTCCAACTTGTTTATCAATTGTAATTAAGTCCTCTCTACTAATTCCTCATTGCTTTTTATTCTATTCTTTACCCAGATGGAATTGTTTTTAGTATAGCAAGGAAACTGTATCTGCTTTGTAGTAACACTGGAACATAACTGAAATGAACAGTAAATTGTTAGAATAAGAAATGTCTTCGGAGTCGTGTCATCATTTAAAAAAAATAGGTAACATAACACCACAGAAATGTTTCGTTATATTATATTCGCAATATTTTTGCATGATCAAACTGAAACACAGGTCGGTAAGTCACATTTATCCGAACTCACGGATTTTTCTGTGTAGACGATAGACGAAAATGTATTGCTCTTACAGACGTTGTAATGCGCCCACTTGTGAGTCCCCAATTAGTAGGTTATCTTGTCATGAAATTTTTCACATTCTAGCCTTCGTAGCACTGAGTGCAATTTCAATTTGGCAAACTGCCTTCATACATAACTGTATTTGTAGTATGTATCAATTGAAAGTTTTGTAACATCTATTTTAATAATCAATATTTTCAATGTATTGTTTTCCCACATGGAATTCCCACATGAAACCCATATGACACTGCCAGGCAAGCGTTACACTGCCAGGCAAGCGTGAGTCACACAAGCGTGAGTGTGTTGCATGAGCCCTCTAGATGAGCTTGCATGCAAACGTAATAAATATATGTTTAAGTTTAAACATACGACCAATACGACCATACATTATTTCATTTGCTTAATGGCACTGATAATAAAGTAAATTACTTCCCGTACTAAAAAATAACAGGATTTTTCTTTACTTATATTTGAATTTTTAGCCTTTCTATTTTGTGCGAGTGTATATATTTCGATGCTACAGAAATTGTACGAGATGTGAAAATTTGCTTACGCGGCAGACTGGCAGTGTCATATTACTGGGCAAAATTGGGTACTGTGCAGCACCTACTGCGCACAAATGTTTTGAGATAAATATTCTCTATATAACAAATTAAATCTACTGCATCGCTCGCTCGCTTCATGTAGCCCAACACAAATTATATCTGTAATTATATATAGGGTTAGGATTGGGGTTAGGCCATTAGGGTGGGGTTTAGGGTTAAATTATACATTTCGTGTAGAGCTACATAAATAACCTACCCTTGAGGCTACATAAATAACCTACTAAATATGGCTACATAAACAACCTACCCATCAGGCTCGCTCGCTACTGCAGCAATTGTGTAGTAGTGTATTGCATGAAGCTTGTATTAGTTTATACTTGATGCTAATCCATACATGTTCTGCCAGTACTTGCTGTAAAAAGCTTGCACTATAGACAAAACATCTACATATTTGATTATTATATTGAAAGGAAGACCTCGAGAATGACAATAAGAAATGAAATGAAATGGCAATAAGAAATTAAACATCTAAGGGATGTTTAATTCTATCTTTTACATTTTGTTGTTAAATATGAAAGCAAATCGAAAGCAGTACAAGAGAAATTGGGCTGCTGTATCTAGGTAAGAAATGAAAGTCGATTACCATATCTACTGATAATGACACAAATGAGTCAAATGAACTGCAGTTTATCCCGTTATTCCCTGAGAATACACATAGTGACACTGAAATTGCTATGGAACAACCGACAGATAGTCCAAAACGTATTTGCACTTCCTCACAGGACATTTTATCTAATGTAAATGATGATGTAGAGTTGGATATGATTGGCGATGATTATTGTTGTTCTAGTTCTTCAGATTCTGAAAATAGTGATTTGAATGATCAATCTCTTAGGCAGGGTTTAGGGGAGTGGGCAAATAGATTTCAGGTTAAGCAAAATGCAATTGATGGTTTGCTTAAGCTTCTGAAAGAAAATGGTCACCCAGATTTACCTGCTTCTGCTCGTACCCCGTTGGAAACTGTGCAAAGCGTTCCTGTTCAAACAAAGTCAGAAATGGAGTACGTTTATTTCCCTCTTGCTATCCCATAGATGTAGTGAACGCAACTCAATCACTTGAAATTTCTTTGAATGTTGATGGCCTTCCCTTATTTAAAAGCTCAAATAAAACACTTTGGCCAGTTTCGTGTACAATTGTAAATGTAAAGCCTGTGACAGTTTTTCCTGTTGTTCTCACTTGTGGTAGCTCCAAACCATAGATATAGGAGACCTAGATTGCTGACTCGGCTCAACTGGACGTGTCAAATTTTTAAAATCCAAGATGGTGGCTCAACCTGTCAAAAATCATAGAGCGACATAGGGAAAAACCATGTTTTTTGCATTTTGCGTCATCCTACAGCTTCCGATCCCGTTCTATCACATTATTTTGGAAAGAACTAACTGGTGTGAAGGTTTTGGATGAATATTTGTATAATTAGTACAATTTACATATTACAATTCAACCGGGCAAGAATGGGCAAAGACGAAAAGCGTGCGAAACTGCTGGCCTGGTTTCTTTTCCTGTGTATTCCTTCAGTCTTTTACAAGTTTTTCTCAAGTAACGTGATTATGTGATATATATCTAACTATTCCAAAAGCTACTGCTGTTTATGTTGTTCTTTCATTGTTATTTCGACCAAAATACAGTATATTTATCTGAAAATTCTGGGGCATTCTATTATTCTAAAAAAACTGTTTTTTATCGAAAAGAATGCCTGAATATTGTTCAGCATATAACTGCAAGGCCAGACATGGGGATTTAAAATATGGTATTCGCTTGTCCTTCCATACGTAAGTCTATAAAAGTAAGTATAAGACACACATATTGTATGTTTGTACACTATGACATACTTCATATAAACAGCATAGTTACTATGTTATGTATAAATAAGACAGCTTTTAATAGCATAAAAACAATTTGTTTTGTAAATACTGTATAAATGACAACAAATGTAGTTTTGAGTTTGTTAGCTACAATATAAAGTGTTTACAGTTTTAATAATTAATAAAAGAATATTAAACCGGAAAAGAAATTGTTTTGATGTCTGTGTCCTAGTCTATATATATGCATGTTGACAACAACTTTCATAGAGGTCCTTGTCCTGTTTAAGGTCTCAAAAGGACCTAGGATTTGACTCCTGCAGAAACAATTCTGTGAAAAATAAATCTTTCCCTTTGCACTATTTAGATTTCCTATAACCAATCCCAGCCTGCTAAAAAGTTGGATAACAACAATGAAATGGGCAGACTGGATGCGAACCAAATATTCAGTCTTGTGTGAGAAACACTTTACCCCCGACAACTATATTAGTAAGGGAGAGCAAGTAATAGAAGGCCAATCCAAGAAATATCTGAAAGGGTCTATTAAGGGTCTTGTGAAAAAATTAGAAGAAATTAAGGCTATATCAGAAGAACAGTCTTGTGAAAAAATTAGAAGAAATTAAGGCTATATCAGAAGAACAAAGCCAACATATCATGTCAAATTTTGGTCATATGACTAAAGATCTATTCACAAATGAGCAGAAAAATGAAGCTAATACAACTGGGTCTAGATACAGTGAAAAAATAAGACAATTTGCTATATCTTTGCACTTTTACAGTCCAAAGGCGTACAAGTTTGTTCGCAAATTCCCTCCACTTACCACATCCATCTACTATACGGTCATGGGCTTCATCAGTTGAATGTGAACCTGGGTTTTTGAGTAACGTTATCGAACATCTTCAAAACACTCTAGAGGACAATAAGCCATCTCTTTCTGCAATTTACCTCTTGATATGATTAGGAAATTTCCAATTGACTACATGCATCAATTGTGTTTGGGAGTCATGAAGAAATTGATTTTGACTTGGATAAGGGGAAAGCAGGATGATGTTAGAATGTCTGCTGACCAGGTTCATGCGATAAGTTTGAATTTAGTTGATCTGAAATCATGTGTACCAAACACATTTGCACGAAAGCCAAGAGGATTGGCATAAATTGATAGATGAAAGGCAACAGAGTTCAGGCAGTTTCTTTTGTACACTGGGAAAATAGTTCTCAGTGGCATTCTAAAGCAAGATCTGTATGCTCATTTCCTCTGTCTTAGTGTTGCTTGCGCTATTCTTGTGTGTCCTACTCTAGCTCTTTCTCATCGTAACTATGCAAAGCAATTGTTGGAGTATTTTGTCGAGCAGCAATCGTGGACATAAACAGTTGATAAAATTGTTTAAATTTTCCGGAACACACATTCGACTAACTTCATTAGGCTTTCGCCCCCCTCTCCCCCAATCAATGTTGCTATTATTATCCCCAGACTTAAAACGCAACATAACAACATTGTCTAGGGGGAAGGGGGGATATCCAAGGTCAAATACAGAAATTATAGTACAATTTATACTCTGACAGATGCACCTTGGAGTTTTATTAACAAGTTATGTCCAGGATTGTCTGAGAACGGACCTTGAAATAGCGAGAATATGTTGGGTTATATTGACGATTTAACGTCTGAATTACTCTGCTACGCATTAGATTGTTATAAAACAGACCGTGTTTTGAAGATTTAAAAGGGATTGTGCGATTATTTATTTCTTAAGTGTTGCATAAACATATAATACGCGAAATTGACTGTTGCAATTAATAGCGTGCGTAACAATTCTACTGTCAAGGTAATGAGCATGCAGGGTAACTATTGCCAATATCGTACATATAATGTATGATCTGTCTTATTTGGCAATTATCATCTTGCAGTGTAAGCCACTCCAATTTAAAGTCAATTTTAAGCATTTTTACCGACATTGCTGACGGGAAACTGAAGTAATTTGCATTATAGGTCTGTTAAATCTTGGTCGAAATCACCATGTCTTAGTTTATACCGTTATATACAGCGTTTATAATAAGCATATAACGAGAGTTTAAAAGCATTTATAGGACATAAAACAGAACTTGCTATGTACTAGTGCATTATCAATTCGAATAACTTAGGATATACAAGTGTGTGCGAACATATATCCGTAGCAAAAGTCGAATGTAATATGATGCGCACTTGATTGAGACTCAATGGATAATAACTCGACGGTTAACCGCACGGTTAACCATAGCTAAATCTTAATTATATTTAAAGCAATGTTATAAATTTATACCTTTTGGGACTTTATTCTTTTATTAGATATAAAGGAACCCTTAAGAAACGTTTTAGGAGCAATTACTGTTACCATTGGCGTATTCCAACGGTTAACCACGGTTAACCACTATTTTGTATATATAATTGAGTCTTTAGTACATTTAAATTACAGTGGTTAACCGTCGTAGTTTTGAACAATTCATAGTTGTGAACACTTGATTTTTTTCGATGGTTAACACCATGTTTAGAAACAGCAAAATATGCTAAAATGCAGGCACATTTATCGCCACTCATTATTGCTTATGGTTAACCGTGAGTTAACTGTGGTTAACCGTTCGGCGCCAATGGATACCAGTAGGTCTTATTCGCCCCAAAATGCGATTTATGTCCACTTTATATTTACAAAGCATCCCAATTAACGGCAAAACACAGATATTAAATTCTCCTGATACATTTCTTACAAAGTATTTTTAACCTTTAGGTTTATGTACTGCATACGCATGTACTTGCACTAAAGACGCTCGTGAGCAATATTTTGTCAAATTCACATATATAGTCTTTATCAGCATTGCCTTTGCTTAAACATTAAAAATAGTTAAAAAACTTAAAGGTTAGCATCATTTGAAAGCTTAGTGGTCTGTCCTTAAACAAATATGTAAAATGGACCTTACGATTATCGGTAACTGATTGCATGTCACTAAATTTTCCGGAACACACATTCGACTAACTTCATTAGGCTTTGGCCCCCCTCTCCCCCAACCAATGTTGCTATTATTATCCCCAGACTTAAAACACAACATAACAACATTGTCTAGGGGGAAGGGGGGATATCCAAGGTCAAATACAGAAATTATAGTACAATTTATACTCCGACAGACGTACCTTTTATTAACAAGTTATGTCCAGGATTGAGGCTAAGATATTGTATGGGGATGAATGTTTAGTTTACAACGTGCATAGTATGGTTCATTTGGATGCTGAAGTTGAGGAGTATGGGAGCTTAGATGCATGGAGTGCTTTTCCATTTGAGAACTACATGCAGAAATTAAAACGGATGGTGCGCTCAGGGAGGAATCCTTTATCTCAGATAGCAAAACGGTCATTGAGTGAGTCCTCTTCAACCATTCTTCCTTGCACTGAAGATACTGTCAATGTAAAAGTGCCTGACAATGCTTTTATCCTTAGTGATACATCTTGCTGTGAGGTAGTTAATGCTTGCCATCCTGATGAGGAAGGGAATCATAAATATATGTGTCAAGTGTATGAGAGGTCTGAAGTCCTTTTTATCAGACCATATGACTCTCGCATCATTGGTGTCCACAAAGTAACCAACGTTGGACTACCATGAAAGTTCTTCCTGCACAGTGTTTGAAAAGAAAGGCAATGAAAATTGACCTTGGGCCAGACAAGATTGTATTTATGGCACTTCTTCATACCAATTAACAAATATTGCTAAAGGTACTGTAGCTTAAACAGCTGACTGAATTTGAGTCATTAAAATAATAAGCGGCACACTGTATGTAAGGTCATTTTATAGTAGGAAAATTGCAACTTGATGTATAATTGAAGATTTGTTTACTTTTAGATGACTTCCTATGCTATAGTTGAATTTGTTGAGGAGAAGGCAGTTGAGGTTATTTGTGAATCATGGATTGAGACCAGTGATGGGGTAAGTATAGTCGAATAACTTAATTTTGTACTGAACAATAAACACAATAATTGACACAAACGGTTTAATAGAAAGTAAAATTAATGTATTTGATTACTATAATATTGATGATGATTGTAAACTTATCCTTCTGTAGTGTATCTTGTTATTTTAAGGTTTTGTACAGCTACTGGCCACGCAGTAACGTTTCTACGAAAGTAAAGAAGGGCGAGGTGGCAGACAAAGAAATTCGAAAAAATATAAAATTAGAGTTTTCTCTTATGCAGGTACAGTATTTATAATTAATAGGTTATATTCCTTTTTAGTGCAAAGTTTCAAAGAAACTTTGCAGTATTGTGATGGGTGGCGAAAATTCACATCAGTCAGTCATACAGTCATACAGTCATAGTGTAAACTTTCCGGGGGGGGTCCAAATTACTCCTGATGTGCAATAGCAAAACGGCTCTGCTTGAATGATATCCTTGGAATGTTTTTATCAAAATTAGCGTAGTTTAGTAATATATCAGTGTTTGCCGTTATTCTCATGGATGTGAAAGTTAGCTGAATGGTCAATGTAATTCCAAGCAGCGTACAATTTGGATTGCATATATGTATGGCAAGCACCCCCGGAATCTCAATTTTTGCGAAAAATTCAACTGAGCACGTGTTCGAGGCATGAAATATTTCGGTGCAAATATAGCATATATATGGCAGCCGTATGTAGGAGTGAGTCGCGAACATGGTAATTTTTTCATGAACAACAATGTTTGAATATGTCGATAAAGCTATAAAAATTTTATAGATCAGTGATGAATCTAGACAATTGCATTTTCATAATAATACCAGTAAAGAATTTATCTAGGTATACATGCTGATACATGCGTCTTCTCGCTGAACGAATTATTACGAATATTACTGAAATACTGTCGTGTGTATACTTTTAAATAAATACTTTCATATTACATGTAACAAAGAAGTTGAGAATATATTGACCATTTTTAGCGCGTGAAATTTGACATTTGTTATGCAGTATTAATAGAACACATCTCTGTTGACGGGGCAGTTGTTTACAAATGCGAATGGCATTTTGGTGAGGATGCGTCTGTATATATAACTATGATGTATGATGCATTCTATATACTTTCTAGTTTTGCTTAGCCTTTATTTTAGTAGTCTGTGTACAACCGTACTCTCGAAATTTTATATACACGATGAAATAATAAATAAATAAAATTTGAAATAATCGAAGTTGAATTGACATATTTGTAATTAGTTGAATAAAACTAATCAAATATTGCAACCGTAAACAAAGGACAATTTTATCTGCTTACTATAAGTCCTATAATATATTGGCAAAAACATAAATCACTCATCACAAATTTAGAATTACGAATGATGGAATATTACAAGCTTTTCATTGACAAGTGTACTTGTTGAAAAACTGGCATGCTAGCTTTTCAAAAGCTTGTCACATTTCATCAATTTTCAAGGGCAAATAAAAATAGTAAAGGAAAAATAATTGCCAAATAAAAATTGCTCGTGTAAATACGTAATATGCAAATATCAACACAACATGGATGCACAACAATTACGTACGCACTATAAGTATAGGAAATAGCACGGTTCGAGAAGTATTAATGAAAAATTGCACGCGTGTTTGGCGACATAGCATTTGTCTTTTAAAACTTTGCACTATCCTTGGATCACTAGTTAGCATTATTGCCTGGAAATACTAGATTGTTTTCATATGAGAAAACATGTTGGAGGGCAATTAACTTTAAAGTAATAATTGTGTTTCCCCCTTTAACTGGCAGTACTCTCCCACTGACAAGTAAAATCGTCTGGCGTAACTGCGTTAGACAGAGTAAAATACTAAAGTAAGGTTCATCTGAGTGCTGATTGCTAGCAGAGAACGGGTTAGTGAATTATATAATGAACCCAAGTTTCTTGTCTTATTAATGGACATTGGACTGCAGCTATTACTAACAGTTAGCTTTTTCATATTAGACAATTACAAGAAAGCAAAGAAGATTGCGCAAAAGGCAGAAGAAACATCCGATTGTGAGTCAGACTCCGATGGTGTTGATGCCCCCAGAAGAAGGAAAAGGCCCAAAAACGATGCATTCACTGTATTGTGTGACTCAAGTGTTGGTAGTTTGAATTAAGATTTAGGTTTAAACATTTTAAGCTTATAGTAAGATATATAATATCGACATGTGTGATACTTTGTGCTAGAATACCAGATGTTACTGGAAAATATTGGCAGCGATTTCATCTAGAACTTGTTTATGGTGTACTTCAAATAGATCGCCAAAAATAACTTCTGTGCCTTTTTGTACCTATATCATAGAATAAGGAATAAATAGAAGGCTCTTTTGATGTTTTTGGCGCTGCCGACACGCGCTGGAAGTTGATGGCCGCCATAATTTGTAATTCTCAGATCGGTGCCCTGGCTACCCCCATATAAAGCTGAGTGCCAATGCAGTTTTAATACTTTTATATAGAATTTTGGAGCACGATATTTTTTTGAAAACACAGTAATGAAACGGTATTCTTCATAGTATAGATTATAGATTTATGGTATTTTCATGTAATTTTCCCTACATATTTATGGGACAAATTTGACCTACAATTTGTAAAATATTTGACAATGATCTTTATGTTTACTTCTCCAACTAAATAAAAATTAATGTCTGAGACTGAGTAGAGTCAAAGTTGAGTATTTATAGGCTTACTTTCTAATATGGTAGATGTAATTCCTGGTTATTATGATAAAGGCTGAACAGTTATTCATGAAAAGTAAAAGGATGTTGCCTGATTGTGTGTCAATGGAGATAACTGTACTAAAGAACTGAAAACCAAAAAATACTAAAATACTATTAAATTTTTTATACAGGATAACCTATCAGTACAATAATACTATTATCAATAGGGTCATGTAAACAACATAATCCAATGGACCTTTAACCTCATAGCTTGTGGGGCCGCAATGCAACTGGGAGTTGGGTATCTCGTTCATTCTTTTTGAAATCGCCGCCATGTTGGGACGATTTTATTGAGTGTAAGAATTCAACGATTTTCACTTGTTTACGTATGGCAAATAACCGCCTTAAGGACGTATTTTTGTCGCGGTTACGTTCGACGATATTTGTGGAAAGAATGAGCGAAATCGCCGCAGTGATGGCCGAGAAAATGCATTTCGTATCGATCGAAGGAGTGGGCAAGTTTCGAGAAAAACATTCTCTTCGCAACGTCTCTTGTCCTGTTTTGAGGTGAGTGTCCTTCTGCATGATATTTTAGCAAATTCTTTTAGTCTGTGGCTATTTCGGCGAGCTTTTTCTACCCCGATTTCGTATTAGCTGTACTCGTAAACATCTGATCTTGTAGTTCCGAGTGGTTTAATTTGATACATATTTGGTCGATTGTTTGCGAAATTAACATGGCCGACTGGCTCTTAAACTTGAGCAGTTTTGGCGCGAAAATGGCCGCTTGAATTCTGGTTTCGTTAAAATACACTAAAGTCATACTTGCTCGATATATTGCTGCTGTTTTCGGTTCTGTTTATCCTTCGTGGCTGCTCTGGTTTTTGTCTTCCTAAAGCTAGTTGAAATAATTTAAATACTGAGTATTTTACTATTTTTTAGCCTGTGCTAACCATAAATTTCCTATCTAAAAATTAAATTTTGTATTGTTAAATTGTTTAAGCATTAAATAGGACTATAGGTAATATAATTTGGGTTTAACAAATTGTTTTTAATAAATATAATTTAGAAATAAATTTTTAAATATCATATTTGTAAATATTGTATATAAAATTATAAATAGTTTTAGTGCTAGTTAAATTTTCTTAAATATAAAAATGGAAGACACTCCTTGCACCTCGATGGATGCAGACCAATGCACAGAGCAAATAGAAACGAGAAGATGGACCAAAGATCTACAGTCACTGCCAAAATTTAGCCATGCCTTGCTACTACAGCACTTAGGAGTTGAAGGCGAAAATGATGCTAGCAGACACAAGAAACTGGGATACCGCTTGTTTAAGGATAGATATGTAAATAAAGTCGAAGTTAAATCTGATGTAATGAAAGGTAGCGAAGCTCACTTCTTGATAAAAGCTTGTGTCAGTGATTCAATGAAGAAACAAATATATAATGTTTATGCCCATTTAAATCAAAACACTGGTGAAGTTACACATGGTAGTTGTACTTGTAAGGCTGGCAAGGGAGGCTGTTGTAAGCATGTTGCCGCTGTTCTATTTCAATTCCTTGATTACATTGAGTTGGAACTAACAGAGGTGCCAGATGATTTGACGTGCACACATGCAAGTCTTACAGCAGTGGCATGTGCCCAGAGGTGACGAGGTTGATGAGCCTGTTTTATACGAGGATATGACATTTGAAAAGGCATCCCATAACTTGATCACCCGGCTCAAGCATATTAAGGACCCCACAATCCTTTGTTAGTTTTTTGTCACTGGTTCGACCAGCATACAAACTGGAGACAAAACTAGGGTACCCATTTGGGGACACACCAAGCAAACCTTTCGCAGTATTATGGTTTTTGTAAGATGAAAAAGTGGCAGATTGGCTCCTGCATGATGACGGCATTTCGATCATTATTTCTGTGCAATCTATAATGACTCTAGTTTGTGGAAAGTTTTGCTTGAAACACAATGGCATGTTTTTATTAATGCATTCTCTTGTGGGCCAAATAGGGAGTGCACGCAGTCGCTGATTAAGAAATGTTAGCCAAGTAATCCAAATTCTGGATACATGCATACACGATATGCCAAATCTGCAGTGATGTAAATACTCGTTACTAAAGTAACGCGTTACTAATTACTAATTACTTTTTGGGTAATTTTTCGTTAATTAATTACTTTTTGCACAAAAGTAATTTGTAACGTAATCAATTACTTTTTGAAGGTAACGAGTAACATTATAAAAAGTAATTCGCGTTACTTTATTATTTTTCAAACAAATTGAGCGTAAAAATAAAAAATAAAAATGCCCGCAGTGTTGCTGACCAGCGTCAGCATTGCGAAATAACACATTTGAATATACTTCATGGCATTGCAATGTTGTGTCGCCTTGCTTGTTGAAAACAACATGAATATGGATGAAGTTATCGTTGAAGCGGAAAATGAAACCGGTGAACCTATTGATATAACCGATATTGGCACAGAAACAGTGGAAGAAGGCAACTTGAATGTTAATCCGTGGCCACGACTCGAGGAATTGTTTACTTTTTCATCTCAATCGTCTGACAAGAAGAATTTACTTTTCAAGTGCGAATTATGCCCACCATCAAAAAGCCATTTTCAACTTTCAAAACGCCGCATTCGAACCTTCGAAAACATATAAAGGTAAGGGATAAAAATGGGCAACAAATATTCTTTAATCTTAGCTCTCACTTTGTGATTTTTATACATTTCATGATCGATGATGCAATTTTAATATACTTAAAAAACTCATTAATAATTCATGAAGAAAACACAAAGAATAATCATAAGCGTGTCGTATCTGTATATGTGACACAGATTCATGTTGATTTACATAAACTTTAACTTTGATTTTCTCGGCTTAGACAACGTTTATTTTTAACATTACTTCGCCAATGAACTCATAAGATGAGTCGTTTTTTAAGCCATTTTTCGGCGAGAGTTTGTATATCCGATACAACACGGCCGCTCATGTTGTAAATAGTACTAATATGTTTCATAAAATTATATGCCAGATGGTTCACCCATTCAGCCTGAAGAAGTTTAACGAGCTGACAAACGTGCGAAAACTAAAGCGAGCTGGTGATACTGCAGGGAGTGGTGGTGCTACTGGGATGAAACAAGCCAGATTGTCTTGGCAAACCTCAAAGCCTAGCTCCAAAGTTAACCAAGAAAATTTCGAGAGTTTAGTTTTGAAGTTTGTGACTGATACACTGTCGCCCTTGTCCATTGTCGAACAAACAAGTTTTGAGGAGCTTCTTGTTTCCCTTCAATAGTGATGCCTTCCCGTTACATGGTTACCACCCGGCTAGAGAAAACGAAAGACAGTGTGATGGCTTGCGTTAAGACTGCAATGGGACAAGTTGATTGGGTAGCTACAACTACTGACTGCTGGACAGCCCACCATCGATCTTTCCTTGGCGTAACTGCTCATTGGCTCAATAAGGAAACCATGAAACGCGAATCTGCTGCCCTGGCTTGTCGTCATCTTACTGGTAAACATGATTATCAACTATTGGGCAAGGAACTTTGCAAGGTCCATGATCAATTTGAAATAACCGAAAAGGTCATTGGTACAACTACAGACAATGGGTCCAATTTTGTCAAAGCATTTTCAGTGTTCGGTCCTTCAGAAGATGAAAGTGAAGAATTTCAGGAGCATGTATCATTGAGTGATGCTTTTAACAGCGGCCTAATTGATGAACCAGACCTCCTTCTCACTATAGATGTGCTGCACACACACTTAATCTGATTGCCACAACTGACGCAGATCGTGCAGAGTTGGATTCTGCGTACAAAAAGCTGAGTCGTTCTACATTTGCAAAATGCCAAGCTTTGTGGAACAAGTTCAGTCGAACAACAGCAGCAAATGAGATTGTCTCCAAAGAAGCTGGCCTTCAACTTGTCCGACCATGTGCTACCCGCTGGAATTCTGTTTTTAACTCAGTTGCTCGCTTAAATCGAATTCGCCACGAAAAGGGGAATTCAGCAATCAGTAACATCTGTCATAGTTTAGAACTACCACGGTAAGGGAAGATAATTTTCTGATACATGCACGCTTTAATTTATCTTTATTCGAAACATATGAAGGAGTTAATAACGACTTGATGTCTTCAGGTACATTTTTCACACTAATTTTAGTAGTTTATGCCTTGATATTGTACTTCGTTTAGGTTCAAAGATACTGAATATGAATTTCTTGACACATATGAATCGATAATGAAGCCTGTGGCAAAAGCATTGGACATCCTTCAAGGTGACAAAAACACTAAATTTGGATTTTTAGTGCCAACTCTGGAAGAGCTCAGGAAACGATTGGAAAAACAAAAGTCCAAACTTACTGAAAATAGCAGTGTTTGCCTTCCACTTGTAAATGCAGTCCTTGATGCAATCACCAGAAGATTTTCTGTGTTGCTTGAAGATCCTGAAGCAATTGCTGCAGCAATTCTTATTCCTTCAATGAAGGACTTGTGGACAGACGACACGGCGCTTCTTGAATTAGGTTGGTAAATTTTTAAAACTTAATTATAAAACCACTCTATCTTTAGAATTTTGTTGTAAATAGTTGTAACTATAGTGCAGTAAAGTTCTATTTAAAAAGAATCTTTATTTTTTGCATGTCAAGGATTGGAGTATATCAGATCGCATCTTGTCATTGACACTGATCAACAATCTTCAAACCAAAGCGACAACGATGATGACGATGAATTTTTCAAGTCAAAGAAGAAGACAGCCAAATCGCCTTTGGATACGTACTTGGCTTCAGACATTATTGATGCCACAGTTTACAATGGACAATGCACTGCACCTTTGAAGCAAATGGCTTTGAAGCTGAACACCGTATTGCCTGCAAGTGCAGCTGTTGAACGTCTTTTCAGCTGTGGAGGCTTGATCATGCGCCCGCATCGAAATCGGTTAACTGATGACCATTTTGAGTCGGCTCTACTTTTAAAGCTAAACTCCAAATTTAATACAGTTGCATAAGTCTTAACTCTTAACTTTGGAACTGCCTTTTGAATTAACATTTTGTTGTTGTTTAAGTCCATGAGAACTTGAAAGTAATTTTAAAGTAATTAGTAACTAATTACTTTTAAAAAAAGTAATTAGTAATCGGTAATTAATTACATTTGCAAGACAGTAATAAGTAATTAGTAATAATTACTTTTTTGGAGAAGTAATTGTAATTTTACTCGTTACTTTTTTTTGGTAATTTTCACATCACTGCAAATCTGTGTGCTAGGTCTTGTTGTAGGAAACCACAACGCAATCTAGCCAACACCATAAATAGTTCTTGCTCTGGTGACGTGGACCTTTTCTTGCCACACTTTTTCTGTTTAGCTGAGGTTATTTCACTAGTATTTGACCCATAGTAAATCAAACTACTGCATGCTGGTGACAAGTAATCAAAAAAAATTTGGAATGTTGCATAATCTGGAAAACCAGTATAAAATCGAAAGTCGCTATCACTGCCAAGAAATCTTTCCAGTCGAAATAAGCATTGCTGAGATGATGTTATATAAGCCTCGTGACTGTTTTCAAGGGATGTACATTTGGATTTGAGTTGTTTAACTTGCTCTTTTAATTTAGCATTCTCGGTTACTATGTCATGCTCTGATGTTGTATTTGCAGGTTGACTAATGTTAGAAGTAACTAGCTCATCTGTCAAAGAACTACTGCTTGCGTTTTCAGTTGCCATGTTATCTTTAGGTGTTGTATTGCTGGGTTCAGAAGAAATGTCTTCGAAAGAACTATGAGGCTCATTTGGTAAGGGGCTATCAGGCTTTTGCAACACTCTCTCTTGGTTGATTACCACAGTTCGTTAATATGGTTGGAACATTGTTAATGCATGACTTTTTTCCATCAGGAAAATGTGCTGAGCACACCCTGTAACATTGTTAATGCATGACTTTTTTCCATCCGGAAAATGTGCTGAGCACACCCTGTAATATTGCTTTATTTCCAACAACCCCTTTGTTTTTACACTTTATGCCATTTCCTTTTTAGTTTCTCATCCTTAGGGTATTGAGTAAAACGAAAGCTCAGGATTTCGTAGACTGTTATTTAGACACTGGAACACAACAGTTTTTCCCTCCACCAGTACAAGTTTTTTTTACATTTTTTTCTTCCACTAACTCGAGGTGCAAGGATTGTCTTCCATTTTTATATTTAAGAAAATTTAACTAGCACTAAAACTATTTATAATTTTATATACAATATTTACAAATATGATATTTAAAAATTTATTTCTAAATTATATTTATTAAAAACAATTTGTTAAACCCAAATTATATTACCTATAGTCCTATTTAATGCTTAAACAATTTAACAATACAAAATTTAATTTTTAGATAGGAAATTTATGGTTAGCACAGGCTAAAAAATACTCAGTATTTAAATTATTTCAAGTGATACCAACTAGCTTTAGGAAGACAAAAACCAGAGCAGCCACGAAGGATAAACAGAACCGAAAACAGCAGCAATATATCGAGCAAGTATGACTTTAGTGTATTTTAATGAAACCAGAATTCAAGCGGCCATTTTCGCGCCAAAACTGCTCAAGTTTAAGAGCCAGTCGGCCATGTTAATTTCGCAAACAATCGACCAAATATGTATCAAATTAAACCACTCAGAACTACAAGATCAGATGTTTAAGAGTACAGCTAATACGAAATCGGGGTAGACAAAGCTCGCCGAAATAGCCACAGACTAAAAGAATTTGCTAAAATATCATGCAGAAGGACACTCAACTCAAAACAGGACAAGAGACGTTGCGAAGAGAATGTTTTTCTCGAAACTTGCCCACTCCTTCAATCGATACGAAATGCATTTTCTCGGCCATCACTGCGGCGATTTCGCTCATTTTTTCCACAAATATCGTCGAACGTAACCGCGACAAAAATACGTCCTTAAGGCGGTTATTTGCCATACGTAAACAAGTGAAAATCGTTGAATTCTTACACTCAATAAAATCGTCCCAACATGGCGGCGATTTCAAAAAGAATGAACGAGATACCCAACTCCCAGTTGCATTGCGGCCCCACAAGCTATGAGGTTAAAGGTCCATTGGGCAGAGGGGCCAACTACACCTACACAAAATTATAGGCACCCCAAGTCAAAATGCAGTACCAACATTTGGGTTGATGTAGTGGTGCCTTTCTTCAAGGTGGTGACCTTCCAGGCTATTGTTTGAAGTTCAGTGCCCAAGTAAAGGGCCACTATAAAATATAACACTGCTTTTGCTCTTTCAAAATTATGATGCCTTATATTAGGCCCCAGGGAATACTTTGTCCAAGGCATCACCCTAGCAAGTTTCAAATTGACATAAATTGTTACATTTTCAAGAAACACAATAATGTACATATGTTCCTTTCATTACAATATTATCCACTTTATGCATTGATCATAAATACTGTACACCACATTCCCTATACTGTGCAAAATGGATTAACCATAATATATACAAGGCAACTACTGATTAAAATTTATTGATTTTGCTCATATTTACATGACTGATTTTTACATGCTCATACTTACATGACCTAATCACAAAATTGTATTTCACTATTTAAATATATGGAGAGTATTAGTAATTAAAATGGCCTGATTTATACTAGAGACAGATCATCCGTCAAGACGCAGCATCCGTTGGATAGATCATCTGTCTTAGTATAAACACAAGACGAACTATCCTGACAAACTAGTGAGAATAACTATCCTCTGGCTATAAGTAACAAAGTAACAGCTTTCTCGATAGTTTGTCTAATGAACGTCTAATGTCGTATTTATACACACAGACAGATCATCCGTCAGGACAAACTATGCACACAAGTTTGTCTATGTAGACAAACTAAGCAGATAGTTCGTCTTGACGGATGATCCATCTGTTCACATGCATTTATACACAAACGAATTATCAGAAAACTTTTTTGCCCAAGTTCGTCCAGATGGATCATCTGCCTCTAGTATAAATTAAGCCAATGTTTGCAATTACTATATTTGTTATATATTAGTAGCAATTATGGATTTCTTTAGTTTCTCTTTAATGATAATGAAATATTTGGTAGTTTTTTAAATTGAGTTTCAAGCAATCAAACCCATTCCAAATATCAATCCTTTAATTCAATACTAGGGAAATATTAATTAGTTGGAAAAGTTATCATAGAAATGAGAAATCATTGTCAAATTTGTCCATAAACATGCACGCAAAATGAAATGAAAATACCATAAATGTTTAATCTATACCATCTCAGGCAGATTAATGCTTGGCTCTACTATGGCTCTACCCACGCTTGACTCGATATGTCCGCGCGAGTTGCGCGCGCGATTAAACATGTCTAGCATGTTGCCAGGAGGAATTCATCTTGACAGCTATATTAAGTATTCGAATGTCTTTTGGCGAATGTCAAACTGAAATTCAATAAATATGAGCTATTGGATTAGTTTAGATTATAAAAACCAGCAGGGAGGAGTAAACGTTTAGGTTTTCGCGTAAAATTGGCCGTTTTATAGTTTAATATATTATATGCAATATGCGGCGACCTTTGAACTTTGATATATAAAGCTCGCTATTGCGCGTTTATGTCTGAATAATTCAGCACCGATTTGGGATTCCTCTTTAGTTCCCCACAGAAAAAAACATTTGAAATACAAATAAATACCCAGCGTATGGTTGATTCAAACTTTTGTTGGGTGTGACATATTTCTCTTAAACTCTTAAAGGAGCAATTAATGTTGTTGTTGAAATATAATATTCTATAAAGATTGCATTCCTGTCGAATATTTTGCTCAATATATAAATGAACAACAGTAATATTTGCACATTTCTTGTTCGCATTGATCTGTACTTATCATGCATGTTTTACTTATCTTGTCTCTGTTCCAAGCATATTATTTGTATGCACTTGCAAATGGTTTATTAGTCATTGTATAGTTGTATTTCATATTTTATTTCACGGCAGGGGCCTATAATGACAATGGCGTGCGCGAATTCATCACGCGAAAAACACGTTGGACTTGTCGACGCATAAGACAACGTTAATGTGGGTCGTTAATACGTAGATTTTGCCTAGAATACAGCCAACTTTGGTCCTACAATTAGACTTGTAAACATTTTAATCTGGAACGATCGTTTTAGTGCAAATTATATTGACATTGTGCGAGACATTGTTGTATTCACAGCAATATTTCCATACCAATGGCATAATCTTCAAGTTTCTAATTACAACATTGTAGTATAAGAGCAAAAGGTTCCGTGATAATAGTTTTGTATATATCCATGAATGTTTAGTGCGTCGACAAGCCGTGTTTTAAAACTTTAAGTTAATTTCCATTATCACCGCCTATATCTTGTCACATGACCAGTTTCCATGGAAACCAAATGGTTGAAAAATATCGGCACTTCATTTCCAACATCCCACCAAAAAATGAGAGTCATAGTTTACTTTGTTAATTTTTTATTCATTTTTATATATTTTTTCTATTTTCCCACTCCTTACGAAATTGGAGCCAGGCATTAATGCACCTGAGATGAAGAACACCATTCTGGCTGCACTCTTCTGGCCAGCAACATGGCGGTCGTCAACTTCCGGCGCGTGTCGGCAGCGCCAAAAACATCAAAAGAGTGGCCCTTCTATTTATTCCTTATTCTATGCCTATATATTTGAGTACATATTCAAAGGCACAGTGGAAATACCTTTATTAACCTGCCCATGTTTTCATATTTTTTTAGATAATAATTTTATACAATCTGCAGAATGACCTTTGCGACAACACTGTTAATTTACCACGTTCACAATCATACAAACTATATTGGCCCTATCACAGCTCTAGTTTGCAAGTGAAATCGAAATTCCACTCATTCCAAAATAATTGAAACTATCAATTGCTATAGGTTCTGAAAGTGATGAACCAAGTCGCCAAAAATCCCCTGCAGTTCTGATGCCTTTACTGCCAGTTCCTCCAAGGTTCACCACCATCACCAGTGAAAATGCACTGATATCGCAACTATGAGCATATGCTGATGCAATCCCGGAGACTTCCATTGTCAAGCGGGAAACACTATATTTACCCCAAATCAAAGTGGTAAGTAACAATTGTATTAAGCCATTGTTCTTTAGATGCATATAGCAATGTGCCTAAAGGGAGGGGGGTTCAAAACAGTTACACCGAAAATGTTGCTCCATAATTTCTTTTATGCACAAGATGAACACCCAGAATATAGATTCAGTTACACCAGATTAAGTACAACTGAACTTTTAGTTGCATTTGCCTTAGAACCATTATAGGGTTTTCTCCCAGCATCATCGATATTTACAAACATGTAATGCAAACCATTCAGTAATAATTGAAGTAATAATTAATCATCTGTTTGTCCCCGAAAATTTCTTAATTTAGCAATTTACCAAACTTAGTGTCTCATTGACAACAAATTTTCAAAGTTAATTAGGATTTACCTGAGGAAAGAACTGTGAAGGTTAGTAATGGACATATATTTAACCCATTAATGTGAAAGGCCCCTCCCTTGACAAGTAGTGAAAAATCATATGGCGTTCGACAGAGTACCTAGGCTATTTGTACAACAAAACCTAATTGATGGATGGGTATAATAAGATACGTAATATTTAAAACTTAATGTATGTTACAAACTTTAATTAGCTGTATTAATAATCATGCCATGATGTCCAAGTAGATAAATTATCAATAGTCAATATTAATCATTGGCAAAAGTTTGTGCACGTTATCCAACTTATTTTCATGTACCCAAATTTCTACTTGATATTAAAATTTTTCTAGTTTTGTACGAAGAAAATTTATTCAAAACAAATAGGTAGTGGTTGCATCAATTCCCAATTTATATGAAATGTGTATTTATAACCTTGCCCTCAAAATGCAAATTTTATCTATATTTTTTACCAGGTGTTACGTGCGTCCCGAATGAAATTGATTTGACCGCTTTTGGTTCTTTTCACTTGCAACAAAAGAATGCGAAACCAGTCACTTTTCAACTATATATTTTCTATAACTCAATATTACTTTACCTTAACAATTGAATGAATGAATGATTTATTTGGTTTACCACAATACAAATAGGTAATAGTTAACTAATATATAAGTAAATATATAATAATAAAATGTTTTTAGAAAGGTATATAAGTTAGTAGAAGAAACAATAATTTTGAACAAAAAGTGGTGAGGAAGCCCAAATAGAAACCAAAAGGCTTATTGGAATTTGGGCTACCTCATGTTATACTGATATTAAATACAAATTTTACAAAAAAAAGCATCACGTGACGTATTTGAAATAAATACATTAATTTAAATTATATGTAATGAGAAAAGAGAAGCAATTTTAACATATACTGAAATCTAAATACAGATGAAGAGTTACGCACATCGGGATTCAACGTATTAAAGAATTTAGGACCCTGATAATTGACCGAAAACTGACGAATATTTGTCCTACATTGGATGGCATAAAAAGTACTAGCATTTCGTGTATTATAACTATGAATCTGACTAACGTAAGAAAATAGACCTTCAAAACAATCAGGAAGTAATTTTTGTTGATATAGATACATAAATTTACCCAATTGAAGTAAATAGATATCCTCGAATTTCAGTATTTTGTGTTTGTAAAAAATAGGAGTGGTATGAGCACCGAAAAATTGTTTGTTGACAATTCGTACTGCACGTTTTTGCAACAGGACAATACGATTAAGATTACTTGAATATGTTGAACCGCAAACCGTAGCACAATATTGAAGATATGGATAAACCAGGGCAAAATATAGAATCCGCAAAGCTGATTTGAATAAATAAAAACTTGACCTATAGATAATTCCAATTGATTTTTAAATTTTACGTGCAATATAAGATATATGTGCTTTCCATGTTAAATTCTCGTCCAAAATAACACCAAGAAAACAGACTTCCTTAACCCTGTCAATTATGTTATTGTTAATTGCAAGTGCCAGATTATACACTTGCCTTTTTTGTCTGGGTTTAAATATTATGTAATTTGATTTATTTATATTCAAAGAGAGCTTATTGGACTGTAACCAATCTGAAATCTTACATAATTCAGTATTTATCAAACTCGTCAAAGTAGACATATTTTCATGAGAATAAAACAAATTGGTATCGTCGGCAAATAGAATAAATTCACCATAGTCAGTCGTGTTGCAAATATCATTAATATAGATAAGAAACAACAACGGACCGAGGACTGACCCTTGAGGAACTCCACATGTGACTTCTTTAAACATAGAAGTAATACCATTAAACTCTACATACTGTAATCTATGAGATAAGTAACTTTGAATCCAATCAAGAGCCAATCCTCGAATACCATAGTGCTCAAGTTTATTAATCAGTATTTCATGATCAACCGTATCGAAAGCTTTAGATAAATCAAGAAAAATTCCAACAGTATGCTTATTAGCATCAAGACATGTAGAAATTTGATCATAAAGATTTATAAGTGCATGAGAGGTTGAGTGATTTTTCCTAAAACCAAATTGGTTTCTAAATAAAATCCCATTCATATTTATATAGTTCATAAGCCGGTTATACACAACTTTTTCCAAGATTTTGGAAAAAACCGGTAAGACCGATATTGGCCTATAATTTGAAAACAGACTATTATCACCTGATTTAAATATTGGTACTATCCGCGCAATTTTTAACTGATCTGGAACAATGCCATTTTCAATAGACAAATTGAGGATTTCACACAACTGTTTAGAAATAAGGTCAACAGAAATTTTCACTGCCCACATGGGAATCTTGTCATGTCCTGCAGCAGCATCAGGATGAAGCAGACTAACTATTTCATTAATTTCCAACTCGGAAACCGAGTCAAAAAAGATAGAGTTTACAAAATTCCCACAAAGATAGGAAGTGGCAGTCAAAGAAATAGGTATTTGTTTGGCTAAGTTGGGTCCGACATTAATGAAATAATTATTAAAACGATCAGCAATTACAGCTGGATCAGAGATGTTTAGATTATTAAAGGAAAACATGGAAGGCAACTTATTACAACATTTCTTTCTATTAGTCACCTCATTTAGAATCTGCCAGGTTTTTTTAATATTCATGGTAGCATTTTTCAATTTAGTTTCAAAATACAAACGTTTAGCTATCCGTATAGAATGATTTAATTTGTTTTTGTAATCCTTATAAATTTTATTATTTTCACAACTAGGTTTTTTACGAAATTTCTTGTAGAGTTTGTTTTTCCTTTTAATTGAAATACAAAAACCATTGGTCATCCAAGGTTTTGAAAAACGTTTAGAACATGCTTTAAACTTAAGTAATGGAAAACAACTATGAAATATATTAGTATATTCACACAGAAATTTGGCATACGAATTAATTGGATCTGGAGGTTCACACACTGCCGCCCAATCAGTATTCTCAAGCTCGTCACGGAACTTCAACACATCCCGAAAGAAAATATATGAATTATCTTTTGGTTTATTAATTTGCTCTTGACTATAAAGTAGGCAAAAAATAGGTAGGTGATCAGAGATATCAGTAAAGAATAAACCACTAAAAATGCAATTATCCAAGTTATTAGTAAATATATTATCTATTAATGTGGCAGTGTAAGACGTCATTCTCGTGGGACGTGTAATTAATGGGAAAAACATGTTGGAATACATAATATCCAAAAACTCATTAGTCAATTTGTGATTTTCACAATTCAACAAGCTTAAATTGAAATCACCCATTAGATAACTGATTTTGTTTTCACGAGAAATTTTGGTTATTAAGGATTCCATATCTTGAATGAAATCATTAACATCGCTATTAGGTGGTCGATAAACCACACCAACAACAATATTTTCCCCATTTGATTTGGTAATTTCAATAAACAAAGACTCGGCACATCCCGTATTGTTAAAATTTAAATCATTACGTAATTTGTAATTTAAATCAACAGAAAAGTACAATCCAACTCCCCCACCCATTTTGTTATTGCGGGGATTATTGATAAAATTATAGCCAGGTATTCCAACATCATTTTCCAAATGCAAAAGCCAAGTTTCAGAAAGTCCAACAAAAGTGAAATTGTTGTCAATATTTCGTAAAAAGTTAGACAGATCATCAAAGTTCCGCGTCAAGCTTCGTATATTCAAATTCCCTTCATGCGAACGCAATTGTTCATTAAATTTGTGCTCAGTATAGTAATCACAATTATCAACATCCGAATAAAAATTAGTATCAGGGTCTAAAAGACTAGTAATATGAATATTTATATCATTGCTTGGCGAAAAGTTAGGATTATAAAAAATCAAATTAAATAGTCTTTTTTCAAAAAACTAATGGGCCATTTGAAAATTCAAGATCATGTGTTAAATTCATCATCATCGAGAGATGTAAAATGGTAATACGTTATTAAATAATGAATATTAATAAAAGAGAGATTACTTATCTGAGTAACACACAACATAATATCACACATGTCAATTCTCACACTCGAGACTTGAATTCCTCAAACTCTCCCATTGAAACAAATGAGTAAACTTGGGATGCCTGGCTGTTGTTCTTTCGCAGGAAAACTTTCCCATTACTTGTCCAGACAAACTTGTAATTGAAGTCACGTTTGAACGATTTCACTGCTCTAAGCAATAATCTTCCCCTTTGAGTTAGGCTCTCATTTAAGTAGAGTTTTGACTCTTGATTTAAACCCAAGTCAAGTGACGAAATACTTCTCAGCCTTCTTTTCTGACTTAGCATTAGATTGCGAACATCACGTCGAGTAAACTTTACTATTATAGGAGGAATATACCCTTCTTTGGACGGCAACCGATGACTAATTGAGATGTCTGATTTTTCAATATTTATATCCAGAAGTTGGCCGATTTGTATAGTAATGTTATTTGTATTTTCATTGCTTGATACAGGCACACCATGTATTTCGAGCATATCTCTACGAATATACTCCTTTAGATGCTCCATGTCATAGTCATGAGCTGAAGTATTAGTCTCAAGCTTAGCAATTCTCTCCTTTAATTGTTCGTTCTGTGAGCGGAGGTCATGGTTCTCAGATTTAAGATTGACCACAGTATTGTTCAATTCATCAAACTTAGAGCTGATGAACTCTTGACTTGCCTTGATAGTGTCAAGATCTGATTTTGTTGCATCAGTAAATTTAGTGAAGAGATCGTTAATTATTTTTGTTTGTTGCTGTAAGCGTTGATCAAGAAGCGCTTCTATGCTAAGACGATTAGCACGTGTGGCTTGAGAATTAGACTTCTCTTCGCCTACTTCATTAGCAGTCATCTCTTCGTTAACAGTTTTTGCTTCAATCTTCTCTTCGGCTTTTCCATCAGCCTTCGTAGTAACATTAGATTTCTTTTTAGGTGGCATTTTAAGTCAAAATTAGGCTTAAACTAACACAAATATAAATGAAATATACGGAGCTTCAGAATACACGTCCGACACGATTCATTACACGATTCATAATTAGCATCTCTATAACTTTAAATATATATAATTCTCAATGGTTCAAACTTATCTGATCTGAGCACAACTCTTTAACTCTTGACAATTCTTTAAATTTATTCTTTGACTTTGTAACTTTGATACTTCTTTTAGTTGTAATACTTTCGTTTGTGATTCAATATCTTCTTTGGTATAATATGTCTTTCTTAATAGCAGTGATGCTATTCAGGCTAACACCTTATGAATAATGAATGAATTGCCTAGTTGTGCTCAGACTTTTATATGTTTTGTTAGGGGAAGAAACTACAAAACTATGACTTATTTCCCCTACGCAATACAGTATGATAAAGCATGTTCCAGCAACCACAAATTGACCAACGCCAAGCCAAGCTACATCCGTTTACGTTAGTTTGTGGGACGAGGCGTTTTCCTGTCATTGTTTTTAAATCTCTAAAACTATTTGCTTACTCATGCATGTAAGGTTAATTAAGGTCTCTGCTATATAGATATTATATATAGGAAACATTACATGATTATGCTATCATGTAACACCCTCCCCCTTCAAAGAAAGAAAGTTTGCTAAAACTTTCTTTTAATGTTACCGTGTTCATATAAGTGTTCTATAATTCTCTTGAAAGACAGTCAGCAATCAGATTATCTTGTCCTTTTATGTGTTGGATGTTCATATGGTATTCTGATAAGATTAGGCTCCAACGTAACAGACGTTGATTTTTGTCCTTCGGTTTGTGGATGAACACTAATGGGTTGTGATCACTAAACACTTCGAGAGGAACAACGGGTGAGGAAACATATACGTCAAAATGTTGCAACGCGAGGATGAGGGCAAGACATTCTTTTTCAATGGTAGAATAATTTCGTTGATGGGTTGCTGGGGAGTTCTTCATACCAAAAGGCATAACTTTATATTGGTACAGACCATGTAGTGTGACGAATGCCGATATCTCCTTCGCACGTTCCTCAGAGGAATCTGCCAAAACCCTTTCAGTAAGTCAAATTTCGAGACATACTTTGCATTACCGATTTTGTCCACACAATCATCGATTCGTGGAATGGGAAATGTGTCTGTCTTCGTGAGGTTGTTCACTTTCCGATAGTCCGTGCACATGCGGTAGCTTCCATCGGGCTTTGGAACTAAAATGCATGGGGAACTCCAACAACTTTGACTCGATTCGATAAAATTGTGTTCTAGGAGGTACTGTATTTCTTGGTCGAGGTATTCTTGTTTGGATGGGTTAAGACGATAGGGGTGTTGCTTCACTGGTGCCGCATCGCCAACATCCACATTGTGGGTAATCATGGTGGTTCGGGAAGGAACATCAGGGAATAGGTTTGAATGTTTGTGAACGAGCTGCTGGATATCGTTGCGTTGACTTGGGTTGAGATGCGTTAGTTTTGAATCCAGTTGTCGAAGAATATCAGAGTTGCTCAGTTTAGTTGTTTCAGACAAGTTAAAAAGTTTTCCCAGCTCTTCAGCTGTTGAATGACTATCGCTTCCTGAGCTGACTACGTTAACCAACTGCCAGGGACCGGAAGGAACGCAAGTACTTTGTCACCAGTCTGAAAACTGCATTTTACAGAATTTTTGTCGTACTTATCCTTCATGCACTTTTCTCGTGCCAATTGACATGCCTTCGTAAGTTTTGTGCGAAAATCCGACACATACTGTAAAATATTTAAGGAATTTTCGTCTTCTAAAAGTAACTTCTCCTTCAGAAGTTTGAGTGGTCCTCTAATGGTATGTCCGAAAACAAGCTCAAATGGACTAAAACCTAAAGATTCCTGAACAGAATCGCGAGCAGCAAATAATAGTAAGTGGATGCCTTCATCCCAATTTTTCTCGGTATCCTGGTAATACATCTTAATCATATTTTTTAAAGTTTGGTGAAATCGTTCTAGTGCCCCTTGACTTTCTGGATGATAAGCACTCGATCGAAATTGTTTGATGCCGAGTTCGTGCATGACTTGTTGAAATAATCCAGACATAAAATTTGAACCTTTGTCAGATTGAATAGATTTTGGAAGGCCAACTAACGTAAAGAATTTTGTCAGCGCTTGCACTATTGTTTTCGCTTTAATATTTCTTAATGGTATTGCTTCTGGAAATCAGGTCGAAACACACATAATCGTTAATAAGTACTGGTTGCCATTCTTAGTTTTAGGAAGTGGTCCAACACAATCAATCATGACTCGACTAAATGGTTCTTCGAAAGCTGGGATTGGTTGTAGTGGTGCTTTAGGAATTACTTGGTTTGGTTTACCAACAATTTGACATGTGTGACAGGTTTTACAAAATCGAACAACGTATTTTTTAACACCTGGCCAATAGAAATGAGCAGTTATTTTTTGTAACATTTTATTTATTCCCAAATGACCTGAAAGTGGGGTATCATATGGGTATCATGTGCCAAACTAAGAATTTCAGACTGATAAGGTTTTGGAACTATGATTTGATATTGAAACGCCCACTCATCATCCGCAGAAACATCTGAAGGTCGCCATTTTCTCATTAACACTCCGTTTTTAATAAAATAGCACACGGGGTCACCTGCTGCGTCTATCTCGTCTGAAGCTTTTTGATAAAGCACGGAAATCTCTGAATCATTTTGCTGTTCTTTTATAAGGTTGGATCTCGAAAAATCATTTTTAATATCCTTTGTTTCCGAATTTTCAAATATGTTTGAAAGAAAAGTGTCGGAAATGTCAATTTCATCTGTTTGTACATTTTCATCTAATTTTTGTTGTTTTTGCATGGCTCTAGTAACCGGACACGATGGATATAAATCTGGAATAACTAGTTCAACAGGATCATGCTGTTGAGATGGTTTGTTTGTTATAATCGGATTAACTTTGACTTTATCACTGGCTAAATCGTTTCCTAGTAATAAATGTATCCCGTCAACAGGTAAAGATTCAATTATGCCTAATGAAACATCTCCTGTTACCAAGTCAGACTGCAATTTTATATTGTGCAATGGGATTGAACGATAATCATTTGAATCAACTCCACGTATCAAAACATTTTTTGCCGAGTATGAACTTTCAGAAAATGGTAAGGTAAGTATCAACGATTGCAAAACACCAGTATCGCGTAATATTTTGATTGGTATATAAACATTTGTTTGGTCATTTGATAGCGATATAGAACCGTCAAATATAAATGGCTTAAATGTGTCTATAGGGTCAGCAGAGCACTTGACCTCAAACTCCTTTTTGGCATCACAGATAAATTGTTTATTATCAAAAACCGATCTCTGTGGTTGTTGTTGCTCGTATATATTGTGAAATCGCGTGTTGGATTTTGATGAAGAAATAAAACCTGTTGGTTTCGGTGGGGCGGTGTTTGCTTTAAGTGTGTAACATTCCGACCTTATGTGACCCTTTCATTTACAATAATCACAAGTAACTGACTTAAACGGTGGTTGTCTACGGTAAAATTCTTGCGTGTCATTGCTTGGATGTCGTCCTTGAAATTGTCTAGGTGTTGGTAAACGGTTATTGTCAAATGCAGTATGGTTACTGCCTTGCGGAGAAAAGGACGGATTTGGTTTTATACCCGTGGTTGACAACTTATGTGTTAGCAAAAAATTATCTGCCAAACGTGCTGCGTCATTTAGTGTTTCCGCCTTTTGGTCATTTACGAAAGTTCGAACATCATTATTAAGGCAATTTTTAAATTCTTCAATCAAAATTAGTTCGCGTAAAAGGTTGTAATTACTGTCGATTTTTTCTGACGTGCACCATCGATCGAAAAGCTGAGCTTTTTCTTGCGCAAACTCAATAAAAGTTTTGTTGCTGTTTTTGCCAAGATTGCGAAATTATTGGCGATACGCTTTGGGGACCAACTCATAACCCTTCAGGATTAGTTCCTTAACTGTATCGTACTTCGAGGAATCTTCGACCGAAAGTTGTGAAAAAATCTCACGAGCTTTACCTACAAGGACGCTTTGTAAAAGCATTGTCCAACCCTCCTTAGGCCAGTGACAATTTGCGGCAACCTTTTCGAAATGCAAAAAGTACTTGTCGACTTCCCGTTCCTGAAACGGTGGAACCATTCTTACATGCTTTGTTACATCGAAATAACTTGAACCGTGTGTATGATTGTCAGACTTAGCTTGTTGAAGTTTTAATTTTGCCATTTCTATTTCCTGTTCTTTTAATCTGAACTCCCACTCATGCTTCTCTCGTTCTCTCTGCCATGCTATTTCTTCCTGTTCTCTCTAGTTTTCTCTCGTTCATTGTTTTCTCTGTCTACGTTTTCTACGCTATCGCTCCTACCTGATTCGACTGTGTTTTTTTCTGGTTGTGTAATATCATACGATTCTAAAACAGACTGTTCAAATGCTCTTGTTTCTTTAACTAAGTGTTCCATAATAAGTTTTTGAATTTCCCGTTTTCATCACATCAAACTTTTAATTTTAGATTCTAATTTTAAGTGTTTGCCTAACACTATTAAATCATCTTTTCTTAATTCGTCAAATATACTCTGGTTTGGTTCCACCATAAAAGTTTCTGGGTTGAATGCAGACATTTTAAATAACTGGTTTCACATATACTTAAACTTTGAAAAGTTTGTTTTACGACCTTTTTACGTTATCACAATAACACTGTCACCCCTATATCACCCCTAAAAGCACTATCTCTGAACCATATAAGCACCTCATAGTAGCCGAAGCTTTTATGGTTTATTTTACTTGCTTTGCCATATTTAAGCAACAAATCACAATACAATACAATACAACACAGACATCGACATACACAACACAACTGGCAGGGCAACCGCAACAGCTTACGCCAATTACTGCGGTCCCACATTAACACAAAGTATTAAATTACAAACTTAAGGTACGTCTGCACATTGCGACCCTCAATCTTAATTATGGCAAGTTAGAATATCAGTAACTTTTATTACACCTATATTATGCCAAAGTAGTCAACAAATCACAACATACAGATGCACTAATCAATAGCAACATGAAATAGCTCGTGTTAGACCACGAGCTTGATTACATTTCATGCATTCCATGTTTGAGGATCGTTAACATCATAACACTGTTCTAGAGCTACTTTGTAATAGTTAAATAGTTCCTTTTTCAACTCTTTCAAAGTTATTGATTTTAAGGTCAAATTTCTTCGTAATGCATTCCAAACCCTAGTTGTTCTTAATAAAAACGATTTCTGAAAAGTTGTTTTACATCTCCTGGTCTGATAGTGAAGACAGTTCGTGTTTGCTGATCGGGTTGGTCTGTTTGAGTCTTGACGTTGTGGTAATACATGACTTCTTAGGTTAATAATATTGCAATTTGATTTGAAAAGGAACAATATGTCCAGATACTTGTGCCAATAACACAGATGAAGTAGGTTTAACGATTGGAGACGATGGTTGTAGTCGAGTGGACCTCCGTATATAGCCTAAGGATTTGTTGGCTTTAGCGCATTGATGGAGCACATGTTTGGACCAGGTAAGGGTGGAAGAGGTCCAGATACCGAGGTCGCGTTCACTATCTGTCGTTTTCAAGATGGTATTGTTTAGCATATAAGGATACTCGATTTTGTTGTGCTTTCTGGCGATTCTTAGCGTCTTGCATTTATTTTTGTTGAGGAGGAGATTGGCTTGGGCGGAGCATTTTTGGAAAGTTGTAAGATCATTCTGCATGGAAGATATCTAGGTAGATGACATCCACTTGCTTTCCAAGATCAAGCTGACGACCGATATAATCAAAGACTTCGATGAGTTGTGTGACACAGGACTTTTGAGGGACAAAGCCATGTTGACCAGAGTTAAACTGTTTGAAAACGTGATCTTTGATTTTGTTAAATATGCACCTTTCTAGCGCTTTGGAGATTAAAGAAGCAAAATCGGCCAATAGTTCTCTACGTGCTCCTTGTTGTCTTTTTTGTGAATGGGAACAACATTTGCCAGCTTCCAGTCACGTGGTAACACACCCGTGCTAAGAGATTTGTTGAACAAGGCCTAGAGGGACGGAGAAATTTGATGAGCAGTTTCTTTTAATAATCTTGCGGGAATCTCGTCTGAACCATGAGCTTTATTAATGTCTAGAAAATAGATGCGAAGTAGTTGTTGAATAGAGTAGCTATATCTGATGGCTTTTCTGCGTATGTTCGTTGCGTGTCTAGGATATGGTGTGAAGGACTTATAACTTCTATCTTTAAATGAGATAAATTGGACCCAAATAATTACAGAGGAATTTGTGTGACAAGTTGTATTGGCAAATTTTTTTGCTTAATATTAAATGATCGCTTGACTAGCTTTACAGAAGAAAATAATTTAATTCACCAATTAGAGATTGGATTCCAATCAGGACACCGAACAGCTGATAAGCATGTCACTCAAAACCAAAATAATAAAGTTTATGCATGCTTTGTTGATTTAAAAAAAGCTTTTGACTCTATTTGGCATGAAGGCCTCTTTTCTAAATTAAAGCCTTTACTCTAACTCTAAATCTGCAATCAAATTATTATCATCAAGAACACCATTCTTTTCCTATTCCAAAGGTGTTCGTCAAGGTTGCATCTTAAGTTCGATTCTATTTAACCTCTATATAAATTCTTAACAACACAGTTGATTCAGACCCATTCACACTCCCAAATGAAGCTGTCTCCTCTATGCTGATGGCTTAATTATCCTATCTAGATCAAGATTCGGACTACAAAAATGCTTAGACCAATTACAAAATTGGTGTAACAAATGGCTGATGGAGGTCAATTTAAAGAAAACAAAAATTATGATATTTCAAAAAACAAACAAGAAAACAACAAAACAAAACTTTACATTAGGTGATAAAAACATAGCAATTGTACAAGAGTATTGCTATCTAGGAACAAAGCTCACCTCGAATGGTAAATTTACATTAGCCCAGAAACAACTCAGTGAAAATGCAATCCATGCCTTATACAGTATGCCTACACAATCTAATGCCAAAACTAAGTATTAAGATATTTGATACTATAATATCACCAATCCTTCTATACAACTCTAAGGTGTGGGGAGCTTACATCAAGAATGACTTCAACAATTGGGACAAATCGCCAATTGAGAGAGCTCATTTGAGATTTTGCAAACTATACCTCGGTGGTGGGAAAAAACCCATTAACATTGCATGCAGAGGTGAACTAGTGAAATTTCCATTGATAATCAATATATATACAAACGACTATTCAAGTATATTGTTCATCTTAATTCACTGCCTGAACAAACAATAGCAAAACAGGCTTTCCTCATGTCAAAGGATTTATACTCTAAAAAAACAAACTCATTCTATGCAAACATTATAGACGTCTTATAATTGCAACAGGATTTTAACGGACCTAGAATCAATCATGGCCCAAACACCAAGCTTCATCAATGAAAACATAAAACAAAAATATACCAATTTTTGGAAACACAAACTTGAAAACACCACAAAACTAACCTTTTACAATAAATTCAAAACAGAATACCAATTGAAAACATATTTGTCAACAATAACACAACCAAGTGAAAGGAAAACATTCACAAGATTTCGAGTGAGTAATCACAATTTAATGATTGAATCTGGTCGCTATCAAAATATCCCGAGAGAAGAGCGACTATGTAAACTGTGCGGGTTAGGGGAAGTTGAAGATGAAAACCATTTTGCCAATTCATGCGAAGCCTACTCAAATCTAAGAGAAACTTTTCACACCACTCTAAGGAACAATTTCACCATTTCCTCAGAACAAACACAAATCGTAGATATATTGAAATCTACTGAAAACGAATTGATTTTACAAATTTTCTAAATACATTTCTTCCTGTTTTAAGGAAAGAAATAAACGTCTTGAAACCAGGATTGTTGTCAGTTAACCAAATATAGTTAAACATACAAAGAATTATTTCTTTTCTACTCCTTTGCTACTCCTCTTTACTTGTAAATATATTGTTACTGTTATAACTTTTTAGATATTTGTTCTTAGCACTTAGCACCAGATTTTTTTACACCTTTTTAAAGGATACTTTTTTGACATACTTTTTAATGTACTTTTATATATTTTCACAAGCTTTAGCAATACCTGTAAATAGGTCATGCCAATAAAGTCATTATAATACTAGCGATTGCTGAAGGCGTGAAGCTACTATCAAGGGGCATGACCCCCGGGAGATTTGATATAGTCCAGAAAATGGGGTCTGTCATTTATTCACCAAAATATTAGAGGCCTACAATCAAACTTTGAGTCACTATGTGCCTTTTATTGACTGTCATCCTGTCGACATTTTAACATTATCAGAGACACATACTAATCACAATGACAGCTCTGACTCGTTTAACATTACAGGCTATTACCTCATATTACGTAGCAGAGTGGAAGGAAAAGGAGGCGGTGTATCTGTTTACATTCAGGAAAATATAAAATGGCAGCGTCGAGAGGACCTGGAAAGGGAATCAATTGAAAGCATTTGGGTTGAAATTATTGTACAGAGTAGTCACAATTTCGTTATATGTTGCATGTACCGTCCACCAGATACCTCGAACTACCTCCCTAAAACGTTTAATGATGACCTTAATGATGTATTGGATGAAATATCTGAAGAAGTAATCTTTCTTGGGGACTTGGGCAACGTTTAATTTGGTAATAAAGCTGACAACAAGGAATTTAAAGATATTCTTTCATTGCATGGCTTCAGGCAGCTAGTTGACAAACCAACACGCATCACTAGAGAAATGTCCTCCATTATTGATATTATTGCCTCTAATAGAGAAAACATAAAAACAGTGCATGTAATATCAACCAGTTTCAGTGATCATGAAATGGTTGCCTGTGTGAGAAAATTAAATCATCGAAAATTTCCACCAAGAGAGATTAAGTGTCGAGACTTTTCGAAATATAACCCCAATGACTTAACTTGTGATCTTGAAAAGGCAGATTGGACACCTGTGTTCAATACCAATGACATAAATGGATGTGTTAAGGCATTCAATAACATCCTTGGAACGGGTTTCGATACCCATGCACCACTCATCACCAAAAAAGTCAAAGGTCTTGTTTGTCCTTGGCTTGATGCTGAAATCAAAGCAAAAATGAATGAATGTGATAAATTACTTCGAAAATTCCAAAAGACTCATGATGAAGAAGACCGGTTGAATTACAATGCAACAATCTCCTTCGTAATGCCAAATCACAATATCATAAGAGTCAACTTGATGATAACAAATTCTCACCTAAAAAGTTTTGGAAAACCATAAAGGCTTTCCAGTTAAAACAAAATCATCAACTCCAAATACCCTGAACAACCAAGAACTTGCAACAGTATTTAGTGACTGGTTTGCTTCTGTTGTTCAGAACTTAAAACGGAAATCCATGCCACTTCGAGATCTCATATGGGGAAACATACCAGTCCCTATAAACCGAACTGATAAGATCTTCTGTTTTCATTATGTTTCTGTGACCTTTGTGAGGAATCAACTAAAAGCACTAAAGAGATCAAAAGCTTCTGGCTTGGACAATCTAGCACCTTCACTACTGAAAGATACTGCAGAGGTTATTTCAAAACCATTATGTCACATCATCAACCTCTCCTTTCAAACTACTAATCTGCCCACTGTATGGAAACAAGCAAGAGTAGTTCCAATCCACAAATCTGGCGCGACATCGTCTCCTGAGAACTATTGCCCAATTTCTATGTTGCCTGCAGTATCCAAAATTCTGGAAAAAGCTCTCCATATGCAGCTATCATCATATTTAGAAAGCAATTGCGTAGTCTCGAATACACAATTTGGCTTTAGGTCAAAACGATCTACCGAAATGGCAGCAATACTGGTCTGTGACAAGATTTGTCAAGCGGCAGGAGAAGGAAAGTTAGTAGGTGCTGTTTTCCTTGACCTGAGTCGTTCCTTTGATACCATCAACCATGGAAACCTTCTCACCAAAATGGCTGCATATGGGATTCAAGGTGGTGAGTTGGACTGGTTTTCAAATTATTCCAGAGAACGCAAATTGTAGATATTAACAGTGCATTATCTCAAGAGAAACCCCTCTTCAGTGAAGTACTTCAAGGAACGATGTTAGGGCCACTATTGTTCAACTTGTTCTTTAATTATTTGAAGAGCATCTACGTCATTCTCAAGTAATCCAATACGCTGATGATACCATATGTTTTCTCGCTTATCAGGACGTCGATATCATATCGAAGTTACTAAAGGAGGATCTTGAGAATACCTCAACCTATTGTTATGAGAATAAACTATCGCTAAACTTAAAGAAAGGGAAAACGGAAGCAATGCTTCTCAGGACTGCTCGCCGACTTTCTGAAGCAGATAATGGCCTTCTACTTCGATACCGCAATGAGCCAATCAATGTCGTGAAGCAATATAAATATCTTGGAAATATTATTGATGCATCACTTTCGATGAACAAGGACTTTGACTATAAGTACAAGAAAGCTACTCAACATTTGAAGCTTATGTAAAAAATTCGACCTTTTTTGACCAAATATGCAGCGGAGCTGATATACTCCACGATGATCATTCCGCTTGTAACGTATGGTTGTCAATACATGCGTGTCTTAACACCACAAAGTCCAAAAGGTTGGCATCCATCTCAACCAGAGCAACTCACATCATCAGTAACTCTGATGGCCATTCGAATTAAAAACTGCCTCTTTGTGCGTCGCTGTCTTGAGAATATGAACTGTGATATTTTTAATGAATATCTTAAACTAAATGAACACAGTAGGGATACGAGGAATTGTGACATTCTCCTTTCATTACCCGAAGTGAAATTGGAGTTCGAAAGAAAGGGATTTTATTTTTACGGTGCAAAGCTTTATAATGAGCTGCCGCGTGAGCTTAGGAAGCAGGACACCTTTTTTAGTTTTAAAACTCTTTTATCTAAAACGATGTAATTACTTGTATGAGTATACATATATATTCTATATTCTAAATAGGATTTTTAAACTTTTAACTTTTCAGACACTTTTAGCATAGTTATAATTAATGAACTGATATAGTATTTTTGGATGAACAGGACACACGTTGATAGCAGAGTAAGTAGCTTATCTCATACTGAAGTGTTTAATCATGTATAATAATTCAATAATAATAATAATGCAGTAAAATTCGCCAACTGCAGTAAATATTCCTTTCTGTAAATATTGTGAAACTGTTGACATTGTGTGTAGTGTATAGTAACATGTAAATAAACAGCTAAGCTCATATGTTATCCGCCTGTTTGTATAGGCTCAAGTATTTGTTTAAAGGCCAAGATAACAAAGAACAAGAGAGAGATGCAGATGTGAGATATTAAGAGGAAGTGAGATATTAGTGGTTATACAATATTAGTATAAACTTAGTAATAGACTATCACTTTTCCTGCGTTCTGATTGGCTACGCTACTCGTAGACTATTAGTGATAGTCTACTAGTAGCAAAATTCAAAACAATGGCGTGAAAATTCACTTTAAAATTAATATTAATACTTTTGTTTACTTTTGTATTGTGTTCCCTAGTTCTCAATAAATGCTATAGTTTATACTAAAACAATTAGACAACTCGGCCTCGTTGGCTATGAGCGAATAGTCAACTCGGCTTTGCCTCGTTGACTATTCGCTCATAGCCAACTCGGCCTCGTTGTCTAATTGTTAATTAACAGTTCATTAATTGCCATTATAACTTTAATAAATTTGTTGAAATGAAAGGGAAAAAATTAGATATGGCGATACCTTGACATGTAATAATCGTATTGCAATGTAATCAAAGTATATTCATTTTGAAATCAATGATGTTTCTTGCAATCTGACTGACGGCATGAATCGCACTCTTAGTAGTGCGATTTAAAAATAAGCCAGTCCGTAGTGTCGACTGCGCATCCAAATGACGCGTTCTGCTTCAGGATAAAATTGCAGTTGCATAACATGTACCTACGTCAGTGCCCTTTTGTACTAACATACTTTGTCCTCTGTGTAAAGCAAAATAGAGGAAGTTGCACTAACGGGAATATTTTTTAGTCAACTGTGCCAAAACTAATTGTTCGTTGAGCAACGTTTTACATCTTTAACTCACTTTGCAGAACGTTGTATTGTAGCTATTTGTAAAACACAAATGATGATTGAACAATTCAATACTTTGATATGCATATTTAAAGTTCAGTCTCAACTACATGTTATGATTCAACTGCAATTTTATCCAGAACACAGAACGCATAATTTGGATGCACAGTCGACACTACGAAATGGTCTATTCCTCCCATCATGTTGGGCCGTAATCACAACATTTTTCAACCAATCATATTTAAGTGCAGTCCCCTTCCAACTAATCAGATTAAATTATAGAATTCAACTTGCAAATCAATTTTAAGGAAAATGTAATCTGGGAAATCAAGTTGTCAAAAGACTGCCGAAACTCATCGATCTGAGACATTTGGTGGCAAATACAGGCCATAGTTATCGACCTATAAACAAAGACAAATGTACCCAGTTGTCCCAACATAGGACAGGAATCAACATACAGGTAAGCTGTGATTTTAACAAATGCAATGATGTCTATTCGCGCGTATGAACTTTGGATATTTAACGTTGAATCATGTCACCTAAATGTGCATATTATTTGCTTAGTATACAATGTCATTGAAGCCAGTATGGATGAAAGGTTCTGCGACGGACATGTCCGGTGTACAACGGTGTTTGTTGACGCACAAATCTATCGAAGTGCTTCTACCTCTGAGAGATTACATACTGCTGTTATAGAATAATATATCATATATGTTTCAATGTGGAAATTATCACAACTTTAATGCCTTTATGGTATTTAACTAATATAAATTAATAGGCCATTCTACTTTTAGACTTCAACCTACTTTATATGTGGACTTTCAGTGTCTTGTATTATCCTACACATGTGGTCAATGTCACATGTTTTATATGACAGTGAGATACTGATGATATATGTTTAATTGATACATGTATTTGGCACAAAGTTGATCACCAAGTGCTGACTGTGCTGCACTGTCCCACTAGTGGAACCACCTTAACCTGAGTATCAGGCATTTCTGCAGTTAGGCCTTGGTCCCTAAGCCACCTATGTTGAAGAACCTTAGGGAGGCTAACAGAAAATTCCCTAAATAGAGAGATACACTTCAACATTGTATAGCCCATTAAACTATTTGTTTGTGATTTCATCTAGATTATCAGTGAAGTAAACTGGAACCATCAGTGAAAGATGAATTAACATTTTTAATTAAATATTTATTAAACATCTTTATCAATATATGTTGCAGTGTGACTCTATTGTCTCTTGGGGGCAAGTTCACTTTTAATAGCTCAGCCCCTTGATCAATTGGATTGGCTTAACCCATTAATTGGCAAATTTTACTCATCAGTGGTAGAGTACTGCCAATTAATGGGTTAATTGCGCTTGATTGGATCGGCTAAACTTTAGCTGCTTTTTGGGTAATGGGTTACCTAGAAAAGAGCCAGACTCCCACTATGGAAGAACTTTACCCTTCTGGAAGGAGAGATCCCACTTCTAAAATGTGCAAGGACATCTGGTAGGGGAGGGGGTCAACATCTATTTTCCTCCATGGGGAGGAAGTTGGTTTACCTGCACAGAGAAGCACCTTTCCGAGTTACTTAAATCAGCTATGTGGGCATGCCAAGAAAGTTGGACGTGTGTACACTATGAGTAAAGCATACATCACTCTCACACCACACATCTTACATCTAATGTGAAAGTTGAAGCATGTTTGCTCTGCCCACACAGGCAAAGCTACTGTAATAGAAAGTATGAAGTTTTACAGATCACATACTGGCCTTATGGCTTATTAAATTAGATATGTTTCCCCCACTAAAACATTCTCAGAAGATGAATATTATTCTAAGCCTATTTATGTGGCAATTAATGTTTAGTGTCGTCACAATAATTCCATAGATATATATCTATATATCCAGTATGATATCCGTGTATTGATCATCTTTCAGTTACATGGACAAAGATGACAATATGCCAACCAATCTTTCTATGAGAATATACATGGGGGCCAATTTCATTAGATTGTGGGTTGGCCAGTTGCAGTTAACCAGTTACTATTCTTGAAAATGTCCAAATTTTGGGCAAATTTGAATGTAAAATTTGTAGGGAAACAAGCTTCCTTGCTATAAAAGTGAGAACCAACTTTAAAGCAGGTGTAGAAATGAAATGCAACCGATTCCCATGTCCATGAAGGCATGAAGACTATAAAATGCAGTAAAAGGTTTAAGTTCCATTCCAACAAACTTTTAACCCTTGCATTCGTTCATTTATTTCTTCTTTCGAAAGAATTTTATAAGCAAGAGGCATCTATGTCCCAGAATTTATAGACATAAGTTACTGTCATCAAGTGTCATGGTTGTCTCCACGATCAACTTTGAAATCGCATTTAAATCCATTCCTTCGTCTATATTCCACGATTGACGATGCAAACCACTAGAAGGGTTACTTTACACACTCAAAAATGTGTTTGAGTTCAAAAATGTGTTTTTTTTCCTCAAGAAATAGCCGACTTTTCAAGATGATTTATCCAAATGTAATTGTTTTTATAATAAAATGAAATACACACGTTCCTGGGACCCAGTCCCCCAGAAGACGCTACTTTTTTTCAAAAATAGCCTTTATATCTCCGAAACTAAAAGTCTAAGCCAAAAAGTAAAGTAACTAACTTTTTATGTTCTATCCGAATCAATAAAAACCCATTTTGCGTTCATAAGCACTTTGAAATGCCAACAAGAGCAACTTTGAAGCAACAGCCAAAACAAGGTATTGAAACTGGCGGATCATCAATCGTAAGCCGAAGGCCCTTTACCTCCGACCCCTACGGAATGCCATAGTGGACAAAAGTAGTTGAGAATTGTTTTCGGGTCAAGGATATTTTTCGTGGTCGAGAACGGTTTTTCCTAATCGAGATTATTTTTTATGGTCGAGAAATTGTTTTCCCGGTCAAGAATTTTTTTACAAGTCAAGAATTCATTTACAGTCGAGTTGATAGGAATAAATCATCACATCAACTTTTTAGAGCATTTATATGACCGTCGAGGGATATATTTGAAGAATAATGGCTATCTCTTTAGTCCTTGGCAATCTGCAAGTGGCGATAAAGCCCCTCATTTGCAAACTTACTCCATCGAGAGAGAAACTGCAAGCTCTAAGGACACAGATTAAGAAACGGCCAAGCGCCGTAGAATTCTTCCTCAAGCCACAAGCATTGGAGGCAGGCGAAGACATATTATTTCTGCAGTACAAGTATGCAGTGGCAAGCTATTGCTAATTGTTTCGGTGTGAGTCCTAGGACGTTTTACAGAAGGATAGAAAATGGCATAGTTTATTCTTACAGTGATATTGCAGAGCAGGAACTTGAATGGAGCATAAGAGACATTCTAAGGTTGACACCCTGGGAAACCTACATACGAGGGGTCTTGCATGCTCAGAGTATTTATATCCAGAGATGGAAAGTTAGGGAAGCGTAACAAATATTCTTGACCAGGAGAAAAATTTCTCAACCATAAAAAATAATCTCGATTAGGAAAAACCGTCCTCGACTACAAAAAAATATTTTCGACCAGAAAAAAATTATTGACTACTTCTGTCCAGAGAAAATGTATAAATACAGTATTTCAAAATAGAACTGCATCAGAAATTAAACCAACAAAGTGACTTTGTTCCTGTTAAGAAAGTGTAGGAAATGCAAATGGAAGAGGAAATTTAAGTGGGAAAGAGATGATCAGGTTAGATATGGTTAGTGTTTTCAAAATTTGAAAACCCTAAAGATGAGTTAGGTGTTTAGGGCCTAAGATCTCATGGAAGCCATTGGAATAGAGGGATATAGGAATAATAACCTATTAAATCCCAATAACAAGTAGAATTAGAGGCCAGTAGGCAATAATGGTAACATATCCAAATTCTCAATAACATACAAATTTGAATGGCTGCAGTTGTACTGCATGTACTGTAAATCCTATGAGTGAGAAGTATTACATGAGAACCTCTATAGTCTCCAGAAAAGTTCAAATACTTTAATAGTTTGGCAACTTATACGCCCACACCAAAGCTCAAAATACATACTGCATATAATATTGTATTTATGAATTGCCATTTCAGTTTCTGCTTTCGTCTGAGCTGTCTGATCCTTTATGGCGAATGCACCTAGCCTTTGCTAAAAAGATGTATTAACGCAAAGACATTCTTGTTACATTTCACTGTCATTGAAAGTGGTGCCGCAAGATCATATGGCAGTACTGGAAGGGTCTATCTGGATTAGAAGCATTCCTGCAGGTTGTCTATCTGGGACTGTTGTATTTTCCTGTTTCCAATTGTTTCGAACATGCCTCACATGATTTGCACCACTCAGTTACATCTCCCGCCCAGTCGAGCCAGAATAACAGGGCTTTCACACCTGCTTTAATTTTGTCTGGTCCAAAGTGACCAGAGTTTTCATGGAAAAACTGTCACCCGCCTCCACTGTCGGAATCACCATTGAAAACTTTGGTTTACAAGGACAGAAGATCATTTGTTATTTCCTGTGTTTCCCCCTATTTCAATGCACATGGTTTCTTCGGGTTTTCTTTGGTTTTCACTCATGCTATGTGTTAAGATTCTTGTCGGTCAATTGGTTGGTGAGTTATTCCCTCCGAGTAAAACCAAATTCACACAAGAGACAGGGCATGTGGGACAACAATATTTTTGCCTGGTTGGTGTTCAATGTCAAAGTCGAAATTGTCTTTGGCCACCCTCCATCTTACAAGTTTATCTCAAGGTTCTTTCAGTTGTTGGAGAAATGTCAGCGGTTTGTTTTGTTTTTATCTCAAAAATCTTTCTTGATAACCCAACCACAATCATTTCATAGCAGAATAGTTCTTCTCGGCGCACATATTGCGGACGTTGAAACAATTTACAAAATACATAATACAATAAATAGTCTAGGGGCAAAAACAAAGTCTATGTTAAGGAGAACAACATACATATATAACAATACGTTGCTCTTGTTATTCTGACAGCTTTTTCAATCATATTTCAACCAGGAATTCGGAAACTGTGCTTACTAAAAGCGGGCAAAATATGCCTGGATCGAGGTTGTGAAGCAATCTTGTAAGCTTACTTCCTTTGTAAGCTTAATTGTTGAATACTTGGAAAGCTCCTTCTCGAAAGACAAGGACATATTTGTTTTGCATGTACCTGTAAAGGGATTATCCTATCTCTAAGAAAATTGACGTATATATTCTTATGTATATTTAAAAAAGACTAACATGTTAGAATCAAGACCAAGGAAAAATTTATCTGAAACTTACGTTCAAGAAATACAACATGGGAAGTTATATATATTTTGTTTGGCATTTAGATTTTGGCACTCACATCATATTCATAGCTACTGTATGCACCACCACCGGTAGATATTGGAAATAATGTCAGGAAGATATTTTCGATATAACATAGCTCTTAAGTATATTGATACAAATAATATATATCAATCTACACTTTCGCCAATCAGGTTTTGCGCTACCGTTTGCCTGCTGTTACAGCCACCAAGCACTTTCATTGTCTTTGCAGGAAATGCATTATGTTTGCATTTGTTCAGTTCCTCACTTTGATATTACTTTTGCCAAAGCTGTCTCATTTGACATTAGAAATTTAGAACTGAATGAATGTGGAAATAAAATTGACAGGTTGATAAGAAGAAGCTAAAAGACTGTCCGTAATTTCCATAGTGGTAAATACCGATTTAAAGGTCTACAATTATTGCGCAGCAATAATTCAACAATTCCAAGTATTTCTCATTCAAAGAATACTTTCATGCAGTGGTATGCTAATCACCTTTTGTGTTGCTAAATAGTACCAAGAATATGATTTCAAAGAAGCAATAATCTATATTATATAAAAATTATTATGATTCTTAAGTATAGCCGGACTGTCAGCCTTGGTTGTAGAACTACAAAGATTTTAAAGACAGATACCCATATACTAGTTTTGCATGATGTAATATTCATAATTGTGTTTGAGAAATTGGTATATTTTAATTTAATTGCATTAGTTGTATCAGTGATAGATCGGTATATACGGTTTTTAAATTGCTGCTGCAGTACTTCGTACGGGTATATTAACTACTGTAGTAGTGGATCCATGTTCCTTGTGAGTTGTGGTCTAATTCAATTGTCTGTGTAGTCAGTAAACTCGTTTTAGAGGCTTAGTATATGAACTGCGTAACTGTATACTTTCACATTCTCACTAAAAATTTGAGTATTGCAAAGATTTTACTGGCTACTATTTCTTTACTTATTTTCGTTGTTGTTCTTTATCATTTTTGATGGCGTTTCCTAGCTGATATTGTTATCCTGCAATGCTGCACGTTCCGCAATTTTTTCATAGTGCATTGGAAATCATCGTTCATACCTTTAAAAAAATAGTTCTTTCTGTGATAGTTCTTTATTAAAATATTGTTGAAATACATTTTGAGTTAAATGATAATGACAGATAGTATAAAATAGCAGCCGAAAGGTCATTATAAAACATACTTCTGACCTGTTAACAATTCTTGTGGTTTCTGTTATCATTTCTAATTCTCTCATTCTCGCAATTCTTTGCAACCATGCCACATTTTCCATAAAACATAGACAAGCCCCGAATAATTATTATTTCCGCTGCTGACATGATCAGCATGCAATAATTCACACTTATTTACTATTCCATCTTTATCTCTTAATAATAGATTATTATCTTCTTCTGAACGACTTGCAAACTGACCGGTAGATGCAAACATGCTTGCAAGCATGCAGTGAACATGACGTTTTTTGCAGCAGCACATGATACAGTTTGGTCCAATTGGCAAACAGGAAAATTGAACTTTGACACTTGCTATATAATAATTTTATTGAGCTGTTTTTATAGATTCAGTTTTTATTGAGCTGAATTTCAGTCCAAAAACAATTATTGCCCGCTGTAGACATGGCCGTTGCAAGGGGATGTCGATTTGGGGGTGTTGAACGTTGAATTGCCGAGTAACAATTATGTAATATGCCGAGGTTTTTTTCCGACAAAGGGAAATGATCTTTATTAAATTTGTTAACTATTAGTATCTGTGAATTCGTAGCAATTTCTTACTGATGAAACATCAATTCAAGTACTATGCATATATCTTTACAATTACAATATTTCTATACAAGCACAACTGTAAGCGGATTTATAAGCATATCAAAACCAATAATGGCAGACGAAACGTTCACGATCTATTCATTGATAAATTAAAGATGTTTGTTCAAGTGCTAATGGATTAGGCGTCTGTGATGGTGGGAATAGTGAGACAACAGAATGAATGCACGTTCCATCGATTGGTGGTTTAAGGCACTTCAACAGTGGCAGAAGGCTCTTCTTGCATTGGGTTAGATGTTCACCCATTCGTGAAGTAAGGGCATCTAAGACCTCTCGAAACTGCATTCTGTAGAACCGTCGCAGGGAAACCACAGCTACCGTTTCTGCTTGTTCGCCTAGACATCTAGGGGCTCTTTTTGGATGGTGATGTCGGTTGAAGTCGTTTTCTGGATCAATGCCGAGGCTTCTGGTGAAGATTAGGGATGATTCAGTCTGATCGTCCATCATTTTGTCGTCAGCTCGTATTTTCTCCATGATACTCAAGGTAGCTTCCACAAGGCTAGTCGCATTCAGAATGTTGAACATCGTAATTACATCAAATGATGTCCAGACAGCTTACGTTGCAACTATGCTCGATCACAGTGTTACGGCGATATACTTGGCATGGTAGGTATGGGATTGAAGCACCATTGAATTCACCAGACATGGCGGCTGCAAAGTCGTATGACTGAAAGCATAGGTCATCAGTATCCACCCCACACTGCTCTATCGTAGATAGGATGTCTTTCGCTTGACCAAGACCTGTCTTATCAACAGTCTCCCTTACATCAAGCAGCCTTTCGGTTGGTCAACCTGTCTTACACAGCCTAAGTGTGGGTACTCATTATACCATTGTGGCGAAAACCGATTCTGTTTCCCCTGAGGTATATCTTGATTGGCTGGGAAGCAAGGTAACTTCGGCTGAAAAGGCCCATGTTCAATCAGGTACTCCTTTTGGTTTTCTCCGCAGACCTCATCGCATAAGCCTGGATCATGCTCTACAGACACCTGAGAAGAGCTTGCGTCGTTAACTTTGGGTTTCTTCATTTGGATTTGATGAAGTAAGCTGTCAGTGTTTTCCAGAAATCTACCGCAGCTTTCTGGTACCTGTTTGATAGTATCCTGTGCATCTACAATCCATTGTTCAATGTTAGGAATGTCTGATGTTCTTGCATCATTTACCATTTCTTGACAACCATACATTAAACTGCTGATACAAGACAGTAGAGGTGTGCGTCGGACCGGATTGACCTCTTTGAATCCGAAGGTTTGTCTAAATACTCAATCCGAATCTGATCCGATTAAAAAAAGTTTAATCCGATCCGATCAAATCCGAAAAAAATATATTAGATCCGATCCGACTTGATGCTGAAAATTTGTAATCCGATCCGAAGTCCGAACGTATATTGTATGTTTTTATATAGTTTGAAGTTCAAACTTTGAACGAAACGTATGTCTAACATTTGTAGAGTTTTCAGTGCATTATGCTAAACCTCCGGACTTTACGTCGTTTAACTTGGAGTTGCATTTTCATCGCATTATCACTCGGAGGTAGACACGACTAGACAGATCATAATGCGAGTGAGACGAATTTAGTTGTACAATGTACATTTATTGTACAACGTATTTGCGTCGAATGTAATTGAGTGAATCAAATTAATTCGTATGAATCAAATTAATTTAAATTTCGACGATTCTACGTATGAAACATAAACCTAATAATGAAACACAATAATAGTCCATACTGCCCAAATCCCTAAATCTAAATATTAAAAATAATTCATACAACACTATTAAAGCAGTGTATTTTTGTCATCAATGGTTCAAGAAACTGTTAGTGAAATGGAGTAAAGTTTTAGTCTGTTCATTCGTCACAGTCAACAGTCACATGGTATCACTTCAGATTGGGGAAAATTGGTAACTGTAGAGTTAACTGAAGTTGGTGATTTTGGCTCTTGGCTGTATGGGACGTTTGTACATCAGTTATGTCACTTTGTTGTGGATGGAATTGGGCAGGACCTACGAAAAAAGTTTTATTAGATAATGAATTCATTTTATATGGCCTGTAGATTGGTGCCTTATTTTGACAGGCCATAGCATATCCTTTGGGAATGACACGAACGGTATCGGCTTTGTCTGTGTATTTTAACCACTCGGGGATAGTTGCATCCGACCAGGTAATATACCGATTATTTTAGGTTTTCTTCCAGGCTTGGTTTAGACGCCAGAGACCGGTGTGGGTGTAGTCACTTTCGTTTGGGTGGTGAAGGGATAAACATGGCAGTCGCCAAATAGGTCTCCAAGAACTTACTTATCGGTTGGTGTGCCAGGCTTGTTATCCACCAATAAGTATCCAAACGGTTTTTCGGTCTCTTTGTAATAGGCAGTCATGAAGCGGTCTCTATTCTTATCAAACATTCTCTCTCCAACAATTCCAATTTGTTTCCTACAATTCCAATTTGTTTCCTATCACTAGGACTTCGGAAGAGAGCAATATATTGGGCATTTCGGCTAATATCTGTATTAAATTTCCCCTTAGGAAACATGTTCTGAAGCAAAAGGATAACACTAGCATTTCTATGACGACCCTGGGTAAATAATTGAGCTACCACAGGACTGTCTGTTGCTTCGGCCATCAGATCATCCAGTATGATTATGTTGTTGTACTTGGTATTGATCTCACTCAGATCATCGGACAGCACAGGCAAACCTCTCTCAAACCGGATGCTTTTCCCAAGGGATTTTTTCAAATCGTTGTAACGATCTTGCCATTGATTGTAGCACCAACGAATTCGAATACTTCTCTGCTCCTCGTAACTGTTAAGTTTGTATCAGAATTACTTTAAACTTACTAGAAAGTCTCTAAAATCTTTACAAGGTCCTAGTGTTTCAGGGGTAGTGGCCTAGTGGGCTGTCAAGCATCTGTTCACTTAGTTACTGGTATTAAGATTTTTTTAGAATAGGAATGGTCAGTAGAAAGGTCACTTACAGATGCTGCCTTTTTTTACACAAATAGTGTCAGCCCACTCCTCTACAAGTATCCTCATGAATGCAACTCCATGCAAGCTTATTTGGTTGTAGTGATTGACCTTTGGGTTCCAACCTTAGATTAAGAGGCAAAAATTGAAGGGCCCTCTGTAATAATAATACCACTATAGCTGTTTTATTTGCCCCAAGTCTGATGGCCTTGCATCTTAAATGTGGGAGGAGGCAACATTTATGAACTATGTTATGAAATATTAAGTACTGTAAATAAGTTACATATTCGAACAATAACCAGAGACACTGGCATGAGCCACAGGACCTGGCCCTGGGGGGGGATCCAATAAAATAAATTTATTTACTTAAATATATTCCCTATATAATATGTATATAGATATTATACAAAAGAATGAAAAGATGGCTTAATTATTTGAGATAGTTCTTGTCTTGTTTAAAAAATATGAGGTCTTTTCCATGGCCAGGTAGTTCAATTATGACTAATTTGTTGGCAATTAATATTATTGCACCCACCAAGGCATCCAAACCACCAAAACCGATTATGAAGCAAATCTTCCCACCAATTGTGCCAGTGCCAGAACTCAGAAGCCTCAATTTTTCATATTATCCTGGGAGAGCATGCCCCTCCCCAAACCCTTAGGTTTCAGGCCCCTTAAATGTTTTCCTAGGCCACCATAGGGTAAAACCATAAACAAACAACACCAGTTTGTAGAATTACTGGGGTATTAAGAGCGGTTGTCTGTAATAGTCAGGTAAGACGTGTAAAATGAGAAAGTTCAAAATCCTTCAAACTTTGTCAGAATGTAGGCCTATATGAAGTATTCATGTTGTGAAAGTTTTATTTCGATCGGATAAATATTATACTTGAGGGACGTCGAAACTGGATTTCTCAGGTCACTTTCAGTTTTTAGAGGTCATTTTACAGCACTACCAAAATCGCTCTATTTTGCACAAAAATGGGAATATTTCACAAAATATCATTTCGTTATATAAACTAGAGATATTTATTGATTAGCAGACGAAATTTAGAGACATTTCTTCAAAAAGTGAATATTTTACAGATTTTCTTAATGTCTTATGATTTTCGAACCACTATATTATAGGCCATATTAGGTAGCGAATATCTCCACTGTTACATCGATTCAGAGAAAAAATGTATAATCAGGTCAAAGAAATATGTTTTCCCTTGATACTGATCAAATAAAATTTTGGGGCAACTCAGAATTGAATTTTTGACGAATTGTTCGTGAACCCTATTTGACCGAATAATGCACCAGTCAAAGTAAACCGATGCCTACCCCAGGCCGGGGATTACCTGTCACACAAGCGGAAGATGTGAAAACAGCGTTTTACTCCGCACCCCAGTGTCGTGTAAGTTCGCTTAAACCAGAAAATGCCTTCGCCATGCCCCCGGTAAACCCGGCCTGGGGTATAGGCGGCGGTTTACTGACTGGTGCATAACCGTATGTTTACATATAACCAACGTCGAGTCATGTTGTTCAATAAATAACAAAGAGCTTGTCAAAAGCGTGTATTTCTTCAAGTAAACAAGCCTAGCCTTAAAAAAATACTTTAGCTAAAGCTGTAGGATTGTCTAAAAGCATTTAAGTCGAGATCACACTTTTCACAATCACTAATTGTTCAGGTTTGAAGGCCAAACAGTGACATATGGAAATGCTTCAGGCAACAGTCTGGGTCAAACTTTTGAAATTGTAGAGAACACTCCTTCAGTTGATAATAATGACTAAAGAAAGCTTTTAGATATCTTACCTTCAATTTGATGCTTCTGTTATCAAGAAATATCTAATTTATACATTTAGTTTGAGCCGAAATGGCGAAATGCTGATTCCGAGTCGAAACGGTGCTAATGGCGTCAGGAAGATTGCGTGACACACAGGCTACCCAAATAAATTACTGCTGTCAGAAACTCATTCGTTGATCTTCGGTAAAGTTTTGCATTTTATTTTCGTGGCGTTTGCTTTTGATTTGGCCTATCAAGTGCAGGATGTAAAAATGTGTATAATTATTATAAATGTTATATAAATATAAATGTATAAATATAAATAGATCGCATGGAACAGTAATGAATATTCGCAGTAAATATTCTAGAAGTGGGCGATAAAATTTAAAAATCATAGTAACTTTCAGTAAACTAAAATAATGCCTGGGTTTCACAGTTTTACTCTCTCTTGAGCCGATGACGCCAATGCCAACCATTAACCAAAATATTTGGTTTCAAAAATCTAAGTGCACAACTGAGGCACACTCGACGCCGGTCTCAGTCAATAGAAAAAATAAAAACTCTCCCACTTTTTAGTACTAAAAACTTGATGTATAAAAGTTGTCTACACAATATACCTCATTACTACTCATTTTTACAGAAATTCGAGATTGAATAAAAGCACGAGTATGGACTTGAGCACTGAAAAGCACACATGTTATTGTAGCACATAAAGTCGCATGGTTGAAACCCAACATGTGATAATTTATGTGACCGCCAACATTAGTAGTAAAAGGCAATTATATGCATGACAGCATTTATACAAATACTTCTTTTGCACAGCTGCATGATTTTAAAACTGTGCAAATCAGCTTGATATATGGATCCTTCCGTCCAGGTTTTAGAGTTGAAGCATCAAGATCCAGTTCCTCGCAAATTGACTTGAGAACGGGAAGTGCCAGCTTTTTCATCTTCTGGTTTACGTGCAGTCGCATAGATTGATAGACCTGTACGAAATAGCCGGTAAGCTGTCTCCTCTTCAGCTGCTTCGGCGTCTTTGTCATCGTCGTGGCCTGATGGTTGCTTACTCGGTTTGCCCTTCTTCAGTTTGGCTGCCTTTCTTGAAAAATATGATTGGATCTGTTTAGGAGTCAAAAATTCTTGCAACTGAAACCTGCGACTGCCTTCCATATTCCTCGCGTGGCGCATATCTTGTGCAACCTTGTTTGGATCTTGCTTATTGCTTGTAGTTTCCTGTCCAACAGAAAACATTTCGTCTAAAAGTGCCTTCTGATTTTCTGAAAATCGCTTAATGAAATTCTTTTTATACCATTATATTATACCTTATTACCTGTAGCTAAGCAACTATGCTGTGTTATCCATGAAATATTTGGACTACAATGCTAGTATATGTATAAAGTTTTCCCTTGGGCAAAACCATGTAAATTGGAAACAGTTTTACTCAAGTTCTAGCTATGAATTTCATATATTTACAAAGCTAAAACCTACTATTTCGACAGGAAATCAACCGACCACAAGAAAGCAGAATTAAATAAACAGTAGAAGTTTCTATAGGCAAACAATAGGTTTCTATAGTAGAACGTTTCAATAGTAGAATAGGCAAATGCTTTCTTCTAGCTTGGTCTTTTTACAAAGTAGCATAAACGGGGCGAAATAAGAAGGTTTGCCTTGGTTTTGCTTTTTGCCAAAGCATTTTAAAGTCTTTAAAAACATTGCATTTCGAGGCCATGTGCTTATAAAAATCGAGCAAGATATTATAGGCTGAGTTTGTCAATTTCAACAAGCGAAAAAATCCACACAACACACTCGATCGTTGAGAAAACACAAGCTATGGATCGAGCAACAACGCGCACATATTTGTATGTCAAAATGATGAGCAGTCTGATGTTTACTAAGCGTACTCACCTCAAAATGTTGAGAAGAACCTTCCTCTCACAACTTAATTGGGAGCCTATTGCTCGCTCCCTCAGTTGTTCTATACGAATTTTCGCTCCGATTTCGCCATACGTTGGTCAAAACAAACTTTATAGCATAAAAAATATATTTCTTGTTTAAAAATTATCAAACGGTACAAAGAAAGTACTTAAAAGAAGCAATATTTCTCGCATGCAAAATGCTTGCTTCGCGGCGGCCATTTCGCTTCCAAGTGCAAGGTTACCATTTTTCCCATGATGCTTTGCTATAATGCAACATGCCTATTAATATCAGGTTTCCGACAAAAATAACCATGTTTTTTTGACAGCGATGAAGCGTAATATAGAAACAGTAGAGCTTTGTGAAGATATCGAGGGCTATGTAAGGCATATTGACAATGGATAATGTAGTTTTCGACGGGAAAACGAAGGCCAACATTTCAGGTATCAATGGCATTGCCCAATTTTCTGATCCGAAGACTCAATATTTATAATCCATCTGCGACAGCGTTTGATAAGGTTTTATATCACCGGTGAAACATCAGTTAAAGCATGTCAACAGGGCAGAATAGCCCAACCGAATATGGACGTGATAATACAGACGTGAATTGTGCCATATATATGCATATATCTCCTCTTTTGAATACAGAGGGATTTGTGCAAGGTGTTGGTATCTTGTGATGTGACGTGACGTCAGCAAATGCATGGAGAACATTAAGAATGGCTAGAGTTTCCTTGGTAGCGATATCGCCCTGTAATCATGCCACGTCCCAGGAAGGGCTAGAGTTTCCTTGGTAGCGATATCGCCCTGTAATGATGCCACGTCCCAGTAGTCACAGATATTCACGTTAAGAGCACACAGACTCAAAACAGTACCTCCCCATGCATAGGAAGATGAGTCAGAAAAAAGCTGGATTTGGGTATGCTTGTCTGAACGCCAAGGAAGAAAACCATCCCATTCTTCGAGGAAGAGCCAACGCTGTAGCTCCATGCGCAAGGATTGCCTGATTACAATAGGTTGAGATGAACAGCTGGCATGGGATATGCTAGGTTGATTTCATTGCAATACATCCTTGCTCCTGGGACGGGTAGTGCCAAGGACATACATTTTCCACTTAACTTTTGGAGGGTAAGTAAATCTATAGTGGTTGAGACCAATGTTTGTTTCAGAAAGACAACAAACTTTTGCTTCTTAGAAAAGATAGTTTTTCAGAATCGGACATAAAACCAAGATATGGAACTCGCTTCATCGGGATGAGAAAGGACTTCTCTAATCCAAGAAAGTAACCATGAGAGATCAACGTATAACATGTGATAAATATGGCTGCATTAGCTAAAGCGAAATTATTAACACTATCTTCTGATGGTAAGTTGAGATAAACAGGAGACAAAAAACGTCATGAAATGGAAAGCTGTGAGCTATGACGATCATGAATGTAAAGTGAGGAAGGGATCTTCAACGAACGCAGATAATGGGACGCAAAAAGTCCAGTTGTATGGTAAATGTAGGCAGAACCTTTCCAGCCAAAGGGAATGGTGCAGCTTACAAAGTATGTGCGGTTATCCGGTGAGAGAAGAATATGGTCATAACCCGATTTGTCATCACAAACGGTTTGGTAAAAACCTTTCTGAACATACTTTGGCAGGTGGTGAATACTATCAAGGGTAACAGGTCGGGTAAAATGATGATCGTTGCAAAGGCGCAGTTTAGAAGGCTCCACGGTTAGTGGCATGACAAGGTGGGGGGGAGAACACTCGCCGACTCGGCCCCAAACGGAAATAGCATCCAATGCCAATCGATCATAGCTTGCAAGAACAAATGTTGGAAAAAATGAGGGCTGGAAGGGTGTCACAATCGTAGTTAAAGCCTTTAAAGCTGCAGCGGAAATGCTTGAAAAAATGTTGGACGTCGACAAAATTGTCAATCCAATCAATAACCTCAGTAAAAATAGGATTACCAAAGTCCGGAAGAAGTGAAGCCCATTGTGGTTTGTACTGGTGAAGGTTACCGGCTTTAAAAGTGCTAGGATCTCGAAGCGTAGCAGAGAAACATCTGCAAGGACTTCCCCATTAATAACCAAAGTTAGGAACTGGTTGGAAATATGGGCTTTGTCTACCATCCCCTGGGCTGTGTCAAGGCATGTACCATCGTATCGGACCCAGTTGACACTATGCAGAGAAGGCAAAGTAGGATTAAAATTCGGGGTCCGTTCTCCCAGTCATATGATATGGTTCTTGACAACCAGAGAGAAATGAAAGCGATGGTAGAAGAATAAGCCCAGGGGATGGCAAACTCAGCCCCAGTAATCCGAGAGAGAAATTAGATTCTCCTTGAGAATGCCATCCCTGACCAAGAAATAATCACATATTATTATATAATAGGTCATTATATAATAGGTCATATGAGGACAAGACTGGACAAGCAGGAAAAAAGAGCTGGTCAGTGGGCATGATGATACTTATACTATTTGGTGTGTGTTTTCTAGATTTATTCCAGAAACTTGCAACAAATAAATGGTTAATTTATACTGACATTTTGCGAGAAAAATAGCCAGTTAACGTTAAAAGAACTTGGATAAAAAGGGGGTTGTTGAGTGATCGATAGGTAAAGGAATAAAAATAAACAACACAACAAAAGAATGAATAATAATTTATTGAAACACACTTGCTAGAAAATAAAGAGACAAGAAGCTATCAATTAGGACTATTACAGTGTTCAACGCATTTGAGGGTTCTGTTGGCGAGGAGGAGGTCGAGTGCCAGATCGTCGCCAACATTGTGGAGACTTGTGGCCAGGAGTGCAACATTTGTAATACACAATACACGGTGGATTATTCCCGAAGTAAATCTTCCCCTGGGAGACTGCGAGCTTCTCTGATACAGGGATGAATGCTGGAATGACTTATCAATTTTAGAGACGGTGTCGATTATCCTTGAAAATTCTTTATCAGCGAGGAGGGCTAAAAAGTACACTTTAAAGTGTTCTATATCGTCTGAAATTTTCTCACGCAAAGTCGCCGCAATTACTTCATAGCTGGCAGCTTTGATCTCACCCGAGGTCTTAGCAATGGAGACCAAATTTTCTGCAAGGTAAAGAGCTTGATATTTGTCAAAATCTTCAACTCGACAACTGTAATGGGTAATCTGCCGTAGCAAATTGTCTAGCAGATCGTAGTAATCTGCCGGATACAAATACAAATCGAAAAAACATAAAGGATCGCCCGCACATCATTAAAGCTACAATGTTTGGAGCCAGGCCAGGTACACAAGAACCAATGAATACATATTAAAATATAATAACCCGCACAGCTTTGCAGCAAATACGTTAACAGCAGGGTTAAACATACATGGTACAATATATAATGAAAATTTCGAAATATACATAACAGCCTGCACAGCTTCATAACCAAAACGTTTACAGCAGGGTTCAGCATGTACCTAAAGTCTAAAGTAACGTGGCTATAAGATTGCCACAGAAATAAACAGTAACGCAATAGCGTTCCGAGTGAAAAGAATGCCGTAAAGTACATCAAGCGAAGCCGCTATGACGGAAAGAACACAGTTTACAAGCCATGAGATAAATAAGTTCAGAAAATAGAAATTTATACAAACCTCTAAAGACATATCTTCAGGCAAATTAACAATCGGTGATTGTGGCACGAACGACAAGAACGGCAAGAAACGGGAGGCTGAGGTTCCTCTACTTCTGCAACAGCAACAGGCGGATGGTCGGTAGCGAGAATGGCTTGAGCAGCTTGGACATTGTTGGCAGGAATTTGAGCTTCTATAGTGGCCACTTATATTTGTGCAAATGTACAGTTGTCGAAGACCAAGTTTAGCTAATATATGTTGGGAAATAGAGATTATTTTTGTGAACTCGTTGTAGTTCATTCTGTATGTTCTTCATGTTCATTCTATATTCAGCTGCATGTTCAGACAAAAGATTTTAAATCGCCTCACTTTACTGCATACATATTTACAGTTTTAATACTGCATTGGGGCACATTGCTGCTGGTTAATTCCAACCCATTAACATCCAACACTTAAGTTCCCTTGACAAATCGTCTGCTATTTAATAGACAAAGTATAATATCAAAATATAATGAATGGTTTGATGATTAAGGATTAAAGCACTCTGCGAGTGCATTATCGGGATTTACAAGCATGAGTTCATGAACAAGGACTGCACGAGACGCAGTTGAGTGCAGTATTAAACTTTGAGTTGCTTGTTCGTGAACGAGTGCTTGTAAATCACGATAATGCACTCGCAGAGTGCTTTAAACATTTTAATATTCAATTTGAGTAAATGCTTTGGGGGTATTTTTTTATTTATGAATTATGAGCAAAAACATTCTATAAACTTTGGTGAACTAACTGTTTACTAGTTTTGATAATATTCAAATTAATATTAGTTATATTAGTTTTTATATAATATAATATTTGATATAATATAATATTAGTTTTGACAATATTCAAAAGTGTTTTTAGAATATTTTAAAACGACAAATTGCTTTTGTATAAGAAACAATCTTGTTGTTGTTTTGAATCTGTCTGCCAACTTACGAATATATTTTCAACCGGCTTCTCCGCTTCGCCACTCATTCACAACTTATATTCCGCAAATTCGTAAAATAAACTAAATGAACAACACATGTTTACGTTTAAATACGGAATTATTTTAGAAATTTGGCCACTTCGTGGTTTTGGGATTGTCTTCGGTTTAAAATAAACAAAATCTTAATATCTTATAAACCTTTTCCACTCGTGAATTTGGGCACCATCTTGCCGTGCTGATATAAACTATAACGGGATAAAAAATGCCAGGGAACTGACACATGTTCGCCAGACATTCTTCTTTGACAGCTTCCTGTAAGTAGTAATATATGTAGGTTTCAACCCTTTTTTTGAGAGGCGCATGAAGTGGTGCATCATTAAATATTCAAACATCATTAACAAAATATAGGAGGGGCCACAAAGCATGTGGGTGAGCATCATTAACATAATATGAGGGTGAGCATCATCATTAACATAATATGAGGAGTGACTATATAGTAAATAAATGATTGTTCCCAAACTCAAATTTGTCCTGAAAACGTCTATAAAGCCAATGTTGTTTTCCTCTGCAATAGATCGTAATAGAACATAACTAGAGATAACTTCGAAGTTCACTACACTTTATATTCGGCACAAAATGCCACCTCGGCATCCTCGCAAGGAGCTAACATGGAAACGTATTAAAAACTCTTTAAGAGCAAATATACTGCCACTGGTAAGTGAGATATATTTTCCAGACTATTATCTATACGTTTGAATACTTTTTTATTATTGAATTTATGCGCCTGGCATTCTAACCTATATTTTTAAATACTACAGATCAAAGGTGATTTAAGAGCAATCGCATGCAGAGCTACATGGAGAGTAGATCAAGATGACTTACAAATAGCCCAAAACCAAATAGCTTCAAAGCGCCTCGAACTTGACGATGTTCTCAGCAAGGTTTACGGCGTTCAGTTCTTCATTTCAAGTGTGACTGCAGTCACAACAAATGCGAAAGTGACCAAAGCTGAAAACGAAACCGAACCGCAATTCTATCCAGCTGGGGCGTTTTTTATTTGTATATCGGGAAACGGAGACGTGCAACCAAATGAAAGATCACAACAACGAGCTCATCCTGGATATGGTAAACAACTCTAACAAGTATTGCCTCACCAGTTGTTCATGATCTACTTCCGCGGAGGAAAGCGACGAATCATGAAGGGAAAATCAAAGACCACGACACCGAACTTCCCCATGCTGCCTCATTGTCGTAAACGGAACGGAATTTGACAGTCCACTTCATGAAGCTATCAAGTGGATGGTCCCTGTGTGGATGGTCCCTGTGTGGATGGTCCCTGTGTGGATGGTCCCTGTGTGGATGGTCCCTGTGTGGATGGTCCCTGATGGTCCCTGTGTGGATGGTCCCTGCACAAGTGGATGGTCCCTGCACAAGTGGATGGTCCTTTTTTTTCCTCGACAACGGATGATGATCTAACAACTACCATCAGACAGATAGCAGCTATAATGAAGATCTGCAATAACGCACTGCACCTGGGCGACTTGTATGCGAAGCCAAATGCAGCAAGTATGGCCTATGTAAAGATGATGGACGTTGGCAGTTACTTAAACAAGCTGTTGGCAAACGAAGCCATTCCTGGGAAAGTTTTAAGGCACTTCACATCTTTGCTACAAATCCTGTCCTACCCAGCATGTGAAATAATCCAACAAATACAGTTCGATTTGGATTTAATCAAGGTTTCTAACGGGTTATTTCCAGATATCTTCACATAGTTTCATTTGTGACGCGATACCGCCGGAGAAAGTTGGCATCCAATCTCCTAGAGTGTTCGTCACCTACGATTGCACAACAGATCCACAACCTGAATACTTCAAAGAAGGAGTCCTTAACTCATTTCCTGACGTTGAAGTTTGTGCAACAAATTCCATCAATGTTTAATGGCAGGCAAAATGCCCCATAAAATACAAAAGTTAGTTGTTGCCGGACCCAAAGATTCAGGGAAGACATCTTGGGCGTCCATATTTCATTGAATAATCACGCAAGGAAAGATAGCATCAATTACGGGCGAACAACAGTTCTCGGGTGCAATGATAAACGACCAAACCCAACTGGTGCTGGTCGACGAATGGTTGGAATCCACACTTCAATCAGACCTCGCCAAGACAATTTTTCAAGGTGCCTGGATGGTGACGGCAGTGAAACACGTAATGTCAAGAACTGTGATGAACAATAGTCCGTTTTACATCACAACGAATAAAGTACCTGAATTTGAAGATGACGACAAGAATGTGAAATGGCGCATAGTAATCTTCGAGACTACATTGCTTCCACAAACCAGCCCTGGCGTTAACTGTTGGATGTACGTCCACGTGATGGACTGTCTTGCTTGGTTGGCCAGTGAAATAACCACCCATCGCGAATACGTCGATCCAGAGAAGCTGTGGTACGAGCCTGTCAATGCAGAAGGTCAAATTATTGAGAATAATGAAGGCATCAAACTTTTCGACCCTTCGATGTTGACAAGTATTACAAATGAAGATATCTGGCAAGCCAACATCTCGAATCCACAACAAGTTGTCGCAAGCCAAGTTATATATCCATCCTTTGAACTTGAATTTCAACGGCAAAGATTGAATCGCAAACAAGATCAGACTCATTCTCTACCACTCTCTTCCTTGTCGGACGAAAGCGATTGTTATCTTCAACCTGGACATGACGAGGAACAAATATCCTGTACACCAACACCAACCTCTGTCACGATTGCTCAGCCAACTCCCCCAACCCATTACACCCATCAATAACCCGAAGGAAGAAAGTGATTTTGATGAATGGTCGAGGTCGCTGGAGGAAGACCTGCTGATGAAACCTTGTCCCAGAAAAGCAAAAAAGAAGAATCGACTTCTCGCATCGAAAGGTCAGAAACATCAGAAGAAGAAAAGCAGAATGATGATGCAGGTGATTGTCTTGAAGATGAGTTGACAAATAAAGATGGAGAAACGGTAGATGTTGAGGAGAGAAAGAGCCAAAACGATGAAACCCAGGAAAGCAGAGTGCCTTCATGGCCACCTATTGATGTAATGTTACCCTGGATTTTGAACGATAAAAAATATCATCGTAGAATTGTCGAGCTTTGGGAATGTGAATTTGATCACAAAAAGTTGTCAAAAGCACATGGGTTATCCTTTTCCTTGCATGAGTCCCTATAAATTATAAACAAAATACTCAGTCCTATATCCCAACTGTTTTATCTGCGAATGTTAGGGCAATTACGAATAAAGTGGATGAGATTCACCAAATAGCTGAACTCAATTCTGTTGGAATAATTTGCGTAACTGAAACGTGGTTGTCTGTTAACATCCCAGACTCTAACGTCTCTATCCCAGGCTACAACCTCTTCCGTAAAGATTGTGTTAACACTACTGGTGGGGGCGTGGCGGTGTACTTAGATAATAAGATTCCATGTAAACTATTAGTTTCCTGCTTAGATGACGAAGTTGAATCAATTTGGCTGTCAATTTGGATTAAGTTGGTCGAAGATCTACTGCAGCATCCGCAGTTTAATTTCAATCCTTGCTGTGTTCCAAACACTTTGAGAAAGAGGGGGAAGCCTTAAAGTTAGTTTGACTAAAAAGCACTGTCTCACTAATTTAAATTCAATTCAGTGTAACCAAAGTACATGAAAATGATAGTGTAAATAAATAAACGATATTAATTCCAAAATTAAATTCCTGCTTTGATATGACATTTTAAGTGGTTGTGTGAGGTACTTATTCCTACCAATTATAACAATCTTTCCATATCTTACAACAATACAACCTTACTACCATGTTTCTTTGTTGAAAAAGGAACCAGGTGGCCATGGCCATGGTGATATTTTTTCTAAGTGTCGAGTTAACTTAGTCAGTCCAGAAACTCACAGGCTACGGGCTACCCCATAGTAATCCTAATAAATTCCACGGGCTACGCACGGGCTACCATCTTAAATTACGGGCTACCCACCTATGGTAGAAAAATCCTCTTCCTGTTTTGTTCTCTTCAGCTTGGCTTTGCGTAGTCGTTCCAAGAAGGAGTGGACGTAATCGGTAACCGAACTGAACATATTGTATTTGATGAGAGCCCCCACCTTAGCCGTATACGTTTGGTCATTAAGAATCCATTCAGATTCTTCGTAGACACCTTCAGTAGACGTTTGTGGCACATCTTGCACATCTGATTTTGATTTTTCCTCAGCCTCCTCGATAGGTTGTGAAGATGGCTGTTCTTCGTAGACACCTTCAGTAGACGTTTGTGGCACATCTTGCGCACCTGATTTTGATTTTTCCTCAGCTGATACAGGTGACGACGCAACCATTTCCTGGGCGTGCGGTAGATGAGGGTCGTTCGACGATTCCTCCGTACTAGTTTCCGCTGCACCATCTGAAGCACGAGTCATGTCTCTTTCGAACGTTTGCAGAGTACTGTCATCATTTAAGGACTTGCTGAAGTCATCCTCGCTGGAGTCGTCTTCAAGCGTTGCTCTACCTTGTCTTTTTCGTCCTCATCGCCGAACTTTGGAAGATGTAAGGACTGTTGTTCAACTGGAGACAAGGTCTGATTCAGTGGTGCTGTCAGACCATTCATCGACGATAACCAGTGTGTCATTATACATTATGCAAGCGGAATGATGCAATGGAGTATATTGGACCACGATGTTTTTCCAGAATCTTTGGGACCAGCAACCATGAGCTTCTTAACTTTGTGCGGCATGTTGAACGCCAGAAAACACTGGTAGAACTTGTTAAGGAACTTAACGCGTACTTCGTCGTCCGAGAAAGAGTTGAGAATTCCTTGCATGAAATATTGTGGACGTGGCGGGGGTAGAGTGGTCATATGGGATGAAGGATCGCGGTGAAACTTTGCCAAGCATTGATGCCGAGATGGGATGTGGAACGAAGCTTCGGGCTTTTATTGAAAAACAATATCCATTTAATACCTCGATGAGGTCAAAATCGAACACGATTTGTGGTATTATTTCGCAGGCTGGATGAACGAGATCCTTTTGCACGGATGCGAAATGTTGCACGAGTTTGTCGCGGAGCATCTCGTTGCCCAAATGTCGATGCAAATAACTGGTGACGTGCATCATTTTGGCAAAGGTCACAGTAGCTTCTTCCGGTTTCACGTAAATGTCAGAACGATAGAGGGCGTGATGACAGAGTTTCATAATCCTTTCAACGTTGTGGATGGTTCTCGCCACATCATTGGTGGACAAGAAGCAGGAGGTTCTGTCGATGCGTTTCAGCCAAATCAATGACGAGGCCATCCGATTCCAGTCTTGTTGTAGCTGCAGTCAATTGATCACGGAAATCCTGTTCGTTGACGATCACGAGACAGCAAGGGATGACGGGAAAGTGTGTGCTTCCCGACTGCAGCAAATTCTCGACGTCCTCTTCATCCCTCTCGGACGACGAATCCTGCGCGTTTTGGTAACAGTACACACATTAGAAACGTTTAGCATGTCCTGTATCGTTGAATTGCTGTGGTCCTTTACCATGTTGAACAGTTGCCGTGTGGCCGTCTCCATTTCGTTCTTCGTATGGACGCAATTCCTCACCCGAATCGGTGTAATCTCCGGCTCCATGTCCTCGTTGTGCAACGCTGTAAACTTTGGTTACACGTCTCGCATTTCTTGAAGACAATAAAGAATTTCATTTTGACGTCCAACGGTTTGGATGTCTTGGCGTTGGACATGACGCTCGTCACGCATTAAAAATAGAATTGCATACCCGCTGTTGACGTTTCGAGGCTATTTGGTATCTTGTGAGTTGTATATCCTCAGGACGAACTTTCCAGACGGCACGACAGGCTACTGCATGAAAACTGCTGGTAATCTACGTGTAGAGCGATTGGGCAAATACGTATTAAGAATGTTATTTCACAAAATACTGAGAGAATAGCTTTATGCATTTTATTAAAGTACAAGTCATTAAACTTACCAAATTTAAAATGTTTGCCCGAAGGGAGTTTTGTAATCTTGTAGAATCCAGAGATTTTCGCGGCCTTGCAGCCATAACTATAATTATTTGTATGTGCGTTGAACTTTAAAGAGCTTTCAGCAAGCGAGCAACGTTGAATGTTAAGATTTTGTTCAAGGCAGTGCGATTTTTATAGTTATTTGCATTTCATGCATGAAAGAACAATATTTTGTACTTTGGTGATGAGCATAGTGAGGGCACAGATTAGAGATATACATATATGGAACTCTTGCGGGATCCTGTCCCCACTTTTTCAATGCGCATGCGTGAGCCTCTGGCAAGTGTCATGAAAATTTTTAATCAGTAAATAGATAGGAAAAAAACAAATTTTGACAATAAAACAGTGATTTAAGAACAGCTACCAATGGATATTCATTTTGTGGATACATTTTTAAAGAAATGTTACTCTGTGTCTTACGAATACGGTTCTTCGCGACAGAAACGAGGAAAGACAAGAGAGAGGAATGCGAATTATTGCAGCATGCTGAAGAATCCATAGGTTCGAACTTCCCATTTTAAAGTATGCACTTTTTTTCATTCTGGAAAATAGATCAAGATATTTTGTGAAGTGTTATGTTGTTTCAAAAGACTGTAGATTAAACAGTTGCCTAGTTTTGATACGTAATGTGTTTATAAATTCATTTAATCATGAAAGAATTCATGACAACGGCACAAGATTTACATTGCAATAATTGCATTTTCAGTCTATTTAAGACGATTACTCTTCTAGCTTCGAATCTCTTTTGAAAACTATGGGAATACCCAGTGAATATGCTGATGCAAAGCTGTTTGCAACTGGCCGGCTTGACCAACCTACCCCAGTGACCCAAGAGATTGATGCCTGCAGATGAGGCTATCTCAATACAATTTGTATAGTTACAAATTCCTTGGGTAAATAATCATTCAATTTACATTTTTTAATGTTCTTGCAATTCTTGCTCCAATTGGACATTGTCAACCTAATTTATGGGTCAACATTTTAGGAAACATATAGAATTGTACCACTGAGAAAATCCAAAGAATGTGAAAATCTCTACATATCAATATATAGACAGATAAATATTTATTAATTTAAAGTATGTTCTCTTTTAGTTTGAATTGCTCAGCTGGTGAACATTATTATTGGTATAGCTTACCACAATGAAGAAATTTTAACAACATCACACATTATCCAACAAAATCTCATGGATTTATTGGATTATAACTTTGCTCTTAAGGAGTAAAGGCTAGGGGTGCACAGCCTGGACACAAGTCTTGTAACAGTATGCACAGGGGTGATGGAAACCCCCCTTAAAATCACCCACCAAGAATACAAAGGTGTCATTCTTTGCTGCCTAAAATGCTAAATGAACAAAATAGCCTCCAGGTTTCTGCATGTCAAACATTGAAAATGACATTTCAGAGACTCCAGAATTTCAAATTTTACCCAGAGTTTGTCCACCACTATCCACCCAAACCAATTTCCCATGCTGCCACAGAGTTTGCAGCTTGTGTTCATGTTAAAAATATGGGTTCTTCAAGGAAGTTGTCTTAGATATGTTAAACAAGGCAAATTGTATATACAGTGGCATAGGAACTGGGGCACACACTCCAATTGTCTTCAAAGTGCCCCTTTCTCTAGTTACACCAATGGATTGAGAATCGCCCTTTTCTAATAGGAAAGGTTCTTTTAAGGAGGCTCCCTACAGTTATAGTACAGTTTGAAACATGATATATATAGATCAGACGTCACCCTCGCGTGGAATCTTTGTGACCCGGTAAAATTCTGAAACAAGCTGTGGGAAGTTATTCAAAAGTTTAAAAACTACTGCATACAACCACAGTACAGACAGTTAGGACTTACGAGTTGTCTTATGAAAATTTGGACTTGTTTGAATGTTTTGAATGGTTTTCATGCCGATTTCAACAATAAAAACAAATTTAAGAGATGTTGGATTAATTCAATGGGAAAACCACCGACAAACCAGACCAGAAAAAAGACCACCAACAAACAATCTTGGGTCCAACAAACCAAGGGTAACTAAAACGAAGAGAATTTTCCTCGAAATTGTACACCACAATTGTGACTCGAACACGCGCCCGCAAACACTATATCGTGATCGGTCAAAGATGAGAAAATGGCATTTTGAGGTCTTTTTTTCTTGTTCGTTTGTCCGGTGACCATATCTCAAAATTTGACTATGTATTCAACATACTAAGTTCTATTAAATTCTTAAATTTAAAAAAAATCCTAGTGTGGTATTCGTGAAACTAAATTTTGGCTTTTAAAAAAATCTACACTAGAGATTTTCAAAATAATTTCTGAGAAAACTCAGAATCTCATAATGATTTACTTTCTGCAAAAAAATCATTTATCTTGGCAGTTTTAGCCAAAGAAGGTATGATAGAGGAAACATAAGGCCGGTGAGAAGGTCACTGGCCTTATTTTTCCGCTATCATACCTTCTTTGGCTAAAACTGGCAAGATAAATGATGACGTCATGTCGCCATGGCAACATCAAGAGTAAATAACTTGTGTTGAAATTATTGCTTGATATACGAGGAATAAAGGCTTACGCAAAAATTTGAGTTTTCTAAGCTTATAACCTTTCAAAGAGCTTTCAATTCAAAACACTGATATCTAATGGAAACTGTAGGGAGCCTCCTTAAGACAAAGTGCCCCCTCAACTTGAAGTTGATTCCTACGCTAATGTGTATATATATATTATATATTTTTATGGTTAATTGGTTATATGATGAACACCTGTATTATATAATAACTTGAAGTGATTGGCTAAACTGAAAGGAAGGCATGAATCTTGTATGAATCAAATCAACTGCCCAGCAGCACATCCACTATCCAACCTGTCTGTCCAGGCACCCCTATCAAAGGCAGATACACGCAGTGCTTATTACTAAACAGTATCCATATTATAAACCTGCACTGTATTGAAGAAATCATTCACTGTTTTTGCTAGTTTTATTATTAGTGTACATGTACGTAAAGGGACAGTAATATATCACTGTAGTACAAAAAAGGTGTTAATAATAGGTATACCATTTTATTAAAATGGAAAATTGAATCTTGTATGTGTTAATATAACAATCCCATATATGCATATGATGGCGTGTACAAAACTTTGACTTGTTGAGTGATTCTCGAGGTTTTTGTATGTAAACAAAATCATTTCATAGTTTGTTGAAAAAAACTCGGAAAAATGCAAACGGCGAAGGTTTAAAACCGAAAAAGTGCAAGTATGAAACAATTTTGACGAACAATTTCAACGACGAAAATACGCAAAAGTGGGACAACTTGGTGTTCAGCTTTTAAGTGCAACAACAACAAAACAAAAAACAAGGATACTTCATTTTTCTGCTTCCCAAAAGACCCTAAAAGGTAAGTTAATATGTTTCAAAGGTGAAGCCGTAATGTTGTTAATTTTTTCAGAATCGAAAACCCGATTAAGACCATGTTTAAACCAAGTTTATATTTCGCGAATTAGGTAAAAAAGATGGGCAATAAATACCAGGCGAAAAGATCTGATTAAGAAAGATGCCGGATATATTTACAGAAACACAAGATTGTGTAGCGCCCATTTCTAGGAAGGAATGTTTACAACAACCTCCAAAAAGAGTTTGAAAACAGGGGCTGTGCCAACCTTGTTTGAAGTACCGAATCCTCCTTTGCGAGTTGAAACGGAGGCTTTTGAAAAGAGAAGAGACGGAGCACATCACTAGTGAGATATTTCACAAAACACTCCTTTTATCGAAATATTTACAGCATTATTAATAACATATAAATTCATGAAAACAACAATATATATTATGATTTTACGCTACACTTATGTAGATTAGAAAAGGAAAACCAGCAACAATAATACACAACAGAATTCGTCACAAACAGGTACTTTAATAGAAAATTGCCTTACCGTGCTTGCAACATTCTGTCAATTATTGTCTTATTAATTCTGTCAATTATTGTCTTATTAATTCAATATTATTATTGTTCTAACAATTTTAATAGGTTTTGATATAAATGTGAGCATACCAGTTCCCACAGCAATGTTCAATATTTTACCAGAGAACAATCAAATTAGTACACCACCAGACGAAATGAGAGGTAGAAAAGTTTTTCCAACTATAGTTTTCCAAAACTTACAGCCTGATGGGGAGGGGTGCATAAATTGGATCATAATACTCAGACTACAGAACTGTCACCACAGGAATATTGCATAAATTATGGTCTTTTAAAATTCTTGATCGTGAGAAGGGCACCTGTCGATTCTTCTCTGACACTATTCAAATTTCTTCACAATAGGTTCTTGTTATAATGAAATAGATCCACATGTCAATTGGAGTGTGCAGCAGATCAAGGTCTTAATATATAATTATAGATAAAAATCATTGAAACATTTAAAGTTAGTTCAATAACATAAAAAAATTAGGATTTCACTCATAGTAGAAATTACATGTCCTTTTCAGTGATAGCAGTCATAGTGACATAATAGTCAGACTAAGTTTCATAGATAATATTTTATAAACAGCTGTAATGCTGTATTTGTTTTTGAAATTCTTGAGAAGGGCACTTCTCCATTCTATGCCACTCTTCAAAATAGGTTCTTCCAACAGTGAAGCAGTCACACAATGTCCACACGTCAATGGGAATGATGCAGCAGACCAAGGTCTTATATCTAGATAAAATTTATTGAAACATATATAAAAAACAATCAGTGATAATAATCAGTGGCATAATAGTCATACTAAGTTTCATAGATTTTGTTCGGCATCTCGTTCGATGAAACTAATAGTTGAGGTTGTTTGTAGATGGAATAATCTACAAACAAATTCCACTATAAGTTTCATAGACAACATTTTAAAAACTACTGCATTGTTTTTTGAAATTCCTGAGAAGAGGAATTATAATGACACTTGTCTATTTTTGACTCAATTTCAATATTAACCTGTTAGCTGGCAATGCACCCACATGTGCCCTACTTAGTATTTTACTTTGTCTAACACCAGACAATGTTACTTGTCAGTGGTTGAGTACTTCCAGTTAATGGGTTAACAACCTGTTTTTTTTACAAACTTAATATCACTCCTATTCTCAAACAGTCTGCTATATTCTTCCACACAGGTTCTTCTGACAATCAAACAGATCTACCTGTACATGCCAATATGAATGATGCATCTTATGAAGGTAATCATTTGTATAAAAACTGTTGAAGCATGTAATTAGTTTATAGTTAGTTTATGAACCTACACATAATTATTATCAACAGGTATTGGATAATGGTATCATGCAGGGAAAAGGCTAACATGTATAACCTAACTTCCACTCTAATCCTAACCTTAAAACATACAGTAATTCTAACCTTAATTCTTACCTCAACCTTAATCCTCAAGTAACAAAATTCCAGTAACATGGAAAGTCAATCCTATTCTCTAACAGTCCGCAATTTTCTTCCAAATAGGTTCTTCCAACAATCAAAAAGATCTGCCTGTACATGCCAAAAGGAAGGGTGTATCTAATGAAGGTAATAATTTTGTATAAAAACAGTTAAAACATGTAACAAGTTAGTTTATGAACATACATGACATTACATGTACACATAACTATTATTGACAGGCATTGTTCATGTAGGAAAAAGCAACAGAAAAAAGAAGCAAGGCAATACAACATCAATGTAAAGCGATATAAGATGACAATAGCAAGGCAAAAGAAACAACTGCAGCATCTTCGACAAACAATGAATATGAAGAAGAAAAGATCAATCAACAAGCAAACCGCACTTGAAGCTAACGAACGATTCTGCCAGAAAATATTGTCCATTTCATATCCCTACAAGTCGACATCTGCAAGAAAAATAATAAAGGACAACGGTATTCAAAAGAAATGAAGTCATTTGCTCTTTCCCTTTTCCATATTAGTGGGAAAGCATACAGGTTAGTCAAGACAAAGTTTGGAAATTTAGCTGGCAATGTGCCAACCTGCGCCATACTTTAGCATTTCACTCTGTCTATCACCAGATGATTTCACATGTCAGTGGCACGGTACTGTCAGTTAATTTATTTAAACTGTTATCTGGTACTGTGTTTTACAGATTGGTTGCCAAACTGTTCCAATTACCATCAAGAAGCAGCTTGATGAAATGGGTCTCAATATTTCCAACATCCTCTGGACTGCCCAAGCACGCAAAGGAAATTATCGGTTCCAAAGTCAAGTTGATGAGTGATGCCGGAAAGCTATGCTTTCTTACGATGGATGAAATATTGTTAAAAGCAAACCTCCAATACGACCAAACTAAGGACGAGGCGATAGGTGTGGAAGATTTTGGTGAAGGTGATAGGACAGGAAAGGTGGCAACCTCAACGTTGGTGTTCATGGCAAGAGGAATCAAGGAAAATTGGAAACAACCGCTTGGCTATGTTCTTGTGAACGAGGCATGCCCAAGTGAGAGAATAAAGACTCTTCTCTTCAGCATTATTGATGATCTGACAACACTCGGTTTGAAGGTAGAAACAATCATTTCAGACTTGGGATCTAATTTCCAAAAACTGTTACGGGAGTTGAACGTAACGCCAGAAACACGATGGTTTTTTCACAATGGCAAAATAATTATCTATCTCTTTGACCCTCCTCACCTGATCAAGGCAGTCAGAAACAATCTTCTGAAATACAACTTTCACTTCACCGACCAAATTGCATCCTGGGATGACATCAAAGTAGTCTACCAGCGGGACAAACAACAAACACTTCAGTGTTGCTCAAAACTAACAGAGAAGCACATGAATCCGAATGGCTTCACAAAAATGAAAGTCAAATACGCGACACAAACAATGAGTCAAATAGTGGCATCTACTATCACAACATATTTCACTGGGTGCACTGCCTCCATCTGCATTAGGAACTGCCAAATTGATCTCCAACTTTGACAATATATTTGACTGTCTGAACATCTCTTCCCTCAATAATCCTAAAATATACAGAAGAGCAATATCCAAAGATTTACCACATAATCAACTTATAGTCAAAAGGGTAAAGTTTATCAACTCAATCAAAGTGATGGACAAACAAGGTGTGACAGAGGTAACCTCACAACTTAAGTGTCTCAAAGGCCTTAGAATGACGTTGAATGGCATCATCGAACTGTGGCATCATTCCACTGTGGCATCACCTGAGTGAAGATTGTTAATTGGAATTCCTGCTGACAAGACGTCTAAGGGACGCACCATTAGAAATGTGAAGGGGGGGGGGTAGAACATCTTGGAGATGCATGTTATTTTTTTCTTGACGTTTTGGCTTGCAAGATTTTCTTTTTCTCGTCTAAAGCCTTGCACAAATTTTTTCTAAACAATTTCTATTTATTAAATTCTTGAAAGTTTGTATGCAGGTGACAAATTGTTACATAAAGAGATAAATTTGTGGAAACACCACGGTTTTAATATTGCCACGTTTTTAATTATAAAGCTGAGCCGATAAATTTATGTATTTCTATTTAATTTATTAATGGCATTTAAATATTAGGAACATTAAGGGCAACGCAGTAATCCGATACAACTGTATTGGTAAATTGAACCCCTAGCCAATACAGAAGCTATCAGGTACTAGTGTAACTGGGGTACATTTGACATGTTTGGCACAAGTGCATTCTTCATTCAATCACGTATCAATATTAAAGATATTGTTAATACTTTATAGTGATTTATATCACTTGAAGAATATGCAATTGGTGATTTACGTAGCTGTAAAGGCATAATAATGCTTTTTGATCTCTTCAATCTTTTTGCTTTTGTAAAACCGGTCCTCTTGCATTGTGTTTTGGTTAAATTCAAATTCTTGATCAGGTAGAGGTTGACCTGAGACACATACAGGCTGGACAACTCATTGGAACGAACAAGTTTACCCCAGTCAAAGGCGTCATAGGTGCGAACCTTCTCGGCAGCCTTCGTATTCGCCCGAGTTTGCTTTGCAATGAATGCCTTGATCATTGAGTCATGTCGTTGTCTGATCTCTTCCACTACTGACACATCTGTTGCAGTAAATGTAACTGATTCATCCGGTTGGCCAATTTCAGTCATTTCTAACTCTAGGCAGCCAAATGATTCCACAAAGTGATTTAGCTGCTTTCGTGGGCAAAACTGATCGATTTCCGTGGTAACAGGATCCCTAACAGAGTCTTTCTTGAGGCCAAATTTCTCTGTTATGTCTCCCGATGATATTTTGTGAGGTGGGGCATAGTGAAATTCTTCTCCAGTGAAAGAATAATCTGGAACTGGCGGTTGTACCCGAGTCACAGGGACTCCACAAAATCCATTTGACAGCAGAAATGGATTTTCATAATTTGAATGGTATTCACAAATTTTGCCATTGGCTGTTTGACAACCATTCCTAAACCCCTCAAAGCCATTGTCAAAAACAAAGTAATGATCTTGGAAGAAGAGTTGCACAAACTTATAATATTCCTTCCCAGCACACTTCGCAAGGGCAGTTTCAGTAGTTGCACTGGCACATTTCACCAGAAACTCCTCATCAAAGAAAAACTGGAGGTGGTTTTCATAACAAGGAGTATTTGCATGAATAGATGACCCCATGGAACTTTTCCCATCAAAGCGATTTTTAATCACACGTGCACACTCTTTTGCAGTGGCTCTATTATTTTCATCTTTGAGTTTTTTTAACTCTTCATTGCTGACTTCTTTTAATGAAATTCTCCCCTGATCATCACATAGAGGTGAAAAGGGGACGGGGATTGACCTTCCATCACCGAGACATTCATTTAGGGATCGCATAACCTTCTCAGCTATATGTGACGCGGAGTCATTTGGGCCATAATGGAATCTGCTCTGAAGGTCAAGACAATTAATCATGAAATATTCAGCCATCCGAAGTTGTGTCATTTGCTCATGAGTTGATACACCAGGCCCAGCATCAGAGGTTTGCAGATCAAGTGGTCTGAAGGAAATTGTTGAAAGTTTTTATAGATACATTTGTTTGCAAAATGTTTTTGTTGCAAACGTTTGCAAATAATTAAATTAATTTTAAAAAATAGATATAAAACTCCAAACACAACAGAAGAGAGATAATAAATGAGAGATAACAATGTAAGCCCCCTGGACTTAAATTGCAGGCTCCTACATGTGAAAAAAACCTTTTGTGAATAAAAAATAAAATAAACACAAATCAAGAGAATATTTGTGGATTATTCAGCATAATATTATATATATACACATATATATAAATTATATTATGTACAGTATATACTGTATTAAATTTTACATGTATGGATTAAATTACTTTCTTGGTTTGCACTAAAATCAGTATGATATATATTTATTTTATTTTGTATCATTATTTAAAATACTGAGTGAAAAGTACATTTTCATACCAGAATCAAATTTAAACCATGACATGTGTATTGCATAATGCAGTTCTTCTAACCTGTGCCTTGGAAGTCCACTTTCCTCCAAATCAAATCGTATTCTGCTGCACAGTTGACAGGTACTTTCATAGTCACCGTTGATGTCACACTCCTGTACCTTCTTTAAATCCAGCAACCGTCCTTCAAGAGAACAGGAGCCATTACATGAATTTAAAATATAATATTGAAAAATTACTCTAATAAAAGTAGAAAACACTAATTTTCAGATTTAATAATATTAACTAAAAACATTAATTTATTGTATTGACGCCTCACCTTTTATCATTGTCAGTTGTTCCTTCAGCAATACCACATTTGTTATACATTTTCCAATCAGGGGATATGATTCATAGGGTGCCAGTGCCAGAGACATTAGACAAATATCAAGTCTCTTTAAAAGTATTGCTACTCGAAGCTGTTCTCTAGACAGATGATCCCCCCCTTCAAATACTTGTTCATAGTCATCTTTAACTGTCATTAATTCAAACTGAAATACAGAGTCCCTTACACCACAAAGATAAGGCAAAGATTCTTCTGGCATGGAAATGGTACCTTCATCTGAAACTGACCTTGTGGGAACCTCATGTTCACTTCTGAAAGCATATCGTGTTGAAAGCAAGTCATTAGCCCAGTTTGTAGCAGTGCTTGGATATATGAGCTTTGGTTTGCAAATGACATTAATTGATACATCAGCTGGCACAAATTTATCGCTTGTTTTATGCTCTAATTCTTTCATGTCATTGACCATGAGTATTACTCCTGGACTGACATACCCAACTGTGTCTGGATAGTCTGAAGATGGAAGAGTAAGTTGGTTGCCATCTCCAGTAAGTTGAGTGGGAGTATGCAGCGGCCTTGAAAAACCCTCAGAGGTTCCACACCGCACATATGCTTTGTCATCTATGGCACGCCTTACTACAAATCCCTTCTTGCCAGCTTCAACAGTACTTGTTCCAAATGCAAACTGTGTGTAATTCTTTATATGGGCACGGTTGTAATGTACATTGATGTGCCTTTTCCGATATTTATTTTCTGTGCGAACATGAGACCATAGATTGCGGCCTCTGTGCTGTTGTCCTTGACAGTAACGCTTGTTTCCGGCATTTACCCCATGATAATAATGTTGCTGTGCTCTTGACTTGTTTCTTTCCATGCTGTCGAAGGTACTTGTTTGCAATTTGACGCATCTCTTTGGATTGGATCCTTTTTTCATAATCAACATACCCCGTACCTTCCTCTCCCCATCTCCTTCTATGTGCCTTCAACTGTTCTTGAAGTACATCACATATTGCTTGCTCTGCACCACGATCAATCTTGTACATTCCTTTGCCTTTTCCCTTTTGCGACATTACAGTTCCTTTCCATTTAGAAAATCTTCTCTTTGAAATCCGTTTCCTGACTTTCTCTGGCTGTTCAAGTATCATTTCTAGCCTTGCTCGCTTCATCTCTATATCAAACTCTTTGGTTTCAACTTCTGCTTCATCTAACCTTGGCCTCTTTAAACTGACTACCTCTTCACTCGTCGCAATGTCCTTTTTTAAATTGGTGATAATATTCATAACATGGCTTTCTGCTTCAATTTCTGCATTTCTCTCTTGATCTTCTAACTGATCTGAAAAACAGGTAACCTCTTCCATGATTCGTTTCAGTCGTTGTTGTTGTAAACCAAGTGTCATACTCAGTTGTGTGGGGGAGAAAATGTTTGCAAGAACAAATATTAAAATTGCCCGATCTTTCCTATTAGACATGAGTTTCATGAGAGTTGGAATGGATGCAGCCAATATACTTGATAAAGCGTTATGAGGTGAGTCATCTTTTGTAATGTTATTGTCAAGAACAAGATCAGTACTTCGACACAAGTTGATGTTATCCAAAGGCATCTCAAACAGTACTACAAATGTTTGTCCTGCATTTTTTACAACGATAACAGGAAGACCATGCTTCGATAGAATTCTATCTCTGAACTGTTGGCGAACTTCTACTTTATCAATTTTACTAGTTACAGCAGCAAATTCTTCAAATGCTTCCTGGAAATGCATACAAGACCTTACAATCAGTTCGTCAAGCAAGCGTGATAGTGCATTGATGTTCTTTGCATCTCGTGAGGATTCAGAGGTGGTAGCAATTAATTCCTCTAGACTTAAATGCCGCTGCTCTGCACGTGTATTACATAGAGACGCAGACACATGTTTTAAGCCCACAGCCTTGTTGAATTCTTGGTATTTTCTCTTCACATTTTTCGTTTTATACGCCTTTTTTTTTTCTTAACACACATTTATTGGTCAGCGGATATAAATACTTAACCACTATTTGGACGTAACATGAAGTATAGCTGCCGTCATTACGATATAATGACCAGCTGATACTTTGCTGCTCTAAAGCGTTGCTCCTTAGAAAAACATCACAGAAGACTCCTAGGAATGGGTATAAGCGAGATTGACCACCTTGAGGATGTTAAGATAGAGGATGCAGAGTCATTGGGAATGACCACTTTTGAATTTAGGCGACTGACCCGAATGTATGGCGAGTACAAATCTGAATTAGCAAGAAAGTTTTCAGCTGGAGAGAAACCTTTGGCTACTTCCTTATATAGAACGTCAAGCAGCTCAACTGTCATTTCTTTGCCAAAGACTATGAAAAAAATGTTCGAGACAAGAGACGGACTTGGAAACATTGTTGTGAGTACTGATTCTTTGAAACGTAGGTTTAAGAATCTTTATTATAATAATCCTTTAAATCCAGCCCAAGTGTTTTCCAACTCTTTCATACTGACCATGGCTTCAGAACGCTTGGAATACACGAAGTCGCTGAGAGAATGCGAGCTCTGGTGTAGAAAAGAACGAACAAAACGCATTGATCTCTTGATATCTTTAGCGAAGAGCCCAGTAATTGATAGCTGGACTCCATATTATAAGAAACGAAGTGTTCATGGTTTGATTCAAATTAATGAACAAAAATATGCAGAAATTGTTGCATTAAAGAACAACACATCAGCACTACGAAATGCTCATTATGAACACCTGTGTAAGTTTGTGGAAGGCTGTGAAGATGCCCTTGGAATGGCAAAATCTAAGACGATGTTGTGCAAGAAAGAAGTTGAGGTCACTTTAAAAGATGTTTCAACTGGAAAAATTAGGGATGGTAAGAATCTGAACCATTTGACTCTTGATAATACAACTTTACAGATGAAATATATTCATGTTGAGAACAGATATTTCTTTAATAATTTTATTGTTTACTTGTGAATAAGTTCACCAATAAAATTTTAAAATTGTTTTTATACATTGCACAACTCCAGTTTAATAGGGGTAGAATAATACATAGATCGTGCATCTCAAGAAATGCAAAAGAGCTTACCCACTTCCGATATCCCACACTGCACTTTGCGATGTATATAAAGGCTTTATATTGTATAAATTGTAGTATAATATAAAAGTGAACCTTTATTTTTTCCAGGTTTGAAAGAAATTAATACATTCTACAAACAATTGCTACCTCAATTTGAGCAAATGATTGAGGAATGTACCAGAATTGAAGGCGACTACCAGTTAATTGTGGAACAATATCGGGAAAAGGTTGGAAGCTGTGTTGCAGAGCAAAAACTTCGTAGGAAGAGGAAAAATAATCTGGCAAAGGAAATAAAAGAAAAACGAAAGAGAAAAGCACCAACGGCAGCAGAAGAAGAGCAAATTATCCTGTCAGAAGAAGAGCAGCTTCAATCAGAAGAGCAAATTATCCTGTCAGAAGAAGAGCAGCTTCAATCAGAAGAGCAGATTATCCTGTCAGAAGAAGAGCAGCTTCAATCAGAAGAGCAGATTATCCTGTCGGTAGAGCAGCCTATTTTCTGAACGCTATTTTGAACCCTGTATGTGTGTTTAAAAAGTTTATATTATTGCTTTTGAAAAAATAAAGTTATTTCAAGTCGTTTTATACAGTTTATTAATGTGATCTGGCAGTTTTTCAGCTGCAGATGTCGACATCATCAAACTTTTCTTGGTTTTCATATGACTTCACGGCGGCCATGTTGATGTATAGAAATAAACAATGAAATGGCAACCATATTGGTGCACGCAATCTATCTCTTTATATGGGAATTTAATTTAATAACTCTTATTCAAAGTGAAATATGTTTAAGTAGAAGATAATATTACACGGTGGCGCGAAGATATGAATTCGAGTGGTGGAAGCAATTTGCGTTCAATTCAACGGTTCACATGATTGTGAGGATATAAAAATATGTCACTGTATATTTCCCACCACAAAAACACTCGCATCTATATAATAAATAGTATATTTAAACCATTGGCACTTGAATATTCCCACCCAACAGATATTTTACTAGGCCTTCCCGAAGTTGCCAACGTCCTTGCATGATTTTTATTTTTGGTTTCTTTCCGACGCAGGATATTTTTTTCTTTGTTTTTTTCTTTGCCCGAATTTTTTTTTTGATTTTGGACTACCCCCCTTCACATTTCTAATGGTGCGTCCCTAAATCAAGACCTGTTGGAAAACGTTTTTGGATTAATCAGGCAGCAAGGCGGGAATTGTGATAATCCCATACCAATACAGTTCACACGAGCGTTCCGTAATTTGTTTGTAGACAACTTTCTTACTCCCCTATCATCTGGCAACTGTGCCGAAGATTTTGATGTATGTTTTATCAACTCTTGTGAGAATTAAAAAAAATAAACAGTCAGCAACAATCATAGGCGTACGGGACGTGGGGATTCAAGTGATTCGGGCAAATGGGGTCACAAATATTCGGGCAAAATAGATAATTATTATAAATTTATAAGATAAATATCCGGGTTTTGGACTTAAAAAGATATGGTAAATGTAAGAGTTTCCAGGAAAATTTTTACCCCCCCCCCAACCGTCGACAAATAAATAGATACTTAATATGTTAAATACAATTAAAAGTGGTTATTATTGTTATCACGATGTTGTTATCGAAATTCGGGCAATTTGGTTAAGCTTTAAAATTCGGGCAAAATTTCGGCTGCCCCCCCAAAGAAAGTTGTGCCCATACGCCTATGGCAACAATCAACCATCAACCTCCGCACCAATCGAAACAGTGTATGAGACAGACTTCAAAACGACTGACATTGAAAAAAATTTGGTCTCAATGAATGCACTGACATATGTAGCAGGATACTTGCTTAAGAAGTGTCTGACCAAGCACGATTGTGAAGTATGCCGCCATACTTTAACAACCAATAGCATTTAAGACAGCAGTCAATTGTTCTGTTTCTTCAAATCATATGAAGGTGTTACCGGACTAACAAGTCCACAAGATAACTTTGTTAAACATATATCACAAATGGAAAGTGTGTTCATTACAGAATTCAATCGCTGCATTGAAAGGGCCAAGATAGGAAATCACCTACGTTCAATAATCTCCAAGCTACCTACACATATAGCAATTTGCCAAGCCTTTCCTGGTACATACCTGGTTCAACTATTCATCAAAATGCGGCTGCATTATGCTCTTAAGTTTGGAAACAGAGCTGACGTCTAAAAACAAGAAAAATAGACAATACCTGTTATGAGCGTGGTCCTTAAAATTAATATTTCCCGCGTTTTGGTTCAATTTCTCTCGCAACAAAAATCAGTGTGAGTCAGTTACGTTTATATAACTATTTATTTATTTAACTTGCTATAAGTAGCGTCTTTATAATACTATATCAAATTATTATATAATTATAACTATATCACTGGGTTTGTTGGATAATCCAAGTGAGTAGATATATACACAATTTGAGACCTAACCAGGAACGGTTGCGAAAATGCAACACTAGGTCCTCTGGCAGGAATTGAACCCACGGCCCTGCGATTCCGGTGCAGCGCTCTACCCAAATGAGCTACAGAGGCCAGTTGCAACACTAGGTCCTCTGGCAGGAATTTAACTCTAAATGGCGGATGGGGTCGTATATACGACCCCAAAGCAGCCCTCTCACATTTTTGCCGTTTTTTAGCGGGTTTGCGGGTAGATGAGATTTTGAAACCTGCAATGCATTACTGGGAGAGTAATGGCGATTCATATAAATACAAATATGGTTGTTTTGATTGAGATTTTGTGAAGTTATTCTGCTTTTTTCATTGAAAATTTCGTGTTGATGAAATCTAATATGATGGAAATGTTAAGAAACAGTTTCAGGGTTATTTTCGTGGATTTTAGAGAAGAAATCTGTTATAAATGACAAGGAGTTAGTTGCTCATGTTGACAGTGAACTTGGATCTGCAGAAAAATTTAAACTGTCTGATATTAGGACAAGTATTTCTGCACAGTTGTACTTGGGAATATGTAGTATTAAAGTGTCACAATTAGATTGTATTGAATATCATACAATAGGACAAGTAGATGTATGAATTTTTTGTATCCTATCATACAAAAGGTAACTATATGACACATGTATGTCTTGTATGATTATATATACCATATATATTGTAAACACAAAGTGTCAGTTGTAAAAATTACTGCATTTCAGAAATCCAAGATGGTCGCCATGGATTTTTGTACAAATATTTATTTTTGTAAATGTGAAATTTCTGCAAAATGAAAAAGTGGATCGAATCGAAAAGTCCCAAATGTTTTTACGAGGTCCTCTAGTACGACTTTGTGCTACTTGTGAAATAAACAAGTTTTTTCTTGACTTACTGCAATAATCCTAAATTGTGCAATTACAAAATTTATCATAATTCATGGAAAGTCATCATTCATCCCCCTCCCCCTGGATACAACGAATCACCAAAAATATCTCAAAACTATTTTTTTCATAAACCTTATTCTATAAGCTTTCCAAAAATGTATGGTTTGCCCTAGTTATTGCCATTCACTTCATTTTTTCCATGGTGGAAAGTAAAGGTTGCTAAATTAAACAAAAAGGTCCAAAATATTCAGTAATTAAAGAGTTAACCCACGGCCCTGCGATTCCGGTGCAGCGCTCTAACTAACTGAGCTACAGAGGCCAGTTTGCTGAACTGTAACCGTAAGTTCTGTATATATAGGTTATCGGGTGTGCGGGTTGTGCAGTAACGGACATCAAGCAGCTAGCCATTTTATTCTTTGTCGTTTCATCGGTTTTGCTGTAACTTTTGATGCTGCTCTCGTTTCTGTGGCCACACACAGCCATGATGTGTCTTGCCTTGTATCCGTTTCTGTCGAGGATTGTGATTGTAGTCGCACTGATAGAGTGGTTTGTGTACTCAACTGATAGGTTTGCCTGTTGTGAAATATATTTAATTTTTTATTTAATTTTGGCCGTTGGAAAAGATACTTGTTCACTGGGTTTAGATGGCTCAAATATTTTTCAAAGTAGTACACAGGACATAGGGCACTGCCGTTTTCAACCATCATCCCTCCTTCTTCGGCTTGGACATCGAATACTCTATGTTTTTTTGTGAGTTCGTCTTGCTTTGATGACATATCGCTGTCCCCTTGCGTTAACTTTTATGGCGAAGTCGTCTTTTTTAAGTTCACGAAGGTTTTGTCTACCTCTACGACAAAAGTAGAACATTACTTCGAAGAATACCTTGTTTTGAAGAGTAGCTGGAGTTTCTGTGTTGAATATGCCACTTTCGTATAACTTTGTAATGTCTTCATCAGCTATAGCAGGTTTATATTCGGTTTTCGCAAGGCCGTCTTTTTTTAGAGCTGTACACTGTGTCTGATAGACTCTGTTGGCTTTGTCAAATTCCTTGCTCTGAATTATATCAATATTCATAGAAGCCATGAAATGTCTCTTTAAACCAAAACGTATTGCGCATAACGAGTTCTTCGTGTATTTCTCCCTGTTTGCTCTCCTGGCTTCAACATAAAATTTCTTCATTACGTTTGCGAGTTCATCGCTGTTTTGTGGATAGTTTAGACTCTTTGCTTTGAGATAGTCTTCAAAAACAGTTCTAGAAGCTTTTGTAGATCTTTTTGTATTCAAATAATCCTTATCTTCCAGTAATTTATCAATTTTGGCCTCGTCAAGGTTGGCGAACCTTGAGGAAGCCATTTGTTTTTCCACGGCAGTGTTGGCATTGTCAACGAGTCAATATGATTGTCATAACCATGACAACGAAGTCATATTGACACGTCAATAATTATCATATTGACTCGCTTGACCATATTTGGCAAGCTGTCACCGCATAAAGAGCCTGGACACGAGGTTGTTGAGTTGATATGACGATTTCACAGTTGGCTGTTAGCCAATCAGAAACCAGGAATTTCTTAAATAAATAAGAGAAATTATTTGTTGCCCTGAATAAAAATTCACTCGCTATCAGATCTACCTTTTGCCAACATAATAAGATTTGAAGCAAATGTCAGTGACAGTGTTGATAGTTTCATTGTGAATATTTATTTTATGTAAATCACACTTCTACATGCCTGTCATGATTTTCACTTTACCCGTGGGCAAGCAGGCAAGTATTAAGTTACACCACTGTATATTGGAAGTTGGTGTTAATGTTAATAATTGCCAATAATATGCAACTGAGCAGAATTTGAATTTAAATATTTATATCATTGCAATTATTAGTGTTTAAATCTAGCATTCCCAAGGGTGGGGGTATAATCAAGGGTGGTGTTAATGTTAAAAATTGCCGATAATATGCAACAAATGCAAGTTTTCTAGTTGTATTAAGCCATTTACTGGCAGTACTCTCCCCTTGATGAGTAAAATTGTCTGGCGTTAGACAGAGTAAAATACTCTGGGGTTAGATAGAGTAAAATACTAGAGTAGGGCACATTGCCAGTTAATAGGTTAATATAGGCATTAAATTCACAAAGTTACTGCTGTTTGCAAGCTACCATTAGGTGTGTGATTTTTTTAATGTTTGTTTACATTTCAAAAGTTCAGAGGTTTAAAATCATTAACCAATTAATGTTTGCCATGCTTTCAAAAGTTAACGATATCTGGTCCAAATATGAAATATAAATTGGAGAAACAATTGAGCAATACCGTGCATATTGGAGCACACAATAATATAAAAATAAGAGATCCAAGTCGACTTACATTTGACTTTTCTGACATATTGCTAGTGGTTTTTCAGCTGCTTATAGCAAATATTGTGTTATTGCTACTGGTGCAGATACTGTGCCTGAGTATTCTTTATTTACCATCAAATACAAAATGTATAAAACATTTATGTCAAATAGCAGTGTCATTCAATCAAACATCATGCAACAATGTTTATGTTCCATTGTTATTGAGAATGGCAACTGATGGCAAGGCAAAATGCTGATAAACAATGTTTAGCAATGCCCTTGACTGCAATAATACACAGTCATATAGTAGATGTTAATATATGGGATACATCGTTATTGAACAACATACTGTATGCAGGAAATAATCTTTATACTTTTATTAGCAACTCTGTTAATAAGAAGCTATTTACTTTTAACTGATGTTCCTGAAATGGTTTCAATCTTTGACAAAATTTATCAGTTAGAATACAGTGACTCATTGGCTGGAAATCTATCTATAGAAACTACCATTTACCTTATTACTCTTTGGAAAGTGCTCTTCATAATTTGTTTTATGGTTCACAGTTGAGTTATCAACATTGTATGCTAACAATAAATAGCAATACTATGGCAATTTTTAAAACTTTGAAGTGGGATTCATTCAAGGGATTCTTATGGCAAGCAACATTTCCGGTTAGTGATATTTTGCTCATGATTTGTCGAAGGATGCTCTAAATCAGATGAAGGAAAACAAAATGTTAAATGCTCTTTTCAAAGATCATATACTTCGTCTGCTGAAAAATATGGATAAACCTTTGCCTGCTTTCCCGTCTAATGATTTGAAAGAGAGATTTGAGAAAACTTGCAGAAAGTTTTCTTCTCGTTTTATTACTAAGGCGAGAGAATCGATGTGGGAAGAATTGAATAAGCTGTGGACAGACGAGAATATAACTAAGTCAATTATGGATGCACTTGATGTTACATCTGACTTCTGTTCGTGGTTTCTGCTATATGTACAACAGGCTGTAGCCAAAAAGGTATCTACAATGCGAGTCAACTGGTATTATAGATAATTGCTGTTGGGAATTTGATCATCATTTTTGGCCCAAGGGTGGGGCGATTTGATTATCACACAATTTTCGCTTGATACAATGCCTGGGTACGAGTCAATAGAAAACTCATGGTCACGACTAACACCATCTTGGATTTTTAGAAAAACTGAGGAAAACAGAGCACAAGGTAAGAAATATGTTATTTATGAATATTCATAAACTGCTTCACATTTTTTGTATAATTATCAGGAAGAAGGATGCCACTGGTAAAACTGCGATGTTACAAGGAAGAAAAAATTATGTTGCATGGTAGAATCTATGACGGAGCTATGGGGAAAATGTATGTAGAATGCATTACTCTGTGTTATATTTTATACTTGTTATATTTTATAGATATTTTATACTTTTATACTTAATTTATGGTTATAAATTAATCTTGCTGCAACACATGGAATTTGGTTTAATGTTAATATGTGGAACAGTTTTTCATCTTTCTTCATTAAACAAATTTAGATAAATGCAGATCTACACTGGGCTATTCTATTCAGGAACCCTGGAATTTGTAATTTTTTTAAAGAGGCCTTTAAATCCGGAATTATTCAAGGTTGACCAGCCCTCCATTAATAGAATTGGAAATATTGGGGGGTTGGCATTCCTATCTGAATTCTTCATAAATGGGTGAGGAGTGTCACAATGATTTGTGTTTCCCAGAGAAATCTGTTTTCCCTCGGAACAAAATTCCCTATGATGATCGGAACTTAATACCTATAGCATTACTGGCATAATATTGCATGTTATTAAAAATTTGCGGGCTTTTGTGCCAAATTCAAAAGGGGTCATTTTGTTTTGACACTTGTGGTTAAACTTGTTTTGACACTTGTGGTATGTTATCTCCTACCTGAGATAACATGTGTTATCACAATGTAAGAAAAGGCCAACCAGTCCTTACTGCTCTGCGGCGAACACGAATAGCCCTGCTATTAAGGTTTTCGTACCAGTAAATGTCATTCAAAAACAATTGCTCACTGTTGTCTCAATATAAAAAATAGTTTTTAGTAATTTCCGCGTTTTTAAAGCCCGTTTACACCATATCTATACACAAACTCATACTGCAATAGGCATTAAGGTCCGGTCATCATAGGGAATTTTGTTCCGAGGGGAAACAGATTTCACTGGGAAACACAAATCACTGTGACAAGGGGGGGTGTTAAATGTTTAACAAACAGTAGAATTTAGAAAAGAACACTTTAGAAAAAATAAATAACACTAAACAATAAACCCCATTCAGACCCTCCTAAGACACTCAGCTATCAACTAAATTCCTAACTGACTTCATACCAGTGTATCAGTGCTTCCAACTGCAATCTCTTTCTCAAGTACAGTGTATAGAAAGTCTCAAGTAAAAATTAACTTTTCTCAGTCCTTTAAGGCTGATTTTCCATAACCCCCATTTATTTCTTGAGAAAATAACTGCCTCCATGATAATCCTCAAAGCCCCGCCTACCACATGAATTGTGAACGCTCCGAATGAATAGATTACATTTTTAAGGAACTTGTATATGGCCAATACTGGTATGGAGAAATTGGAAGGCGAACAAATTGTTTTGGAGGAGGATGGCACACTGATTGATGAAGATGATGTTGTGAAGACACTAGATAGAAATACGCTGTTAATGGTGTTGGAAAATGATAAGATTTGGATTAAACAGACTATTATGGTTTCAAGTGAAGAAAAAGCTGCTCAGCCTGAGAAGTTATTTGTCTTTGTGTTATATACTCAACATGTCTTTAAATACTGGCATATTCCCAGATGATTGTAAAATTGCAAGGGTTACACCAATCTATAAATCTGACGTTAAAACAGATTGTGGAACTATAGATCTATTTCTGTTATATCGAATGTAGCTAAAGTTTTCGAAAAAATCATCTACAACCAACTACTTGTTTTTCTGAAGGAGAATAAAGTCGTAGCTGAAAATCAGTTAGGCTTTCGTCTTAATCACTCAACTGAAACTATACCCTTGCATTTAACAAATAATTGGCTAGTTAACATTGACAAAGGTTTGATCAATGGAATATTATTTGTATCTAAAAAAAGCTTTTGACACGGTTGACCATACCATACTCCTGTCTAAACTTGAACATTGTGTGGTACGAGGAACGCCTCTACAATGGTTTCGATCATATTTATATCATTTTATATTATTCCATCATATTTACATAAATAATGCCATATCAAATGGTCAGCGGAAACAAAACTCACGCTCCGCAAAAACATCCAAATTTGACAATTATATTTTCATGTTGACTGTCAAATATTTGAAATGAATGTCAATATTTTGAAATGAAGTGGAGTGCATCGGGTTTGGATCATTTGGTCAAAATAACTTACTTATACTGGATTTATTTTTGGTGAGTTGACATTGATAAATTTGATTATGAGCGCACGCTCGCAGGACGGTTAATCGAAGTGCAAGCAAACAGTCCACGCCACATCATCATGACATCAACGGTAACTCATTTAGAACTATTCAGTACAATTTATTGGTATCAATTGCAATTAAACAAAGTCGTTAGAACAATTTACACCAAATGATTAACAAAAGGAATTTCAAAACACAAAGAAGTTTACTTTATTCAGCACCTAATTTGTTATTGATTCTCGCATTATTTGTCTGGTTATCAACAAGATCTAAACCTACATTAATTCACCTGGAACAATACCCCCAAAGAATTACGATCTCTTCATAACTAACATCATTCCCTACCAGATTGAGCTGTACGTGTGACAACATCTTGTGAAAATCAACACTCCCGACGAAATCTAGCCACCGCCATGGGTTACAATTTAATATCAAGAATAGTAACGTGCATCTACTCCTATGTATTCTACTGGCCGGTGATCTTGCAACCAACCCAGGTCCAACCTTACCTGCCAATCTATTCCCACAACAACTAACGAACAACCAAACTTGTTCAGCTAATTGTAAGCTATTGAACTTGTTCTATTGTAACTGGCAACAATGACAAACGTTAACACCCATAACAACGGAACAAGCATGTGAACTATCGGAAACATACCTTTCTCCTGAGGACGTTCTAGTTGCACCTTTGAACATTGACACAAATAAAGCCACAGATAAAAGTAACATTTGACAAACGTGAACTAACAATGATGTTCAAAATATTAAAAGGAATGACCCCAAATGACCTAACAATGTTGTTCTGAAACTGTTGTAACACCAATTATCAATTACGTAGGAACAAACTACCTGGAACAAACTACCCTCTGAAACCTTACGAGCGCTGGATGAATGTCAATCAACTTCTTCCTTTACCTTACGAGCGCTGGATGAATGTCAATCAACTTCTTCCTTTTATAGACTTGTAAATAAGTGTAAATATGTATATGGTAACACAGGAAAACCTATCAACACTTATCAGAAGGCAATAAATACTGCTGCTCTAGAGATAGCCAAAGAAGAACGTAGTGTTGTATTTGATAAAGGTAGTAACTTTTCACACATTGTTCATTGTTTGATTGGTTAGGTTGATTTTAAATATTGGAATAAAAAAATACAAATTTTTAATTCCATTTAATACTTTATATAAATACAATAATCTAATTCAGAGTACAATAAACGGGCAACAGGACGTGGCTTTCTGTTGTTGCTTAGCTGAGTACGTATTATCAAAATCGGTCTAGTAGAACCAATCTTGTGGTTGTTCTAAGTCTGGTTCACCTGAAATCATGAATCAGTTATGTTCAGTACTATTATATTTCATTACCTCGTACTTTAAACAGCAATAACTTTTGTTCTACCAGACCAATTTCCATAATCATAGTGTCGAGATTCGTCTCCTATATATTAAATTATTAATACCCACTCTTAATAGACTCTTTCGATAATTACGTCACATCCGCCTATTTGGCCTGGGATCCTCGCTTTCGTGCATCAAGACGAAACGTGATTGGCCCACTGTTCGTGGGAGTGAGGCTCCCAGGCCAAATGACGTAATTATCGAAAGAGTCTATTAGCTGTGTAAATATCTGGAATGCAGCTTTTTTCAGAGACCCCCCACGTTTGAAGTTTTTGCTGATGGCAATGGGTATTTCATAACCAAATAATCGACCTCCTGTGTCTCTTCACAGGAAACCTTTTGAAGCATGCCAGAGAAAAAGTGGTCCGTGATGGATACCTATTTGCAAAGGGAAAGTCTAGAGGCAGAGGTTCATGCCAAAAAGAGTCAGAAGATGCCCCAAAATGTAAGAAAACAGATAAAAACGAGAGAGGACGGGAAATAACATTATTACAAGAAAATCTTTCTATGCTAGAAAGCCACCTAAAGTTCAAGCAGCAAATGCTGAAGAAAGCACGGTCAGTGGGCAATTTTAGGCAATGTGGTGATATCATTACTGTTTGGAGAGAAAGCGGAAAAAGCAAGTCAATTCACAATGGTATAATGATAAAAAGCAGAAAAGAAAAGATAAAAAAGGTGAAGCAAAAGGAAACAACGAGGAGCTCGTTTCATGTATATATCTAGTGAAAGTGATGAAAGAAAAGCAAGAGCTGAGAGTGAGCAAGGCAGTCAGCAGATTCTCGGTGTCCTCCAGCGATACTGACGACACACTCATTCTTACACCGAAATCCAGGAAAGCCATAGACGATATAATAGTCTGAGAAAATTTTCAACGAACACCTCTCAGACATCAAATTGTCTGAGAGGAGATAACTTTCAAAAAACAATGAATATTTTTGAAAATGAACAAAAAAAAGCATTGTCAAATTTTGTTAAAATTGAAGAGAATATTTGTGTTTATGCCCGTTTATCGTTTTGCAAAGTAGAACACAGACCCTTGCGGAAATTGCGACGGATTACTAAAAGGATTTTCAAAGCTTAAGGCAGCATTGGAGATTGTGTCTCCACAAGTTAAATATAAGTCATTGAATGCCAAAAGAAAGCTTCTTCAATTGCCTCTTGCAGCCATTGCTGCAAAGGAACTCACTGTGTCTTTTTGGTGGAAACGCAGAACCATGTCAAACATACCATCCTACAATCACTGCTAAATCAGTGGTGGGAATCTCATATTTCAGAACCATCGTGTGGATTAACAAGAAACACAGTCACCAACCTAGCTGAATCTGACGCTGAAAAAAAAGAATTAAGCATGCGATTGTTAGTGCAACTGGTCTCTCTAATAAGAAGGCAGCAGCAGTAATGTATGGGTCTACAAATGTGTCTTCCACCATGTCTGAAGTTGAGGAAGTGCTCAAAGAGTCTACAGATATTCAGAAAGTAATTGAGGAACTAGCATAACTTAAGGATAAATAACTATTGAAATTCCTGGGAATTAAACACGAAAACTCATATGAATCAGACAGTAGTGACGAAAGTGAGACGGACAATGATGATGCTGACATTAGAGATGTGGATTCAGTGGCAGGCAATAGTACTAACGACAGTGAAAGCTTTGAACAAGATACAGGGATTGGTGTGCAGATTCCACTCAGGCATGATAACACCTGGGAAATTGGCGAGCACTGCATCGATTCAAAACAACTTCTGGGTATTCTACGGCAGTGTAACTTAAACTGGTTTGAGTTAACTACTTGGTTGAAAAAGGAACTACAGAATCCTGATGAGAGTATATTGGAGCCAATGTTAGAATGCTTTTTTGAAACTTTACCTGATCTAGAAATCAGTGAACACGATCTTCACATGATTCAACAAGCACGGGATGCATACCACCTGAGGAAGTGAATTGGAATCTGATGATCCGGAAAAATTTCTTCTTGTTCGTGATCGACTAGATGATGCTGGAAAAAGGTTAATTATGAAGAAGAGAACAGCAATCCATAGAAAAGCTAAAAGAAATATCAAGAAAAAGATAGCAGAGAGATGTTTTTTGATGAGGAGAAGAAGCAAAAGATTGGTACAATTTTAAGAGAATGTCCTGATATTGGTAAGACCATCGAGAAGTATAAAGGATTGGCTCAAGTTGTGCAAAGACGAGCTCGGAAGTGTTTTACGATGTTTATTGGAGCGCAGCCCTTGATCGAGCCTTGGACCACATTCAGTATACTGATGGCAGCAACAGTTAAGTTTGGACGCGATGATCAGTCTGGGTTCAGACTTGATACCATGTCGACTAACAAACAGCATGCCACACTTTGTCTCCGTGACAAGCCTCCTCTGACAACATGTGTAGATTACATAAATCAGTATCCATCCGTCCTGCAAACCATATCATATAATTTCCCCTCAACCAAAACAACCGGCGAGATCTGTGTTGGAGTAGTAAAAGCTCAAAAGCTCTTCCCAAAGAATCCAGCATAACATTTTGCTGACCTTGTAATGGTTGAAGATAAATCAGAAGTAAACCAGCATTTATTAACCCACTTAACAGGAAAAGAAGCTTGTTGAATGTGTTAGGGTAGATGGCGCGGGAGACGAAGGACCGTTATATAAGAGGTTCAATACTGGTGAACCAAACGACATTATCAGAAAGGAAATAGGGCAATGCTTATATCAGCCAGAAACAGTGGTTCAAGCTACCGTAATCATGTCGAGCTGCAAAATGGATGTCTATCATTGGAGCATGCTCTAATGTTTTTTTATTCCATCAACATATTGCATGGCTCTTGTATCGAAAATGGAGAAGTAAATGATGAAATCCTATTTAAGAATCTCGATACAGTGATGGATGTTTACATCAGTCATGTTGATCAAACACTATGCGCAGAAACAGTTATACATCTGTGGAAGGGTGCTGACAGTATATCGCATCAAGAAGAGAGAAAAGCAGTGAATATTTTCCTGAAAGGCAAGAAAGATTAAAAACAACGTCTGCAAGGAGAAAAGCCGGAATTATTCCGATACATAAAAATGATTTGGGACCTTAGAGCAAAACATGTGACAGCCAATCTTCCCAACCAATATCTTTGCGATTGTGCAAACCGAAATTACTAAACATTAGTTGAAGTATTCATGGCAATCGGCGCTTAATGCTTTCTCATCTATTTTCAAAAATTGTCTCAGGAGACTCGCTAAGTGTCAAACATATACTGTTATCGTTGTGTTGTGTAAACTCTAAACTACAGTATACATAAAGTGAAACACACTCGAAATATAAGCAACATTGTAATACGTTTACCATATAAGATAAGGTCTTACCTTTCCAGACGTCGCCAACTAACGAAAAAACATTGAATTGATCTGCCAAACAATCACTGGAATCATCACTGGAATCATTCCTCACACTATCATACTGTATTGATAGACCAAGCGCTTGTTCACAGCGTTTGCGTTCACCAATAAGTTACCCCAGTCCATGCACAGCTGGCATTTGGTTTGTATTTAATATCTATCTCAAGAATTTACAAATTACAATGAATAAAGACAAACTAGCGTGGCTTTGTAAATCAAAGGAGTGTAACGCGGGGGTGGTCCTGGGCTGTAAATTTATGCAAGCAGATTTGTGAAACTGGTAAACATGTAGAAACACCGCTTTGAGAAATACTATATTTTCGAAATAACGAGACGTGTTTTGCAAAGTACTCATCATCAGCAAACATACAATTATACTAGTGTCAAAAGAAACCTACAAGCTAAGCAGTTCAGCCGCAACAAAACATTGTCATTGTGTGAAATAAATCGTGTCCCGCATTTGATGCACAGCATGTTTGCCAAAGTATCAATAAACGCATGTCTGATTATACGGCCATAAATGCAACGGGGTAAATTATATTTTAGCGGTAAATGCAACAGGGTAAATTATGAGATTGCGATGTTCTTACGCCAAAATGAAATAATATTTAGGACGTATCAAGTTCTTGATTGCCTGACTTTTACTTACTATGGGTAAAAAGTAAATTCAGTGTGTATATATAAGTTTAGTTTTACGTATACCCAGGCAACCGAGAGCTTGTTACGCTAAAACCTTCAGTCAGAAACGTATATCCATGAAGCAAAAAATAGTTATTTGCGAGAATAATGTATTATACGATATATTTAATAAAATTACAGCAATTGCCTTTACTAAGGTTAAAAAGTAGAAATACAGGTCTACAAAGTTATATACAATGTGCAAAGTATGAACTACATATCCTTCAAAAACTAATGATGTACATACAATGGGTATATGCATGCTTGTCAGTGCTAGTATCCCGAGGCAAGTCCACCTCTTTCGATTACTTTTGGGATCACTTTTTTCAAGTGATCAATGTATTTATTGCATTTTTCTTTGGTTATTCTTGTCTTCCAAAAATACCAAATGCCGCTTATTAGTTCATCTTTGGTTTCCATGTTTTCCGAAGGTAGTTTTTAAGTTTGTGCCATATAAGTTCTATAGGATTCATGTCCGGGCTTTCTGCTGGGGTTTGCCACCAATTAATTTCATTAGCAATGTAATATGCCTTGGCCAATCTGCTTGTGTGTTTGGGATCATTATCCTGCATGAAACGGTGGCCATCGGGGTACTTCTTGGCAATGAACGGCTCTAGGTGAGGCTTTAATACACCTTCTACGAAGAAGGGAGTGTCCATTATTCCGGAGAAGATTGCTACTTTCGTGCCTCCACACTGGATATACCAGCCCAAATATGAATTTTCAACAGATGCTTCGGTTGTCCTTTCAATATCCTGGCGTGACTTTCCATTGCCACTGTACTTTTGTCTGTGAATATCACATTGTCAAAAGTCTCTTTATGCATTTCACAGTCATTAGCGTATTTCAATCGTTTTTCTCGATTCGCTTCTCTGACAAGCTGACAGTATTTTGTGCCGGTACACAGCCATCCAAGCTTGCTGCGCCCTCTTTTACCTGTTGTCTCAGAAATCTTCACTTTAAAATTCTCGAAGATGGTCTTGTCATCATTCATGTATCGATGAATTGCATAATCTCACCATTTAGCTTTGTAGGTTTGCGTTCCTTAGGGATGCTGATCAACCCAGTCTTTTCGTATCAAGAAATAAAACAAGACAAATTTTGCCGGCTGATTAAGAAATTATCTTGCTCTTCGAGAATTTAAGGACTTGAAACTTTCGAAAGCCTTCCCCATGAAGTCAACTCACTTTAATTTTTAGCAGCGTGGTTAAACGACCCATCACCTCGATTACCTACACGACTAGCGATTTCCGATTGCATGACCACAGATCACTTAGTGTTGCATGCATTTACATTTGAAAGTCTTTCGAAAGTGTCAAAACATGGTTACTCAGTCGAAATATATTGTTAGTGTTATTTACGTTTGCAGGTAGTTTTTATCGAACTAGCGATTGTGAACTGAAATAAAAAGGGTTCAATAAAAAGATTGCAATTAGACTTATATATTATAATGGCCGGAATATTAATGCTCTGAAAAACTAAATCGAAGACCTTGAGGCTTTCAAACTTAATAGTATTCCATGCTCGAAACAAGTGCTGTATATCTAGATTTTCGAATTTTTTTAAAGATTGCGCAGATCAAATATATCGCCTCAATATTTAAAACAAGCACTGGTAATTAGTGACGTAGCACGGTCTTTCAATAATACACTGTAGGGGTCGAAATCAGCATAACACCAACTCCATGACTGTTACCCAGGAACAAAGACCAATAGTTAATTAATTAACACCTCGACACCTCGATCTGCATAGAGGATTTACCCTAACCTCAAACTGAGTCATCTTTTATGCAAATACGAAATACTGTATATAAACCGTGGTAACACTTGCATTAAGTCTCTATTCCACTGCAATACTTGCAACATCCACAATTGGCACAGCAATACTCGGACAAATTTTAGAAAGATTTTCAAAATGACTTGGCGAACCTTGACACATTCTGAGCAAAATTCGCATTGGTGTTTTATCCGTCTGACGGATGTGTTTCAATCTTGCAAACACGTAAACTTGTGCTTGAAGGGGAGTCAAAGGACGGACTTAAAGAACGAGAATCGAAGTTTCAAGTCCAAAGCGGTGCCGAGACATGGCATGGAGAAATAGTGGCCCTCAACGTTAAGCTATAAATATTGACAAAATATTCTTTCGGTTTAAAAGTCCCTATTACCATAAAGTATTAATAGACCCTATTACCATAAAGCGAATATTAATATACAGCTATTTTTATATTCACTTCAGATGACAAAAGCGTGTTAGAAGTTCTCCTAAGAGATATTCATCTTGATCCGATCTATGGAAAGCAAGTACGAAGCGAGCTTGAGCTGTCAGATCCCGAGACAACTGGTAACGGCGAGAACGCAACTCTCGAGAAGGAAGTGAACGCTGAAGGTGAAAAGCAAACAGGGAAAAAAGCGTCTAAGAAACGAGCAGCGCCGAAGAAAAAACAAGAAAACAAAGAAAAGAGGAAAACCACTGGCACTAAGCAAAAATTAGTAAAGGTATTTAGGCTAACAGTCATTGATCTAATAATATATTAGCATTAGTGCATTTGTTTAATATGTTCTAAATCAATACTTGTTGATTGCATAATTGCTGATGCAAATTTGCTTATATCTTATAGAAACAAGCGGTAGTGTTAATATGCTCCGAAGATCCTCCTTCTGAAGCAGATACCAGCAGAGGTCCTTCACCTGCAATCCCACTCCCTTCCTATCAATTCCCACCTACAGTACCTCAACCCGCTGAGAGACGAAGTCTCAATCCATCTCTCGAGCACACATCAGAACTAACTGATATAGACATATTTTGTTTAGAGATAAGGTCCAATGCACTATCCGTTGGGTATTTTGCTAAGACCTTGGCGGAAAAGATTTTCTCCCCTGAAGAACGAGAAAATCGGAACTGTTTGGGAAAAAAGGGCAAAGCCCCACTTGATGAAGTAAAGTTAAATATAATTAACCAGCTAGTTTTTAGGTATTACGATGTCCACCCAAAGGAACACGACAATGTGTGGAAACAGTGCATTCTCAGAATCGATGAATTCTTGAGATGGAAAACTAAGGCTAAGCAATAAGATGTAAATAAGATTGTATATATAACTTTGTAACCCTGTATTTCTACTTTTTAACCTTAGTAAAGGCAATTGCTGTCATTTTATTAAATATATCGTATAATACATTATTCTCGCAAAGAACTATTTTTTGCTTCATGGATATACGTTTCTGACCGAAGGTTTTAGCGTAACAAGCTCTAGGTTGCCTGGGTATATGTAAAACTAAACTTATATATACACACTGAATTTACTTTTTACCCATAGTAAGTAAAAGTCAGCCAATCGAGAACTTGATACATCCTACAAATAATTTCATTTCGGTGTAAGAACGTCGCGATCTCATTATTTACCCCCTTGCATTTAGGGCGAAAATCGACGGACTTTTTTTATGGCCGTATAATCAGACATGCGTTTATTGATATTTTGGCAAACACTCTGTGCATCAAATGCGGGACACGATTTATTTCACACAATGACAATGTTTTGTTGCGGCTGAACTGCTTAGCTTGTAGGTTTCTTTTGACATTAGTATAATTGTATGTTTGCTGATGATGAGTACTTTGCAAAACACGTCTCGTTATTTCGAAAATTATAGTATTTCTCAAAGCGGTGTTTTTACATGTTTACCAGTTTCACAAATCTGCTTGCATAAATGTACAGCCCAGGAGCGCCCAGGCGTTACACTCCTTTGATTTACAAAGCCATGCTAGTTTGTCTTTATTCATTGTAATTTGTAAATACTTGAGATTGATATTAAATACAACCCAAATGCCAGCTGTGCATGGACTGGGGTAACTTATTGGTGAACGCAAATGCTGCGAACAAGTGCTTGGTCTATCAATACAGTATGATAGTGCGAGGACTTAATGATTCCAGTGATTGTTTGGCAGATCAATTCAATGTTTTGTCGTTAGTTGGCGACGTCGGGAAAGGTAAGACCTTATCTTATATGGTAAACGTATTACAACGCTGCTTAGATTTTGAGTGTGTTTCACTTTATGTATACTGTAGTTTAGAATTTACACAACACAACGAAAACAGCATTTGTTTGACACTTTATCGAGTCTCCTGAGACAATTTTTGAAAATAGATGAGAAAGCATTAAGTGCCAATTGCCATGAATACTTCAACTAATGTTTAGTAATTTCGGTTTGCACAATCGCAAAGCTTAAACGTCGGTAGTCAAAACATAAACATGCGAATATAAACAAATTATTCCACTGAAATTTATACTCGAGTGTGACTCGCACAATTGCAACTCGTTTAATACTTGTGAGTAAATCGCCACTCGTTGTTTGCGAGCGACTCCGGCGTCACTCGTTGTTTTTCGAGTGACTCACAACAGGCGTTTTAGGTTGTATAAGGCATATATTTCATCGCCTATCTAGAGTGAGTAATTTATGTTTTGTTTAGATACATTTCAATCTTGAAAGATCCAACATATAATAATTTCTGTGGGTTACAATGGTGAAACTTGTTTACAAATTTATGATTTTAGGTTGTAGTTAAAATAATATTATTTACCTACTCTGAGTCACTATATAGCATTGACAAAAACTTTACTTGATGTCAGTGCCATATATTTATAAGGTTTATAAACAATTGCCAAAATACATTGCTTTGATATTCAATTTGGTATGGAATTCCTAGAGATCAATTCAAATTGATGTTTTAATCTTTCTTTTGTTGGTTTTATATGCAAATATAACATGGCTAATTCAAATATTTAACGGAATTTTACAGTGACAATATACACAAAACATCACTAACGATATTTTGCAATTAAACAACGTATTATGACAAATTAAACATAAAATAAAATCTTACCTGTGAGTTCTTGAATATCATTCTGCACTTTGAGGGAAAAGGTTTCTTCTTCATACAATAATAAATTGGAAAAATGCCAACCATAAAATATTTCAGATGAAAGAGAACAAATTTTCATTTTCAACGAGATGCTATCCCATAATGCTGTGCGTTAGAGAACTTAAACTAGGCACCAGTGCCCAGTGCGTGCATGATATCTTGCTGGGATTGCCAAGTGGTCCTGAGTTGGCAATTTTAAAATATTTTTATCTTTCTGAAAAAGAGAATAAACATATCTAGTATATTATTCTATTATCAGATTGGTACATATACCTGGTAGTTACCTTGTAACAATATCTAAATTTTCTTGTTTCAAGAAAATTTAAGAAAAAATTAAAAGAGCCCAGCAATTACTTTTAAACACAATATAATATGAGTGGTTTAAAAGTAATTTGCCAGGCTCTTTTATTCTTTTTTAAACTATAAGTCTATTATATTACACACAATAATCTATATTATGTATTACACTGTATATTCTAATGTCTCATATATGTTGTTAAATCATGATGGTTTTCTATTACTACTGTAAACGTTGTGCTATTTTGTACTGTTATCACATATTATTCACTGATATAAAGGCAAAAGTTGTTGGGTATAGCTTCCATCTGCAAAATTCGCTTATAGTAATAGACTATTAATAGACAAAAATAGTACTGTCAAAATTACTTTAATTTTTATATAAAACTGTCATTTCAATTCAAATTATTTTCGGATAGATATGTATTCATATGTAAATTTAATAATGAGTTTCAGATATGGTATGACATGAAGTTATACTTCTTAGCTGGCTTAGGTGTATATATTAATAGTTGAATAATATATAGTCTATTCTGTCCATTGTCTTCACTTTGTTTGGTGTGAAGTTATTTCTGGCTTGTTTCAATTTGTACGAATACTTCCTACTTGGAATTAATTCGTTATTGGATCAGCATTAGTTGTGACGGGTATTGTAAAATTGTAAAAATTAAAGAAATTATTAAAAAAACATCGGAAGATTATGATGAAACATGTATATCAAACCAGGTCCCCAAAACATGTTCCAGGATCCGAATACCTGCAACCACCAATTCGATCTGACCTAAACGAAAAATAAATAAACATTACGATATTCTTATTCTCTCCACCAGCTTTTTGGATAAAAAAGAAAAAGATTTACCAACATTATATTCAACGCATCAATTTGAAGACGAATATTATGGGAAAAATTTTTACAATAAAAAACACTATCTATATACGGACATGTGTATTGACTTGTATGTGCGTATGTTATGATGAAAAATGATGAAAAATTAAAAAGTGTATGTTGTAATGGCTGCTATCCTATACAACAAAAAAACGTGAAAAGATCTTTGAAAACTACATATCTGTGGACGACGATGAAAAAAAAATCTATAATAACGTATTATGATGTGGACATGCCTATTATCTACAATGAAGAAGAAAAAACATGCTGGAGTTAAATGAAGAACATCAATGCGAATGTATGATCAATCATTACCAATATTAAGAAAAAACAAACACAGCAACATTAGATGAAATGTTGAACAATAATAAAAGCTTACAAGAAATACATGAAGCCTTGGGAATTATTATTACACCATAAAAATTCTTAAATAAAATATATATAAAAAATTATTATCATCATCACATATCATGAGAAAAAACGAAAACCACATTCTCATAGGCAACAAAAAGGAAAACAACAAGAAAAACAGTTTTTTTCAAGCTTGTACCCAGGCTTTTCCCTCTTAGAGAGAGAAAACCTGGGTTGGAGCTGGTCACGTGACTCATAAAGAATGTATTGCCTTAGGGGGTGAAGGGAAAGTATCATATTACATGTTTCCCTTTTGTAGGCTTTCTTTCCCGATCCGCCATGCTGAACTACATTGCATTTTTATCTTGTTTAAATAGTTTGTACCAAGAAACTATTCTAAAACCAAAGCAAGTTATTTGTCTTGAGAGTATGTATTTAGAGAAGGATGTGATGTGTGTTTTGCCAAAGGGCTATGGGAAGTCTCTAATCTCTACTGATTTACTTCTAGCCATAGTTGACTCGATTGCCATTGTTGTATCACCATTAAATTATTTTATGAGTGACCAATATGGATGACACTGTAGATATTGATTTCAGCCTTTGTGAAGAGAAGAAGCTACGTGATGGTCATCACATTGTTTTTGCCCATCCAGAAACATTAACCTCAAGCAAGTATGGACGACAGTAGTTATTGCTCAGCGGGAAATACCAGAACAATGTTGTTGCAGTTCTTGTAGACGAAGCTCATTGTATAGTTGACTAATTAGTATTTATATATATATAAATATCAACCACATATAAGTCTCTTGCTTTGGGTAGTATTATTGACCACCCCCTTGAGAATATACTAAACAATAATCGCGAAGTATTCTGTCAATTTAAAAATTATGGTATCTAGTACTATGCCATGTTTACAGGTGTATGTGTAGTTTAAGGCAGCATAGTGAATGCTCTGGCCAGTGTGTAGTATATTTCGTTTAAGGGGTCCTCCGTTCACTGCCCTCCAGGACATTCCATAATTCTGAGATGAAATCTATTTGAGTAATTTTATTGCAGGGGGAGTGACTTCAGAAAAGAGTATGGGAAATTAGGAGCGCTGTCTGCATTGTTCCCAGATGTGCCCGTTCTTGCAATGACAGCAACAGCGAGTCAGACAGATATGAAATGTACCCAGGACTCATTAGGATTGAAGAATTGCAAGAGAATTATTGCCAGTCCAGACAGGAAGAACATTTTTTATAAGAAAATATTTCGACATGGGCAGGATGTTGATGCTATTCAATCTATTTTAATGCCAATTGCAAGAGGCCTTAAATAAGATTGACTACCCACATACTGTTGTGTATGTACCATTAAAATTATGTGGCATTGCATACAAGATGTTTGCGTATGTTCTTGGTGATGAACAATATTTCCCCCCCCTGGCTCTGCTCTTCCATTCCATTCAATTCCAGAAAACAGACTGTTCGCACAATTTCATGCTCCTCAAACGACCCAGATGAAAGAAGAAAATTTGAAGCAACATTGTTCTGGAAAGAGCATTGTTTTTGTAGTTTTTGCAACAGTGGCAATAGGGATGGGTGTGGACATTCCAGGTATCCGTGGTTATTCATGTCGGACCTCCATGTACTGTGAAGGCATACTTTCAAGAGACTCGATGTGCTGGTAGGGATGGCAAGCCTTCATTTGCTTGGTTGTATTACAACAACAGGGACATTGGAGCAGGTATGCAAGACAACATGCATGACTTTTGTGCAAATAATGACAAATGCCTAAGGAAACTAATATTAAAGTCACTAGATTATGAGACAGATATTCATGTTAGTCCATTACACCTTCGTTGGGTGTGTGTGAAAAACAATGCAATGTCCCATGTGTTTGAACCTACTTATGGAGAAACTGTAAGTTCCAATAAATAGAACTTCAAGGGCCATTCAAACCAGTCCAACCCACTGGCCGGGCAGATGTTATAAAATGCTGCATCAAGTTTGATTGTATTGAAACATTTCATCCAACATCATCCAATGTTGGATCAATTGTTCTGATTCAGTGTTATTGTGATCAAAAGGTTTACATTTATATGGATTGGGTATGAACCGTCGCGTTTCATGGCATAGCTGTATGACAACATAGGTTCGACAACAGCAGTTTGTTAGCAAATCAAATCTTATAGAAATTAACCAAACTTGGCATCAAATAGAATCTAAAGATGTACTTCATCTATTTATGTTAATTTTATTTTATAACTCTGCTGGCCTCACTGTATTTTGGATTTTTATTATCGTGCTGTTGATCATCGTCTCATGTTTCTCACTGTATGAACTGTGCTTTTCTGTTTATGGAAAAAAATTTTAATGATGAAAAATACGGACGTTTGTTTCAATGTGTACAAATACTTCCTACCCATAGTTGTATCGTAAAATTGTAAAATGATTCAAAAACATTCTCGGAAGATTATGATGTATGTTTACGAAGACAAAATGAAAAACTATCATTCATTATTTGAAAAATGTTCAAGCAATGAATGACACACAGGTGATATATGTGTTTTCATTTCATTTTACAAAAATGTTTAGCACCTTACATGCAACAATAACAAACAAAGCAAAATTTAATTCATTTGAAATATTAGCCCAAGATTATATTAACGATCAATCAAATGTTTAAAAAAAATGGAAAGAACTTAAACACACAAAAACAAAGATATGATCAGTCAAATACATATACGTAATTCTGAAGGAGTTCCTCAAAGTAGCTTTTTGAGCCCTTTGTCATTTTTATAAACTATCTACCGGATGTCGTGCCCAATTCCATATCTACTAGCCTCTATGCAGATGACACTAAACTATACAGAAACGTTTCTTCATTTAGCAACTGTGACATTACAGGAGACTTTACCCGAATTAATCGCTGGAGTTGTGAGAATAACATGAACTTCAATGCATCTAAGTGTGAAGTACACATAGATGTAATAATTTTTCCCATTATTATAATATGCATTCTGTGACGATCACTTGTGTAGAAGAAGAAAGAGATTTGGGTGTTACTCTTACGAGCAAGTCTCAGGTGCATTAATGCCTGGCTCCGATTTCGTAAGGAGTGGGAAAATAGAAATATATATATAAAAATTAATAAAAAATTGACAAAGTAAACTATGACTCTCATTTTTTGGTGGGATGTTGGAAATGAAGTGCCGATATTTTTCAACCATTTGGTTTCCATGGAAACTGGTCATGTGACAAGATATAGCGCACGCCAGGCCCCTGCTGTGAAACAAAATATTATGAAACCATTTTGCAAGTGCATTCAATAATATGCTTGGAACAGAGACGTGCATTCAATAATATGCTTGGAACAGAGACAAGATAAGTAAAATATGAGAAGTATAGATCAATGCGAACAAGAAATGTGCAAATATTACTGTTTTTCATTTATATATTGAACAAAATATTCGACACAAGTGCAGTCTTTATAGGATATTATATTTCCAAACATTAATTGTTCCCTTAATTAAGAGTTTAAGAGAAATATGTCACACTTAAACATCACCACCCAACAAAAGTTTGAATCAACAATACGCTGGGTATTTATTTGTATTTCAAATGTTTTTTTCTGTGGGAAACTATAAAGAGGAATCACAAATCGGTGCTGAATTATTCAGACATAAACGCGCAATAGCGAGCTTTATATATCAAAGTTCAAAGGTCGCCGCCTATTGCATTATATAATATATTAAACTATAAAATGGCCAATTTTACGCAAAAACCTAATAGTTTACTCCTCCTTGCTGGTTTTTATAATTTAAACTAATGCAATAGCTCATATTTATTGAATTTCTGTTTGATTCGAATGCCAAAACACATTTGAATACTTACCTACCGAGGTATGGCCCCCTATCAACATCTACTTGAAAACAGGAGGTTGAGAAAGTCCAGAGATGTGCTACTCAGTGGATCCCGACTCTACAACCTGGGTTAATTGCCGTACAAGGAGAGACTTCAAATGTTGAACATCCTGTTTGGAATAAAGATTATTATTATTATGTCACTTTGGCTGGTGCATGACAAACAGACATAATTTATTATTTGTTCATGATTATTAAAGATATTTCTATAATAAAAATGCCGGTATCTTCAGGAAAAACTACCTGCTTGTTTGAAAACCTACAAATATTTAATTTAGTGTGATTGTATTCCAAAAGAAATCTATCACATGCTGCCATGATAACTTGAACATGAAACGAGGATTGTTTTCACATTTAGTCCATATCATATGTTTTGAGTAAAGGCCATTCCTCAGGGGGTTTGGTGTATTAGGATAGTACAATTGCTAGGACTACACACACGTTTCGAGCGATCATGGCAAAATCGGTCACGTGATGATGTCAAGAGAAAGACCACCATTATTGAAGATAGATAGATCAGGTGGCTCCGTTTGACTTTATTGGTTTGTTAAAGTTTTGAAATAAAATTACATGTTAACAGTATTCAAATTCAAGCTACATTACTCATTGCGAGGCAGATATGTTCGGGGCTAAAGTTGTAGGAAAGTTAACCACGGATCTAGGAAAGTTAACCACTGATCTAAATCTACTTCCGGTTACCACCAATATGGAGTTGTATAGGGAAATGAGTCAGCAAGGCTGGTTTTTCACAATTATGAGGCATTTCCAAGTGCTGGACTAAACTGTTCTTCTTGTAATGAAAAGAACATGATATTTTCTTACTTTTGGAGAGATACGTTTGGAGATTCCAGTAAAAAACACCTCTAAAGACGTTTGACAAGTTGCATACACGAAGTCAATTTTCGGCCAAAACTCTCTGCCAAGTGGTCTTTCATGCTGGCATTTTCGCTAAACAAAATAAATAATCTGGGCTGGATAGAAACTCAAGTCGAATGGTTTAAACGAAAGGCAAGCAATGTATAATAAGCGTTTGTAATCAAGTGAAAAATATAGAATATCGGTGTTGCTCTCGGGTTATGTTGTGCTATGCCTATATGAACATTTATAGCAACAATAGCTTTATATCTATATTGACTAATTCATTTTGTATCTCAGATTGGAGTTTTGGTTTTTGTTCTTGACTGAAAAATACATTTAAATAATATATAAATTAATTCGTTTCTAAAACAAGCTCTGTATCATTCATATTATAAACTGCTTCAAGTGTTTTTATGCAGATATGATACTAAAATTGTAAAAAGGACATGGGACATTTGCAAACTTTAAATAGTTGTTGGTTCCTAAAGAAACCAGGGTTTTTTTTCTTCTTTCACATCGAGGAGACACAATGAGCTTTCTACAGCAATCCAATACACTACTTCATTCCATTCCTATGTATTAAAGTGCATAGTTTCATCACTGCGATTCACTGGTGATTAAACAAGTTTATTCAACTTGTTGATCCATAACATTCGACACAAGGCTGAAACGTATTTTGCCCGCCTTGTAACTCATCCAGAATTTACTTGTCAAGGATTGTCGCCCCAAAGTTTGAACAAGAAACACTGAAGCTTACCATCGTATGTCCAATGCAACCAAGTCCAAGGGTGACCGAGGAGCGGACAAATCAGATAGAGAATTTGATCCGAGGCGAAGAATTGGGCACAGAAACGTATCCTCACTGTGGTAGGTCACTGTTGGCCATACTTATTCCTTCAAGGAGGAACAAGAGCTGAAAATGATTCAAGACAACTTGGAATACGATGACCAGAATCGTTGTTGGAGAACGGGTTACCCCTGGTTAGTCGATCCATGTAGCCTTCCTGACAATTATAATGCAGCCTTAGCTACACTGCAAAATACCGAACGAAATTTATCTCGAGACAGTAAATGGGCTGAGACGTATAAAGACCAAATGAAAGATATGGAGGATTGTCAAGTCGCCCGCAAGTTAACCCCACAAGTTAACCCCACAAGAGCTGAAAGAATGGACAGGACAGGTATTTCTTGTCTGGCCAAGGGTCAATTACACCATCAACTTGATTGGAATTCTACTACGATGGAGAGAGGAGTATGTGGCCTTAGTTGGAGACTTGAAGATGTTCAATTCTGTCCACCTAAGGTCGTTAGAGCAACATTGTCATCGGTTTCTATGGCGAGATATGGATGTTGAATGTCAGCCAGACAAACATGTGATGGAACATTATAGCATGCAGTATAGTTTGTGAATTTGAAAATGTGTAGAGCATTCTGTGTGATTGATCTTAAGAGTATTTTAGTATTGATTCAAATAATTTAGCAGGGGATTTTATCTTATATGGGGGACATTGATCACTTCCATTCTATTTAATAGCGAATGACACATGCATGCCTTTGCATGGATTATGGCGCTTTCTCGATATATGAGCAACTAACCCTAATTTTAACCCCCAACCTAACCCTAACCATCCCTATAATGGCTATTGCGGTTGCTCATATATCGAGAGAGCCTGGATTATTTAAGCAAGACTATAGAATGAGAGTATGAGACAAATGCATGGCAGTGATATTTATTGAGAACATGTAAATGTAATATTTATACCTTGTTTTCACATCGGTTCAGCCAGTAAATTTAAACAATCCATATTTCAGAATTAGTTGTCAAACATCCAAACGCTCAACATTAATAAAACCACAAAATCAATCATAGAGGTCTTTCCAAATACTGATTATAAAGAACATCATTTATTTTTTTGCAGCCTGCATTTGCAGGCTTTCATTCAGTGCTTCCACTCTCCATATTCCTTCCACTTTTTCTTGTGGATTTTGAATATAATAATTAACGAATTTTAGTTAGTTTAAAAACACATATCAATTTATCTTGAATAATGGTGCATTTATCGGGTTAAAGAATCATGGAGGTTGCAGGGAATGGGTTGTCTAAAGAGACGACTTAAAGGCTCTGGGAGTCCTTTCCCAGGAAATTTTCAGATTTTCTATCCTCCAGGACAGAATTTTCTGAAGCGAATTTGCTTGGAAATTGCCGTATTCTTAGGGTTTATAAGAAATGAGATAATTTTTTTCTTATTTCCTTCTTGACAACAATATATAGTCCCAAATACTATTTCCTTCCAAATTTCCTTCCTAACGCCAAAATATCCTTCTGTGAGGAAACGCTGCCTGCATTATTTCCGAATTTAGTACATGAAGTACATCATGTCATCATGCAGAGGTCATCATGTACGTTGAACAATCGTTACTTTGCAGCTTGGCCACTATATGATAATCATATATTGTAATCAATAAAATCATTGTAATCGATCAGATATACTGTAATACACCTAGCATGCTACGCTACACTGTTCTCATCCTATTAACCAAGACTGGCGTCACTGGATGGAGCGGCAACTGTGCATTCGATCTGCAACTTACAATTTCCACCATCTCCAGGTAATCCCATAAAGTTTTTCTGATTTTGTGGTATTAGGGTCTATTGAATATTTGAATGTGATGGCAAGGTATATTTTTACATGTTGTATACGTTGTCAACCCATGGAAGCAGCATTGAGTATAATTTAACAGAATTTATTATTTATATAACACAAAATTTACCAAATTATAATTCCAAAATCAATTAATCAAATATTTACAAATAAATAATTTAAAAATAATTTTCAACAGTAAAAACAATTGCACATTTGGGAATTATAGATTAGAACAACACAATTTATGCACTTAAATTCCCAAATGTCCAATTATTGAAATTTAGGGTTCTACCTTGTTTAGGTCTTTGGGGGCACTTGATGCTAGTGTGCCCCCTCTCGCCACATAACCAGCATACCGTTCCTATATAATTGAAAAGATAAAATGCTATTACTGTACCTGTTGATTTAGTTATATAATATTAATATATTACACAACTGCGGGATATTGTATATGGTATTATTTTTCACAATTTCATTTCAAACATTTAATTGTTGTGATTTTATAGGAGCAAGGCAAGGGGCTGTCATTCAGAGTCATCACAAATGTCTATACAACAAATGGATGATTGATATTTTCACACCATGCATCTGATATCTAGATATTTTTAAACATGCAGTACGGTACCATGTTATGGAGTATATTATTGTATTGATTAGTTTGCTAATGTACATACTTGCTTTACATTTATTGGCATAGTGGCCTCGTAAGTCACATTTATTGCATCTTCCTAAATTCAAATAAATTACAAATTAGTCCTGTGTAAACTACAGAATACAGCATTTATATAAAGAAGTTTCATCCTCAGTGTATGGCATATATATAATTTAATATACAGTCAATCTGCAGAGACATGCATGTTTGCCGTTCAGCGGCTCAGTCAAGTGCACAAACTAGCGCGTCTAGATCACTGTGACTCTCAATATACACCATACTCTTGCCCTCACCAAGCGCATGTGGTACAATACTCAGACACATGCGCATCCAGACATGCGTGAAGTGTCTTGGGGCCATACATATATATATATATATTTGAAGTTCCTATAATGTGTATATTAATAATTAATTATGACAATCAATACCGGTAGGCCTTTTATTACTGTTTTGTCCTGAAATAGAAAAAGATATGATTAAATAAATTAAATGGTAATTCAACAAAAAAATATGCTCGACATTGACTTCATGGGTGGGAAATGGGGGGAAATAAAGTACAAATCAGTCCTGTGTAAACTACAGTATGTAGCATTAAAATAAAGGAGTTCCAGTGTATGGCGTAGATATAATTAATATATCTATATAGTAGAAGTTCCTATAATGTATATATTAATTATGACAAGCAATACCGGTTGGCCTTTGATTACTATTTTGTTTGAAATAGAAAAAAATATGATTAAATAAGTTAAGGGGAAAGTGAGTGGGCTTATTTGAGAGGGGAAGCTTATTAGAAAGTATAACTTTTAATTATATTATTGTATCGTTTACATACCAGTGCCATTGTGAGAGTTCTCTTCAGCCTCTGAAAAAAACCAACATAATTATAGAATATACTTAGTTATGGGATTTGATAGAAACAAAATAAAAATGGTTTAAGATTCTTTAAGAAGAAGGAATGCAAAGTTTAATAGCGATGCCACAGTTTAAATTACGAACTGTACCACCATTATCTTTGTTTTCCTTTGGTTGATCAGTTAATAAAATTGTCTGAATAATCCAGTTTTAGTTAATGAAAACCTAAAGCATTAATTAGCTAATATATCACAAGCATTTGTTGTATGTATTTGCAAATCAAATTATACTAATTGAATGCATTTTTCTCAACACTTACTTTTGAAATCTTCTCCCATGTAACTTGAGTCTACATTTAATTGAAAAATATTCCAAATGATTATATAGTACTGAATATTTATCTGTTATTGCTATTCTATTATAATTGAATCATACAACATGATTTATCATTCAAGTAATAATATACCAGCATCATTATCAGCATGAACATCTAAAATAAGAAACGTTACATTTTAGCATTTATGTAACTCAGGTACAAGTCAGGTTGTTACAAAGCCGAATATAGATTGTTATTTTTAGTACATACTATATACATTAGGCTCCATATGGCCCCTGGGGCACCTTTAGGGAAAGATGTGGAGGGGCTGGTTAATTATTTTATTCATTAGAAGACGGGTGGGGTGTTAAAGAGAGGGGCATGTTTAAGATATGGGCATATAATTAGAGAAACTACTGTATTATTTACATACCAATATCATCAGCTTTGACAATGCTGTCGTTCTCTGTCACTGAAATAACAATATATATCATAATTGTATTAGATATGGGATTTGAAACATGGAAGGCAAAGTTGAATAGCGTAATTACTAAGATTTCAAAAAAGTACAATGTTTTGTAGTTTACTGAAAGACTTGAATATACATCCTTGACTTATGGAAAAACAATTTAATACTATTTTAAAAAGGGTTGTTTATGTAAAATTTCCTAAAAGTCTTGTGACTAAGATATAATATAGAACAATGACTTATAAAGAAATTTTTGTAGCTTACTTTTTTCCATTTTACTTTTTTCCATTTTAATAGTTTCTTGCAGTCTACAGTGCATAAAAACAACATATCAGTGTTAACAGTAGTCGAAATATATTTGCTTTTTTCTTATACATGTATACTGTATATAAAAAAATTGTACATTTATTATACATATTCCTACCTCAAAAATATTTTACTTCTTTCAAATATCTATTAAAACAGAAAAAAAACATGTAGACACAGTAAAAACGATAGACTGGCAGAAACACGAAAGTCATCAAAAATACCCGGGATATGTTAAAACTGACTAAAACATAATTTAAAAGTAATTTTTACCAATTTAAACCATATATTTCAAGTATAGTTATTAAATTTTCCTTTTATATTAAGAGTTGAAAAGACTAAATTGAAAATATTTCAAAACAGGCACAATTTTAAATGTTTGAAAAACTTACCACAGTCCAGTAAGTACGCAGTCAAATAAACTCGTATATTTTCCCGCGCTTCCAGAAGTTTGAAATTGCGTGGATCTTGCGTGTGGATTATTTGGTAGTCACAGCAACACACTAAACATCCACGCAGTGGAAATGTATATGAAATCAATAAAATTTGAAATAATTATACATCCGAAAGTTGTAAAAGGGTACTAACTTAAAAGTAGGACAGCAACTTACCTTTTCAAATATTGATTTTCATGTTATTGAAATGTTGTAATCTTCAATAGATCTAAGACATATTATTTCCATATTTAAGTGATATTTTATTGTTAAGGTCTCACAATGTCAACAGCCAACCTCAAAAACACAATATAAATATTATGTCTAGTAACAGGCACCATTCGACAAATGCCAATCTGTACTTGTCTTCCTCAAAAACACAATAATAAAGGCATAGACCAATGTCACACCACAGTGGTCACACCTCCAAAATTGTGCCTAGTAACAGGCCAAACATATAATTAACTCGGAAGCACAGAACATGTGCCCAGTATCTCAGATATTCAAACACCACTAAGTAACATACAAATTCACTGCTGACACTATGATAAATTTCATTGCTTACTATGCTTCTGCATAGTCTTCTCTGCAAGTACCTTAAGATGCTCTTCAGCTTCTAGCCTTTTCTTCATATTGTTATTCTTCCCAATTGCTTTAAGGCGGTCAAACGTCATTGGTTCAAACACAATACAAATTGCAAAGACCAACCTCAGCCCACAGGTTGCACGTCAGCATTACTTCTGCTTTGGTGGACAAAAACAGAACTGCGTCTAATCCCCCGCATCTTCAGATGTGGCAGCGCTTGCCCCATGACCAGAATGTCTCGCTTGAATTTTTGCCATGGGTTGTCCAATTGCTAATAGCTTTTCATAATTGTATTCAGCAACACTCTTTTTGTCAAAATACAATCTGATAGCATCGTTAAACTGATCCATTGGTATTTGGTCGTTGAATGGTCCAACAATAGTTTCCAGTCATCCTCTGTAACTTAGCCATTTCGCATTCTCATCAATAATGCTCTAAATGCAATTGCCTCTGGGTCTTCACCAGCCTGACGCATAACCTGCTCTAAAATTGTTACAGAATCAAATGTCAGATACATACTGTGACCATGGTCACTTATTACCGAACCGTTACCAGTAATGTACATTGGCCTATCACCTACTGGTGGTAATTGACCAAAATCACCCATTAAAATTATTGACATACCACCAAAAGGGACGTCTTCCTTTCCAGTGCCAGCACGTAGTCTGTTGTCCAGCCATGATAGCATTTTGTGCCCAATCATTGACATTTCGTCAATGACCAGATACCCCTTACCTTCTAGTCTCAGTTGTAGTCGCTGCAAAGAATCGCCCTGCAATTCCCTATATTCACGAATAGGAAGTTGAGCAGCAGAATGTAGCGTTTGACCATTAATACTAAAGGCTGCAATCCCAGTGGTTGCTCTAACAATACACTGATCACCTAATACTTGTTTCACAGCACTAATTAAGTATGTCTTACCTGTTCTGGCTGTCCCACAGACAATCATATGAACAGGATTATCACCAGTCTGAGATGTGATAATGTCAAAAGCCAGTCGTTGTTTTTCATTCAAAGTCTCCAGATCAACAACATGTTGTTGACCATCTTGTTGGTATCCATGGTGACCAAGTTCCTCAGCATCCTTTCTCTGTTGATATATCCATCCTGGAGATTCCTTTAGCAAATCTGTAGGTACAGATCTTACCGCCTCAAACCAGTCAACTGCTTCCCTGCTCGACATCCCATTACCCGCGTCATCATAATGTTGGTTGATTCTGCACAACAACATCCAATCATCAACTTCCTCCTCGTCATTAGGATCAATTTCATCATCACTCTGATCATTTTCATAGCTTTGACCAGAATGTGCAGCATGAACCATTTCTGATTCAACAGAATACCTAAATACATTCAGTCTGAAGAAACAAATGATAAGTGTTAATAAACATGTCATCACTCTCATCCTGATTATCCCAAGCATTTGACACACTACCTTCCCATGGCTTAAACTTTATAAGCTGATACTTACAGTATTTTCCAAAATTAGGACCATCGGGATTAGCTGTAACTTTTGGAAATGTTCTGACAATGTACGGATTTGCCCGTTTAGTCAACTCACCTCTGACCATAATCTTCTACAACAGATTTCTGAAGAACCTCATCTCCTTAATTTTCTGCATCAAGAATAACCTTCCTGCTGTTTTCTAAAGAAATAGTAACAAAACTATATGTGCAGCCTACCAATGGCAGACTAAGTAACATATGTGCAGTTTCTTGGGCTGCCATATCTCTATCTCCAGCTACTTGGATCATAGCTTTCTTGATGGCTGAAGATACTTGGTCATCATTCTGTAATGAGGATACACACACTTTCAGTATTTCAGAGGCAGATAATGATCACGGTTCTCCTTTTGCAGCATACTTAGCCATGTATCTTGCACATGCCTTCTCATCTACAATTACCTGCAAATCCACATTGGCCCGCCAATTTTCAAGCATGACCCTGTTATGCGAATTAAGTTGTTCGTCATTTCGTTTGGTGTTTAACTCAGACTCTATAGACTTATTCTTCTTACCTACAACCTCGTAAGTTAGTGCTGTTGCATCTTGTAATGGTTTTGGGAAACCAAATCTGCATTCTGCAGGAAGATCCAATCTTTTCTTCCTCAAACAATAGGCTGGACTGCATCTTGTATGCCTTTCTACAGTATTAACTAACCTGTGATAGTCATTATCACGGTTCTCGACTGCTGTGGCTCTTACAGCAGATGGGTGAGGGTCTGGTACCCTCCAGTGTTCATCTGGCAGGTCCTCGTTAACTGTTGTCACCAGCCAGTCAACATACCTGTTAATCGGAAAAATATAATGAACATAGAGTACATTGAAATATACACAATGTCATTCCACTCTCTGTATTCTAAAATGATACTGACTGGTGCGTAATGAGGAGAATGTAATAAATTCCAACACTACAAACGTTAAATAGTAGTCTTTATTTCCAGGCCGAAAATTTGGGAAATATCTATTATAAGTGTTTCTAATGGAAATAATATTGAGCAACAACCCCCCCCCCCCCAATAGTGTGCTTTATTCGAACTTATGTACATCACAATAGTATGTAAAACAATTGGTTCTTACCGTATTAACAACTTCTCAGCATCTTCGCCCTCTCTGAGAACATCCTGGAAAAGGAAATCAAAAGAATCTTGTGACATTTCATGTCTGCTTGTCTCATTCTCCAGCACTGCAATACATGCACGATTACATAATAATCTAATATCAGGGTCAGTTTTTAACTTTGCACATCCGTGTACATGAATACTTCCCCTGGCCTGATACTCAAATCGATACCAAAACCATTCAGCATCTAAGACACCACTAAGCCAATGTCTGATAAACTCCTGCAGCCTGTGCATGAAAAACCAATCAGTCAGATGTGGATTGTCAATTACAGCTTGTGCCCGTTCGGGCCAATGACTGTCGGCTGCGCTAAATGTAAAGAAAAAACTTGGGCAGCCTTTTTCCTCAATCAAGGCTAACAATTCCTGCAGCCTCTGATACCAATACTGATTCGTACCTTGAATTTTAGACACATAGCGTTGCAACCTGTTGATCATCTGATTTGCATTCATGGAATTAACCATCTCCTTCAATTCTTCCATTGTCATGTTTGCATCAGCAGGATGTTGACATAAGTAAATATTAGCTTGTGACAACTGATGTCGCTGCTTCATATTTAATGCCCAATACCCGTGGGTGAGAAGCAAACCTCCATTCAAACTTACCATTTTCCAGTTTCTCAGCAAACTTAATTAAGTGTTTGAATGCCTCTGTTAATGTTATACCATGCTGTCTAGCCCTATTTGTTGGGTCACCTTTCCCATAAGGAAACAATGTCGGGAATGCCATAGTAGCCAAACCACCTGTTTTAAATTCATTGACTACATTACCTTCAGTGGACGGCCAGTCTAAGGGATCAACCTCATTTACTGCATCTTGGATAGCTGCATTGTCTTTTCTATGTCTTTGACGCATAGGAATAAATGATGTACTACCATTTCCTAAAAACGAATTCTTCAACACTAGCATTAGCACTCATTACAGGGTCTTGGGGAGGCCCCTCATTATCAACATGAACTGAAAGTTCATTTTCATCAACAACATACCTTAGCTCATCTGGTATACCATTTTCTGGTAAACTTTGGATAACATCCAGATCAATTTCAATGTCTTTGAAAAATGGATTGTTTGTCTTCAACCATAATATAGCCTCCAGAACTCTGTGTCGACGCACAGTGAAATCTCTATGTGTGTCGTCAGCACAGTGTCTTCGCACAATCATAACAGGCAAGTCAGCCACATGTGCTGGCAACCTATGCAAGAAACTTTGAATATCTTGGGGTAAGTTTAGTACATGCCCCTTATACCCCCTCTGCCCACCATGTTTTCTATACACTCGCATAATAGGGCAAACCCTTGAAATTAACATTTCGTCTACCTGTGTCAAACCTCTTAACTGTTCAGGAATAACTCCTGGGTCCATGTCATTCTTAGGTGTTTTCATGTCTCTTTTACACCGGTAACAAATATATGTCTCTGATGTCAAGTTCTGTCGTGTCGCTTCTTTACAAATTGTACACTGTCGATGCTCTAAACTTTCCTGATCTAAATGAAATTTCATTTTGAACAAACTCTTGCTCATGCAAAGGATTGTCAGCATTTTGCCAACCGTCCTCGTGTAAATATTCATTCCTACTATCCCCCCTTTCTTCATGATCAGATACAGTTGCCTCACCTGCTTCATGAACAGACACAGCTGCCTCCTTTGCTTCATGGACAGATACAGCTGCATCCCCTGCTTCATGGACAGATACAGCTGCATCCCCTGCTCCATGGACAGATACAACTGCATCTCCTTCTTCATGGACCAATGCATTACTCCGTTTTTCTCTTTCTCTTCTTATCTTGTCAGCCAATCTATTCTGTCGCTCTTGGTAACACTCTTTTTCAATTGCTGTGTGAAAATGTGCTCTTAAACTCTCAAGTGTTCTACTTCTTTCCCTGGCTGTCTCTGATGCTCTTTTTTGTTTTATCTTTTGAAGCCTTTTCGTTCGTTGTTCTTCAGTATCATTTTGCATTTTATCTATATTATGCGCTCTATTATACACTTTTTGCTTACCTTTTGCTTCGGCAGTCCTTTCTTGCCAACCTTCTCGACGTTTTATCAAGCGTGTTTCTCTTTCCTCAGCACTTTCTGAAGGATCTAAAGCTCGTTTTTGTTGCATATACAATCTATGGTACTCTTTTTGCCTACCTTTCGCTTCAGCAGTCCTTTCTTGCCAACCTTCGACGTTTTATCAAGAGTGTTTGTCTTTCCTCAGCAGTTTCTGAAGGATCTAAAGCTCGTTTTTGTTGCATATACAATCTATGGTACTCTTTTTGCCTACCTTTCGCTTCGGCAGTCCTTCTTTTCCATGCTTCTCTACGTTTTTCCAGGCGAGTTTCTCTTTCCTCAGCAGTCTCTTGTAGCAGACGTTGTCGTCTTCGCTCCCTCCTCTTCGCAAGGTTTTCGGCTTTTTTTTTGTTTTCTTTCCGTGCTTCGTTTTTGGCTCCATACAAATTTTTATTTAATATTTTAATTGTCTTAATTTTTTTAATAAATTGTACAGGTAAAACCGTAAAAAACTTTTGAGTATTTACAAAATACTGTATTGCAAAAGCAAAAATATTTGCAAGACGTGTACGTTATTTTGATGTCATCACTCATTTAAAGAAATATTTTGAGTTTGACCAATCATTGTGGCTCTTTCCATGACAGTCCGTCATTATTTTTTTAGATCAGTGAGATTACCACCCATCACACCCATGAAACATAGCCATGCGCCCGCAAAACTTGATGAACTTTAGATTTCCCATTGCTTTCCTTTTCCCCCAGGTGTAAATATCCGAGCGGAATTAGTACCCCCGCACGGCGCTTTGCGCCGGCTCGGGACAAGCTTAGGAGAAATACAAGCTGCCACCAATGGTGACATGAGTTGTTTGATACTTTATCAACCCATAGAAGAATGGGGTCTGAAGTTCGGTTCTCAGAAGGAAGAGTGCCTCCCTGGAGAGATAAGGATCCACAGTGTGTCAACTGCAACCGTCAATCCTCCTCTACTCAACTATGAAAGATTCAGGACCTCAATCAAGCTATATGGGTCGCTGCGAGAATCTTGGCCATCTTGCAGAACAAATCCTTTGGCAGTAGTGAAACAATGTCAGTATCAGCGCAACTGTTGCGAGACGCGGAGTACCTCATAGTAAAAGATGCCCAGAAGACAATGCAAGAAGAATTAGTCAAAACTGATCAGAAGGGGAGGAAAGGAGGACATTATGCCACACGCTATCCCATCTTAAGTAAAAACGGACCATATCTAGTTGGGACACGTCTGAGGCAATGCAAACCCATGACTCTAGATTCATCTCTGCAGAAGCTGTTACCCTCTTCATATCATGTCACTTGTGTTCTGATGCGAAGAGCACATCGACACAGACATAGGGGACGCGATGCCACTTGCAAAATTTTGTGGAAAGTATTGGGTCCCTCAAGGCAGTGTAAGGTCACACAGAATTGTCAGCTGTGTAAAATACAACAAGCAAAGCTTCTACAGCAAGTAATGGGTCAACTCCCAGAAGCGCATCTGCAGCCAAAACCTCCGTTTACACATGTCATGCTCGATATGTTTGGTCCTTATGTCGTAAAGGAAGAAGTCCAGAAGCGTGTAAGTGGAAAGGCGTATGGTGTCATTTTCACCGATCTGATGGTTGGAGCTGTACACATCGAAGCGGTATATGGCTACAATACACAATCGTTCCTAATGGAGTTGAGTAGATTCGCTTGTATCTGTGGCTGGTTAGCGATCATATACAGCAACCCAGGCTCTCAACTAGTGGGTGCCGACCGAGAATTTAAAAGAGGCGTGGAATAGTATTGATTGTGAGGCACTGCATAAAGATGGTGTTCAAAATGGACTGACGTGGTTGTTCGGTCCTGCGGACAGTCCATGGAATCAAGTAAAAGTTGAGGCATTAGTCAAAGCAGCCAGAAGAGCAATTCATTTTGCCGTACATAACAAGCATCTCGCCGTATCGGAATTACTCACGATTTGTTACGAAGTGGCCAACCTGCTCAACGAATGACCTATTTGTACGCTACCCGGAGCAGACTCAAACCTGAATATTCTCACTCCGAATACACTCTTGTTGGGCCGTGCCTGTGCAAAGAATCCTGGAAATCATTTCGTACAAGCTGTCCTAAACGAATTCTGGGACAAATGGATCGAGTTGTGCGCACCCGCGTTGGTGACCAGATACAGGTGGACTGAGCCCACTCAAAACCCTATAGCTGACAAGAGCTCAAAAAAGGGAGATTACCAGTTAGGAATGATCAACCAAGTATTTGTTGGCAACGATGGAAAGGTGCGACGAGTGTTGATCAAATACAAGAACTATAAAGTTGGCGAAAGAGATCATGAGTATACAGGACATGAAGAAGTGGTTGTGTCTCATATTGTTCATCGTTTAGCTCTTTTGGTGCTGGTGGAATACGATCAAGAAAAACACGAGGACTAGTTAAGGAACGTTTCTGATTGGAGTCATTATCAAGACTCAGAATTACTAGACATGAACTTCTGACAGTATATACATTAGTTTACATCATAGATATCACATATAGACTAGATAGTGCATCCCTGATATAAAAGTTGAAGCCAAGAATTTCAGCGGTTTCCCCCATGGGAACAGCTGGCGGCCATATTGGGAATTCCCACTCTTTGATATTTATTATATCGTGAACTATAGATTTGCGTTGTTAAAACTCTGTTAAATCTTTTTATCAAGGAGTTTTACCTTAAAATTTCAAAGCGGGACAGTTTGCGGAAACTACGTTGTTTACAGATCTAGTTCTCGCCTTCGAGTTGGATTTTGATACTAATTCATGGAGCGTATATTTGTGTGTAATTTTTTCTGTCTTTCATCGCGAGTGTTTCTCGAAAGTTCGAAACTTTATGATGAGCATGTCATGCAGAATACGGACCTAGCTTTAGAACAAACGGTAAGTTAGCATAAATTTGAGTTATGTGTGCGTCAACGATACATTTCTTGCCTAAAACGTGTTTTGAATTTAACTTCATACACAAACCAGACCAAAGCAGCGGACTTATAAATGTCAACATGTTCCTTGTTTCACTTGTTATTTTGTCTTATAAATACGTTCATTTGTCCAGACTGACCAGACAGTCATTGGATATTTTCATTCAATCATTGATGGTTAAAGAGTACTAGTTTGTTCAATTTTTTCCTAATTTTTTGGCGGGCTTCATTTTCTGTGGCTCTCTTTCCAAGATGGAAAAACTTCACCTTACAGTAGCACTTGATAATTCTCTTAACCAGCTGTAGCACATGGTTTTCACCAACTGTTGAATCAAATAGGTGGTCATCAAGCTCTTTAAATAAGGAATTCATGCGCAACACACCCATCACAGCAATAACAATTGCATCTAGAACTCCAGTGGCATGGGGAAGCTTTCCATCTGTCACTGCTAGCATTCTTTGGAAACACTTCTCACACTCTTCACATACTGTAATTACACTTTGGGATGGCTTGAATAGCCCGCCACGATCCTTTAGAGCCAGGAAACTGGAAGGCGCATATGTGCTTTGTGAACCAAGTGCCATGCAACATTCAGGACAAAGAGTACTGCCTTTGACTTTCTTTGCTACATACCCAGCTATATATGAGATTGCAGCTTTCTTGTATGGGGAAATTGTAGACACATTTGGACAGTCAGAGTAATCTTCTCTTCCATCATGGTCCTCCACCTCCAGGTCGTACTTTCTTATTAGAGCAGCATTGGTAATTGTGACCTCCTTGCCATTGACATTGCTCGAATCTTCAAGGACAGAAAGAATGTCTATTGGGTCACGTTTCTTGCAGTTACCATTTTCTCCTTCAATATGGCTTCGTAGTAATAGCCGCTTGTAAGCTGCAGTAAATTGCAGTGTAGTAGGATTGTTGTTAAACCCTCCACAAGCTCGAATTCCACCAAAGAACAATTCTAAATGATCCTGACTCATTTTATAAGTAAGCAAATACTTCAGTGGGCCCGATTCGGATTCAACCAAATCATGAAACATCTGCTTTATGCTTAGAATACCTGTAAGCAATCCCATAAATCCTGTCTTTCGCTTTGTCTTGCACATTAGTTGACCAACAGTGTTTTTCAAACCGAGAATGTACTCGTATGCATCTGTAAGGAATGAATCCCATGTGCTCTTGTTGGTTAGACGTAGTGGTGCTTTATAGCCTTTAGCAAGTGGGTTTCTGGAGTTGAGAATGTCAAAAAGTTGATCCAAATTCCTGATAAATGCAACTGTAGCTTCACACCCTTGAAATTCTGGTAACTTTAAGTTATCACAACAAAATTCTAAGGCGTCTGCCACACTAGAACTGAAAACTTGGGCAGCTAAATTTACTTTCATTTTTTGCTGTTTCCAATTGATGTGTGCTTTCTTCAGCTTATTTCCAAGCCTGAGCCCTTCTTCATCTTGCAACTTTTGTAGTATTTTGAAGTATTCCCATTCAATCTTTCTACCGTCTTTATCAATTATTATCCCATATTCTCCAAGAGTATTTCTTACAAGCTTGAGCATATGACAAATGTCCAGGAATACATAGATTCGCTGACTTGGATCTTGAGGATGAATGAGGTATGTTAACATGTTGGAAGGATCCAAACGTGCACCAAGAGCTGATAGCATACTAAAATGGCAGGATGGTCCGTCACATGTGAGAGAGACGACTCTAACTCCAGCATCATGGAGGCGTTGGATGCAAATTTTAACAAGGTTTGCCCGCTCCTTACCACTAAGCCTGTCAACAAAAAAGTACCCACATGGTACCTTCCATGAATTTTCTAAGCTCACAACCATAAATACCAGTGCATCCTTTGCAATGGGCAGGGTGTCATCATCTGTGCCACTGCCAAGATCTACATACCCTTGATATTTTTTTCCATCCCATGCAATATGCTTTTTAATTGCCATTTCATCTAACATTAGAGAACACATTATTTATTTTCCATTCTTCTTTGCTTCTTCTACCTTCAGTTTTAAAGCTTCAAATGCTGGCTTTGTGAATCCAGGATCAGCTGGGACTTTACTGTACCATCTTCGGATTTGTGATTGACTGGGTAGGGCTAAGTTGAATGTTTTCCGAACGAATGAATATGCCTTGGCTGAATAAAATTGCAAGGTTAAGGCAAATGATTTCAATTCAGGAGAGTATTTACATCCTTTTTGCGATTTCTTCTTCGATGCCATTCGTTTTGTTATAGCTAAAGGTAGTCCTGAGAATGTTTGGTTAAGCATGTCCTCACAGTCTGAAGAGATCAGATCTTTTTTTCTGAGTTCCTTTGCAATTTCTTTTAAGGAATATACCTTTTCCTTCAAGCGACGTGAACGTTGTTGTGATATTTTGAGCTTTTTCTTCAAGGATTCAATCTTTTCCTCTGATTTATTTAATTTTTCTTGCAGATTTGAACTTGTCGCCATAGGTTGTACATTACTATCCTGATTTGGTTGAGGAATCATGTCTGCTGATGAGCTCTGGTTATCACTTATATTGTGTGATGTCATGATAGTATTCTCACTACTCGGTTGATCTGCTAACAGGCTTTCTTGAGGGTTATCTGGAATGGTTGGAATTTCTTGATGTAGGGAATCATGTGCAGATATGCTTGCTTGATCTTGACCTTCATATTGGTTTTCACTTACGATTGCTGATTCTGGAAACGTTTCCAATTCTGGTTCAGATTCACAAATCAATTTTCTTGGCAACTTGCGGCTCTTGGTAGCCTGAATAACAAATATGATAATAGCGAACTTAAGATCTACACAAACACAGAACACCCTTCCTCAGGAAGTTAGAAGGGCCTTTGTTTTTAAAGTGAATGTTTACTTCATTTTTGATAATAGTTACAAAATACACAGAAGTTGTATTATGTTTAAAGCCACCTTGGCAATAATTGGGTTTCACAGAATTGACTATATAAGGGTCATACAGTATAGTCATAAAGTGCAGTCATAAAGTGCATACAATAATTTTTTAAGGGTAACATTTTGCTTCCCTTTCATTTTGACTATGCCAGCTTATTTATCTGTACAGTACATTCATTTGATAGCATTATCGTGACTGTTTAAATTAAGAGGCTAATTACATTTCAAATTTTATTAAACAAAACCACATGCCTTTTTTAGATGACTTGGAAACATCTTAAATCTTGTTGGTTCAGCATCTGGTCTCAGGCGGACAGTTTGCCCAGTTCTATCAATGAATGTTTCCTTAAAGTGATCCGAACATATGTATGATGACTTTTTTGGCGACCAATCTTGGCGTCGGATATTATGCTTCCACTGCTTTCTCTTCAGTAAATCTTTAGGTAATCTGTAGATTTTGGATAAATTGGTTGACTGTAACTGTTAACTAGTACTTTGAGATTGTTGAAATTAATCAGTCTAGTATCAATAAAGGACTTGCAGGGGTGTATATTACGTTACCACCACAACTCCTCTCTACCATTTTGGTAAGACAAATTTCTTATTCTATTTACATGTAAACTACATATAGATATAGATGTATTATACTTAATTACATAATGGTAAACTAAGGTACAGGAACTGTAATATTTGATGAAAAATAATAACTTTAAATTATATTTTAAACTAAGCTTTTTTTCATTGTCAGATTTTTTTCTCTGAAACCTTTATTTCTCCTGACTCACATGTGGGGTGTGGTACATTCACACATGTTCAAAGTTTGAAGTGCCCACACCCTTAATAATATCAAAAATACAGTACCGTAATTTCTGTATTTAGCCCCCCCCTCTGTTAAGCCCCCTCTCTAATAAGCCCCCCTTTTCCCGAAACAGAAGATACACGAGCCTCCCCCCCTATGCAATTATTATTTTTAAATCATGAAACATGTCTTTTAAAATTAATACAGTATTTTAATAAAATATAGTGCATTTAGAATAAGCCCCCTCTCTATTAAGCCCCCTCTCTATTAAGCCCCTTCCTCCAATGCTTGATAAGCCCCCCAGTGGCTTAATTAATACAGAAATAAGGGTATACAAAAAAAATAGAAACATATGTTCTAATAACAGTTGTTGTGCATTAATTTTGAGTTTCTTAAAAACCTACCGGTGAAATGTTCTCGGATATTTTCTCTTAGAGTGTGACTCTTCATCACTTTGCCCCTCACTATCACTCCTTAAACCATATCTTTCATCACCAACCTTCACTCTTTTAGAACAGCCAAATGCACAGCATTGCGAACCTCTCTTAACTTTCCCCATGGCTAATAAATTTGAATTAAAGGCGCCAAAACTAACGCTATTCCACAGGTATCCTATGGTCCTAACATATACTACTTTATTGGCATGCATGCTTTAAATTAATTGCAACCACTGGAAACAAAACAAGGTCAAGGACAGTTTTAATGCACTAATATAGAGATCATATAGAGATTGAATGCATGTTAAGTCATGTGGAGATAAAAACAGTAGCTTGCAAATATTTTCTATTATAAGGCAATAGAAAACAGACAAAATTGTAGAAATATAAACATAAAACAACTTGAACAAAAATATATTTTTCAAAAACCCTTATATATTACAATGGTTGATTACTTTTTAATTACAGGATTCACAAACAAATCTAATCATCAAAGACAAAGCTGTATTAATAATGCTAGATTTTACACCAACTTTCATATAAACATCAAAGACCAAGTCCTGAAGTACAGTGATATATTTAATATTATGAAATGTCCTTCATATTGATTCCATGCTTGCTTCAACTGAAACACCAAGAGGCAAGACACTAGGAGATATTAAATATGAGTAGTGTTATTGTAATACAAATATACTTTAAATAAAACATCAGTGATTATTTCTAGCCCAATGCAAACATGTTTTGAAAACAACATGATTTTCATATTCGTCATTGGAGTGTAAATAATGTGGCCGGCAGCTGGGAAGTATTTTCAAGATTATAAATTGTACTTCGTAGTATTAAATGCCATTACCTAGATGCTGTTTTAAAGAATATATAAGTGATTTGCATTTTGCATCGCTAAAGCGTAAAGAGGGGAAATCTTATCGTAAATCGCATTAACACTTGTTATTAAAAAATATGGCCACTCCTGAGTACAGACACAAACGTAATATTTGGGGACTATACTCGCAAAAGTTGTCGATTGCACCATACAAACCATACAAATTTCCTCGCTCCTTGGGAATCTCCAATATGGCCGCCGGCAACTTTCTGCGACCACGAACTGGCTTCAAAAACGGGCCGCCCTCCCAGCGGGATGCACCATCTAGTCTATATATGATATCTATGGTTTACATTTTGTTATTTCATTGATGTGATCGTGTCGACCCTCGCCTCCCGGTGTATTAGGATAGTACAATTGTGAGGACTACACACACATTTTGAGCGATCGCGCCAAAATCGGTCACATGATGATGTCAAGAGACAGGAAGAGAGACCAAAGGATTTGAAATCAGGCCCTGTGGTCCCCCCTTTGGTTTTTGAATTTTTTTTCAAACTTGCCTCAAATGACCCCCAAACGGTTTTAAAATAGCCCCAACCTGTTTCTTTCATAAAAACAACGACTTTTAGGAGGTAAAAACATGCATTCATGCATTTGGAATTTTTTGATCAGAGGCTTTGAAATCAGGCCCTGTGGTCCCCCCTTTGTTTTTGAATTTTTTTTCAAACTTGCCTCAAATGACCCCCAAACGGTTTTAAAATAGCCCCAACCTGTTTCTTTCATAAAAACAACGACTTTTAGGAGGTAAAAACATGCATTCATGCATTTGGAATGGCCGCCATCACTGAAGATAGATATACTCAAAGGCCGCCATCATTGAAGATAGATATACGAAACAGTGTTTAACCAATTCATTTCAATATCAGGCGGCTTCATTTGGTTTTATTGGTTTGTTAAAGTTTAGAACTAACCTAAAGGTTGTAGGATTTATGTCATAAGAAGCTTAATGTTGAAATAAATTACATGTTTATGGTATTGAACATGTCGTTTTGAAACCTGTTTCTAAAATTGTACTTAACGTGTTCATGGATTTACATCGCATCCCAGTACATTTGGTCTAAGACGAAGTTAGCATGAATACAGGGGTGGTGCGTGGGGGGATGGAACACCCCCCACTCGTCAGTGATTCGGCAAATTGTTTTCCCAGTCGGCAAAATGTGAATTGGATAGGAAGAAACGAGAAACCAAAATAAAATATTTGAATTCTACCCATAGTTACAGAACATCACGGACGAAACATCTCATATTTTGCTTTGTCCAATGAATGGGTTGGATCGTATGAAATCCCAACAAACGACTCAAATGTTCTGCCATCCTTCTTGAAAGGCCTTAAACCCCTCAAGTCTGGTTATTATTCTTTCATCATCAGTTGATGCCTTATGGGAGTGCAATGTTGATTTGGCATGGACGTTCACTTGGTGCTCAAATGCATCAACAATTTTGGTTACTCCTCCCGATGCCATACTCGCTCTTGTAATAGCCTTTGGGTTTTTTTTTGCACCCATTGACTTGATGAGTTTCTTCATTTTGCAGTTCCTGTTTTCCCGAAACAGGTCAATCTCACTGTTGTTACCATCACCACCTTTCCAATTGGCTGTAGCAGGCCACTTGCAGCGATGGGTCTCTGCTTTTGACAGCAACACTGCACATTGTAGGATGTTGATAAGCATTTCAGTGACAAATTCATTGAATCCTGGTGTAGTGAGGGAGCTTAGCACATGAATCATGCAAATCGTGATACCAGCATGAAACGTGGTAGAGATGGATAGTTTGATACGCTGAAAAAGATGCGAAATGGACCCAAGCTAAAAAATGCCCCCTTGTGCCATTTTTGGACTGGGTACTAGCTCCCAGGCCCCTAAATCGCATGTTGTAATAACATTCTGCAAATCGTGATACCTGCATGAAATTTGGTAAAAGGATAGAATACGCTGAAAAAGATAGAATACGGACCCAAGCTCAAAATGTCCCTTGTGTCGTTTTTGGACTGTGGGTACTAGGTCCCAGGCCCTTAAAATGCATGTTGTAATAACATTGTTGCAAATCGTAATACCAACATAAAACTTTATAGAGATGGGTAGTTCCATATGCTGAAAAAGATAGAAATCGCATGGTGTAATAACATTATTGTAGAAACATATTATTTGATACAGTGATAAGGATAGGATATGGACCTAAAATAAAAATGTCTAATTGTGTTGTTTTAGACTGGGTACTAGGTTCCAGCCGTCTAACCACACCTATTGTAATAACATAGTTGCCAATTGCAGCGCTGGTGTGAAATTTAGTGGAGATGGGTTGTTTGATATGATTGGAATTATAAATAGTAAATTTCCCATATAGCACTTGTACTTACTGTTTTATAGTAGTATTACCAGATTGATATTTTCATCCACACTAATAGTCTCTGCTATCAATTAGTGGTCTCGGGACACTGTCCTCCGCATTGGCAAAGGTCTGTGCACTCAAGGTTAAACCGTTTACATTTACATCTACTTGCACATTTGCGTTTGCATCCACACTTCACCAGCTCGTAGCATGCCTTTGATGCTTCAGGAAGCAGGGACCACATTGGACAAACTCCACTTCCTTCTCGTCTCCAGCCGAAATCATTAATATTAGGCACATCCTGCCATTTCTGAAGTGATTGTCCACATATAATGCTGAAACATAAAAATATCACAATCAACTCCATCAATAATATAGATTATTATGGACTCCTATTCCCGATTAATTTTTGCAAAATACCAGTTAACCTTATTGTGCATCACAGTTGTATTAAACTATTAAAGATATACATCAGCGACAATGAGGTGTCTTAAAAACGGATATATCACTGCAAATATTTATCAACCTACCCTCCTTGTAGTAATGCTCTCTTTGAATGTTGAATTAAAACATCTCTAGTAGGTAACAGTGATTTTCTGCACTCATTCACGTTCTGCATTGTGCTCGATCGATCATAAGCCAAGATTACATATCGCTCAAGGAATTGGAAGTCTTCGTCCGTAAGTTGCCTGGTGTTGCTGTCAGATAACCTAAATCATCAAATAGAATCATGATAAAGAATTGATTTTGCTCCACTGTATTTACTAATCTTTGCATAACTCATCTTTTTGTTTAGATGTTAAACTGAAATGTACAATGTATGATAAATATTGTGCAATCTTACCTTTTAAATGTATCTGTGACATCAGGATGTGCTTTCCAGGTTTCCCAAAAAATTATCTTCCCTCGACCACCGAATGACGATACAGTGTAGCATCCAGTAAATGCATACCAGAAGGGTAGTGCAGCACATACGTCATCTCCTAGACTGGCAAAATACTCATGAACTGGCAGCCATCGTTTGTGTCTTCCCGTTCCAAACTCTATCCACAGCTCTTCAATTTGTAACATTCTGAAAAAATAGATGGCTATCACAACAACATCCGTGTCCACAGTACGAATGGTGATACTTCTGTGTCCTGTATCTGCTGCATGTTTTGTATGTAGGAATAATCGGGCGTCAGCTTCTTCTTGATTTGAAGGACAAAGGGATTCTGAGTTGACGAGAGAATTAGATTCAATGTCTTCACCTGATGTAACCACTATGGTTTTCCCGGGAACGCTGCTGTCTCCAAGGTGGTTTGTAAGTAGGGAGAAGAGCTCTTCCTTGTTCTCATCAATGCGTAGAAATTGCCGCCAGTTGTTGCAAATTGGAGTGGTTGCTCTTACACAAATACGCGTGCCAGTGCCTCTTTGATCACAGGTGTCAGATCAGTTCGTGCGCCTGGTCTTCAGAAATGCTTGAGAATTTTCTGCAGCTATTCTTTTGCGGTGAAATTACCTCTTATGAATTGTTGGTAGAGAAATGGATGCTTGACTGGGAGCAGTTTCATGTCGTTGATAAAGATTGGTAGCCAGCCAGAGTAATGGGTGTGGTCTAATGAAAACATCATGGCGCAACTTGGCGCAACTTGCTCCAGAGTGTTAACGAACATGAGGAAGTTGGACTCTCTGATGCTTTTCACAAGCTGAAGGAGGATTAACTGAAGATCACTACTGTAACCCAGTATTTGAACTGCACAGCAACCAGCTCTGAAGCAACCAGCTATCAAACAGAAGATCCGCATCACTTTGTTGATAAGACCCCTGAAGAAGTAGATAAAGGGCTGTGCAGGACACCTGGTGGGCATATCTTGATCGCTTTATGTGACTACCGGAGAGAAATGATTCAGCTCTTCCTGGTGTATTAACTTCAGCTTTTGCAAGGATTTCCACCCAGCCACTACATTCAAGCCAATTGTGTTTAAGAACGCCATCTCTATATACAATGCTCCCATCATCATTACCAAATTATTTTCTCCATAGAAGCCAGGGTACATACATTGGACTTGTTTTCCCAGGGCATACACCGGCTGGTCTGCCATTAAGACGATAGCCTGATCTGGACTGACCTTCATCAAAATCTGTTTTACTACTCCCATAGTGTGCCGCAGCATAGCTGTAGAGGTTACGCTCTTGTTTAGTAGGGGAAGCAACGTTGAGGTAGATTTGACTGAAATAATTGTAGACTTTTTCGAGTGAAAACCTGACCAATTTTCGTTCCGATTTTCGTCATTTAGGCGTGTCAGGTGTTCTAACCAATCATTCATTTCATCCATAGCGTTATAGGTAGGCATATTTTCCGAATTTGCAGACTGCAATGGGATATTCTTCAGCTTTTGTTTTGGTTGGTGAAAGATTTGTATAGGATTCTGGAAGTTCTACTTTTGTACAGGTTCTTCCATGTCAACAAGGAGGTCGATTTGTGGCAGCTCCAAGGCTGTCTCAGGATGCTGGAAAATGGTGATACTGGTACCATGAAATTATTTCGTTGCCTCTGTTGATGACGGATTGTGGTCAATGTTGTCAACGGCAGCTGTTGTGAAAAGACCTGCTGTAAGACTTGGAGGGCAAACGAACCCATCTTCGTCATACTTCTTACAAAGCTGCTTCACGATGTTTAGCTGTATATCTTGTACCCTTTCGTATGACACACTCAACCACTTCTTTGCAAAAGTATTGACAAGACTTTTCTTTTGGGTTTTTGAATGGATTAGCAATCCATTGTATAATGGGCAAGACGTTTCTAATGTTTTACTATGTCGAAGGGTATTGGTTGCTTTCTCTTTACGTTGCTTGTGTTTAACAACATTAAACTTGATCAGCTGTGAAATGGTAAGTGAGATTTCGCTTTCGGCAGTTACTACATTGTCTGCAATGTCTGTACGACCAATTATCGTGCTTATTAACGTCACAAGTGATCTGGGAACTGATGCTTCTTGGCAGCCTTTTCCAAATGTGAACATCTCATGAGGCGGTGTGTGTTGAAATATTTGCTTTCTGATGATTTTTGCTGCAGATGACAAACAAATTCCATCCTCTTCGTAGTCGGCTTTGCACGCTTTAAAAATGGCAGACCCAATATCTTCCTTGAAAGCCAAGTAGAACATCTCTTCCTTTTCTGCTCTCTTGTAGCTCTGGGATGCGACCGAGAGAACTGAAAACCTTGTTGAGAGAGACATGGATAAAACGAGAGATGCATCACCATTTGCCATGGCAAGCTTTGTGATGTCCAATGATAAAGACTTCAAAGATTTAACATTAAGCGAAATCAATAAGCTTAAAGTTGCCGAATTAAAGGAAAGACCTACAGTCCTTTCTTGGCCTACCTAACTCGGGATTGAAAGATGACCTGGTTTCTAGATTGCATCCTTATTGTCAATTGCAAGCAGCAGGTGCAGATTCGAAAACTGACGAAGAAGCAAACCCTATCGAGAAAGAAACAATCAAAGGCGATACAGAGCCTCAGGCTGAGAAGACAGCAGAAGGATGTGAGGAAACAAGTCCCAAATTTCGCGAACAAGTCATTAACTTCATGGCAAGTACAAACGGCAAAATTCAAGCGCTCATGGCCGAAGTCCATACCCTAAAAGAAACCAAAACAGCACACACATTTGAAGGAGCTGTTAACGATTTAAAGAAAGAGAAGTCAAAACCTATTCAAGAAAACCTAGACCTTCGGGAAAGGAACTTAAACTTATCTCTTATCATGTCCGATTTGAACACAAAAGTGACGCATCTTGAACAAGAGAAAGACAGTCTCGTGACCGCTTTAACCCTTCAAAAACAAGACTATCAACATAGTCTGAATAATTTAAATCAACATAGTTTAACGAGTGAAACGACCAACAACTTGCAAACTATGAAAGCAAATAAATGTAAACGCCGACAATGTCAAGCACACGAAGCAACGGGTAGCCACAAAGTTAACACAAAAAACCGGTATGAAATTTTAAGCGATGAATCAGACAGCGAGTTGCAAACCAATATTCAAATTGATTCTCAACCCGATGACAAAGAAACAAACACCCAGACGGAACGCATGACTGAGCACCAAAGTACACAAGAACGTAATGGTACACAAAACGAACATGCTCATGCTGCCTAGGGACAGGTACATTATGCTAAAAAAATTGCCTATTATGCTATTCTCAAATGCTCCTGACTTTACCCTATTATGCCCAAAATTTTCCCCTATTATGCCCAAAATTTTCCCCTATTATGCCCATAATTATGCTACATCATATTCAATCAAGACCACGAAAGTCCAAATATTGTACATACACCACGTATTTGCCGAAAGTAACACGGTGTACGCTATGCCGCTGGCCCGCAGATGGTTGGCGCATATGCGTATTACGTAATTACGTTGGCAAAATGACGTCATACCGAAACTTTTGCCTATTAATGCTATTATGCTAGCTTTTTGCCTATTATGCTCGATCTCAAAAGGATTCCCTATTATGCTAAAAGAAATGCCGGCATAATGTACCTGTCCCTAATGCTGCCGGAACGGATGTTATAATCATAGGTGATTCAATAATAAAGAATATCCAACCAAATAAACTTAAAGGAGAAAAGCGCACAAATATACCTTCCGAGGGAGAACTGCAGACCAAATTGAAAAATAAATCAATTTTAGCAACGTACAAACAATCCCGTCCCATGTAATTATTCACGCTGGCACAAATAACCTTCCATTGGAATCTGCTAAACAATGTGCACAAAAAATCAAAAAACTTGCAACAAGAGTAAAAGATCAATTTCCTAATTCAAAAATTTGGTTTGTCAGGTCTCACCGTGCGACATGATATTGAATTGACAAAGGAAATTCAAGAAGTTAACAGTGAACTTGAACGCATTTGCACTAAACTTGATATAGCCTTCGTCGACAACTCAACTTTAGACGATACATGTTTAAACGGTAGTAAACTCCATCTTAATGCTAAAGGCTCGGATATATTAACAGTACACTTTATCCAGTTCCTCAGGGGAGACAGATCAACAACATCACCAAGGAAAAAAGTCCAAGACGAGAGGATTTTCAGAAATCAGCAATCCAGAAACTTGGAGAACTCCTGAAAATAATAATCCCTCCAGACAGGAATACCCCCAGAGGGAGTTATTGGTAGACTCAGTGTGTGATACAGCATCAGGTACTTATGATAATTCGCTGCATGCTCTTTCTAAATTAAAAGGTTTTAATATGACAAGTTTAATTATCAATAGCTTATTAAAACATTTAGATGAGATACGAGCTCTTCTAAGTAATTCGCTCATAGAAATTCTAGCAATCAACGAGTCAAAAATTGACGATTCAGTTCTTGACCGTGAGATAAATATAGTGGGATATAATCTGGTTGGAAGAAATCGAAATAGATATGGGGGTGGTGTGGTCCTATATATTCGGAATAATATATCTTATGCTGAGAGAAAAGATCTTGTTCCAAATAACCTAGAAATGGTGTGTGTTGAAGTGAGTAGGCCTCATAATAGATCGTTTTTAATAAGTACTTGGTACAGGCCACCAAATTCACACAATGACGTATTTGATAAGCATGATGAATTTTTGCGCAAGTGCGATTTAGAAAACAAAGAATTAATGGTCATCGGAGATATTAATTGCGATTTTGCTAAATCATTGCCGGATCTCCATACGCGGAGACTACAATTGTTGTGTTCGCTTTACCAGTTAGATTAGTTGATTAACGAGCCTACAAGGGTAACAGAGACCTCGGCTACTCTAATCGACTTATTTCTAACAAATAGATAACATATCCAACTTTGAGGTTATCCATCTTGGAATATGAGATCATAGTATGATCTTTGCAGTAAAAAAAATCACTGTGCCAAAATTTAGAGAGACTATTCGAGAAGTCCGTGATTATAAAAAATTTATTGAAAATGATTTTATTCACGATATAGTGCAAGTACCGTGGGATATAGTATGTCAGTTCGATGATCCCAATGTGTGTTGGCAAGCGTGGAAATCTGTATTTCTAGAGATAATTGATAGGCACGCCCCCCTCCGGCACAAAAAAACAAAAGTCAATTCGGTTCCCTGGATTACACCTAAAATTAAACAGTCTATGAGGAAAAGGGACTTCCACAAAAAACAAGCAATAAAAAATAATTCCCAGTTACACTGGGATATATATAAATCTGAACGAAATAGGGTAAATGTTGAGATGCGAAATGCAACAGTGAAATTCTTTGGTGATAAAATAAGAGAATGCTCAGAATCTAAAGACATATAAAAAAGAGCTGGAACTTGATAAATACATTGCTGGGTAGAAACATAAAATCAGCAACTGTAAATGAACTCTTTATAAACAATAGAGCTGTTTCAGATGATAATCATATAGCTGAAGCTTTTAATGAATACTTAATAAATATTGGGCCTAAGTTAGCTGCTGAAGTAAATGATCCAACCAACCAGGCTTGTCCTGACACAAATTCTGAGCCGTATTCTGCCACTGCATTGTTTGGGTTCACAGTTTATATTTTCTGAAATTGACCAGAACAATGTAACCAGAAGCTTAAAACTGCTGAAAGTCTCAAAAGCGACAGGTATGGACAACATTCCTGCCAAAATCCTTAAGATGTCAGCAGATATGATAGCCCCATATCTAACTGCTATTTTCAATTTGTCCCTAAACTCTGGGACAGATTACAAACCATATATAACGCATTAGTACAGCCTTATTTTGACTACTGTTCCAGCCTATGGGGGAATTGTGGGAAGTCCCTGCAAGACAAACTACAGAAATTTCAATCACGTGCGGCAAGAGTGATTACAGGGGCCACTTACGAAATAAGGTCAGCTGACATTCTTGACAACCTGTCATGGGAAACACTGAATGTCAGGCGATCCAACACAAAGGCTACATATATGTATAAGATATTAAATGACCACACTGCCCCAAATCTAAAAGAATCCTTTAGTGAAAGGAGTGCAACACAAACCTTTAAATATAGCGGCGCTATTTTGTGGAATGATCTTCCACGAGAAGCTAAATCGGCCAATACGTTTGATTGTTTCAAACGGAATATACATTCAAACTAAAGTGTGATGCTGTATTATGCACTGAGCGACTTACTGTATATAGTTATCAACGTAGTGTTTGCATGTATTTAGTTTTTTATCCGTAGTCCTTATTTTTAATTTGTAAATATATAATAATTTGTGTGACGCCCCTTGTGGAAATCAGCTGCGTGTTGACGAGGCAAGCATGTTTAAATAAAGTTTTACCTACCTACCTTTTACCTACCTACCTACCTCTCTTTCAAGCGTGTACTGTGAATGCTCCCAATAAAAACATCCAACATTCCATATTCTTTCAGGCGTTGGGCGACTAATGACTTTATATTACAAAGTTTAAAAACTGGATTCGTTTCTGAAGATTCATTAAAACTTTTTATGTAATCCACGATCTCTGCAAGAACTATTCCCTCTATGATACCATTCTCAGAGTCTGGTTTTGACATGCAACCTTGATCTTGAGTCTGATCTCGAAGACTGTTGTAAAGTGCAGAAAGACATGTTTTGTGATAAAGAGCTTCTACTGCTATCGTATCACCTTCACTCAACCTGGGTAAAAGTTTTTCGTCACAAAGTTGGCTGGCTGCATCAAACTTTTTTATCAAGTTCGAGCGTTTGTGCCTGGGTAAGGTTTTGAGCAGTATCTTCTTGATCACAAAAAGAAAATGAAAATTTGTGGCGCTAAATCTTGCCCTCGTGCTCGGAGGAGAATCAGTTTCGGATGCATCAATAGCTGATAATTTTCTTTTTTGCGAAGCTCTTTCGTAGTGATGTTTCTCGTATTTGTTACAGCATTTCTTATGGAATTTTGCCTGGCTGGTTGTAAGTTTCAACTAACTCTTCGCAGGTCAGGTTGTTAAACCTGGTAGTAATAGAAGCAGGTAACTCTCAGATGGCTTCAAATCTTTCTAGCTGCTGAACAATGCTCGGGTATCCACTAGCTTTATTCAACCGTTTGCTGTTTGTTGCTGGACAACAAAGTGGTTCTTCCGATTTAGCTTGGCAGATAAAACACAGGTCAAAATCTGTATCTTGTGTGGCTGATCTTCTTCAATGTTATTTCAACATGCATTTTAGGGGCCTGGGACCTAGTACCCAGTCCAAAACGGCACAAAGGGACGTTTTTGAGCTTGGACCGTATTCTATCTTTTCAGCATATGAAACTACCCATCTCTAGCAAGTTTTATGTAGGTATAACAATTTGCAACAATGTTATTTCAACATGCGTTTTAGGGACCTGGGACCTAGTACCCACAGTCCAAAAACGACCTAAGGGGGCGTTTTTGAGCTTGGGTCTGTATTCTATCTTTTCAGCGTATGAAACTACCCATCTGTACCAAGTTTCCTGTTGGTATGACAATTTGCAATCTTGTTTCCCGAGCCCGCGATCCTTCGGGGGAAGGAACGGAGGCTCTGGGATAATCCGACTCAGAGGTACAGAAAACTGTACCTCGACCAAACTGCATGTGTTAGCAAAACAAAACAAACTCTACAAAATATTCTGTGTTTCGCATATAAATCATGAAAATATATCGTTTTTGGCAGCAAATCTAAATGTTCTTCGTAGTACGTTGCAAGAGGAGTATAAATACGACAGAGCAAAGAATATATTGTAATCAAAACAGTCGATATGGAGCGGTGAGGAGTGTTTTATATCGACGAAAATGTTGCAATTATAAAATATAAATTAACTATATGGGCTTTGGCACTGTCACTATGGAAAATCTTTAATTATACGGGTCCTTGTCTTTCTACCATCAAAAGTAAGCCGTTTAGCGCTCTTAAGTTCGTCCAAGCTGAAACAATGCGTGAAATTTTGGGTACTATTGAAAGTCCAGTCTAAAAACATGGCTGGAACGTACTATACGATTGGACTACAAGAAAAAACGCTAAAGTACTTCCAACTCAACTATTAACCTTAAACATTTTGTAAATCAAAGGAATATCAAACGAAGCTTAACTCTTTCTAAACGGTAGCGTCGAATATCATCCGCCAACGCATGATGACTTTGAGCGCTTGTATATTTGGCGCCCCTCACCCAAAACGGACGAAAATACCACCAATCGATTCAGCAAACACACCTGTTCTTGGCTAATGCCAAACAAATCGCTAAACACATTGTTTTACAGATCTCCCTGAGTTTTAACACCTTTGTAATCTGATATTTATTATTATCGTAAACTAATTATATAACTTCTGGTCGATTATAACTTCTGTTTTAAAAACCGTGTGATCTTCGCTAATACACCGTTTTATAGAGCATTAAAAACTGTACATACTGACCAACTTGCAAAGAAACACAATAAAAATTGACGAAATTTGAAATGTAGCGTACGGGTCAAACCGGAATTTCAGACAAAAACAACCGGAAAAGGCCCAAACACAAACAAAGACTGTTGCTATGAAGTGGCCGGAATGAATTCCCCAGGGTACAATACCCTATATAAGATCTTTTTGTCGGGACTGAAGCGCGTGGGGAAACCATATATAGTCAAACTTTATCCCGATAAATAAAAAAAAATTCAAAATAAATATTTCTTTTCGCCGTATCGCAGCCAAGTTTTACCAAATAAAGACACAGATAAAAAGCTAAATTTCGACCATTAGAAGTCTGTCGATATAATAAACATATGAGAAGATATTAAAGATTGTTTGAGTTGAACTGAAGTATGACTGGAGGTATGTTTGGGATTAAACTTTTAGTATTTTTGATTCTGTAATGTTTAGTCGGCAAAATAGCACTGTTAAAAAGCTTATTTTGTAAGGATTCCAATGGTGTTAATTTCATTGCCAGGGGGTAAATATTTTCATTTTTTCTAACACCAATTCTGACCTGCCGGCAAAATTGCAAAAATAACGATCTTTCAACTTTGATTTTGTCAAGAGTGCAACCAGTTATTCACCCAGACTAAATTTACTACTAATATTGTTCTATAATTCTATGAAAAAACTTTTTGGGGGAAACAAACTGGTGAGCTCTGAATTTAAATGAAATATTTGTAAATTTGACGTGGCATTAACTATACAGTCAGAGTCTCAGTATGACATTGAACAAACAACTTAAATCATATGTTTAAAACAGTCTATTTATATTTTTAAAGAAAATATTAATAATTAATATTACTATGCTAATGTTGGGTCACACCTCCTGTATTCTGTATTCTTGTAATTAGTTAATTTTTTCTTGTAAATATTTTGTACATAAAAATGACGCCCCTCATGAAAACCAACGTATATGTTGATGAGGCTAGCGTCACGAAATAAAGTTTTACATACATACATACATACATACATACATTTGATCACGTCTATTTGATATTTCCAAAGAAAAAGAACAATATTTCATGCATGCTGTTTGCTTTCCTTACCATACTTTTGAAACAGATAAAAACAAGCGTGCCCTTAGTATAATTGCAATCACAAAAATCATCAATTAAGGGTTTTCTATATATTCATCCAGTTTTATCAAATATATTTATTGCTGTAGTTCATAATAACATTCAAAAATTGTCGGGGCAAAGAAATAACAAAACTTACAGCCAACAGTAAGGCGGGTTTTCCCCCAAGGTAGCTATTCAAATGTGCTGTGTTATTTTTAGACTGATATTTTTTGATAAATCATGGGAGTCATTCCCTATGTATATAAATATAACGTACATGCACTGAATTCAACTTAAACTATTAACTTTAAGGCTGTCATGGACTCATTTTTCTTCTACAATACAGCATGGACCTTTCTCTATTTTTAGCAATATGCCGAGAATGTAGAAGAAAGCATGACGAAAAAATGAGTAAAGAAAGTGAGTGGGTCAGATTGAAGGCTGATACCGAGTCTGTCAATGATATCACGGACCAGTAAGTGCTATTTTCTGTTTATGTTGGTTCATATATCTTCATATTACAAACATACAGTATACATGATGACGATATATTTTTACATCCTATTTTACCCTTTCCAGCTGTGTTTAAAAAACACCTTGATTGATTGAGAACATTATTCAAACTCATTCAAGCACCATGTATTCTAATGAGCAAAAGGAGACTACATGCACGATTTCGGTAAATGCAAAGAGAACATTCTCAAATGGAAATGTCACATTCTGCGCTCCTCTAACCAAGAAATGGCCAAGCAAAACGTTCTTGAAATTCTGGACGAGAATTCCGCGCTCATTGTAATGGACTGGGCAATGAAATTTACGCAGCGTTGCTTCAGGGAAAAACAATCCGAATGGTACGCAAAGCGGGGAATGAGTTGGCACGCGAGTAGCGTTATTCCTAGATATCTAGAAACAAGTCAAGCTGGAAGTATGTACTTATGCGGATTTGATGGACTTGTGTACTCAAGACTGATACTCCATCTTATCTCTCCTAGAAAATCTTCTTCAAGTTCTACATCAGAGTAATGTCAAGATATCCAAGGTGTATTTGCGTTCAGATGAAGCTGGGTGTTATCATAACAACTTTCTTCCAGCTTCTCTGAAAGATTTAGGTCAAAGAGTAGGCATTAAGGTCATGCGTTATGATTTTTCTGAGCCACAGCATGGCAAAGATGTCTGTGACCGAATTATTTGTCCAATGAAACATGCAATACAAAAATACTGCAATGAAGGACATGACATTTTGACAGCCAGCGACATGAGGAGAGCATTACTTGAACGCCCAGTTAGTGGAACCACCGCCTCAGTAAACCGAATAGATTATTCTTCCATAACAATCAAAGTAAAGAACATTGACGGTATTAGTACGTACCATAACATTGAGTTCGAAGACACAGGTATAAGGGTGTGGAAAGCTTTTGGAATTGGTGAAGGTAGGTTGCCTCCTTTCAAAGATATTTTGATAAATCCACAACTGAGTACCAATATTCAAGAACAAGAAGAATTTTTCAAGAAAGAAAGTAGGCCAGATGAGCGATGTAACATTGAAGAAGGGCTGTTCGAATGTAGTATCGTGGGATGTGGGCAGGTTTTCCGACGTTTTGAAGATCTTGAACTTCATTTAGACGCAGGGAAGCATGAAAACACAGTTCAAAGTGAATCATTGTATGACCAGTTGAGAAGGGATTGGGCAGAAAAATTTCTGACTTTTGACTGCAGAAAGAAAAACAAAAACGCTGATGTTGTTGGGTCAATGAGTGCAGTTACATCAGACCAAAATGTTTGTGAGAACAGTATGGGTTGGGCACTGAGTAAGTCCAGAGCTGGAAGCATACGTTTTAGCCAAAATGTGAGAGACTACCTGACAGAAATATTTGATTTAGGTGAAATTACAGGGATGAAGAGCAATTCGTCAGATGTGGAGAATGATATGCGAAGTGCAAGAAATGAGAGGAACGAAAAGCGTTTCACTCGAGATGAATGGCTGACAGCACCTCAGATTAAAAATTTCTTTTCTCGATTATCAGCTGCCCGGAAGAAGCACGGCAATGAAAAGGCGCAGGTCTTGATGTCTGATTTAGAAAGTTCTAAAGATGAAGATTTACTGGTAATTGCACAAGATATTTGCGATCAAGAGCTTGTTGACAGCATTCTTGAACGACTAGGTGTATATTTTCTACGATGTATACAATCTCTGTGAATTATTTCAGGAAAGATAAACTTAATGTTTTCAGCGTTAAAATGCTGAAATCTATCTGCAAAGAGTTTGAATTACCCTTCAAGTCAAAGGAACTCAAATCCTCACTGATTGAGAAAGTTAGAGATATGCTGGATGTACCTGTAACTCTTAACTGACATTAACTAAATATCAATCTGCAAACTCAATAGAAAACCAAATCAATCACTGTAGAAATCAAGTTAATTATATCGTTGTATACAGTAGGAGCATTTACCTACAGCGAAAGCAAACATTTATGTGACAGGATGAGGGATTTACCTTGCAAGTGTAGTGAATTTATTTAAAGGCGGATCAAATTTCTAACTACATGTGCATGTATGTTATATGCGTTTCTAAAAAGGGAATGATGTAATGAACATGACTCCCATGATTTATGAAAAAATATCAGTCTAAAAATAACACAGCACATTTGAATAGCTACCTTGGGGGAAAACCCACCTTACTATTGGCTGTAAGTTTTGTCATTTCTTTGCCCCCGACAATTTTTGAATGTTATTTTATGTTCACAAGAGTGATTGCACATGCTGAATGAACTACAGCAATAAATATATTTGATAAAACTGGATGAATATATAGAAAACCCTTAATTGATGATTTTTGTGATTGCAATTATACTAAAGGCACGCTTGTTTTTATCTGTTTCAAAAGTATGGTAGCGAAAGCAAACAGCATGCATGAAATATTGTTCTTTTTCTTTCGAATTATCAAATAGACGTGATCAAATGTTTAAACATGTGATTTAAGTTGTTTGTTCAATGTCAAACTGAGATGAAAATTTCTGAGTGTAGTTAATGCCACGTCAAATTTGCAAATATTTCATTTAAATTCAGAGCGCACCAGTTTGTTTCCCCAAAAACGTTTTTTCATAGAATTATAGAACAATATTAGTAGTAAAATTTCAAGTTTAGTCTGGGTGTATAACTGGTTGCACCTTTGAAAAAAAAAACAAAGTTGAAAGATCGTTATTTTTGCAATTTGCCGGCAGGTCGGAATTGGCGTTAGAAAAAATGAAAAAAAATCCGAATTCCTGTAATATATACAAATCATTGCCGTCAAATTGTTGTATAGATGTAAATCTTTCAGATGACCCAAAAATAAAAATAAAATTATGTCGTACGCATATCTGGAGTTCCTTTGAAAATGGATAATTTTACATCTGAAACTGTCTAAAAATAGCCATGGCAGACACAAAATATAAAATATAGCAAAACTAGAAAAATAAAATAAGAATCCAAAAGACGTATGCATATTTATTACACACTAACAAAGGCTAATAAATGACAGAAATATGAAGGGATCTTAGGGAGACGGCCTCTTAAGTACTTTGAAGATGGGGGCATATATAACACCCTTCTTGTAGCTTGCTCAAAATCTTTTGCAATTTTGGACTGTGGCTACAATCTTGGATATAACTGGATGAGACTACCTTTGTACCGAAGTTGTGTCGGCACACTAAAACTCTTGTTGGCTATGTTTTGTAATGTTTTATAAAGAAGAAATAATAATAATAATGTACAAAATCTCGCACTCTCACAAAGTTAATAACAACGTGTTCTTTAAGCCCGCATTTCGGAGGCCTGCGAACAGGCCAAACTAACATAGGTAACCTAAATGTCTATCATTGTTCAGCTCACACTCCCCTCTAAAATTTAATGTTTTTCATTTTATAACTAATGTCAACTTGAAAATGTTCCAATTTTCACGTAAAGTTTGTGAGAAAATGTTCCATGCTAAGCCAAGGTCCGTTTACATAAATCTTCTTCATGTCGTAACAACTGCTGTATTTTCTCCCCTGCGTCCTTCGCTGCCTGTCTCTTACTATTCTTTCGCAGTCCGATCTCGGCCGATTCTATCTGCTTTGCTTCTTGTACCTTGACTTGCTTAAGTTCCAGGGAACAAACAAGAGAGCGGCCTTTCTATCGTATGTCCCTTTGTCAAAATCTTTACTCCTCTTACGATGTTGTCTATTCCTTTAATGAGCTCAACCACTTCCTCTTTTCCATTCAGCTCGATTCTTTTGCTCGCCGACCACTAAAATGATCTCTCTGACTTCTGGACTTCCGCTCTTTACCTTCTTAACAGTATTACTTATATGGTCATGCCAGCTAAGACATTCATCAATGGTAACACCTAGAATTTTCTTGTGTTTAACTCTTTTCAGTTTAACATTTCCTATGAATAATCACGGTTCCCTACTTAAGTTTCTAATTCGTTGGACTGAGCCAATGATCATATATTCGCTTTTGACAATATTGAGACTAAGATGATTTGCTCTCAGCCAAATGCACAACTTTTGTAGATCTTCATTAATTCTGTTGTCCATAAGGTTAAAATTTGTGGTAAAAATGAGTGAGACAGCACGGAAGATCATTAATGAAGATCAGAAACAGCAGCGGGCCTAGTATCGATCCCTGTGGTACACCACATTTTATTATACCTGGATTTGAAAGGACCCCATTTATCAAGCATTTTTGGCTCCTATTAGAAATATATGATTGGATCCATTTTAATTAATCACCAATAAATCCATAATACTGCAATTTATTCAACAAGATAGTGTGGTCCACATTATCGAAGGCTTTCTTAACTCTTTCTGGTCGGTCGCATTTTAATTATGTTGTCGCAAGTTGTCACAAGAGCACTTTGAGTATGATCTCCTTTGCAAAATATTTACCCCCTGGCAATGAAATTAACACCATTGAAATCCATTACAGAATCAAAAATACTAAAAGTTTAATCCCAAACATACCTCCAGTCATACTTCAGTTCAACTCAAACAATCTTTAATATCTTCTCATATGTTTATTATATCGACAGACTTCTAATGGTCGAAATTTAGCTTTTTATCTGTGTCTTTATTTGGTAAAACTTGGCTGCGATACGGTGAAAAGAAATATTTATTTTTAAATTTTTTTTATTTATCGGTAATTTTCCAGCATCAGGTTCCCTTCGTCCATGTTATTGAGCCAAAACATAGTATCTTTATGTAAAGCCGTCAAAGTAGAGTGTCGAGGTCTGAAACCGGACTGATTTTGTGACAGTAAGTTATTATCACTTAAATATTCATAGAATTGTTTAAAAACGATTTTCTCAAAAACTTTAGCTATTACTGACAATACAGACATTGGTCTATAATTATTTGCATCTGATTGTTCTCCGCTCATAAAAAATTGGGGCCACCCTTACACTTTTTAGGTCATCAGGAAAGATACCATTTATTAAAAATAATTGAAAGAGACTCGGATATGATACCTACAACACCCTTGATCACGTTACATGGTATTTTATCTAGGCCAGATGCCTTTTTAGAGGGGATATCCCTTATAGCAGCCGCAACCAGGGGCGGATCTAGGGTAAGTCCAATCAGTCGTGTGACTGACATATTTTTTTGCCAATATATAATTAATTTATTATTTCGAAATATTGCCATCAGGCATTTGCCAGGCAATGAGTTTGAAGCCGATCGATGTAGAAAGTCTGACAGCCTGGCTTTACGCACATGGCCATGAAACGGGGTATCTTTCGTCCCCTAGTGTAACTCGAAGCACGTTTTTGATGGAAAAAAACTTCTAGTTTTCTGAAAAAACCCTCTTCTGCTCACTCGCCCTCACAAAACGGTCCGTGTTACACACAGGAACAGTAAAATGTCTTCTTCTCCTCAAGGAATCCTTTGTTTGCTTATTGTATGGAAGCAGATTAAAAAGTTGATCCTTTGGATTAGCTAAAATCTTAGCAAGGAATTCGTCACACATTTTTAGTCGGTAGTCAGAGAGTTTGGGAAGTCCTGATTTTTGAAGTTTTTATATCAAATATAACTTTTTAATAGCTTTAATTTCATATACAGCCCAATGTTCGGCGTTAAGTATTTCAACTGAAAACTCAGAAAAACTGAATTAAGCTGGCTTCAATTCTCCCCCTGCGTTAGCGTTCCAGTTTACTTATAGTTCAATGCTCACAACTCATTGACTCATAACTCACAACTCATTGACTCATTTGACTCATAAAACAGGCATCCTCGCCTAAAACGGATGTTCACTCCAATTAGCAAATTCCAATTAACAAACGTAATAAACGGAAAATCTCTACAAGACTAAATTGTATCCTTTATTAAAAAATACATGTAAAATGTTTTTCTTTATTACTTCAAAATTTCATCAAAGCCATGAGCGTTTTAAAGGAGAAAGCAGTGCTCCTTTATGGCGTTATCAGCGACTTTTAACAGCACGAAATATCCCAGTTAATCCTTACAGCAAGGAGACAAATATGTACTTAAAAGCCGATTTTTTGTGTGTTGAGTTGTCCAAATCATTGTATTATTAACAATATTTTTTCTAAAATGGACAGGAGCAATTTGTTTCTAAAGCGCTTTCATCGATATGAGTATTTGCCTTTATCCAACCTACAATATTCCTTTTTGTTATGTATTTCGAATATTAAAAAATCTTGAGTAGCTCCTTTGAAACATCTCCGGCCTGTTTGAGGCAGCACTTCCCTTGCGATAGTAACTCCTAGTAATAACAATTATCCTAACATTCTCTTATTAGGGCCGAAAACAGTTTACCAAGTCAGAAAGAGAGACGCTCCTCGAGGAAAGATCATCAAAAGTATGTACGAATTTTTACAATTATTTTAGCATTATTTCAGGTTTTGGGTTCCAGTTTAGGCGAAATGCATATTGCACTATTTTTTAGCAAAACTCAAAACACAATCACGATACTTAAGACTCGATTTTTCAAACAAACTGCGCGCAAGCGGGATATTTCGTGCAAACAAAGCTGAGTGTAAAACGCAGTGCGCTAACTAGCGCTTGTGCTTGGAGATTACCACCGGATTAGCGTGCTTGCGTGAACACATACCAAGCTCGTGCTAGAATGCTATTCGGGAGATTAGCCGGATGTCGGTTACGACTATTCTTTCACTAGCTGTTGTTACTCTATGCTGTAGAAATCTGAGACGCATATAATTTGGACTGAGATTTCTATATACGTTGACTAAAGGGCATGGTTTTTAACTGTTAGAAACAAATCGCTGTGTTTATAGATGGTGAGTTATTTACGTTTCTTATATTATCTCATGCAGAGGTATGTTTTACCTAAGAATAAAGATAGCGTGTATACCGGCCAGGAGTATATATAGCTTGTCAACACTTACTGTTTTAATACTCACATTACACACCCAAATTTGCCTCCTGCTGTGTTTTTCTGCAAACCCCTTTTATAAAGCGGACACTTAGGCGAGGTCCCGAAGGTGTCCGCTTAATAGGGGTTCGACTGTAATATTCAAAGTATTATAAAGAGATAATGGGGACAAGTGAATACTTAAACTTACATCTTATTCAGTTATTCGGGCGCTGATTTTATTCAAGGAGAGCTTCTAATGTAATAAATTTGTAAGCTTTGATGTGGTTGACGCTTTGTTGTGTAAAGTTTCGTGAGCGTTCGACATGACATAATGCATATTTATATTCACCATCGCGCACCTCCGGCCTTATATTTTAAAATTAATTATCGAAGTTATTTTATAGAATTTGATTGGAGGATTTGATTCAAATTTTCTCTGCGTTAACTAAAATTTTTGTTGACGATGGCTGCAATAAATAACTGACGACGACAGCCAAGCTGATGTGAACAAATTCCCCACTAGGGAATCGTTCGCCGCCGCCGTATCTGAAGTTTTCACTTCAGATCGAAGTAAATCTAAACCGCAGCACTGGGCATGTTGCTTAGAGCAGCATTCAGATGACGGCTCCACTACCATATGGCGTTAAAGCTAACCGACCCAAAGAAATGGCTCGAATCTAAGCGAGCTCTGCAAAGAAAGTTCGGAATTGTGGTAAATTTCTCCGATCACGATAGATATTATACTGCGTATAAGCATATTTGAAAGTGTGACGAGAACGTTTATCACAGCCCACTTACTCTTTCGCAAATACTTCCTTGAAAATTCCTTCGTTATAAAGACTATCCTAAAGACCTCTGCCTAAAGACGAGGGACTTTGAGAAAGTCTAACAGAAAAGCAGCCACGTTCACGACTACATCTCAAAGTGATGAAGAACCTCCCACAACCCTCCCGTGAAAAAGATGAGAAAGCTCTCAAACATAGATGTATCTGAATTCATCCAAGAGCACGAAATTAAAGATCAAACATCTTTACTCGTAATTGCCAACGGGCAGAAAGAAGAGGGTAAGAAAGATCTGGCACACTTTGTTCTCTCCCGTTCATCGAAAAGCCTTGATGAACTCATTCAACAAACGTGGAGAATGAAGGATGCAGCTGGAGTTTTGAGTCGGCAGAAAGCATCCCGAATGGAGTTAGTACGCGAAGCGGCTCCTGGTGATTGTGTTGAGAGCTGTGATGGATTATGGATGAGGTGCGCCGAAGAAGTGTTAGTCAATAACAAGTTGCATGCAGTCTTGTTCCCTGCAGCCGTCGAGAAGTGCTAATGCTCGGAAGAGGAAATACAGGAATGTAATGATAGTCGGCCCGACAAACTATGGCAAATCATTTCCATTTAGACCCCTGGAGCTGCTATCCAACACCTTTTCCAACCCTGCCGCAGACAAATACGTTTGGGTAGGAGCCGACAAATCAGAGATCATTTGGCTAAACGATTTTAGCTGGTCAAGGGAGTTGATCGAGTGGGAAAGCTTGCTTTTGTGGATCTGCCAGCTCCAAAGAATCATTTTGCGACAGATATACGTATTGACACTGACGTTCCAATATTTGCAACGTCTAAAGACGCCATGAAATATCGAGGCACGTACCACGCCGAAGACAAGGATGAGGATGATATGAAGGCGTCGCGATCGAAAGTCTTCCAATTCACCCACAGCATCCCACAGAGGGAGCAAAAGAAAATAACTCCGTGTCCACATTGTTTTACCAAGCTTGTGCTCCTGGGAGAAATAAGTGAACGAACTTAAACGCATAGCCGCAAATACGAGCGAGTACACTAGAACGCGCTCTAAGACATAATAGCGGAACAAACTAGTCATTACAAGACCTTATTCTTGGTATTAAGCTTTACTAGATAGCATTACAGTAATCATTTTCTATCACAGAACAAATTCGCACATGTTACTGCACATGTTACCACATGTTACTACACATGTTACTATAGAATGATATAGTATATATTATATATATTTCAACATGTTACCACATGTTACTGCTACTGTACTTTACTTTATTATACACTATGTATCAGAGTTATACATTATATAAGACAACAAAGAGAATAAATGAACGACTCAACAACAGTGTACTCACGAAAAGCGAAGCAAGCGAAGCAAGCGAAGCGTGTAACGCAAAAAAATTTCATTTTCTATATATAGAAAATGAAATGGTTCAAATGAAATAAAGCAAATGGCTAACGAAGTTGAGATTAACAAACAAAATTTGGTTCAACCAGAAATTGTTAGAACTGGACATGATGGGGTTTTTAAAGACTATAAAATTGAAAACAAAACTAGTCTTTTACCCCTCCCTTTATTAACATTGTTAAAACCAAAAATTATGGGTGTTATTAGATCTAACATCCCTGCTAAAATTACTGTTAAATTTCACGCTAAGTTTAAGAATACAAATGATGATGGTGAGGAAATGTTTGAAACTAAGTTTATTTCTTCCGATAGTGTTGGGTTCAGAAATGAGCACTCTAATCTTGATCAAGAATGGGGAACCTTAGAAGATAGTTTAATGTCTAAGATGGCTTCCTTTCTTATTGAAGCATCTGGTTGGTCCATCTCGAAAATATTTGGGGTACACATTAACATAAGTAAGTTAGTGTTAGTACAAGGCCACTCATATACTAAAATTCCAGAATGGTTACGCGACAAACATGCACTTATCAACATCAAAAATTGGGACAATAAGTGTTTTATTTACGCTGTTGACAGATCCTTAAACCCTAAAACCCAAAATCCAGAACGGCTTGATAAAACTTTAAGGGTATGTGAGAAAAATTATAATTTAAATGGTATTACTTTCCCGGTAAAAGTTAAACAGTATGAACTGTTTGAAAAATTAAACGGTATAAGACTTATTGTGTATTATTTAGATAATGGTAGGGATGAATATGGTAATGAAATTAAGGACATCCAACCATTATACCCTTCCACATTTCCCGCAGACAAAGAGGCAATATTATTATTCTATAATAACCGTTATTTTACGGTAACCTCAGAATCTAGGTTACTTGGTCAAAACCATGATCACGCCAAGCCATACCCCTGTCGTATCTGTATTAACTTCTTTAGGACCGCAGAAAAGTTAGCAGAACATCAAGAAATGTGTATTAAGAACAAACCTGGAAAAACAACATTCCCCAAACCTGGGTTTAATATTTTAAAGTTTAGAGGTCATAAAAAAACCATTGAGGCTCCATTAGTTATCTATGTAGACTCCGAGGCCCTTCTGAAAAAGTTAGATGACCCAAAACAGCTAAGCAAACACACCCCATCAGGTTTTGGATTTTATATATTTAATTTATAAATATATGCTTTATCTAGAGCAGCGGTAAAACGCAAGAAATTCGCAGAATCGGGTGGTCATTATGCTCATTTTATTGGTCGAGAGGTCATTTGGACTTATCTGGACTGATGTGTGGGGTGGTCAGACTGATTTGCACCTTAAGGGAGTCTTTATCAGTCCATTTCTTTCATGTTGATTGGTCAATTTGAAAAATATTGACAATTCCTATAGGTTCATTTTTTTGGACTGATTCGGACTGATTTGCGGGAGCATCATTATAAACTATACCAAGGTTTTTCATAGTAGGAAAATTGTTTTACGATGTCGAGTATTGATATGTACGCGATTGCACGATACGATTTAACAGCCTTAAATAAACTTCGACGACTGTCTTTGAATGAGGTTATCGTCGGACAGCGAAGATATAAAGCGAGCAGCTTTTATCTTTGCTATTCAACAACGAGAAGGCACTCAATAGAGACTTCTCTGCTGAACTCTACGTGCCTCACAAAGATCGTGGTGGTAATTTGGGTGGTAAAGCCAAAGATAAAGTGTGCACTGCTATAAGGTATGAAAATATCCAAAATAAATAGAAATTAATATACTGCAATATATTTTGTATGATAAATGATGTGAAGTTGAAATATAACACGCTTTAATACATTTTTATCGAGCAACTTGCATTGCTCTTTCGGGCCTTCCCGCTTTCCAACTGTATAATTTATAATAAAGGATTAGAGTAACGCAATTGGAGTGTTAAAACGATGTTATTTTGCTAATTTGCATTGTATGAAAGATTTGCGATGAATATCATTACAAGTCTATTTATAGTATAAATTGTAATTGTAATTGGATAATGTCTTTTACAAAGTATAATTGAAATATAACTCTTTATTTTGCTTGAGAATTTGTTTCACATGCAGCGATTTATATTGGATCAGTTATTAGTATCATTCACTTCAATTTGTGTCTTGAAGGATTTTATGTGCTTAAATTTTAAGTATAAGCCAAATTCATTTTAATTCAAAGCCTATTGAAACTAAGTCATTTAATTCCGAAGATAAATGTCTGGGAGAAGGTATGTTTCAAACACCCCAACAAAGAAAATTAAGTCATTGTACGAATTATATCAGTTATCACAACTGATAGATGAAGCTACACGAATTACTATGACAACCACCAGACTCATTGATCATGTTGTTACTAATACACCAGAGAAAATTTCTGATTCTGGTGTTATTCATATGGGTATAAGCGATCATAGTTTAGTATTTGCAATTAGGAAAATTTCGGTTCTAAAAAAACAGGAAAATACTGTTGAAATTAGAAACATGAAAAATTTTGATGAAGAAAAATTTGTTGTAGAACTGCTGAAACAGCACTGGGAATATGTATATTTTTTGCTGAAGGTCCAAATGCCATGTGGGAAATTTGGAAAAAATTATTTTTAGAGGTCCTAGATAAGCATGCACCACTTCAACACAAGAAAATCAGATCAAAAAAAGTCCCTTGGATTACAAGTGATATAAAGAAGCTTATATGTACAAGGGACAAGTTAAAACGAAAAGCCATTTTAACAAATCTCGAAAATGATTGGTTAAATTATAAAACAACGAGAAATAAAATAAATATAGAATTAAGGAATGCCAAAAAAGATTACTATTCCTCGAAAATAGCTGGTCAAAAATTCGATCCTAAAAGAGCTTGGAAAAGTATTAACAACTTATTGGGTAGGCAAAGCAAACCAACAGTAGTAAATGAACTAAATCTAGATGACAATATTTTAACAAGTCTCGAAGATATTGCAGAGGGATTTAATGATTATTTTTCAAACATTGGCCCCGATTTAGCTAGCAAAATTGATTCTTCAAATTACAATTTTGAAGCGTATGTTAAAAATTCTAAATCAGAGTTTGCTGCATTCCAACCTGTTGCTGTCAGTCATGTCTGTCGTCTTTTGCTTGGGCTTTCTAGCAATAAAGCCACTGGCATTGACAAGATTTCTTGTAAAATTATTAAAATAGCTGCACCAGCTATTTCAGATTCACTGACACTTATTTTTAATCAGGCTATTACTCTATCTACTTTTCCTGATGAATGGAAAGTAGCTAGAGTAATGCCACGGATTAAAGATTAACAGATATGGAACTTTAGTCGGAACCTTTGATGTTCTTGTCCCCACTGTAAGGCAATTCCACGCGCCACGCAAATTGCTCTGGTGCGTGGCTGGCAAGTGTCGCTCGTCGAATTTCCTAACTAAAGTATAGGAGAAACACTGTTCGAAAGTTGAAAAATGCTTTTTTTACGAGTTGGCGCTACAGATCATCATTTTGAGCTCCAAATTTCTGAAAATAGCAGTAAGTGATCACGTTTGTTTGTTTTTAAAACACGTTCGAGTTTCCAAACAACTTTTATTTATCATTGAAAGCCAGGAGTTAGTGTGAAACAGTCGACATGCAAACATACTATATGTTGGTTTGATGGTTTGAAAGCTTGTTTATTGATAGTTGACAATGTATTTGGTGCCGAAACTTAACGCTTAGGGAAATATTAATGTTTTCTTTAAGCAAAAACCGAAAATTAAATCATTTACGTCCTGCCAAAGTTTGGGAAGTCACAGATTGCCATTTTGTTTATATCTTGTTGTTTTGCTCAGGGCACAACACAACCGCATTGTAGAACAGTTTTTTGAGCTTTAAACACAAACAAGGCGGTCTTTTACATTAAGTATCCCATCTGTTAGCAATAGTATAAAAACCTGTGGTATAAAAGTATATAAACAAGTCATGTAATGAATATTTTCGTTGAAGATAAGGTTAAATTCATACATATACGCGGCTTGCCGTGTCTTTTTGTTTTCAGAGTTTTCATGCCTTATCTGTCTTGAAAACTTGTAAAATTTGAATAAAATATGAAAAAACTTTCCACTAACCTTGTAAGTATAAGATTTCCCTGGAAAGTTAGTATTTCAAGTAGATATAAGCTTCCAAAGTTGAAGAATTTGCAAAAATCGATTTGTCAAAGTCAATTTGATTGAAAACACTGATAAATGCACTCCTCGAGGCATGTTTTTCCCGTTTTTTCCGTACCAAAGCGTTTTTATATATCCATTTTTTGTTAAAATACTCTAGTCCTAGCCCATTTGTAAAAATTGTGAACGACGAACAAATCATCCAGATATACTCTTTTAAATCGCTGTTTTATTGTCAAAATTTGGGGTTTTCCTATCTATTTACTGCTTAAAAATGTTCATGACACTTGCCAGAGGCTCGCGCATGCGCATTGAAAAAGTGGGGACAGGATCCCGCGAGAGTTCCATATCTGTATATCTTTAATCTGTGGTAATGCCTCTGTATAAAAATGGCCAAAGAAATATTCCAGGTAACTATAGACCAATATCAGTTTTGCCGGCCATTAGCAAAATTATGGAACGAATTCTATATGATCAACTGTATTACTATTTAACAAAATTTGAACTTCTCAGTGATTCTCAATTGCTTTGCGTGCATTGGGTTGGGAACCACTCCAAACAGAAAGGAAGAAGGCTAAAGCAAGAATGGTATATAAAGTATTAAATAAAATGGGCCCCAAATCACTCACAAATCTATTTTCATATAAAAGTGAGAAAACAAACTATCACCTTCGGGACATTTCAAGTGGTCTTTGTTTACCAAAACCGCGTACTAATAATATGAAAAATAGTTTCATGTATGACGGAGTAAACCTTTGGAACTCTATTCCAAAAGAAATTAGGGAAAGCAAATCACTTTCTTCCTTTCGAAATAAAATCGCTGCTCACATCTATGTCTATGAACAATAAGTATTGTAAATAATATACCCTGTAAATAGTCTACCAACTATTTTGATACTCTATATATCTTTTAAAACTTATATATTTTGTAAATAACTCTGAATAACACTTTGTAATGTACTTTTTTTTGGCACACGCCCCTCATGGAAATCAGCTTCGGTTGACGGGGTCAGCGTGTATAAATAAAATTTCTATCTATCTATCTATCTATGTTTGTGAGATCATAAAAAAATCGTGTCTTTGATGTACTTTATTATCTTGGGAATTCTGCAAAATCTGACCCCCAAAATGCTTGAAATCACATTTCAGGGAGTCTGGATTTCAAAATTTTCCGGGGGGCATGCCCCCGAACCCCCTTAGCATGTCTCACACCTTTGGCGTTCGACTTATGTTTCAAAAATCCTAGATCCTCCCCTGGCCGCAACCTGACCGGCACTAATGTGCTTAAAATTTAATTTACTTGTCCTTTGATTCACATAAGTGCAAGGATTTAAAGTTGTACTCGGAATCTCACGGGCGAGGTCCGGTCCCATTTAATAAAATGTTCGTTAAAATTTTCAGCTATAAGATTCTTATCACTTATAATATCCAATTCGTTTTTTAAAATATTTACATTAGTCCCTTTGATATGTCTATTTAAAAGGTTACGTTTTTTTGGTGTTGCCTTTATTCGCCTCAAGGTTTTGAACAAAGTAATTTCTTTTGCATGTTTTTAGCTTATTATTAACCTTGTTCCTCAGTTTACGGTATTCAATCCAGTTTGCTTCATAACGATTTTTGACAGCGTGCTTTCTTAAATAATCCCTACGAAACATCATGTCTCTAATATCGGATATAATCCACGGGGCATCACGATTTCTAACTCGTTTAGTTCTATTATTGAAATATCCTTGTCAGCAATTGTGCTGTCTAAACGCGTCTCGTTGATTGATCGAGTTTGACTGGACATGACCATTTTAAATTCATCTATGTGCCTTACAAGACTAGCAATATTAAGTGCTGCAATTTTTAAACCTTTCAACGCTTTGATATTCAATAAGAGATCGCAATTGCTGGGAGATTTATCACACACACTCTGACTATTTATTTCTGGATTTACATCAAGCATGCATGTATTATCTATTAATGGAGCAGTACCAAAGAATTAACTTTGCAGATTCTCCAAAGCTCATCGCTTCCTTGTCATGTATGTTACACAATTTAAGTGAGTTTCCCACTCCGCTGATTCATTTACCCTTGTCAGAGGCAGATGTTTGTTCGTAGGCTTCATCTGTTTGTATAAAAAATGGGATTGCGAATTTACAAGCTCATTTCGAGGTGGATTTACATATCCTATTCTTATTAACTTTAAATATGCACAGATATTTTTTCCTAATACCCTATCTCCTGCTTTGTTAAGATGTAAATGAGATCTATTCAAATGTGTGCAACTTATATTTGAGTTATCAATGAAGTGCACATTAATGTTAATACACCATTGATTTATAATACGATTTAGCAAAAGTATTTTCTCTGGGTTCACTCGACCATCGTTTCTCATGATCACACTAGAAATATTATAGCTATAAATATTATACATATTAGCTATATTATTTGTGTAGCCTTTAAATTTATTACCAAATTTTCAAGATTTTTTGCAACTGCTTCAGCTGGTTTGTGCACCAAATCATTGGTGCCAACATGAATAATCAAATCTGAAAACGACTCATTGGCCTTGATAGAATTTAACTTAGTTTCTAGAGTACTTACGGTAGCCCAGCTATATGTGTAACATTTAGACAATCCTCGACACGCTCTACCAATCTTTTGATTACAAATGTGTTTAGTCATAGAGTCTCCGACAAGCAGCGTTTTCTTACTTGTGTTAAACCTTTGTTTTTGGGAGTTTAGATAATCGGTGACCTGATCTTCGTAAGCATTCGATATTAAATTTACATCCCTCATCTTCAATCGACTTCGAAATTGCCTCCAAAGTGTGGTCATGTGCCGGGTTTGCCGAGTTTATATTTGATTGTTGACCTGGAATTCTCCACTGGGACCGACATTAGCCTGCAGCTTTATTTCGCTTCGAGGGACTTCATCAACCGCAGCGTTTGTCGTTTCATCTTCAACGACAATTGACTCGGCCTGTTTGTTAAACAGCATGAAGCACCGACTTCATTACATGTTGCCCTCTCTACTACATGAGTTTCATCAGCCTCACAGGTCCAAAAGTGTTTAGAATAGACAATTCAGCTTGATCAAGGACTGATTTGGTTGGGCACGTTCTTTTCGGTTTAGACCAAATCGATTCATTCAACTGTAAAATGTCCAATAAAAAGTTATTGTCATATTTCAAACTCTGGATATTCTCTTTTAGAACCAACTTCAGATTTAGCTTCTTTTAGTCTAATTTCAGCTTCTTTTAGTCTAGATGTAGTAGATTCATGTTCGAGCGACAATTCACTATATTTGGTATTCAATTTTCTGATTTCACATTTATAATCTGCACAGACTTTACATAACTCGCCTTCAATTTTCGCGAGTTTGCTCTCGTAAGCCGATGATTTCTCGTCAAATTTGATCATCAAGGTGTCCTTAATACCATTTATAGCATAAGTTCGTCTTTACTGCCCGAAGCTTCGGTCGATATGGAATTTGTATTGTTGTATAAGTTCATAAGAGTATTCGCCACCAGATTTGCTTCGGTATCCTTTATAATTACTAGCTTTCTACGCGTTTGACCCGACCATTTCAAGGTAACTTCGTTGCTTTTGAACTTGTTCCACTTTTCTTATAAATTGTATCTAAATTATTCCAGTTTTTAATTGTCCTTGCAGTGAACGTACTGTTAGATTATGCAGTTTATTTGGTAAAAGAAACAAAAAAGGTTTACAAAATATAGGTTTTCGTTCGAGACGAATCAAGAACTACTGATAATGGCGGATAAAAACGTTCAACTCACGCCATATGATCACGTGTCCGATGTACTATATATACTAACTGTAGCATCATGCTTCCTTAATTTATGTTAAACAATATGAACCGATTTACTCTATATAACTTGAAGTATTACTTAATGTTAACACCCCCACTCAGACTCAGCTTGTCCTTGACTATGATGAGTCTGGTTTGTTCTTTAATTGCCTAATAATACTGTTCGATGTTTTTCAACTTTTACTCGAGGTAATGACTTCGTAAGAATGTCCGCGGTCATTTCTTCAGTTGGAACATAATGAATCTTCACTTCTTTGTTTTGTACCCTTTCTCGGATGAAGTGCATTTTCGTATCAATATGTTTTGACCGTTTATGCATCACAGGATTATGACACATTTTTATACAGGACTGATTGTCTTCTCCGATGTCAGTCGGTTTCTCCATTGGACAACCAATATCTTTCAGTAGCGCGCGTAAATAGACAGCTTCTTGTACTGCAGGCTTGGTACTCCGCTTCCGCTGTCGAAAGTGCAACCGTTACTCGTTTCTTCACCTCCCAACTGATGGCGCCGCCATTTCCCTCAAACTTGAAGTAATAGCCTGTTGTCGATTTGCGATCGTTGAGGTCCCTGCTCCAATCTGCGTCTGAGTCGCCAATCACGTTGAGGTTGGAATTCTTCGCAAATGTTAATCGTAAATCTATAGTTCCTTTCAGGTATCTTAGTACGTGTTTCGCAGCTTTCCAGTGTGATGTGTCAGGTTTATCCAGGAATCTTGACAGCTGATTGACAAGGTTCAGTATGTCTGGACGGGTTTGCTTTCCGATAAATAGAAGAGAACCAACTAAACTTCTATACAGCTTCGGATCTACTAATTTCTGTTCGTCGTTGTTCTTAATTAACTTCAGATTTACTTCCCCAGGTGTTGCTGCTGCTTTGCAATCACTCATGTGGAATTGTTCAAGAACAGACTCGATGTATTTCCTTTCGTCAACAGTACTCTTATCGTGCGACCGTAAAATCTGCATTCCTAAGAACCAGTGTAATGTGCCACGATCGTCCATCTTGAAATTCTCATTTAACACTGCCTTGATTTCGTTAACTGCTTCTTCGCTCGCTCCAGCTACTATAATGTCATCTACCCAGACTAACACGTATGAGAATGTTCCATCTTCCTCCTTTTCTTACAAATAAGCAGTAGTCATTACAGCTTCGTTTGAATCCTTCTTTGAGAAGTCGACTTGACAGTGCTTCATACCAATTCTTTGCAGCCTGTTTCAAACCATAGATTGATTTGTTTAGTTTGCATACCAGCTTTTCTCCCGAGTTTGCTTTCTTGGTAAAACCTTTTGGTTGCTCTAGGTAAATTTCTTCTTCTATGTTGGCGTGAAGGTAGGCTGATTTCACGTCCATTTGTCCAAGATGGAAATCTTTTTGTGCTGCCGTTGCTAGTAGGATTCGGAAAGTTTCGGGTTTACAAGTTGGAGCGTACGTATCGAAGAAGTCTAAACCTTCGATTTGAGCATAACCTTTGGCTACGTAAGTAGTGTGAAAGTTGTGACCGCACGCCAAAAATTTCTGTCCATTTTTTTGAAAACTGTCCATTTCCTATTTTTTCCACTTTTCCATTTTCAAATTCATTTTTTTACCTTTTGACGTCATAATTTCCATTTTGTGACAAAACACCCGATTCCTTCATCACGTGACAAAACACCCGATTCCTTCATCACGTGACAAAACACATGGCAAACACTTTTCAAAAACTATTGTGCAATATTGTACAACACTTTCGCAACACATACCCACGCGTGTGTAACACATACCTACGCTCGCGCAACACTGTGCAACACTGTGCAACACTGTGCACAACACTTTCCCCAAAAACACTTTCCAAACAACTTCGAAGAGCTTATATAATAAATGAACAGAATGATTAAGAGAGGTAGTATGTGTTTTTCAAGAGGTTGTACAGAAAGTGACATTGAGGAGATGATGTTAATAAGTGTGAGAGCAAAGCGAGAGAACGAGACTCAAACGAACGAGACCAACAAGAGCGAAGCATGCGAAGACCAGACTAGCCCTAAGTGTGTCTTAAAAGATATGAGTACTGAGGAGATCGACGATCGCTTTTACATGACAGATGACATGCGAGTCATGGACAAACTCACTGGTAAGACCATCGCACTTGGTCATTGGAGGTTACGAGGTAGTAAGTTTGACTGGACTTCGTTCGAAGAATCGACATCCCCTTCAACCAAAAAGAAAAGAATGTGAAGAATGAGTAAAAGGTGTATAAATGTGTTACATTGTGTAAACACTTATCGTGTAGAATGTGACTTTGCTGAGTGTGATTGGATAGGAACTAAGACAGGACTTAAATTACACTTAAAAATGACTCATAAAATGAATGCAAGAGTATCAAAGTGTGATCAATATAAGGTTTGTCGGGTTTGTAAAAATACATTTACAGTTGATGAGTTCAAAAGACATAAAAACGCACATCGCTCTTAGTAAACACCATGCGCTACTACCGTATGATAATTTGTAACTCATTTTGGGTTACAAATTTAAACTTAATACCCATAAGGTTAAAGTCATTCATAAAGGAAGATATGAGTTTTAAATGCATAACAGATGAAGGGCTTACCTTAAAAACCATCACTGAGATAGTGAGTATGGTTAGCCCCAAAGTGTACATTAAAGTCACAGGGTTAGGGATACACATTAACTGTGCGAGCGAGGATTTAATGATAAGCATGATGATTGAACACAAAATGTTAGAGATGTTTCGACACACAGGTGAGTCTTCGATAGTTATGGAGACGATACAACTATCGGCTATACTTAAAAATGTCAGGAGGTTGAAAACTATAGAGTTAAGTTATGCTCTTGAGAGACTTAACATTCTTATAAGGTCTAACAAAGATTTAAACAACACAACCACAACTATTAACACTTTGACAAGCCAGTGGTATGATTTTACACCACCAGCCTGTTACGAGACAAACACACCTTTAACACAGGGTGTGTTAGTTGATTCGAAAGAGTTTTTTAAGGCATGTAAGGAGCTAAGTCTTATTAACAAATACATAACTATTGACATCATAGGATTATTTGGGCTTAGACTAACATCCTCTATAAGTGATTATGTCGTGAAAACTGTTAGGTTAGGAGTCCACGAGTCTAATGTGAGTGTGACACAAACAGGGGTGTTCATATATAATGACATAAGCAAAATAAGTAGACTCACGAGTGTTTCGACAAAAGTGAGGGTTCGCTTACTTAATGACAAACCGATGTTAATCGTAGCGCCCATGTGTTTAGGTGAGATGTTAGTGTATGTTAAACAAAAAGACCATAAATAAAATGGCACTTAGATTTGGATACTCGAATGATGAACCAAACTACATACACAACATCCCAAGAGCACCTCGTTCGTTACACTACACTTATGAGTATAACGATTTCACGGTCGTGGGAGTTGAACGAGCCGCTGAGTATAGGAGAGCTGGTTATCCTACTTCTCTCATGTATGGCGGCTGGATCACCAAGTCCTCTACGATCACACTTTTGAATCATATTTTTGACGATGATGAGGTCATGTCCTATAACCACAGTATAAAGTTGAGATATAAACTTCGAGTTGGGAACAAAGCTACGAAAAATTGGACAGACTACGATTTGATAGACATAGCGTTAAAAGATAAGCTAGTCATGGGGCATGTGTATAATCTGAACGAGTCATTTGTGATAAGCGAGTTTGTACCTGACTGCGAGAACATAGCTATAATGTATATTCGAATCAAACATGTTGGTGGTAGTCTATGTGGTAACGAGTCAAACTTAGAAATCGTGGTCGACTACTAAGCTCCCTGTCATTTCATATCTCGAAAAAGTTATGAAATAAATAATGGCATTAGCATTTGGTTTTACAAAAGACAATAGATACACATCTATTGGTGGTCAACAAGGCCCGATTGGCCCACAAGGCCCTCAAGGCCCTGACGGGATACAGGGCCAACAAGGTAATCCGGGACAAAGAGGCCTAAAAGGTTTTAAAGGCGATTCAATAACAGGCCCAACCGGCCCAACTGGCCCAAAAGGTGATTCAATAACTGGTCCAAAAGGTGACTCAATAACTGGGCCAACTGGTCCAAAAGGCGATTCAATAACTGGGCCAACAGGCCCAACTGGCCCAAAAGGTGATTCAATAACTGGTCCAAAAGGTGATTCAATTACTGGCCCAACTGGTCCAAAAGGCGATTCAATAACTGGCCCAACAGGCCCCGCTGGTTCTAATAATTTTTTGGTTACTTATTTTCATAATAGTGGTAAACATACATACAAAGCTGCAAAAAATAACTTATTTTGTACTAGAAATGACAACAAAATTCTCACGGCTATAATATCCACCCAAGGAGATTACATAGTTAAATACAAACTATCTTTGAAACCAACTAAGTTTGAATCTGGCAGTCCTGTCATCACCACCACCGACAGTTGGTACTCGTCTGATGATACTGACTATGCAGATCTTGAAACTTGTATCTATGTAGAAAATACCATTAAACCATTTTTTAAAGTTGTAACCCAAGGTGATGTATATAAAACCTTCCCACATGAAATTTACATGGAAGGAATTATTACTCTTGCAAAAGGATCGACAGTTGAACTAAAATCTTACACAAACTACTTTGGTGATGATTATAGTTATCTTGTTTACGATGTTTATGACACAGTTATGATTTTCACAAAGATTGGGTAGCGAAGCGAAGCGAAGCTTAAATAAAAATGAAGACACCATTTAACATGCTTATAACAGGATCGACAGAGTGTGGTAAGACATACTATCTGTTAAACATGTTAGTTAACGAGTACCGCGGCCACTTCCAATACATATTTTTAATATGTCCAACGTTTGAGTACAACCAGACTTACCAAGATTGGACATTCAAAAACTCCCCTGGTTTTTACACGATACAATGCGAACAAGACCAAGTTGACACATTTTTAAAATACATATCGAATACATTCAAGGGAACTAACTCGCTAATAATTTTAGACGATTGTGCAAGCTCAAAAACTGTTAAAACCAGATCATCTGAGCTTGTTAACTTAGCTTTCTCGGCCAGACATTACAACCTAAGTACGATAGTCATCACTCAAAAATTAACAGCCATCACACCGGCTTACCGAGAAAACATAGCCAAGCTAGTTGTTTTTGACACACCCAGTGCTCTCGCATGGAAAACCATCACAGATGAGTTCTTAGACATTCCCAAACAAGAACAAGACTCACTACGAAAAACTCTTAAAGAGAACAAGTATGCTCGGTTAGAAATTAACCTTAGATACCCCCGGACACACAAAATAATATTTTAACGCGTAGCGTGTAAAAATATTTTAAAACATCCACAAATTATGTTTTAAAATAATAATAAATGGACACAACAGAAGAGACCGAAACATTACGCAGCGAGTTAATAGATCTCGCCGAGAAAGGTTTTATTAACCAAACTAAGTCATATTTAAGAAACAAAAAAAGGGTAACACATTCTATGTTGAAGGGTATAAAGAACGAGTACATTAAACATAAGGATGATCTTAACCGTCAAAAGATGGCAGTTAAATTTGTACTACTTTCAGTTTCCATTTCTGATAACTTTTGTGGGGATTACTTTACAATTAAGGACAAGGGAAAATTTATAGAAAAAATATTGGAGGATGAGAACATAATGTTTGTTATTAAGGATCTAATGCCAAGCTTTACACCAGATGATTATTATAGTAAATACCTCTTTGCGTTGTCAGGGTTAGGTATATTATGTTACAACCACATAAGCATAACGGGGAGTGAACAAAGTGAAGAAGTCACAGAAAAAGAAGTGCAGTCTGAAAAACAAGAATAAGACGGGAGCGGAGGAACCGAGGACGAAGTCCGAGCGAGCGAGTAAAAAATTTGTAACCTATAAGGCTACAAATTTATACACTTTAACTTCTACGCTTAGTTTTAATCTCGTTATATGCAAAGTAACCTAACGCTATCGCAAGAATCCACATGTTGTTACCTAACCACATTAACCCTTTGGCACCCATACTTAGAACGGTTGATAGAATGCTACCGATGGCAGCAAATACAGGTCCAAACTTAGCAAGTATTTTAGCAAGACCGCGTCCAAAAGCAGAGACTCCACGAGCGCCGGTTGCAAGAGATCTTCTTGTTGCTGTTACAATTCCTGTTATTAACCCTGCGATACTAACACTTAAGGCTGCTGTGATTCCCAAGTTCTTTTTAGCCCACTTTTTAAACTTCTCAAACTTTGTTAGTGGGTTGTTTTCAATTTCTTCTTCTAATATTTTTTCAACCTCGACAGTTTTAGGTTTTATTTTGTTTTCTAATCTTATGTTATCTCCTTCTAACTCTGCAGCCTTTGAAACAGCTCTGTATAAAGTTTTTAGGTTGGGATCTTTTTCTGTCGAACTTCGATCCTGCCAAGTTTTTGCCTCGGTCTTCAAAAGCTCAATTTGTTCCTTATAACCAATATTTTGTTTGCGAATGCCAGATTGTATAATTGCTTCTAGTTCTCTACCCCACTCGGATTTACCCCCATCATCTTTTAAATTTTCCATTTCAATGTTTTCGTGTTGAGATCTAATATCATCGTAAGCCTCGTTGATGGTACTATTTAATGTGACTCTAGAATTATTAATTACACTGTCGTTTAACTCTTTGTTACCCACAACCCCGGTTTGACTTTCAATCACACCAGGCACAGTGTTAGCATGCTCCAATGTGACTTCAGTAAACTCATCATCGTATAGTTTTTTAGCTCTTGTCATTTTTCCACTTTTACTAGCACTGACTGAAATTTCATCATCAGCATTAATTTTATAAATTCCCAACTTATTTTCACCTACTCCATAATCTATTCCTATAACACGACCAGCGGTATTTCTTCTTACTGATAATTTTGTGAGAAATAACTGTGTGTGTGGACCATCGTTTTCGTCTAAGTGGGTGTTAAAATATTTTAAAAATACATCTTTCACCAATGCGACTCTCACAACATTAGGGTTTCCTGTCACAATAGCTATACTTTCATCCAAATTAGTAGTTGGATCACTAGTTTGGGGATCAAGTGTTACCCCCTCTTGCTTGTCGGTTGAACCATCAAGAGGGTCTTGATCTTGGTCATCATCAAGGTTAGTTTCTTGATCATCAGGTTCATTCGGATCAAGATCTTCCACTGGATCTTCAGGGTTTAGGTTTTTCATTTCTGGGATAGTTTCATCCATTATTTTATTATCATCATCATCATCATCTACTACACCACCAAGCCAATCTGATATTACATCCACAACCCTAGTAAGCCATGCTTTTTGCTGTTCAGGAGGTTTTGTACTCTGTGGTTTTTGTTTTGTACTCTGTGTTTTTTGTGTGTCATCATCTTCTACACCAACACCACCAAGCCAGTCTGATGCGCTGTCTATAACTTTAGTAATCCCCTATGGTTTTTGCTGTTCAGGAGGTGTTTTTTGTTTTCTACCCTGTGTTTTTTGTTTTGTACTCTGTGGTTTTTGTTTTGTACTCTGTGTTTTTTGTTTTGTACCCTGTGTTTTTTGTTTTGTACTCTGTGGTTTTTGTTCATTGTCATCATCATTATCAAGGGGTGCGGTTTTTGGAGGTGGAAATTGTGTGGTGGTATCTTTTTTTAATTCACTTTTTACGAAGTCGTCAAAAGATTGTAAAGGAGGATCATATTGGTCTATTTTTCCAGATTCTATATCATCTAGGTTTTTCATAAGCCATGAAAACTCATATTTTTTTTTAACATCAGGATTATTGCTGGGCTGGTCAAGTGTGTCTTGATCATCATCATCAAGAAGCCCACTATCGTCTATTTTTCCCATAACTTCGTTGAAAGTAGTTTCGTCTATGGGAGTTTCTTGTGTGTCATCATCATCATCAAGGTCAAGGTCAGTTTCAATATTATCACCAAGATCTTCCATTTCCATTTCTGTTGTCATTTATTTCATTTCGCTAAGTTCTCTTTCGTAAAACCTACCATGTATTTCTTCCCCTGTTGCGATATCTTGTATGTCATACATAACAGGATCACCACTATGTACTTTTGTAATTTTAAATGTTTCCTCCGTAAAATTAATTGTGTAACCTTTTACAAACCTGGTTCCTGTGTGATATTTTTCCACCCTAACGGTGTCACCCACTTTGTATCTTGGTTTTTTGGCTTCATGTCCGTTCCCGTACAAAGTCATCCAGACATCGTCCTTATTTTTCTCATTCACATCTGTAGGTTTCATTTTAATGGTACTATGTATACTGTGATTGTAATTAAATGTAACATCATCCAGGATGTGTAACCACTTTTTTGTTTGATGTTCTTCAAAATATTTCCACATCGTTGTTTTTAGAGTCCTATTTAATCTCTCAACGAGGGCGGCCTTTCTGTTAAAAAAGGCCTTGCCACCTTTTTTAATAAGTGTTGTGAAATGTTTTATCCCAAGTTTAGCAAGTAACGCGTTAACATTTTTGTTTTTGAATTCGTTACCATCGTCGTATTGGACAGTATCTGGGTACTTACCAAACCGATGTTTAAATTCCTCTAACACTTTTTCCATGGCGTGTGAGACATCTAAACCACCTTTTGTTTTGCTTGGTTCTGTGAATGCATACCTGGACAAAATCTCTATACTCGTTAGAATCCAACGGTAGCCATCGTTACTTGGCTTACGACCCTCTGTCATATCAACCATGTCTAATTGTAGTTGGTTGCCAAGATCGTTAACGATAGTTTTACGATACACATGCTTGCCACCTTTTTGTTTCGTAGTCGTGTAAGTTTTTTGAGTTAAAATCCAGTCTTTAACTTGTTTACGCGTAACATTTAACCCTTCTTCCTTTGCTTTTTGGTACAATCTTTCGATACTTTGATAGCCTGTTCCCGGTGAGTGGTACAAATCTCTTAGACCTTGTTCTGTTTCAAAATGTGTTGTCATTTTATTTCACACTATACTATTTCTAATTCTAACAATGCGCTCATGTTTACATGAAAGTCAATGTTAGTTGTAAGTTTGAAAGACATTGCATTAAATCTTTGTACGATAGGTGTTTTTGAGTTGATGTTATCGTAGAACTCCAAGGTGTCTATTAAGAGCTGTGTTGATGAGATTGGTAACGAAGCTATTATTTTACTTTGCTTACCATTTGTGTCGAAGTTTTGGTAACTGTTCACGATGCTACATTCGATGTTAACATATTTTAATCCATGGTTGACATTGACATGGCCGGAACTGTGCCATATATCTTTTAACAACGCGGTGTCTGGTAAAAAAACCAACATAGGACCTATTGTGTTTTCTAGGTTCAAAGATTTTTCAGATTTTATCGAGCATGTAGAGTTTATGTGGTTTGCAGAAAGCTCGATGCCCTCATCTTTTAGTTTCTTTTGGATAGCAACAAATGTCCAATATCCTTTTTCAAACACAATCTTATCAGTCCCATGTGTAATTTGACATCTTAAAACATTATGGAACTCCCAAAATATAGTCGCCGATCTGAGATATATCTTACTCTTGTTATGTTGAAAGATATCTAAACTCACAGTTGTCTTGTTCTGTGGTACAAATACTGTTAACTTTGACATTTTATTAGTGAAGCGAAGATAAATAAAATGGAAGCATTCAAAGAGAAATATCCATACGCAGATGTCGATAAGTTCATGTTTCAACCCGTAAAAGATTATGCGGGGAAGACTCTGTTTGTTAGGATAATGTATGTTCATAACGGGAGAGCTTACGATATAAAAGCCAAGAGTTTTTCTTTCACCTGGGTGTTGGATTGGCAACCTAGAATTTGGAATGTGAAAGGGGTTGTACAAGGATTCAGAAAAGGTCTTTTTACAGATAACCCTAGTAATTTAAGTATTTTTGTCAACAACACGATGAGTTTTAATCCCACACTCCCGGATCTTGTGATCACAAAAAACATGGCCAACTTTAACGACTACAAGGAGAATCCATACATCGCGGCTTGTTTGGCTGCTTACATTTCAACTTATGCCTCTGGAATTAGTACCAAACATTTTTCAGATAATTTCATCGGAAACTTAGCGAGATTCCATTTGTACTACCACATGAGAAGATTTCTTAGGGATCCTAGTAAAATGAGTAGGTTTTTAAACCAAAGAATTAAAAATATAATTAATATTAATATTCCTGTCGTATACTCCTGGTCAAAAGAATTTCATCAAGGTCAAGAACAGATTGGAACTTGGTTAGCAAAACAACCACACGGTAGTGTTAGGAATTACAAACCAGAGATTGGTAAATTTGGACAGAGTGGTATTAGATTTGAGAAACGAGGTGACAGAACCATTAAAAGTTTGGACGACTACAAAATGTTCGTTGCGACAGAGTCAACAGGGTTAACACAAACTGGACAGTTGTTATTCCAACAAAGTTTAGAAGCTTATGTGTACTGTGTACTTGGCGCACAGGCTAGTACCAGATGGGCTATCGTTGGTAAAGGTGCAAAGTCTTTACAAACACAAGAGGTTTTTAAGAAACTAGTTGAGGACACACTTGTACAAGATGACCAAACTGTAACTGTGTCTAACATGAGAAATGCCATAAAAAGTACTAATGTAATTTTAAACTTTGCAATTAGTCCTGGTGTCATTCTTATCCCAAGTGATATGATAATTTTAAAACAAAAAATACCAGGTTATAACAACATTTTAATGGTAGTTGGTGGTAGTATGGTGTTTGGTCACAACGAACATATTAACAAAGATTTAGACAACGCGGAGGAAGCAAAAGTTCTTGTACCACCGAACACACCAACACCAGCGGCGCAAGCAGCATCAACGACACCAACACCAGATTTAAATTTAGTTTACCCAAGAGAAATCCCACCCACAAGTACAACAGAATTACAAGTACTATTAGCATTATCTGTGGTAACTGGGTATATTATGAAGTTTTTCCTATTACCTTAAATAAACTATGAGTGATAACGCAATAACAGACCAGAGTACAAAAGAAACAAGCCCCGAAAGAAAAGATGCTTGCGAAAAACTAAGTGATTTGTCTAAAAGTGCAAAGAAGAGGAAGTTACCAAAACCAAAACCGGTCAGGGAGTGTGAGCCCTACTCTGATTTGCCTTATTTTTTAATTGTAAAAATACTAGGCCTTATTTTTGGTCTAGGTGCCCTGTGGAATTATTGTACAAGTAAAAATTGTGCGAGTACAACCGTAAAGGAAAAGGCAAAGGAAGAAGAACATGTAATGAAAGAACCCAACCTTGTAAATTTGGACTAAAAATAAAATGGGTTGTAAACCAAGTAAATTACAAATACAACATAACGGTGATCTTTTTAACGAAGACATCACAGTTCGTAAAAAATTTCTCACAGGGTTACAAGTAGCAAAAGAAAAAGAAGGGATCGAAGGTAACTTACAGATTGCGTTTGTCACTTCGAGATCTAAGAGGTATGAAAAAGTTACTACCATTCAACCAGTACAAATAGAAGACATCACCGTTAACGATAATTGAAATTAGTGATAAGATTTCTAATTTTTAGAATTAGAAAACTTTTTTTTTGCGAGACGAGTGAGTGTCTAAAATTCAATACTTTGTAGTTGTTTTCCAACAATGTTTACCACACCATCTGAGACTATGTACACATAACATGTCAAGTCCTTTGTGGTAACCCTTTTCTTAATTTCCAAGAGTACACCATCCTGTGTGTTGAGAATCTTTCTCCCGGTTCCAGCTGCTGTTTTGTCGCAAACAGTTCTCATATCTACCACCAGTGCAAACTTGTTACCTGTGTAAAAGTTTTTGATGTTTAATGTGTCAGTGGGATAGTCCAAGAAGAAGTTCTCCGCAGATCTAAAAAGTTGATGTTCTTCAAGACCTTGGGAATACAATGAGTTTGGTACTCCTTCGATGGCCACTTTTACACTCGTTATGTTTGGGAACACAAAGTGCTCAGAGTCCACTGTGTCATCGCGAAACAAAAGTATGATACCTCTCATTGACTTTCTGGGTACATTTATGTTCAAATTTACCAGTGTCGAACCCTTGGCCCATGTTTGCTTTTTCATCAACATCACCTGTTCGTAAATTAGTGATCTTCCAACATTGTAAGAATTTAATGCCTGTTGATACATCACCGGAGATGTAATTGTCTCGTATTCAAAATGTAGGTCTTCGATAGTGTAACCAGCAACTGCCTGACCAGATTGTGCCTTCATAATTTCTGTGGCAGGTGGTAGTGTGATTTTGTATCTTATGTTTGATTTCATACCGTATGGGGCATATAACCCTTGATCTCTCAAGATTTTACCCAGAGGAATATGGACTTTGGTTTTGAAAAGCTCTCCAAAGTACTTATCAGCTTTTACACTTTTATCACCGCTGTCATCACCACTCATTATTTTACGAGTGTTCTCGTTTCCAACTCCTTGTGAGATCATGCATTCCCTTTTCTTTTCAGTTTCCCAAAGTGCTTTGTAAAGCTCATAGTGGGACTCTCCTGTGTTGTCATATGCAACTTGTCCATCGATAGTTATTTCTAGACTTTTTTGCAGGAGACTTGCAAGGTTGTTCAAAAACCAGGACTTGGTGTTTTTACTTTTAAACGATCCCACAAGATATAGGGATCCAGGAACCAAACAAACATTCTCATACAACTTTGGAATGTTAATATAAAGTTCTTGACCTTCTGCAATTTCAGTTGGTGTTAGCGTAAACACATTTTGTTTTTTAGGTCCACGAATTTGCGAGTAAGTTATCTTCTCGTAAGTTGGTAAAAGTTCATTAACTGTGTACATCTTATTTATTATACTGTATAATAAACAATGGCTGGTGTATTTAAAGATTTACCAAAAGAGTTATACGACTCACTATTAATTGTGTTAGGAGCTGTCGCAGTCTCATTCGTGAGTAAAAAATTAATGAAGGACAGCTTGAGTGTTCCAACCACGATGGAAGGACTGTTGAAACTGGCAGCTGCGTTTGGTATCAGTACAAGTGTTATTAAGGTATTGGAAGCAAAGAAGATCCTTCCTGATAACCCTTTCAAAGGATAGACATAAATTCGCTTCTTGTATTATATTTCCCATAGGGAAATAAAATAATGACTTTACTCATGCGCACACCGATGTGTCACTCGTTTCACATATTTTGTTATTTAACAACTCTATAACACCCTTTTGATTGTCTATTTGAGACACCAACTCGAACATCACATTGATGGCTTTTTCTTTCGCGAGTTTTATGTGTGTCACTAAGTAGTCTATATAACTATTTAACTCACTCACCTTTTCGATATGATCGTCTAAATCACTCTCTAACTTGGTCACTCTATCATCTCGCTCTCTTATAATCGCCTCCAAACTCTTAATAATATTTGACTCATTGATCGTTGACATTGTTGGTTATTTATCAAACTGGGTGAACCAAATATCGATTTAAAAAAATGTGCTGTGTATAAATAAAGGGCCGCCGACTTCTTTTAGTCAGCGAGTGCGATTGCGTCGTTACTTTTTTTTGACACAAAATAACATCTGTGTCTTATATAATGTAGTATGGTCTTTTTGTCAACTATTAACTCATTACATCCCCTGCGGTTTCGGACATTCGGTACTCATTTTTTCCTTTTTCTAGACACTCGACAGCCGTCTCGGCTGCGCATGTGAGTGTCTAGAAAATTTGCACACAAAATAAAATGGCAACAACAATTGCGTTATCTGGATTGTTTAATGCGATAGCTTTTACGGGAACCGGTTACCTATTTAGACTTTTAGATCACAAGGGTTACCAGACAGAAATTAAAAGACACAACCTTGCGATGGAACATTTAACAGCTGCGAAGAACAAATGGTATGAGAAACAAGCAATTAACAAGGAGAAAATCACAGCGATGAGACGACAACTTTTAGACGCAAATAGTGATATGAACTCTGTTAATAAGTCCTTGTTGGAACTCCAAAAGATCACACACAACGGTAGGGTTTTTAAGAGACCCCCTGTTTTAGAAGACTATTATAAGCCCTCCAAAGAGATGGAGGAGTACAAACATGTAGCGGTTGGGGTAACTGGGTTAGGTGTTGGTTGGTTATTAGCTGTTGTGTTGTAAGCGAGCCGAGTAAATTTCATTTTTTTTTTGTAAGAAAATGAAATATGATAGGATGATTGATTGTCTAAGATAACCTCTTTTTTAGGGTCTCTATTTCAGCCCGTAAATCACTATTCTCAGTTATTAAATCACTATTCTCAGTTATTAAATCATTTACTATCTCGTCTTGTTTTTCCTCTTCCACTTTAATATTTTCTCTTCGTGTATCCCATCCTCGTGAAGCTCTTGATTTATGTCTTGGATCTTTAACTAAATCATGCTTCTCTTTAAGACCATTTGATAAAATCTTTCGGTCGTTACTCCCACACTTACATACAGCTTTACACCAACATGGATTACTATCTCTTATTTTTTCGACAAGTTCGTTTGGAAGATACTCATCTAAGCAGCCTGTGTAAGTTATAGATGGGATTCTCGATGGTCTTTTAAGTTCTTTCACCAAGATGTCCAAAACCCAATCTTGAAACTCTTCTAACAAAGGGTGATTTAATTTGATGGCGTACTCCAAGAGGCCTCTCTCACTTATAAAAAGTTTGTCTTTAAGGGGGGTACACGAAATGGCACCCCCTCTACGTCCAGGTCCGACTTTTAAAAACTCGTTATACCTTTTCAAATGTTTCTCACGAACATGAAGTTTTATTGATCTTTGTGGGTTCGTATCTGATCCAAACTTTCCGACATCCATGGCAGCGAACCAACACATCTCATCGTGTTTTACGACCTCTAAGTCGTTTAATATTTCACCAAACACATCTGGGCACTTAACTATTTCCATTTTATTATTTTCTATTTTACCATTCTATAAGACTCAATTTCATAACTCACAAGAGTTATGAAAAAAATGAGTTTAAAATCTCAGATGTACTTACCATCAACAACATGTTTGTAACACTCATACTTACAATCTTTGTCCTCACACTTGTTCTCTCGACTGCCGTCTTGCCTACGCTCACAGCTATTTAGGTGAACACAATACTCACACTTACATCTTATGTTTGTACAAGAGTTACAATACTCACAGGGTATTTCACACTCCCAACACTCATCACACTCACACTCACCCTTACATTCATTCATACCTTCACATAGACACTCCTTACACACATTTTCACATTCCACACAAGTACACTCACCCTCACACTCGTTTGTCCCAGCACAGATACAACTACATCGGTTATCCTCGTCATATATTCTTTCACATAAATACTCATCGCCTTTTCGGTGATCCAACTCACAGGGGTCACAAAAAGGACACTCACAATTTAAACTTTCAATCTTCATGTTCGCTGACATTTCTATTTTATTTTACTGTGTGTAAAATAAGATATCGATTTTAAATTTAAAACTTAGGAAGCGCGCTCACACATAAGAACGCTAAAGTGTTGGGTCTCGGAGTTGGGAATAAGGCTTGGGTTAGTAACTTGTCACCTTGAATTCGCCAGTGACCATATGCATAAGTATCCACACCTCCGCTAGATTCGTCAATCACTCGCTTGTCATCTGTGTTTCTAAGAGCGACCTTACTACTTCGTTCGGTGTAGAGCTCAAAGTCTCTAGTTCGAATTCTGTTGGTGGTTATAGACTTTGTTTTGTTCTCCAAAAGACAATTCTCAAAGTCTTTAAATGAAAAGCCCTTAACCTTATGTCTGTCAGCTCCCTTACATTTCCGAATGGTGTTGTCTTTTAGACCCACCAGCTTACCATCTTTGTCTTTCTCCTCTGTGTGTTTACTTTTTAATGAGTACACTTTAGCACTTATCGCCACCACACCCTCTACTATTTTATCCCCTGACTCTAACTTAATCATGCCAGCCACTTTCATATTAATTTTGGGCACCTCCATCTCATTAGTCTCGTCAAAGTTACTCGTGTCCCATTTGCTTTTTAGGTCTGGCTTGATGTCCTCGTAAAAGTCTTTCGTTTGTATCGTGTAAATGAAGCCATCTGTGTCCATATAGTTTAGACTAACTTTCCCAGGCCACTTCTTTTTAAAATAGTTGTAGTGCCAGTCATACATGTCAACTTTCGAGTCATCAAGTATGTTTAGTCCATCGAAGATGGGCTTGTTTAAGCTAGTCGATATTGGTCTCATCATAATGAGTGACATGTTCTCCCCCAAAATTAAGCGATCATCATATGTTGGCTTGGAGATCTCTTTAATAGCTTGACTACCTGATAAGGCAACCACAATTCTTTTCCGGTCTCTCGTATTTTCCATAGTCTTACCAAACACACTGTTTGGACCCAACTTATAATAGATCACACCAAATTTGTCACCGTCCGTAGCGGCTTTCTTTCGTAGCTCAATACAATAGTCAACGAATGGTTTCAACCAAGCCGACTTATCTGACATCCATCCTTCATGGATCTTAGTTATGACTAGTCCAAGGTCTTCATATTTTTTTAAGGCGTTGTCATTTAAAATGTAACCCTTCTTATCGTTTAGATTAGGGATTAGCTTAGCCATTGTACCAGGATTAAAAGACTCAGGCGCTAGTGGAAGATCGTTGTGCTCGTCGTGTAAACATCTAGGATAGGATAAGTCAACCTTTAAAATACACCCTCTCTTCATACCGTCTCCATCCTTACTAAGTCCAAGATCTCGCCAATTAGCCAAGTCTTCTTCAGTCATTCGAGTGTGGTTTTTGTGAGGAAGCTCCCTTTGCTCGGCAGACGCATACAACGCGTTAACATCTGGGTTAATTATGTATGAGTCTGGGATGTTTGTATCGTAGTCATCACCCATATACTTGTTATTAGCCTTTGAGTGTCTTTGAACAGCCATCGACATACCACCTCTAATTCCAGCCTCACAAAAATCATACATGTCTGAGTTCTCCTCACTTATAAGTTCAAGCTTAACACCTGTGTATAATAATGCAGCCTGCCAGAAAAAAGATGGTGCGGTTGGATACCACGCTGGGTCTAACTTAAATGAGTCTAGACTTTTTCTTCTATGCTCTTGAAAGATATCAGCGAGAGCGGCTGTGTCACTCCAAAGATATGTATCGTGATAGTCTTGCATAGTCTTACACTCAAACGCTGTCCACACACTTTGAGCATGAGCGTAGTCCTCTGTGGTGATGTCACTCTCCGTCAAAAGGTTGAAAAAACACTCTCGAGGTGGTAGTTTGGTCTCTAACATCTTTAACTCGGAGTCCATATAGTCGTATGGGTACACTCCCTTCCTCCTAACTAGCTCAAACTGTAAGTCATTGACACACTCAGCTTTTGTTATCACAAACTTATCCTTTGGCAAGTTCTCAATGAGGGCATCTAGACTTAACCCAAAATGTTTTAGAGAGTCTTTAAAAGCTAAGGAGTACATTAAATGCTTCGTCTTCTTCATTATAATGAGATCACCATCTTTGTCCTCCTTTAGATTGTTTGGAGGGTACCCCTCGATAGACTCAACTAACACTCTCTTGTTTAATTGGATGACTTTGTCTATGGTACTAGCGATGATAGACACTTTACCTTTCTCCTCTTGGGTGTTACCTAGGTCTCGAATGAAGGCTTTGATGTCATACCCCTCCAAATTATGAAAGAAAACAGGTATCTCTCTAGACTTCCTAGCTAACAAATTACAGTCGTTGTGTGCGATACCTATGAACTCCCCAGTGTAGTGGTCATGATGTCTCACTGGTTTGTGATTATCATCGATAGGAGGTGTCATCGTCATCTTCGTCTCACAAATACAACACTTTTCCGCTTGGGATAAGGCTATATTTGCTAATATGAGTTGGTACCCCTCTAACGGAACACTCTTCACACTCTTTTCGTAAAAAGATCTCGCTATCTCGTAAAGCTTATTAACGAAGTCTTTAGAACATGTGGGGCCAAGTGTTTTGTGGTACTTATAGACTCCGTCAGAGTGTATCTCGTAGAAACCAAAGCCTGATGGTATGTGCTTATTAAGTTTAAGCGTCCCACTTGACTCAGTTGGATCTAGTCTCTTCAAAAAGGCCTCTGAGTCTGCGATAATAATTAGTGGGGCTCTTATAGTCTTACCCCATGCCTTAAACTTTAAAATATTACCTTTTCGTTCGGTCTTAGGGAATGACACGCGACCAACAGTTTGTTTCAAACACATATTGTGATGTATGTCTAATTTTTTTTGAGAAGGAAAAAAGTTAGTGCATCTTCGACATGGGAATGACTTTGTTTGCAAACCATAACGCCCAAATAGTCTAGACTCTGAGACGACCGTCATATAATGCCCGCGGTACAACAAAATAACAGCCTCTCTGCTCGCCTCAAACTCAGAAGGGTATAATGGTTGGATGTGAGTAATCTCACCCCCATACTCATCTCGCGAGTCGTCTAAAAAGTACACGACAAGTCTTATATCGTTAAGCTCCTCAAACCGTTGGAACTGAGTGACATCCACAGGGAATGTGATACCTTTTAGATCGTACTCTGACTCACACTCCTTTAAAGTCTTATCAACCCGTTCTGGGTGAGAGGCCTTAGGGTTTAGTGATCTGTGGACCGCGTAGATGAAACACTTACCATCCCAACTTTTTATGTTGATCACTGCTTGTTTGTCCATCAACCACTTAGGCAACTTCACATAGTTACCTCCTCGTTGTGGAACCAACTTACCTGTGTAGATGTGGACTCCAAGTATTTTTGACAGCGACCATCCAGACTTTTCTATGAGAAATGTCTCCATCTTAATTTTTAGACTACCTTTTAGCTTTCGCCATTCGACAGCAAGATTGGTGTGTTCGTTTCTAATCTCAACACTGTCTGATGAGATGAACTTAGTCTCAAACTTCTCAGTACCATCCTCATTCGTGTTTTTAAACACCGCGTTAATTTTAACAGTGAACTTAGCTGGTGTGTTGGACCTAATTAGGGTTAAAATTTTAGGCTTTAATTCGTCTAATAAGTCTTTGGGTAAAAGAGTAGTCATGTTCTCAATCTTATAGTCTTTAAACACACCATCATGTGCTTGTCTAACTAACTCAGGTTCGACTAGTCTTTGTGCGTCTAACTCCCTTTGTCTTTTTCGTTCTTGTCTTCGTGGACGAGGTGGGGCAACTGGAGGTGAAGTGTCTTCCTCTTGTCGTTGACCAAATTTAGATGGGTCTTGAGAGTTATTTTTTAAGTTGTTCATGCCTATTTATCTTTCTTTTAGAGTAAAAAACTAAATCCTTATATTGATTTAGTTTTCTGTACCTAATCCACACTCATATTTATAACTCCTCCACAATAGGTTTCAACCTTCTCTCTGGTTTTCTTACCTTCTTCATACCTCTCACAGTGATGTCGAAACACTTTTCTTTGTTCTTGTTTGTGTACACTCCATCCAATGAGAAGTGAAGGGCAATCATCATAGTACCCTCTTTGTATAAGTCCTTCGTTAGTGTGTCGGACAGTTGGTCACATTTGAGATAGAAGGTGCTATTTTGTGGACCATAAAATCTTAGAGTTGTGACCTCATGTTTTGTAGCAAGTTCTTGTAGTTTGGTCAGTTCTGGATCGTCCAATACGACTGGAATTGTGTAACCACCATATTTGCCTTTGTCAATGCCGAATGTGAAAATCTCTGGGATCTCAAACTTAATTGGTTCTTCAAATTTCAAACTCATACTTCTTACTTTATTATAGCTATTTGTTTGGGGCTTATCGATTCTTATAAGGTGCCAAGTTATTTACCACCCTTTGTTAAATTTTGATTTCCTCTTTTTCTTTGATTTTTTCTTTTGAGGCTTGTTAGACACTTGAGGTTGAGGTTGTGGAGGCGATTGAGATGGTTGTGGTGGAGGTGATTGAGATGGTTGTGTGCTATTGTTAGGATTAGTGTGGTTAAGTATCAGACTATCTCTTAACGCAAAAATCTTTGTTAACACACTAAGTGGGAACTGTCGCTCTGCACGATTAGTGATCTCATCCACATTTGATGACACAAAAAAGTATCTAGCCATATATTTTGACTTACTAACACTATCACCGGAGTCACTCATCATATAGTCGAGATCTATGGTGTTGACTTTTTCTAGCTCTATACACCAAAACGCAATAATCCTCCCATAACGTTTTATTTGTTCGGCCTCTGTAAAAAATGAGTGACCCCTTCCATCGGTAGTCTCACCTGTGAACGCTATATACCCTTTTTTATACTCCTCATTAAGTTGAGTGTAGTACTCTGGTTTAATGTTTAAACTTCCTGTCATCTTTTATTATTACTAACTCGGTGTTATGGGTTAAACGATTTATACATTGCATCTCATGTGTCGTAAAAAAGTGATATCTTAGTGAGATATCATTTTCATAGTTTTTTTACCTTAATCTAAATACGAGTCTGCGTAGTAATCATCATCACTACAATCATCATCACTACAATCATCATCACTACAATCATCATCACTTTTACGTTTAGATTGGTGGTAATTAATCACTCTTTTACGAAAGTTGTTAATGTTATTTATATCGTGGTTAAAACATGTTTTTTGTCCTGGTGTTATTACCCTACCACACACCTCACCTTTTCTCTTTCCACTTTTCAAAACACTCTGACAAGGTCCAGGTGAAGGCTCACCTTTAAATTTGTTATCTCTCTCAATGTTATATCTGATGGCATCTTGAACATTCCTTTTTTCTATTCGTTTTGAACTGTGATCGTAACAAGTGGTTCTTCCATCCGTAAAAAGTAACTCACCACACTTTTGATCTTTTCTTTTCCCTCGTTTAAAGATGTAACCACATTTAACACTATCATCCATACTTTTACTCTCCATTTATTTAATACTTAATTTCTACCTGTTAAAATATTGATTCTTATAAGCCACCAAGTGTCTCCCCGAAGTTGTTTCAAAAGTGTGTTTGTGCACCCGCGTAGCCAAGTGTTGCACGCGCGTAGGTATGTGTTGCACACGCGTGGGTATGTGTTGCACACGCGTGGGTATGTGTTGCGAAAGTGTTGTACAATATTGCACAATAGTTTTTGAAAAGTGTTTGCCATGTGTTTTGTCACGTGATGAAGGAATCGGGTGTTTTGTCACGTTATGAAGGAATCGGGTGTTTTGTCACAAAATGGAAATTATGACGTCAAAAGGAAAAAAATGAATTTGAAAATGGAAAAGTGGAAAAAATAGGAAATGGACAGTTTTCAAAAAAATGGACAGAAATTTTTGGCGTGCGGTCACAACTTTCACACTACTTACGTATCTTGCTTTGAATTTATCTACTTGTCCGCCTGCTCCGTACTTTACTTTATACACCCATTTTCCTGGCAAAACTTGTTTATCCTTTGGTTCATCAACTATTGTCCAGGTGCCATTGTCTATTAGTCAATCATACTCCGCTTTCATAGCTTTTCTCCAGTTCTCTGCTTGCGGTGAATTAACTGCTTCACTATGCAACTTGGGTTCTTGTACGTTTTCTTCTTTAGTTGTGCTGAAAGTGTAGGGTGATCCATATCTCTCAGGTGGACGCCGATTTCTGCTTGCTCTGGGAAGTGTGTTTTCGTCTTCCTCTGGGTTTTCTTCAGCTTAGTGCTGATCTTCTACGACAGGTATCAGTGCATTATTTCCCCCCACTTTACCTTGAACCGGTTTCGTTGTGTCCTGGTGATTTGAGCGATCATCGTTGAGGTCCATGTTGGATTCTTCCGGATTTATTGTTTCCTTTGCTGAAAATTATTGGATTTCATTTTCTTTGAAGAGAACATTTCGCGTTTTGATGACTTTCTTCGAATCAAATTCTTGCAGAATGTATGCTGTGCTCTTGTCATCATAACCGATAAATTTTGCCTTTACAGATCTAGAATCCAACTTCTTTAAGTTGACCTTTCTCTTCATAACATATGCTGTGCAGCCAAAAACTCGTAGATGATTTCGCCTTGGCGGCTTTCCGGTAAAGAGCTCGAAGGGACTTTTGCCTTGGTTGCTGTTGGCACTCACGGTAAGATTTCTTATATGAGCTGCTGTAGATAATGCTCTTACCCAATAGCGCTTTGCTAATTTTGCTTGGATCAATAGACATCGTCCCATTTCAACCAGAGTTTGATTAAAGCGTTCCGCAACTCCGTTCTGTTGTGGGGTTTCTGGCACGGTATATTCCTGCTTTATTTTTGAATCTCTGCAGTAATCCTTAAATTGCTTCGATGTATATTCTGCGCCGTTGTCGGTTCGTAGTCTCCGAGGTGATCCTGATTCTGCTACATACTCTTTGAATCTTTCAAAGGCTTGGGATTTCTTGCTCATAAACTTTACGACTGAATATTTCGAATATTCGTCCACAAATGTAATCGCATACCTGGATCCATTGAGGCTAGGGACTTCGAATGGACCAAGAATATCGGAGTAAACAAGTTCGAGAGGTTTCTGGGACTTGTTCTTAGCTTCTTTTGGTACAGGTTTACTGGATTGCTTTCCAAGTGCACATGTTTCACATACTTCCTTTAGATTATCTTCACAGCCAATGGTGCGTTTGACATCGTCCTTGTTCAGATGCCCGAGACGTTGATGCCACAAACTAGCATCTCCTTTACTTGTTGTCGAATTTGGGTTGCATGTGGTAGAATTACATGCTCTGGACCTTTCAAAGATAACCTTCAGATGAAATAAACCTGCGTCTTCGGTTAGATCAATCTCTGGGCCACGATTCAACATTACCTTCGCTTTGTTTTCGATAAATATGAACTTGTGTCCAAATTTGACAGATCGGTTGACAGAAAGTAGGTTTACTCGATAATTTGGTACATAAAGAACATTTCTACCTCTTTTCCATTTGTTGATTGAAGCTTAATTGGTACATCGCCAATTCCTTCGACAGGTGTAAGGTTTCCTTTTGGATCCTTAACGTTTTTGACATTGCAAGGTTGTAAGTTTTTGAACAGTTCCTTTTCGGTAATAATATGATCTGTACAACCAGTATCAATGATGAGATGATTTAATTTTCCAGTACCACTGCTTGTTCCACTACCACTGTTCATACATTGAGAGTACGATGAAAATGAAGTTGATTCATTTGTTGGAGGGTCTTCAGGTTTACTTGCACCTCTGCACGCTTTTGCTAGATGACCCCTCTTTTTGCACTTTGAACATACAGCTGAACTTCTTTTATTGCATTGCCTGGCAAAGTGACCGGGAAGTCCACAGACAAAACAATTTCCCTTCGGTTTGGTTGGACCTTTATATCGACCCGATGCATTCCTAGAATGCATTGCTGTAGCACTATCGTCTTCTGCTTGATGTCTTTGGAGTCGACTATCTTCATAGTTTTGTAAACGTGTTCGTAATTCGGTGAAATTAGCAGCCGGATTGAAGCTTTCTTGTACCACAAAGTGTTCATACTTTTCTGGAAGTCCGTTTATAACAAGAGCATTGAATAGTGTTTCTGATATCTTTTCACCAGCTTCGGTAAGTCGGGACATTAGTTCTTGTGCTCGTATGAAATATTCGGAAAACTTTTCATTTTCACCTAACTGTAATCTACCTTTCGACGTTGGAATATTTCACCTTTCGACGTTGGAATATCTCTGTTGTAGTAAACGCCACGCTTTTGCTCCGTCCCCAACACCATCTGATGATAGGCAATCATGTCGTATATATAAAAGACTGTTTTTATCGAGGGCTAAAGCAATATGACACCATACCATATTATTTATTGTTGATTTCTCTCTTGTATTTTTGCCTCCCATGCGGCCTTTATTTCATTTGTAGCATCTTCTGCTAACGGTGCTACTTCTTCTGGTAAAACTTCTTTCCCTAGAAGTGCTTTATATAAACCTTTCGTCTGCATATACGCAATGAACTTCGTACTCCATACCGGATAATCCTCGACTTTTCCATTGAAAACTAGCCATTTTATCGTTTGACTGTCCATTTTTACGCTCCTGGGCCCATAACCTGTTAGATTATGCAGTTTATTTGGTAAAAGAAACAAAAAAGGTTTACAAAATATAGGTTTTCGTTCGAGACGAATCAACAACTACTGATAATGGCGGATAAAAACGTTCAACTCACGCCATATGATCATGTGTCCGATGTACTATATATACTAACTGTAGCATCATGCTTCCTTAATTTATGTTAAACAATATGAACCGATTTACTCTATATAACTTGAAGTATTACTTAATGTTAACACGTACAGCCCACATCTGAGATCTTATTATACTGAGAGCAGATAAAATTTAAATTACAGTATCTAGTATTTCGTGTATGAACATCAGAGTTTGTCCTCAATGATTCAGTTATATAGTTGGGCGTATTTTTGTTTATTCTTTTGTATACAATACCACAGCAATTGATGAAAGCTTCCTTATAATAGGGGATCCAGTTCAGTTCATTAAACATTGTCACTGTTCTTGTCATGTATTCAGCACCTAGAATTATACATGCTGCATGCTTCTGCATTCTAAAAACTCTTTCAAGAGATTTGTTGCTACAGGATGACCAGGCTGAACAAACATATAACATGACAGGTTTTACGACTGCCTGATAATAAACTAGCCACTGTTTCTGTTTTAGGTAAGGGCTGATATGGCACAAAAGCCCAATCATTTTGGACGTTTTTTTACACAGTTCGTCAATGTACTCGTCATATGTCAAAGTCTTGGTCAATCTTCAGGCCAAGCAATTTGTGGCTTTTGACCATTTTAATTTCTTTGTTATTTAGGCTCAGCTGTAAGCTTAATAGGCCGTCACCTGAGCTGTTCGATCTTTCAAGTCCGTTGCACATGTCGCGAGACTAAGAAATTCTACCACAATACAATACATACTTGTGCCCCAGTTCAGGAAATCCAGTGCCCCCAGTCACAAGTGTGCACAATAAGTAGAAAAGAGACGTCAAACTTTCGATAAAATTCAGCCATGTTTTCCTTCCGCCATCTTGAAATCACGCTTATCTCCATGACAACGTGGTCGCCACGCGTGGGTAAAAGCAAAATGGCGGCTGAAAAAAGCTGCTCACTCAAGCAATTAAAACTGAAGAAATGTTTTATTCATTTCGATGACGTGTCTCAATCCCTTACAAAAGTTACAAATACGCGTTTAAAGAAGTTTGTTGCTTGTCGTGGTAGATGGGCGAAACTGCAAGGCCAAAAATCTGACATCTGTCGGCAGACCTACGAGTTGTTTAGCGACGAACAGGTGGAGGGGCATTTTTCGGAATGTGAGGAATGTAAGCTTGACTGGTATTACCATCAAAATTGCTATAAAAGAATCTGTGATGACAATAAATTGCAAAAAGCAGAGGAAAAGTGTAGATCAGAAATTGGAAAGGAAATTGCAGAGACTGTACCAGCGCCACCGAAGAAATTGTTGCGCCGATCCCTCAGCGATTGTGGTACTCAAAATAGTGAAGTAGCGGCTAGGTCAACAAATGTGTTGCCTCCGATATGCATAATATGCGAGAAAAATCAATTTGTTTATCATGGTAGGTACAAGTATGTATAAATATTAAAGTAATCTAACATACGAAACGGTTACGAAATATCAAATCGGGCTGGGGCGGTTCTTAAAAAAACGGTTTTATTTATTTATTGGAATATCAGTATTTATATATGATAGCAAATATTATATACCAAAACTCTCCAAACGTCATTCTGAAATAAAGAATACCCTTTCCCTAATGTAATCCCCAATTGTATTATTCGTAAAGAAATAATTAATGCCTTATTTATTAATCTAAATTCTTATAAGAAAATTATTTTGATTGTAGAAAGGAGGAAAACGGCAGAGAATGCCTTGTTTCATGCGAGACTGTGGATGCAGGTCACTTGCGAGAAGCAGCAACAAAAAGAAAGATGATAGGATTTTAGTAAAAATTTTGGACAAGATTGCGTTGCTATTGAGGTGAAGTACCATATGAAGTGCTACAAGAACTACACTAACTTTTTGTATAGACAGGAGGAAAGTTGTGAAGCTAGTTCAACACCATTGTACAATGCAGGATATGAACAATTTTGTGAAGAAGTAGTAGAAAATCTCATTACGAATAAGCGGATTACGTATATGTCCCGACTTCATGGAAAGTTTATCAAGATTGTCAAGAGAGTAGAAGGAGAAGATGCCAAGAGCTTTCGGAAATCCAGACTGAAGCAGTGGTTAATGAAGTCATATCCCCAACTAGTATTTGTTATCCCAAGCCACCGAAATGTGAGTGAAATTGTTTTTGCTGAAAATCTTTGTGCTGAAGACATTCTAAAGGACGGTGAACACAATGATATTAGTGATAGTGGGGAAGATGATGATGATGATCATATCGCGAACCCAACACAGCCCACACTCAACGAGCTACAAGTTCTCTATCATGCCTCTATGTTGCTTAAGAAAAAGCTGTCTACTGTTCAAGGACTTGTGACCCCTTGGCCTCCTTTAGCTGCAAACATAACTGATGAAAATGTGAAGAAAATAGTTGACCCAACTTTATTCAACTTTTTTGCCTGGACGCTTGGGTTCTCTGCTGATGCACAGATGTCTTCATATGTGGCTGTGACAGACAAGCAAAAATCGAGGATTAACTCCTTGGTACAAGATATGGTTCTCATTGGGTCGGATGGAAGGAAACTCACACCAAAGAATCTCTCGTTAGCGATGGCAATCCGGCAGCTGACTGGATCATCGAAAGTCATCGAGTTACTAAATCAGTTTGGTCATTGCTTGTCCCATAACTTTGTCCTTCGCCATGAAACTGCACTGGCTGAGCTGAGTACATTGCATAACAGTACTATGCCATCTGGTGTAAGAAAACATCAAGATGTCACAATTGCTTGGGACAACGATGATTTTTTAGAAGATACGAAAACGGGAAAGGAAACCACCCACGTCACAGGCGGCATTCTCATCCAGAGAGATTGTGTTGATGTCATAGATGATAGTCCACCACGAGAAAGTTTAGGCAGATCCTCCTCATTGAAGCCTGTTGATGATCCAATTGTTCCTTATGTACTGGGTCGGAAAGTCACCGTAAACCTCATCAGTGCACTTGAAGGGCGCGACCTTTCTGAGGAAGCCCACAATCAACCTCAAGATCGTGCAAGGAAACTTGATTTCTCGTTAATCATTAGCCGTCTTCAGCCCAACATGCAGTTGCCAAATTGGACGGGTTGTAATACATTACTGCGTAATGATAGGATCCCAACGCTGTCTAGAGTCGTCTATTTGCCTATTATCAATGCACCTGCCTCTGAATACTCGACGATCAACGCCATCCTTCAGAGAAGCACAGAAATTGCTAACAAAGTTGGTGTGAGGTATGCCTGTCTTGTGTTTGATGAAGCAATCTACTCCAAAGTTCAACAGATACGATGGAAACATGGTTCATACTTAGATCGCTTTATCGTACGATTGGGTGAATTCCATATGGCCATGGCCTTCTGTGGGGCGATTGCAAAGCTTTTTGGGGATGCAGGTTTGAAGGTTTGACCACTTAAATGTTGTTTCAAATTCTCATCACTAACATACAGTATGCTATATTACAGTAGCCAGGTGAAATACATTTATTCATGATTAAACTCTCTCTTTTTAGGATTTATTAATTGAAGCTGACCTTGTGGCGGAAGGGTCTGTGAAGGGAGTACTCTCAGGAAAGCATTATAATAGAAGCATACGAACACACAAAGTCCTTTATGAGGCATTTATGCTCATGCTATTCAGGTCTTTCCTGGAATCGTTGCCTGAACAACGTCAGGTTGAAATCAACAATTTTATTGGTAAGTAATGTATCATGATGAGAAGATCTTGTTTTTTCAGTGTACATCAACTTTGATCATTCTCAGTATTTTTCTTGTTTTAGTAAACACAATGATCCTTTTCTTTCTTTGAGCCTAATTTGTTAGTCCGTACCTCGAACATGGGTGATTCGATTTTTGTCCTTTTCTTTTTAGGATGTATGAGAGAATCATTTCCTCGAACGGAGTTTGAAGATCACGCACTTTCAACAGAACTTGATTTGCTGTTGAATGATTTCAACGATTACGTGGAGGCAAAGTCGTCAGTCAACCGTACAATGGCATATTGGCTACATTATTTACAGATGGTCCAAGTTCTTCTTCATTTCATCCGTGCCACCAGAGAAAATGACTGGACCCTTCACCTATCAGCAGTTCGTTCCATGCTTCCATGGTTTTTGCAGCAGATCGTGTAAATTATGCACGCTATGGTTCAATTTACTGGTTGGAAATGATTTCATTAGAAACATCACATACAGGTTATACTAAAATTAAACATTTACATTTACAATTATTGTAAAGTATACTGTTAAGATCTTCCTAGTTCTGAAAACTGTTTACTAATGTATATATGTTCATGCATGTTTACCATTAATGGATTGAGTTCAACTAATAACATGCAGCAATATTTTATGAAAGTAGGGGTGGGCCCAAAAGTAAAAAAAATAATTCTGTGATATTATTTGTTTAAGGGGCTACTCAGGGAATTGTCGAAAATTGGACATGCCAAAGACAAATTGACCACGGTTTTTCTTCGATACCATGTGACCAAGCAATGGAACAAACGTTTAATCGAGACTCCAAAACAAAAGGAGGTATATACAGAGTAACACACTTATTATAATATCCATTCCAATTTAACAACATTAATATATGGCTTAAAATATTTGGATATTGTATGCGAGCGACTTCAACAACAATACATTTAATTAATTTCCATAGGTATTGTTGGTTTTACACTCAATCGGTCAGCAGTTCAACGGTGGATCTTGGCTCAACCAGAGAGAGGGTCTATTAGTAGACAATGTTATGCTCTTGCTGGTCTTGCAGACGAAAGAAGGTACCGTTCTGAGCTAGTCTGACAATTTACTTTTATAGGTGCATCTATGTATTTCACTTTCCAATGAGTAACAGTAACGATTATTATCGAAAATGACTTGCTTTGTAATAAAGTTCTTAGTTGGCTTTGCGCTTGCTTTTCACAATTATGTTGTAAATACCAGCATACACTGTGCTAATCGCGGCTCATTTCTACAGATCACGAAAGGATCTGGATTCCAGCCAAATAAAATTTCACAATGGCGAGGTTGCAGGTGTTATTGAGACAGTGTCGAACATGACCAATCCATTTGACGATGACCTTGAAGACCTTGTCAACATCAGCAGTGGTGAAATTGCTACTCCTTCGGTATCTGACGACCTTTTGAAGTGCCTCGAAATTGGCGAACAGAAATTCAACGAATTTGTCACACAGAAAGTAACTAGCGAACAACCTGATATATTTACAACAATACCAAAGACAAATTTGAATACCTTTTCGAAAAAACCAGCAAATACTCGTGTTACGACAAAACAAGGTAAACTGGTTGATCTGCAGAATGATTCCAAGTTTATTTCTCGTTTATTGGCAATTGGTCAATCTCGCCAGCTTGACATGAAAGAACTTATGAAATACAGTTTGAGAAAGTACCCTGCACCATTTGCAACGAGTGATGGGCGTCTCGTAAAAACCCCAAAGTGCAAGCTTATTCACGAATTACTACGTGGAAATGACAGTAGCTCTACACCTTCAGGAAGAACCGATGTCTTATTGATTGATGGACTTGCTCTACTACAAACGATGAAAGATATTCCAGAAACTTTTGGAAGATTAGCTGAGAAAATTCTACATAGTATTATCAGTTCTGCAAGAATGGTTAATGCAACGAGAGTGGATTTCGTGTGCGATACGTACCCCCTTGTTAGCATCAAGAATATAGAGAGGGAAAGGAGATCATCGGCGGGTGTTACACGGATTCGTATTGGCAGTGCGAACCAAAAAGTCCCACGCCAATTCAAAAAATTCTTGTCTTTGGGAGAAAACAAGACGTCCTTGGTTGAATTTATTTTCCAGCACCTCACCTCTCTTGATCTGACGGGAGAAATACGTGGTATAAAGATGTTTTTCACCCATGGTCCGGACTGTCATGAATTATATGTTGATTGTAACAATGCTTTACATGTGAATGTCGTCCAAGAGTTGTTCTCCAATCAAGAAGAGGCGGATACCAGATTGATTCTCCATGCGCACCATGCCTCCTCAGACCATGAGACCACTACGATTCGTAGTCCTGACACAGACGTCTTCATCTTGCTGTTGTATCACAGGACTGAACTCAGCACATCACTAATTTTGGACACTGGGTCTGGTAATAACAGAAAGTTAATCGACGTCGGGGAAGTATATGATCGGTTAGGTTCCCGATTGTGCAAAGCATTAATGGGCTTCCATGCTTTTACTGGTTAGTGTTATTAATCCAACTTATCATGTATATTTTCCTAAATTACCGTGCTCATTATCTTTAAAAATCTTTAAAAATTACAAAAATGGCATTTCTTTTATGTTGTCAGGATGCGACAGTACCAGCGCGTTTCAAGGGAAAGGGAAGTTAACCTGCCTTAAGGTGTTAGAGAAGAGTCCTGATTTTGTAGATTCATTCACGAATCTTGGATCTTGCTTTACACCAAGTTCGAATTTGGAAGACGCACTTGAAGTTTTCGTGTGTCGTCTCTACAAGCAAGATGTTGACACCGTCAATGAAGCAAGGTTCAAATTATTCTGTTTGGGAAAGTATGGTGGTAATCAAATGCCATGCACGAAGGATGCTCTTAGTAAGCATGTGAAACGAGCTGCTTATCAAGCAGCCATCTGGTACAAGGCACTACAACCCGTTGTGGAGTATCCAGAGATCACCAACCATGGCTGGCTGGTAGAAAGTGAAACGAACGTGTACATTGATTGGATGGATCTTCCGCCGGCTCCAGATGGTATTTTAGAAAATGTAGATTGTTCCTGTAAGAAAGGCTGCTCCACTAATCGCTGCTCATGCTTTAAAGCAGGTTTATCGTGTACGAGCCTGTGCAAATGCCAAGATTGCACAAACGGAAATAACGAATGCAACGAAAATGATGATAGTGACAGTGGGAGCAGTTGCTTTGAAAGTGATGAGGAAAGTGAGGGTGACTGATATGCAGCAACAAGTATAATATCTTATACTTATGACGCATTCGTTTGACCATTTCGGAATAAGAATATATACCAAGGGCTAATAAAATTATTATCAACGTCAGTGACTGGCGCCATATTGTTATAGTTGTTTTTAGAACGCTCCCTCTTACTTTATCGTTTTCAGTGAAATTTTAACATAGATTTGCTGCAAAGTGTTATAATGTTTATTGTAGCGTCATTAATCTGCATTATTATGCTCCTGTAGCAGAATGCTGGGAATATACCCGGTACATGAAATTTGAGTCAATCGAAATGGTATTCTGACTAATAAATGCCATTGATATCAAGTATTCTGATACGAAATGCGGTCAAATGACTCCGTCAAATTCGTTTCACCTTCTCGTGTCAAAGTAGTTTTAAAAAGTTGATTAATGGAGTACTTTGTATTTGTGATGGTGTATTATACAGTGATCAAATATGAAGTTTGGCAATCATTGTGTTGAATGTGTTTTACCATTAGGAAAGTGTAGTCAGTGGGATATATGAACACGAATAGTGTCACAGAGTGAGTTCATAATCGTCCCCATGCAGCGCTTACTCTGCAATTATTCCTTTATTTGCCACAGTAAAGTCCTGACATCGGCCTTGCGTCGGCAAAAGCTTCACTGGTTGCGCCCGAAGTAAGCACCGAGGTACCAGCGGATGTATATCAGGCGCTCTGTAAATCTTTTTGTCCTATATACCACAGCCCAAAAACGCTGACTAATTATTTTTCAAAAACTTCGGCAATCTATAACTCGGTAGTGAATGATTGAAACTCATTGCCCCAATATAGTTTTTTTCTCCAATTTCATGTATCTATCCGATAGCATTAAGCATTTTTCGAAATTCGAACATTTTTACTTTTCGAAGGTATCGATGACGTCATAATCAGAATATGGTCGATTTCTCCTTATTGTGCACACTTATGACTGAGGGCCTTTTTGATTATTCATTGTGACCGGTTTCTCTACAGGATCATGAAAGAAATTCTTAGTCTCGCGATGGGTGCAACGGAAATCATTTTCTAGGCACATTTTTAACTTACAGGTGACGGCCTATAAAGGTTCTCCATCAAAACGCCTTCAAACACGCTTTCCCACGCCCAGCATAGTTTTAGTTTTTTGACGTGTTAAATACATATTATTTGTCCTCAACCTTTTCTCCACTTCCTGTAGATCTTCCGAGAGTTTTTCATGAAGTTCAGGAATTTCCTTCCAAATGGCGCTCGAAGATATGGTGGTGTCATCAGCATAGATATCCACAGTAGATACATAAATATTCAGAGGCATGTCGTTGACAAATAGCAAGAAAAGTACTGGTCCTAGAATTGAACCCTGGGGTACACCCTGCTTGATAGGAAGTTGTTCAGATAATAGATTCCCTAATTTGATATACTGTTTCCTATTACTTAGATATGATTCAATCCAACTGACAGCTGAAACGCTAGTACCGTAAACAGACAATTTATAAACAAACAGTTTATGGTCAAATGACCTGTCCTAAAGGCTGATTGCAGTTTATATATTAGGTTATTATCACGTAAAAACTTAAAAAGCGACATGTTTTTCAAGGATTCTTGAGAGAATCGGTAGGATGGATATTGGATGATAGTTGTTTGTATCATTCCAAACACCTGCTTTATGCAGTGGGGTCACCTGTGCAATCTTCCATTTATCGGGGAACATATTTGTTTTTATGGACAAATTTAGTATTTTACATAGCAGACTAACAAATGCAGGAAGGATTTCCTTGATGACGCAGACACTGATACCAGTCGCTTTATTGTTGGGAATTTTCTGGATTATTTCAGTAATTTGCTCTGTCGTGATCTCTGGTATATTAAATGTGGTATCGACATTTAGACGAGAGGAAACAAATTATCGTAATTTCGTAGTGAAATAATTATTTAATGTATTTGCAATCTACACCTTATCGCTTATTGTGCCATCTTTTATATCAACTAGCGGTTTAATTGTCCCACTCAATGTTCGTAATGCCTTCCAAATACCTCTTGGGTTTCCTTTGTTTTCATCTATTTTCTCACGAAAATATTTTCTCTTTGATTTTCTAATTAAATTAGTGGTTTTGTTTTTCGCCTGTGAATAATTAGCCCAGTCAACTGGTTTATCAGACTTGCATGCTTTTACCATTAAATCATCCCTTTGTCTTATTGATTGAACTATTTCCTTTGTCATCCACGCTGGTTGGCTTGGTTTCTTAACGCGCTTGCTTTTGAGTGGAATATGATTATCAAGGACTTCATTAAGCATTGTTTCCACAGTTTGCAAAGCATCGTTTACTATTACTATTACTATTCAAATTCTTTAAGTCACAGTACTCAAAAGTATTGTTTTGTTTTGGCTGCTTTTCTAACCGATGATTGTTATATGCTACAGAATCCAAATAGTTTATATTAAAATCTCCTAACACATATGTTTCGCGATTCCAAAGGTAAGCAGCCTCGAAGTTTGATTCTATTTTATCATCGGTCTCCATTGTAGATCCCGGGGGACGGTATATTGCTCCAACCAGAATAGGACGTTTAGATCTATGCGAGTTTATATTCAACCATAGCGATTCGACTTCTTTGTGGTCAAGCCCCAAGACACAAGTTTCCTTTATTTTATTACTAACGTACGCCTTTCCTTTCGTCTGGACCGATCTCTCCTATATAACGTGTAGCCAGGTAGTTCTGGTATACTGTCAGGTTTACTTGTTTGAGAAATGTTTCAATTAAGAAGAGAATGTGAATTTCATAATTCATCGAAGTCAACAACAGTCTAATTTCCTCAAGTTTGATATCCGTCAAATGATTTACGTTCCATTGCCCTATCTTGAGACCGTTTTTCCTGGTAGAATTACATTGCACAAACTAAACTCATTTATGCTGTTGTTTTGAGTTACTGGGCCAGGATTTCGAATATTCACACCACTTCGTACTAGCATCATAACTTCAGGGTTGAAAGTTGTGGTCGAATTTGAAGTAAATCCCAAAGTCTCTTCAAATAACGTTGTACTACGCAAAGGAGATTCGTACGTTATGAAAGTAGCAGAGACCAAACGATCAGACCTTCGTAAAAGTAAAATGCCGAAGAACATTGTTGTCGCTCGGAGCTGAATACCAGGTAGTCAACATAATACTCGCATTTCTAATAAAAACGTCGCTGGATACGAGATTTTCTCTCCAAAGATTATTTCTAATATACCAAGCGAGGATGGTCATCATTTGAAACACAATTTGCAGTAATAATCAGTATGAACAAGCTCAGTATATACTTCATGGTAAGAATACATATAGTCGCCATATTATATTATTATGTAACATACATATATGCATATGGATGCATATGCATATAGTCGCCCTGCATATAGTTGCCATACCATAGTTTCTACACAGTTTCTATAGTGTACTTGGATAACTTCAAGCACTTCTACAACTCAGTACACTTCTACAACTCGGTACACTTGGATGACTTCATGCACTTCTATACAACTTGGTACACTTGGATAACTTCATGCACTTCTACAACTTGGTACACTTGGATAACTTCATGCACTTCTACAACTTGGTACACTTCTATAACTTCATGCACTTCTACAACTTGGTACACTTCTATAACTTCATGCACTTCTACAACTTGGTACACTTGGATAACTTCATGCACTTCTACAACTTGGTACACTTGGATAACTTCATGCACTTCTACAACTTGGTACACTTGGATAACTTCATGCACTTCTACAACTTGGTACACTTCGATAACTTCATGCACTTCTACAACTTGGTACACTTCTATAACTTCATGCACTTCAATAACTTGGTACACTTCTACAACTTCGTGTACTTCAATAACTTCATGCACTTTTATGACTTAATGCACTTCAATAACTTGGTGTACTTGGATAACTTCATGCACTTCAATAACTTGGTACACTTGGATAACTTCATACACTTCAATAACTTGGTATACTTGGATAACTTCATGCACTTCTACAACTTGGTACACTTCTATAACTTCATGCACTTCAATAACTTGGTACACTTCTACAACTTCGTGTACTTCAATAACTTCATGCACTTTTATGACTTAATGCACTTCAATAACTTGGTGTACTTGGATAACTTCATGCACTTCAATAACTTGGTACACTTGGATAACTTCGTACACTTCCATAACTTGGTACAATTGGATAACTTCAGGCACTTCAATAACTTGCTGCACTTCGATAACTTGGTACCCTTGGATAACTTCATGCACTTCGATATAATTTGGTGCACTTCAATAACATCATGTGCTTCAACAACTTGGTACAATTCAATAATTTGGTGAACTTCTATAACTTTGTGCACTTCTATAACTTCATGCAACTTCAATAACTTGGTGCAATTCGATAACTTGGTACACTTGTATAACTTCATGCACTTGAATAACTTCATGCCCTTCGATAACTTGGATAACTTCATGCACTTCTATATAACTTGGTGCACTTCTATAACTTGGTGCACTTCGATAACTTGGTGCACTTGGATAACTTTGTGCACTTAAATAACTTGGTACACCTAGATAACTTCATGTACTTTCAATAACTTCATGCACTTTTATGACTTAATGCACTTCAATAACTTCATGCACTTATGATACGACTGCCATATCACACATATATATTGCGTTGAGATTAATGTTACTATTTGTTATTCCTTTAACAGAAAAGGCATGCTTTTAGCTAGCTGAGAATGTATAGTTATAGAACAGGCGGTGTGCGAACTGGCAGCGCAAAGCATGATGGGCGAAAATAAAAATCCGTTCATTTGCATGTGTTGACTATGGTTGAGTGAACATCAATTTCAAAAGGTTCATGAATATTCAATATGGGAATTAATGGTCTGTTGCCTTTTGTCAAAAAATACAGCAAAGAATGTAACTTGCAGATATTTTCGGGTGAAACTGCAGCAATAGACGCTTCTTGTTGGATACATAAGGCATTATGTGTATCTATTGACAGAACTGGAAGTCGCGAAAGGTAAGCAATTTCTTGGGAAATTTTGTTGAACATCATTCACATAAATTATTATAAAATAATTGTATGAAAACTATTATACACATGGTACGTTTAGCCTAAGACCTTATAACGACTCGACGTTTGTTTATATTTATACTGATATTTATAGACTTGGTGATATTTTTGAAGCACATCTACGGATAGTAAAAAAATCCGGGGTTATACCATTTGTTGTCTTCGATGGATTTGCCCTGCCTGCAAAAGCTAGCGAACATGAAAGACGGCAAATGTGAGTACATATTATAAGAAAGTCAATGTTGTTATTGTTTTGTCCAATATTCCCAGTCTGTTGAGACCCAAACTTGTCGTGTTTTATTTCTTAAGTTTTATCTTTTATTTGCAGTGTACGTGAAAAGATTTTAAAACAGGCTGAAAAACCAGGCATATCAAAATCTGAAGTAAATAAGTTACATAGCCGAGCTGCATCAATGACCTTCGAAGATATTGTCGTTTGCATAAATGTATGTAATTACATTAGTAGACAAACTTGTCTATGTAAAAATGATATTAATTTGTAGGCGAAATAAATAATGGCAGTGGTATTGCAGTGTTTTATAAACTATTGACGCATTGTCTATTTATTTTCTTTGAAAGATTTGTTTGGCACACAATGTAAAGTATGTTGTGTCACCTTATGAAACTGATGCACAAATTGCTCACATGCTTTTAAATGGCCATGCAGATTTTGGGATCACAGAGGATTCGGACCTGTTGGTTTACGGATGTCAGAAGGTTTGTAAGGAGGAACCTGGGAATTATACTTTAACTCAACCAAGTAAAAGTTACATAATTATTAATATGGAACAACTGACAAGGTAGCCTCCATAACACAGGTATTGTTCAGCACAAAAACGTGTAGTTTGTTGGATGACTGCAAACATTATTGGACTGAGAGGCACATTCTCTACGCAGTTAGTCATTTAAATTCCAGACACCACACCTCAGGCCCGCATACTCAGGCAATTACCTCCTATTCACTAGTTTACCCCTTTATGCCTAGAGTGAGGGTTTGGTGGGGGTTTGCAGGAGGTTTTGAATGACTGGTGCATAACTAGTTTGTAAGTTAGAAAACTAATTTATTTACATGTCTGCCTGTTAGGTGATGGTTAAACTCAAACTAAGTGGAGATGGTGAATATTTCCAACTTGAAGAAATATTGGGTGGTTTAAATCTAAACCAAAACCAGTTTCGGCAAATGTGTATAGCCGCTGGTTGTGACTACCTTACAAATGTGAAAGGTGTTGGCATATGCACAGCATTTCGTTTTGTAAAACATTCAACTGTGGATTTGTTGGAACTATTGATAAAGAAAGGAGGAACTGAGGACTACAAAAATTGTTTCAGCAAGGTTGAGAAAGTTTTCAGACACCAAACAGTATTTGACTTGAATACCAACTCAACTGTTCCCCTGGAGAAATGTGAGGTTGATCTTCCTGAAGATGTCCAGTATCTCTGTGGGAAGTATCCTTATACCGTAAATTAAATGATTGTCTATAGATTATCTGAAGAATTTGCAATACAAAATATTTTTTTCAGTTGAGTTATCATTCTTAACTTACTAAGTAAACTGGCAGATGGCTATGCAAATGAAATGGCTGTTGGCAACATCAATACAAAAAGTGGGGAAAAGGTTAATTCTCATTTAGTCAAGGTAATATATTGTGACTAGTCCTTCTATTATACCAAATTTTCCCAAATATCTTTAGCCCATTTGTTCTAATGCACCCACTTCAACTGAAATTAATTCCTGTGTCATATAGTATATCAGGGCTGGTGTCATATAATATGTTGTAACCATTCATAGGACCAAGCAACTGGTGAACAAAATGGTCATGAGAATTCTGAATTGGTCGCATGCACACAATTGCCAAACTCCGATGGTAAGTTGAAGTTATGAAGTGCACCAAGTGTTTTTTGTTGTCTGAAGTGTTTTACAAACTCAAGAGAACAGTTATAAAAATCATGTGGTGAACAGTCAAGTGAGTTCAATTGTTCTGAAGTGTTCAGTTGATTGGTTGCTGTGTTGAGTTTTGCATTTAAAATACACTGTCATTTTTTTTACTGGTTCTATAATTTATAGTTAGAATGTTTCACAGAATTAAACTGACACAAAAAATTGACATGACATTGTATTTTTTGTGTAATAAACACATTTAAAAAAGTCTTACTGTGGTCTATACATTGAACACAAAATATATGTGACAAGATTGTTGTATTTGCTAATTTAGTTATTCATTAATTTACCAAATTAATTTACCAAATTAATTTGCCAAATTAATTTACCAAATTTGTGGACATGGAAGTCCACAAATGTGACACCTGCAAAGGTTCTTCTTCATTGACAAATTCTGGAGAGGGAATACTGGGGGAATCAGTTTGGAGATCTTCACAGGTTGTAGGTGTGGTTACTGCGTTATCACTAATAGACAAGTTGCATATGCTCAGGTCAACATGTTCTATCATTTCAAGATAGTCTTCTTCATTGACAAATTCTGGAGAAGGAAAAATGGGTGAATCAGTTTGGAGATCCTCACAGGTTGTAGGTATGGTAACTGTGTTGCCAGTAATAGACAAGTTGCATATGCTCAGGTCGACATGTTCAAATATTTCAAGATCTTGTTCCATGTTCACAGGAGGAGCTGTCTCCAAATCAATTGATGAATGCTGCAATGCCTCTTGGATAATGTCAACTTCTACCACATCAGTACTATGTCCAGGATCACTTGCAATTGGCAAATCTTTTTCCCAGTCTGAACCTCTCTCGTACTGCCACATTGGCCCCCTGTGTAGACATAACCACTTATGGCCAAACTGAGTATACATTGTCTCCAGCCATGAGGCATAATGTTCTTCCATATGAAGATTAACCGTTGTATCACTGGCAAAGACGCGGATATTGTAATCGATCAAACCATAAGGCATCCGATTTAAAGACATTCTTGGGCTTGTACCTTCAAAACACTTGCTTAAGCCATAAATAAGATTGGGTTTACTCTCACGAAAGAGTGTTTTCATTGCACCAAGGCTTCTTGTCAGAAAATCATTGTTGACAAATGTGAAGAAGTCTTGGCCATCTTCAGCAATAACACACTGATTAAATATGTGATACAATACTTGCATCTTCATCCGCAATGACATTGAGCTTGAAAAACATGATACAAAATCTTTTATCACATCCCCAACAGTAACAGAACTTGTATGTCTTTTTGCACCAGCATTTGGGGAACACTTGAAGATAGGTGATAAACATTCTTCATTGATAAATCTTGGTGGACTACTCAGGCAAGCATTATCAAATGAGGAGGTATTGAGCAGGTAGTCAATGTTCAGTGCCTGCTCTGCCTCTGACAAACATTTGTATTGTTTTGATAGATGTTTTGTGACCCTTGTGCGACATGATGGACCTTTGAAAGGAAACAGAATGATGAACACTAGCTACATGTATTTCACTTATACTGGCAATGGCATAACCACTGGATGCAACCGAAAATAAAAACATTTTATACCAATAACATCTAATACCTATATAATATTAAAATAGTTGACCTGACTGCTGGTAAATTAGTCAGTGTAGAATAAAATCCCCACATGTGCCAAAATAGCCAAATTTCTGTTTATCCTCCTTTATCACGCTTAAAATTATAAATAATAGATATGCTATAAAACATTAACATTTTGCTAACCTGTTCTAGTAGAGTTGCATGCCTTGTTCACTGCACCTGCCACAGCATCCCAGAATTTTGCATCACTTTGCATAGGCCATCGGTCTGAGTAGGCATCTTCCCAATATAAACAAATATACTGTACTAAAGTAGAAGTTTCTTCTTCCGACCATTCCCTGTGTCCAGATGACTTAGGTTTTTCAGAAAAAAGGCTTTTTCTCGAAGTTCCCTTAGTTGCCACTCGTTTATTTTCAGGCTTACCTGGCGTATTGCCTTCCACAACAATAGGCCGTTTAGAAGCCATACTAGCCACTTTATAGTAGGAATCTAGGACAAATTCAAAACCGAAATATTATATGATGCGATGGAGAGCGTTCGAGAGCGTTCATACACCGATCTAAACAAAGAGTTAAAAAATCAATTTAGGCTATTTTCACGTGTCAAACATTCACCGACAAATTCTTAGTGCAACCCAAAGTAGGAGTTAAAATTTCACCACATGAGTGCGTCTATTTGTTACGTATCTGCACGCGTTCAATATATGAAAATTCTATCTTGAAAACACATCTTTACTTTTATAAGACATTTATCGTGTAAATAAAGTAAAATGCCTAACGTTATACTGGTAAAATAAACGAGAAAACAAGCCTGAAAACTTACCGGATTACAACTCTTTCGTCGCCATATTGGAAAATGTTCGACCATCATGCTTTGCGCTGCCAGTTCGCACACCGCCTGGTTATAGAATGTAATTATTAAGGTATCACCCCCTTCACTGTAACTGTTAACCAGTGCTATATTTACAGTAGATAACTCACTATCAGGTAATATTGATGGCAAACTATGTATACTCTACATTGTCACATAACCAAAACAAAGCATTAAACAAGAGGCTTACATTTGTTATAAAACAAATTTCCAAACCACACATTCCCGAATTTTTACATCTATTTAACACAATAACAAATTTTTGGAAATATTATGCTCTAAATTAATATAATTAAGTCAATATTTTTCCTTGTTTGTATTGCAGGACATTCACATGCTATTATTATACATTGTCGTAATTTCTGCATCACTGCAACTCTGCAAGTGCTCAAACTCTTGTTTTTCTTGGTCTCTTTGGCGGTAGATCAGCGTTGCATGATAGGGCATCACGCAACTTCTTTACTTCCGGATTATCTGGAATAAAAGCCGAGAACATACATTATTTAATGATGCATGGGTGTATTCTCACGGGCATATGACTGTCTGACTGTTTCTTCAAAATATAACTTTCCTAAATAATGCTACAGTAATGGGTTCATTTATGAGAGAGCATTATATGAAATCCAGCTGTGTTAACTTGGTGCAATTTTTCCCTTTACTGTACTTCAGCTAAATTAACAACAGGGCCAGCTTAACATAGGATTTTTACAAAAATACTATCATATCTGAATGCAAAATGAAGAGGTTCTAATAATTGTATAAAAAATTGAATGTAATAAACAACAATTATCATATGAAATTGGTACGGGTACCATTTTTATCCATGCTGGTTCAAAGAATCGGGCGTAGTGTAAAAGGAGCCTTTAAATCCTGGTACGCGTAATGTTTTACCTTGAATGACTGATAGTGAAATTCTGGACAAATTATTTTGTTATATATAGGAATTAATGGACGTTGGTATCAAAATTAATATATGAAATCACCTGTGTCGTTTTTGTTTCTTAGTTTGGCCTCTGTACCTGTGTTGTTTTTGTTTTTTAGTTTGGCCTCTGTACCTGCACACTTTTTATTTTCAAGAGGATCTTCTAAAGAAATAAAAAATATATAAATAACCTATCAACTGGCAGTACCCTGACAATGACGAGGGAAAATCGTTTTGCGTTAAGGTGCGTTTACACGCTGCGATTTGTTGGGCAGATTTCAGATGCAGGTTCATGATATTAGAAATATACGTGGCAAACTTAATCATGAAGACATCATCAACTCAAAACAATCATCATTAACATTCAGCAAAACCTAAAATCGGCCAGACAAATCACAGCGTGTGAATGTACCTTTAGACAGAGTAAAATGTAAAATACTAAAGTACTGGGCCGAATCTGGGCACAGTGCCAGCTATAATTCCACAAAACCTTGGGCAAAAATTATTTTGAGATTTGTTTGGCAATTTCTCTGGAAAATTGGTTGAAAGGTTGGCCATGGAAGTTTGTACGTATCATATATGAACCTGATGAAATACCTAATTGGCTATTGAGAGAATACTCATTCCTGCTAGCATTGCCCATGACCTATATTCTTCAACCTGTGTGTCCAATGCATCAGAAACCTGCAAAGCTTGTATGGTTAAAGACAAGATGAAACAAAGTTATTGACGGCCATTTTCGTATGCTCCAAACGACAGAATCCATGTACGTTTTGGCAATGGAGCAATATGTTTGAGAATCCCAAACTTATCTGCAAACATAGAATGGTGTGTAGAGTGCGTAAAGTGAAGAAAGATGGTCCTAACCAAAACAGACAATTTTACTGCTGTCCTAAGAAAGATAGTTGTAATTTCTTCGAATGGAAACCCAGACCTGCCAACTCTCACAGATTTCCCATGTGACACACGGATTCAGGCTCATCACACGGTCTCACAGAAATATTTTCAAATCTCACGGATTCACAGTTTTGAAATTTTAATTACCACTCGAATTTAAAATTGAAGAGATTGAAGTAAAATAAAACCAGACACTGATAGTATAAATGTAAAAAACTAAAAGTACATCGACAGATTTGTTAAATTTGTATATTTTATGTGGTTGCCATCTTGAATAATTACTATGCACATGCAGTATGTTCCAGTGTTAACCGCAGGCGCAACACAGGAAATTTACTGCAAGAAAATGGCGGAAGCAGAATCTTCTGAAACTAGTGAAACAGAAAGCGAAGAAGAGATTTTTGAGTCCTCTAGCCCTGCTAAGAAGCCAAAGTCAATGAAAAAACCGCACATTGGTGCTGCAAAGTGTCAATGCACATTTAATAGTGAGTGGTGTAAAACTTATCCAATTAAAAGTGTGAGGAACGATAAGCACTCGTTCTTTTGTATCCCATGTGGAAAATCCTTGGTGTGTTCACACCAAGGCATTAAAGATGTTAAAGTTAATTGTGCAGGACAGTTGAATAAAAAGCATACACAAGCCTCTAAGAGTAATACATCACTGTTAGATTTATTTGCAGCTTTGACAGCAGACAAAGTGACGGCAACAAACTTTTTAATTCAACACAATCAGCCTATCTCCACTTCAGACTATCTGGGCCCCATGTTCCGGGCAATGTTTCCAGAGAGTGATATCGCAAAACACTACGCCCGTGGAAGAACTAAAACTTCAGCCATAATTAATCAGGCCTTAGGGCCTCGCTGTCATGAGTATGTGGTGAAACACATTAAGAAACATCTGTTCAGTTTAGGAATCGATGGATCAAGTGATCCTGACGTTCAAAAGATGAACCCGATGATGGTAAGAATTTTCGACATCAATGGTCCTAAAACAGTTTCCTCACCTTATCGATAACATGTGCGTAACAAGTGGGAGAGATGCGTCAAAGGCAGACACCAAGATGGAAGAAGATCACATTGGATGGACTCAAGCTGTGAGCCTATCAGTAGACAATACTAAGTCTATGATCGGAGCCCACAATTATTTCGCATCCCGCTGTAAAGTTCAGAATGAGGATATTTATGTGCTGGGATGTCATTGTCATTTAGCTCACATTGCAGCAAGCAATGCTAATGACGCATTTGTGGAGATATCTGGAATTAACATAGAAGACCTTCTGATTGATCTGTATTATTGGTTTGAAAAAAAGCACCAAAAGAAAGGGAGTTCTTGTAGAGTATATGGAGTTCTGTGATCAAGACTACATGAAGGTTCTTAAACATTCATCAAATCAACAAGATGGCTTTCATTAGAACGATGTGTTGAACGTTGCCTTAAGAAGTATGCCGGACTGAAGTCATATTTTTTAAGTGAAGACTTTGCAGACGCAAGATTTCAAAGACTGCGCAAAGCTTTTGAAGATCCACTTACAGAGGTTGTGCTGTTTTTCCACCATGCTTCTATACCTCTTTTTACAAGCTTTAACAAGCTTCTGCAATCAGACGAGCCACTTGTTCATGATGCTGTAACTAAATTCACCAGAACTCTGGGAAATCGTGCGCACTTGCGATTGCCGCAGTCCTTAACCAGGAGATTCCAGCATCTGCACAAAGTCGCAGAAGCTGTCTTAGTTATAGGCCACAGCAATGCAGGAGAGGAACGCCTGTTCAGTATGGTTCGCAAGAACAAAACTGATAGCCGGTCTGCTCTTGATAGCCAGTCTTGACGATAGCCAGTCTTGACGGCACTCTTTCAAGTTTGCTTTCCATGAAGTTACATTATCCTGAAGAGTCTACCCCATGCTATATGTGGAAACCAGAAGAAGGCCTTATGAAAAAGGCAAAAGGAGCAGCAAGGGCATATAACAATGAACATTTATAAATGAACACATGTCATTGTGATAACAGTTAAAATGCATTGAGAAGAATGTATTTAAAAAAATGAAAGCTATTCTACTGTACTTTGCAAGGTTGGAAGCCACCCTCATCTCATGAAATTTCTTTAACAAGAGGGTGCGGTTAAAAACTGGAATGGTGTTTCTAATTAGTTATGGTACATTATATTATATTATATTATATTATATATTATATTATATTATATTATATTATATTATATTATATTATATTATATTATATTATATATATAATATTATATATATAATGCAAAAGCTCACTTCCCTTGTGGTCGTTTGAGCACTCTGGCCCCAAGACACTTCACACATGTCTGGATGCGCATGTGTCTGAGTATTGTACCACATGCGCTTGGTGAGGGCGAGAGTATGGTGTATATATACGAAGTCACTCGCATCTAGACTGCGTTACAAGCTGCACTGACGAGCCGTTGAACGGCGAAACATGCATGTCTGCAGATTTGACTATTATATATATTATATATTATATCCGTGGCATTACGCTGTTGAATGTAATCGGAAAAATATTCGAACGATTAATACTCGATAGATGGACCCCTTTTTTCATCAGAAGGGGATTTCCTAACAGCATGCAATATGCGTACCAAAAAGGGAAAAGCTGCCTTGATGCAACGTTGTCACTAAAAGAAGCTGCACTACATAACATTGAAAATGGTAGCAAAGTTTATTGTTGTTTCTTGGACACCACAAAAGCATTCGATACTGTGTGGATCCCTGGCCTCTTCTACAAATTGTTCAATCTTGGTATTAAAGGGAAAACTTGGAGACTCCTCAGAAATTGGTACTCCCAGTTAACAAGTCGCACTATGTTTGATGGTGTACCGTCTGCCGAATTCCCGATTTTACAAGGAGTAAGACAAGGAGGTGTTTTGTCACCAACGACGATTTACCTAACATTTTTGACGAATGCGGTGAAGGCCTTTGGCTGAACAATCTCCAATGCAATCCAGTTATGGTCGCCGATGACATTGCCATAATGTCCACACGTGTTAAGGGTCTACAAGTCATGCTGGACTCTTTGGAACGTTACAGTATTAAATGGCGTTTCGAGTTCAGTCCATCCAAAACAACTATAGTAACTTTTGGCGAATCTACGCAAATGCGGAACAAGCTTAAGAATTCCCGCCAGTGGACTTTGTATGGTGTTAAAATAGAAGAAAAGTAAAGTTGGCCACATGTTGGAATAGAACTATCCGGGAATTTTTCGAGCGTAAAACGCACACTCAATGCTTGTGCAAAAGCAAAATCAACGATGGCAAATGTTTCCAATATCGGCACTCGTCCGAATGCTCTAAATCCAATTTGTGGTGCCAATCTATTGTGCACTGTTGTGTAACTCAGCATGAAACAACATCAATTGAAAGAAGTCTGCGCTTCAATGCGAAGTGTATTCAAGGTTTAGATCCTAATACCAGATCTGAAGCAGCAGTTGGAAGTTTAGGCCTGTGGTCAATGGAAGGTTACATCGACAAGGCCAAGTTAATGTACTTCGGTCCTTATGTTTATCAAGTCCAACAATGGTTGCAAAACAGATCTTCATCAATCGCCTTTTCTCATACCTTACAAATCCACGAAAACAAAAACTTAGCTTCTTTCCTGATATAATCCGCATTTTACAAAAATACAACCTTACAAGGTATCTCACTACTTATATTGGCGAATTAACCTTTCCAACAAGGAACACCTGGAGGAAACAAGTTTATATTGAAATCAAGAGATACGAGGAGCTAAAATGGAGAAACAGCATGTTAAACAAAGAAGAACTCGTTTTCTTTAAAGAAGTTCATACGAAACTGGAACCCCTACACCTCTGGAAGTTGGCAAGAAGAAATTCTCACTTGAAATTTTCAATATTGAAAGTAGCAAAGATTGTTTGTGGAAATACTCCGAGACTTTTCAATTTGTGGACAAAATGTGATGAGACAACCCGCTGTATTTTTTGCAAAGTTCAAGTTTGGAATGTTAACTTCCATTTTATTATGAGATGTTCACACACAAGTAGCTGGCGGAACAAAATGTGGGACGAGATATCAGATAGTCTTCCGACAAGTATTTTGGCTATTCTTCACTCAATGGATGATGTCGAACTATACATATGCTAACTCAGCAGACGTATTTACCATGGATGCGGAAACGAAGGCCTGATGGACGAACTTTCTTTAATTGTTGTCAGACATATTAACATGCTGTTAACTATAACAGAACAAACTAGCTTTAATTAGAACTGACCATTCATGAAATTAATCATTTTTTAATTTTTTGTTTGTTGACATTTTATATATTTAAACATTTTATAGTTTTCTTTTAAATATTGTACTTAGATATCTTCAATATTGGAGGAATTAAAGTTTGTCTATATTATATTATATTATATTATATTATATTATATTGTTATATATATTATATATATTATATATAAATCTGCAGACATGCATGTTTCGCCATTCAACGGCTCGTCAGTGCAGCTTGTAACGCAGTCTAGATGCGAGTGACTCCGTATTTATACACCATACTCTTGCCCTCACCAAGCGCATGTGGTACAATACTCAGACACATGCGCATCCAGACATGCGTGAAGTGTCTTGGGGCCAGAGTGCTCAAACGACCACAAGGGAAGTGAGCTTTTGCATTATAGCTTATTAGCCACCAATATATATTATATATATTATAGAAGAGATTTATTGCCCCCAATTCTGGAGAGACTTACAAATTTTCAAAAGATCACTAACAATATACATACATAACCTAACCCTAAGATAAAAGTTACAAATTACATCAATTTATACATGCAGGCACTCTGCTAAACATAGCAAGTACACTTCGAGCTACTATAAGAAATTGTACTCTGTCCACCTCGTTATTACCATCAATGTTCAAGCCTCCAAGAAGGCTGTCGTAAATATCAGGATCTGACCTATTAAACAGGTTTGACATGCTCCTTATACATATATTATCATATAAATTATCCCACATCTGATTGCGTTCATTAATTGTTGCTGGACATTTCATAACAAAATGGAATCCAATATCACACAGTGCTTTCGTGCATAGGCTGCAAATATAAAATTCACCCCGATCTTCCGTCGCTGATACAATGGACTTAGGAATATTTCCGCACATCAGGTTAACCATATTAGTCATAATTATACGGTCAAATGGATAGTGTTTCAGAACCTCCCAGTGGATAAGTGGTTTGAGCTCATGATGTATTTGAGCATAATGTACAAGGTTGGGTTTATATGCCATCGTCGTCCTCATGACATATTCCTCATATTCATATATTTTCCTCAATACCAGTTTTCTCCAAACTTCTTTAGAAGGAATTATGCATATATTATATATATTATATATATTACGTGTAGGTCTAAACCTACGAAACGCAAAGAGTGCTCGACAACATATAGTTAGAGCAAATTATAGATTTTCGCTTACCTCAAAACTTGTCTGCAACAGGCTGTTTCATCTGTAAAAGAATCATATGATTCTTTTACAGATGAAACAGGTATATTATATATATTATACTATAATGCAAAAGCTCACTTCCCTTGTGGTCGTTTGAGCACTCTGGCCCCAAGACACTTCACGCATGTCTGGATGCGCATGTGTCTGAGTATTGTACCACATGCGCTTGGTGAGGGCAAGAGTATGGTGTATAAATACGAAGTCACTCGCATCTAGACTGCGTTACAAGCTGCACTGACGAGCCGTTGAACGGCGAAACATGCATGTCTGCAGATTTGACTATTATATATATTATATATATTATATATGTTATATATATTATATATATTATAGATTTTCGCTTACCTCAAAACTTGTCTGCAACAGGCTGTTTCATCTGTAAAAGAATCATCAGGCAGTTTACAAGTATCGAAAGAAATGACCGCTTATATGCTTCCTGCCGGGGCGTGGGGGTGTGTGTGGGAGACAATGTGTGCATGCATGGCTTTGTTGGCGTTGTTTACGCGAAATTTGTTACGATGACGACATCGTGAAATTATTTCAGCTCTTTTGTTGAGTAAACAATCCTTGTTTTTTTCTTTCAAAATACAAAATTTTTCTTCTAAACATAAATTGCATCGTTTTGATCCTCCCGTATACGAAATAGAATGTTTTAAAATTTGCCAATTAATACTGAAATCCTTATTGTTTTCTTTCAATGTCCAAATATATTTCGAAAGTTCCTTGTCATTTGCATGCTTTTTATGCTGAAAAGATTTAGTGTGGTTGGCCAATCGCTCTTTGAATGTGGTTGCAGTCATGCCAATGTAATTTTTGATTGTTGTTTGTGTTGCTTACTGTGACTGTTGCTTTGTATACTATGTCCCTAGTCATGCATTGTTTTTGAAGCGGGCAAATGGTGTTTTTTCTACAACTGCAATTGGTAGTGTCCCTCTCCTGTGGCTTGTTATTTCTAGATATGCGTGCATTGTGTTTAGTGATTACTGACTTAATATAGTTCATGCAGCTATAGCTTACTTTAACTGTATTTCTGTTAAAAATTTTATGTAGCTTGTGGTGCGGTGGAAAATGCTTGTCAATTAGACTAAGGAAATTACGTCCCATGTTTGTGCTAACACTCTTGCTAAATGATGTTGCGTTGCCTATTCCTGCGTTGTTTTTGCGGTGTGTGCTGAGTGTACCTAAGTTCATGATTAAAGTTGCTATGCCTAAGTGCGTTCTGATATATGGGTGCAGATTCCTGAAAAGTTTGCTCATCTGATGAAAGAAGTGCGATGCGCTTGTTAATTGATGCAGGTAGTTGCCTTGTGATGCTCGGTGGGTGATTAGAGTGCATATTTATGTATAGTGGATCGTCATTGGGCTTCCTATAGGGCCTATGTTTTCCATTGTTAAGGTCGAAAGTTACATCTAAAAAGTTTACAATGCGTAAATTTGATTCGGCGGTAATTTTTAGGTCAAACTGCTCGAAAATTTTGTGGAGATATTTTCTTGTTTTGTCTGCTAAACATGCTGATTTACTTTTTATAATAGCCAAACCGTCATCTCTATATAGGCCGATGCTTTCTTTGCCAAATTTCTTACTCAGGTGGTTTAAAATGAAAAGGCCTACTAACTCACAAATTTCCGCGCTGTCGAAACTGCCCATGCTAACGTCAAACAAACTATGGCTATCTTTTTTTATCCATGAAATTCCGGTATTGAAAAGGAGAGATTTTCTAGCGTGTTTTATTATTGAAATATCGTTTTCAGGTATAGTAGCCAAATTTGAAGCCCAAGATAAAGCTTGGTCCAATAGTTTTTCAGAAATAGATGGATAGAAATCGACAATGTCAAACGAAATAAAACTGTGTCTGTCCTTATCTTTTATATTGCCAAACCACTGAATAACTTGTTTTGTATTCCTCCATTGATTTAAATTCAGTTTTTCTCTCAAATTGGAATTAATTTTGTCCAAAATAACTTTGCTTATTTTTCCGGATTCGCTTTTAGCGGGATTAATTAATCGGCATTTTGGATTGTTTTCGAAATTTTCTTTGTGATCTTTTAAAGATATAAATGCTTCGCGTTTTTTCATTTTTTCAATTCTGTCGCCGATTCCTACATTGTTCGAAATAGTGTCCTCGGATCTATAGTGTCCTCGGATCCATGCTTATATGTTTTTGTGATGTTGTCATGTACGAGCTTGTTGTATGTGTCGAGCGAGGTTTCATAAATATTCCTAGTTTTGTCTGCAAAAATGAAAATGTTGGGAGACGAATTGATTTTCTTTAGATCGTTAGTCAAAGATTTCTGAAATTGGTTCCTATATGGCCGAAATTGTAAATTTTCGATTAATTTTATAAGGTCGTCTTCGAAAGGTTTCATTTCCGGAATAGAAGGAGGTGTTTTGTTGGATGCAAGGCCGAAATGGTTGTTTTGGTTTTCACATTTTTGGTTTTTATTAAGAAAGAAATTAGCTTTCCATCTCATACGTTTTATAACACTTTCCACTTTTTCAATCAAATTTTTCAAATAAGCGTCCTGTGATGGTATAGGGATATTCTTTACCTTCAGATTACTTCACAAAACAGTGTGTAGTTTACTGTGCGATGTTTATTTTCTGTTAACCTTCGCAGTGTAAGGATGACTTGCTGCTGCAAGAGCTTACCACAAATAGCTCTTCAAAATATTTTTCAAATGCTTGTTGTGGAGGGAGAATTGTAATACAAGCCTCGGATATAGATGGCAGAGAAGTATCTAAGCCAGGTGTATTACAATTCAGAAAGTCCCGCAAGTTTTGGTGGTGTAAATTCAATTTATCGCGATGTAAAAAATGACGGGAAGTATCAGATATCACGGAAAATAAGGTTGGCTTGTGGTTACAAAAGCAGGATACGTATAGCTTACATAAGCCTGTAAGATATCGTTTTAAGAGAAGTAGTGTCATTGTGGAGCAATAGACGAGGAATGGGAGGCATATTTGGTCATGGATTCAGTTAGTAAAACAAACAATGGTTATAAATACACCTTAACTGTTATTGATGTACTATCGAAATTCGCTTGGGTAGAGCCATTAAAGTGCTTATGAACCCAAAATGGGTTTTTATTGATTAGGATAGGGCATGAAAAGTTAGTTAGTAAGTTCTAGATTAATTTTTGGCTTAGACGTTTAGTTTCGGAAGTATATAAAGGCTCAAACAGGCAAATTTTGCCATTTTCTGAAAAAAAGTAGCACGACCAAAATATCACCAAGGGGCCTGGATCCCAGGAACCCAACTTTGATAAACAACTAAGAAATATATGGCGAAGATATCGATATCTTGTGTTTTTTTGCATATTTTATCTAAACAATGTTTTTTGTTTGTGCGTGATCTTACACAGAAAGTACCAACAGTACTATATCTAGCTATCTGACACCTTTTTTGGATGATAAATCACCTATTGCGGCTTTATTAAACAGATAGAAAAGAGGACACCGAAACTCATCTGGGACATTTGCGGATTTGCCTTCGGATTTGGTGGCAAATACAGACCATAGTTAATAGACCTATAAACAAAGACTAATGTACAGTACCCAGTTGTCCCAACATAGGACAGGAATCAGAATACAGGTAAGCTGTCATTTTAACAAATGCAATGATGTCTAACGTTGAATCATGTCACCTAAATTTGCATATTATTTGCTTAGTAAACAATGTCATTGAAGCCAGTATGGAATGAAAAGGTTCTGCGCCGGACATGTCCGGTGCACAATGGTGTTTGTTGGTGCACAAATTGATCGAAGTGCTTCTACCTCTGAGAGAAGTTGTTTTACCTGCACAGAGAAGCATATGGTGTTCAGATGCGGCCAAAACTACTTATAAGTACAAATCACATATAAAACACTATGGCAGTATGTTATAACTCGTTAATTATATTTGAAGCACACAAACGAAAGTTGTATTCACAAAATAATTAAATGAAACGACGCGTAATAGAAACGAAACTCGCAAAAACTTGTTGAATCGCACTCTCCGTACCGTCACACAAAATCAATTCGATTATTATCACCTAGCAACAGTACTGACACACAAAAATAATTCGAAAATTGTAAAGTAAACTGGAGGATCATCTGACAGGAAACAGAAGTAACAACGATCGAAATAACAAAAATGGCAGCAAAAATAGCCAACCTAGCTTTGCACATCGGTGGTTTTGTATAAATGCAATGATGGCGGAAAATACGAGTAATCGGGTGAATAATAATGATTTAACTCAGCTTGTTCGATCAGTTGTATATTCATCGCAAAATTTGCCTGCAACAAGTTCCCAAGCAACAGGGGGTTCGAGCAGCAATAGCAATGCAGACAATGCAAACAGGAATAGTAATGTGTCTGTTAACGAAGAACTCTCCGAGAGATTCCGACTCCCTCATGGTCAATGGTCGCTTTGCACCCAAGGCCAGTAAAAGTAAAGTAAAAGCAGAGATTATCATTAAAGATGTCTGTTTGTTGCCATCGCGACATTGGGAAGAGGTTCCCACACAGCATATTAAACAAGAATTGATTAACAGAAACTTATTTATTGATGCCTGGTCATTAGATAAGTCTTGGTCTGAGCAGCACTTGCGATCTGAACTCTTCAATCTCTTTAAAGGCCATCTATCTGAAACAACAGAGTAAGTCAAGACCATTGTGGGGGTTTGTATATTTACATTTGTAAAAATCATGCGCACCATTGGCCCACATTTGAATAGACAATAGACACAATATGCATGAGTGATACATAATAAAGGATTACCGAATGGTTTTCCGTGCAGGATTGCGTGATCCTAACACGTGGGATGTTGCGAGACCTTTCTGTCGTTATTTTATAAAATAACGACAAAGAAACAACGGTAAAACTTTATCAAATAAATTTTCCGTGCATGATTGTCTCATCCTGCACGGGTTTTGACCAATCACAGCTTGCGTAGTAAACATGTTATTTTATAAAGGGGTATCACTCATGCATATCTCTGTTGAATTTCTCATTGTTTTTGCACCCCCTGCAATATGGCGTCGCTAACCTTGAAAGGGTCTATTTAAATGTGGGCCAATGGTGCACATGATTTTTACAAATGTAAATATACAAACCTGGGCAATGGTCTTGACTTACTCTGTTGTTTCAGATAGATGGCCTATAAAGAGATTGAGGAGTTCCGATCGCAATTTTTGCTCAGACCAAGACTTGTCTATAAATGACCAGGCGTCAATAAATAAGTTTCTGTTAATCAATTCTTGTTTAACTTTAAGGTTCCTTGTCTGGGAATCTCTTTCCAACGTTGCGATGGCAACAAACAGACATCTTTAATGATAATCTCTGCTTTTACTTTACTTTTACTGGCCAAGACTAAAAGTCTAAGCCAAAAACTAATCTGGGTTCATAAGCACTTTGGGTTCCTTTATGAAACCATTTTGGGTTCATAAGCACTTTAAAACAATGTGTTTAGCGATTTGTTTGGCATTAGCCAAGAACAGGTGTGTTTGCTGAATCGATTGGTGATCGATAGGTGGTATTTTCGTCCAAAATTCGATTCTTTACCACACATAATGAAACGAAAGCATCCATTGTCGAAAGGTTTAACCGAACTCTGAAAGGAAAGATGTGGAAATATTTTACTTTAAATACTTTAAAATACATTGACATTCTTCAGAAAGTAGTATCGGAATGAGACCTGTTGATGTGAACTATCTGCTGGATGCTGTCAAAATCTCCAAAGACTGCAAAACCATGCAGTGTGCATAATACTCCAAGGGGATAGTTCTAAAAACATGTTTACTAGGTTAAATTGGGTGGAATTAGCTACTCGTAGAGGTATGCATAAATGCATTTTAGTTTTTAAGTGCCTGCATGATTTGGTCCCTGTATATCTAAGTGATTATTTAGTGAGGAACCATAGTATCCACACATATAACACTAGAAGAAAAAACGATCTGCACCCTCCGAAACCAAAATGTAGTCTAGGCAAAATAACTTTTAGATACTCTGGAACGCTGCTTTATAATGCGCTTCGAAGTACAATAAAGGATGCTACAACCATGTCAAATTTTAAGCATCTGATCCAAAAAAATTGTTTTAGGCTAATATTAGTATGACATTGATTGTTGTCATACTTGGATTTGAAATGTATGTATATTCTTAGTTTAGATTTTAATGTAATGGCAGGTAATTAGTCTCGATTTGTAATTTTAACATGTGCAGGGCCCCTATGGATACCAGCTATTGCTCATTGGGCTACCCTGCTGAAATAAAGTTATCTTATACAATACAATACAATATTTTATTGACAACTCCCCATTGGGGCTTTTCAGTGACAATTACCTAATTAACAATAATATATGTATAATATAGTAAAACCTAGAGCTAAAATATACAATGTTCCTACATGCATTCTAATAAAAATTGTTCGAATAAAATCCTCTTTAATTTACGTTTAAAATCTCGAATTGTCATACTCAACTTAAGTTCTGGGCATAAGTCATTCCACAATTTAACAGTTCTAAAATAAAAGGTCCTATGTCCTGATGCCGTTTTTAGAAGTGGAATGTTCAATTGTGTAGATTGTCTAGTTGACCTTCCACTTACACTACCTCGACTTACAAATTGCGAACTTAGATACGTAGGCGCCGTTCCTGTCATGCATTTAAAGGCCATGATGGCTTCGCGATAGTAAAGTTGTAGTTTTACAGGTATCCATCGTAGTTCCTTTAATACAGGAGTAATATGGTCGTATTTTCTGGTTCCACTGATAATACGGGCCGCAAAGTTCTGTATTCCTTGAAGTTTTCGTACATTCCGATCTGTAGTATTTGACCAGACCGCTGAACAATAATATAACTTGCTAAAGACTAGTGAATTAATCACAGTAACAAGTAGCTCTTTCTTTAAAACATGTTTAACTCGACTTATTTGACCTAAACTAGACATGCAAGATGAAACGGTTTTTAGGATATGTTCATTAAAGTTCAAGTTCTTGTCAAACGTAACACCCAGGTCTTTTACAGTTTGCGCTGGAATAAGTTCCTTTCCCAATAAAATGAGCTGAAAATCTGGGAGTTTGGAAATCATTTGTCTGCTTCCATATAAAATCAGTTCGGTCTTATCGGGGTTTAACAAAAGCAAGTTGTCACAGCACCAGTTCCGTATCTTGATAAGATCATTATTGATTTCGGTGGTTTGCGCTTTGATAGTCCTGCACAGGAAAACACATATAAAGTTTGGTGTCGTCAACATAGCAATCCATGGAGCAGTTTCGTGGGATTTTAGGCAAATCATTTATGTATATACTGAAGAGTATTGGTCCCAAAATACTTCCTTGTTGTCCTTATCTAATAAGGACAACAAGCGGACCTACTAATTACCGTCAAGAACCGTCAAAAGCCGTCAAGAACCGTCAAGAGGCCAAAAACGATTTATACTATTCCTATTTCCATTCTTATAATTTATCATCTGACAGCACAAACAAATATATAAAGCTGGCGTGAAATTGATAACTATTCTAGTTACAATTTGCCAACTTCGCAAGGCTATATTTTCCGTATTTTACAAAATTTCACAACCAAACTTTGGAGTTTTACTAATTTTAGGATGTTCTTTCTGTCTATAGTGATTGATTTGCTTCTCTTTGCCTAGATCAAAATTTTGTTCATTATGCAAGTGATCCATTACACCTCCACAACACCCACAAGCATTCCTTCACATCCCAAACTACCAGCGTCATTAGTTGCGGTTGGTAGTTTCAATGACATATCCAATATGAAGTCATTCAATCGACATGCGTAAAAAGAAACAACTTGAATCTCTAGTTAAAGCATACCTTCACATAATCTTCAGGCTTTTTAGTTTCAAACTTTCAAACTTCAAATAATGTATCTTATTTAGCTATTTCCTCACTATTAAAAATTTTCACTGCATATTTTTTTACCGCTTTAATTTTATTTATTTATATATACAGAACATATTAACCATCATCAAGAAACTCATCAGCAACTTCTGCAAAACATGGGTTTTTTGTTTTGAATTTTCCACTAATGCGAGTAATGGCCTATCACAGCACAGGATTTGTAATAGTCTACTAATAGGTTTATACTAAAGACACAACAGACTTTTTGACAGCTTCTTGACGGTTTTTGACGGTTTTTGACGGTTTTTGACGGTTTTTGACGGCTTTTGACGGCTTTTGACGGTAATTAGTATGACCCACAACAAGAGTATTGTATGGCAGAAACTGTATTGGGAAGAACCAAGCAGATCAATCCAGTATAAGTTTAATGTTGGCGACCAAGTCCGGATTAGCAAAGCAAAGAGAACATTTAAGAAAGGATACTTGCCTAATTGGACTGAAGAAGTGTTTCCGTTAACAAACGCATGCCTCGGCACCCACCAATTTATAAGATTGCTGACTACAATGGAGAAGAATTGGAAGGAACTTTTTATGAGCAGGAACTTCAGAAAGTGACAAAAGTAGACACTGACTTTTATAGAGTAGAAAAAGTACTTAGATCACACATGAGTAATGCACGTAAAGAATATTTTGTAAAATGGTTAGGTTATCCTGATAAGTTTAATTCATGGGTATCTGCAGAAAATGTAAGAGATGTGAACAAATAAATGTATTTGAATCTTAAAACTTCATTTATACATCGGTGTTCAGTACGGCAACACAGTTTTATTTGACGTTGCCAAGCAATAGTTCTATGAAATATTTTCCAAATAATGTCGTAGCAAAATTTAGAGTGAAATTACCCGAAACAATCAGTTTACCGGTACAGCAGGAAGTTGCTTTGGCTGGACTCCATTATCCACATATGTGGACTGCTGTATGGAGTGGAGTGCAACAGACGTTTATGTATAAAATTGATGCTAATCCTTATCAAGCTAGCATCCTTAAAGATGTACATTATTCAAGGATCGATCAATTGACAAAACCACTAATGTCACCATGTCGAAAGAAGCACAGGTGAAAATAAAGTTCAGCTATAGTCCTAGTACACGCAAAGTAATGGTTGATGTGAAGCATGGCGCAATGGTATGGTTTACTGGTGATATCGCAATGATATGGTTTACTGGTGATATAGCAACAGTCTTGGGGTTTGACCAAGACACTGTCATTCAAAAGAAGACATCAAGTCCATATGTGGCAGATATCAATGGAGGATTTTCCTCCATGTATGTTTACAGTGATATCATTGGCGATCAGTTTGTATGTGATGTGAAAGTTCCCCTAATAAGATTCGTTAACATAGAAGGGGAATATGGAAAAAATGTTCACGTCAGTTTTCTAAATTTACAATACGTTCCGGTCAAAGTGAGCTCTTTCGTGACCATTGAAGCAAATATAAAGAATGATCGAAACAAAAATTATTTATTTAAAGATGAAAGGGCTACTTATTCCAGACGTAAAACTATTAACTGAGCATTACAGAAGAAATCAACGCGGCGGTAGCCTACCTGGATTTCGCGTTGAAGAATGCAAAGGGGATATGGTGTTGGAGGTATTTTCAAAAGCCTTGCGAGATTTGCTATTCGACTCTTCAAGCAAGGCGTTAAAACGGTTGGCAAAAGAGCATTGAAAGCACCTCAGAAATCGGTTGCTCAAGTTGAAATGGAAAAAAAGTTTTTGGGAAAACATTGACCCAATTACAAGCATAACATCTTCAGATACGATTGAATTACTATGTGCTACCAATTCTGGAGTTTACACAGATCTTGCGAGCAGTCACCTACTTGTTAAAGCGAAGATTACACCTGCGGATGGAACATATTTAGGTGCTGAAGGTCAAGTGGGGCCTGTGAATCTTTGGATGCATGCACTATTTTCACGAGTAGAAGTGTTCCTGAACAACAAACTCGTCACACCATCAGGCACAGCCTACCCTTGCAGAGCCTATATCGTGACTGTTCTAAACTTTAGAATCACATCTGAGCTCTGCTTTATACTTCAACACTGGATGTAGTAGTAGACTTTATTTAAAGACGCTGGTCTTGTTCAACAGAGAGTTGATTTCCACGAGGGGCATCAATGAAAAAATAAGAAAAAGGAAATATTTACAACAATTAATAAAAAAGTAGAAGAGTAGCTATTTACAAGAAAAATGTATAAAATGGTTAATTAGTTGGTGTAACCCATATATTATGTGATATTTGGTGTATATTGACAATTTTGTTTCAATATAGTTTTAAAAGAGTAAATTGAATCCACTTCGTTAGCTTCAAGCAGCAGACTATTCCAAAGTTTAGCCCTGCTGTACTTAAGAGTTTTTGAGAAATTCCCATCTCGGTTTTGAAAGGGCTAAATCAGTGTGACAATTTCTAAGATCATAATTAGTTGTAAAAGATTTCTTCTTACTAATGATTCTTTCAAACTTGATCCAGTCTGGTTACTCAAGACTTTGTACAAAAATATTGACTTAGTTATTTCTCCACCCGGTACGTCCATAATTATATGCTGCTTATTAGCATACTGAATTGAAATGTAATCAACGCATATATGCAGTCAAAGTAGGTGTCGAATACCTAACCGGTATCTCCTGAGTATATTGTATCCAGTCTGTAGGGCATGGCGTGGGTAAAGCTCCTCTTCCGCTCAATCTTCGTGCCATTTTGCTCATATTGTATAAATGTAAATATTCCGTATTGAGTATTTACACCATACATTCACGTTGAAATGTCTTCGACTTTACAACATTACTCGATTTTCTGAATTGATCAAGACCATCTCTAGTACTAAGAGAATATTATTTATTTTAATATTTATAACAAAGTATCAAAGTTACTCGTATTTGCATACTCGTTTGTATATTATGGAATATAAAACAGCCAGTGTTGGAAATTATCAAGGTCGCTTCATCATCGGCGAAGAAACTGTGGAAATATTAAAATTCTTCTATACAAATAGGAATATGGACTCTACAAAGAAGAAAAACCTACTGGTGATAAAATAATGCGCAGATCGTACAAAGCTTACAGAACAACAAGTAAAGGTAGAATTATACAATTGTTAAGTAATAATTTTGAACTATGATAATAATCGCATTGGAAATATGGCACATATAGCAAAATATACAGCCCTTTTTGTGCACAGAATCATTTCAACAATAAAATTTAGTAGATATTCCAAATACAAGGATGTATATTATATATTTTTTAATTGCTACCTAAAATCACCGAACATCAACACGATCTCCAGCGCAATGTGGTCTGAATAAGTGAGCCTAAATAATATTGATACAAGTGATATTTTGCTAGACCAGCATTTCTGTTACATTTGAAATACCTACTAGATTATTTAGCTGGAAATGATGCTCTGATTACTTTGCTCTTGACAATGCAGAAGGATTTTAATTTGTCAAGAAATTTATGCCTCCATACCATTATTCACCATATGTATCCACCATGTCCATTATCCAGTAACTTTGTATATTAACATATTCAACAAACACTGAGATAGGAGTACTAAGAGAAAACTAAACCCACCTCTCTCCACAGAAGGTGAACTGACTTCTGTACAATGGTAGGGATGTGCCGCATACTGCTTTGCCAGATATCGGATGGTACCGGATAGTTGTCTACAGGATACTGGTCAGGGAGAAATGACAACCGGATACCGGATAATAACCATCACTACTGGTGCCACTTGACCAATACTTTACCGATTTCCCCCCATAAATAGTCCATTGTTTATTATTTAGTATGTGCTTTATCCCTAAAATATACATAAATTTTTGTGGCACAGCGGTCAGTGGACAATATACACCAGAGAGCAGTTTACATCACACGCCCAGTAATTGTTTGTGTTTCACAATTTCTTAACGCAAGAAAGGACAAGTGAAACATATTTTCGGTTTTATGGTTCCGATAAAAATTTAAACACTACTTGGTAAATAATCTCAGGCAAAATTTTACCGGATAATGCCAGATGTCTATATTTTGCTCGATATCGGATACAGGTATCGGGATCCGGCACATCCCTATACAATGGCAGGCAACCATGCATTCTCCTTCACTCATTGCGGCAGATGAAGAGTCCATCATTGTGAAGAGTCCTTCATACTGATATACAGTAGATGACCTTGCTTTACTCAAATTGTGTTTAATAAATGCTTTAATTGATTTAAATTGTTTTATATACAGCACTGGATTAATAATTATAAAGCAAAAATGAGTGGATAGACATGCATAAAAAAGGAAAAAAGCAACCTGATCAGACAAAGGTCTGGATTTAACATGTTTGCCAGTGAGAATCTACTTAAAGGTACTGTAATGAAGAGTCTCCCAGTAATGAGTACAAATGAGAAAAGAGGCATTGCAACTAACAGGTTTACACCATTAATGCCCTTATGAGTTATGAAGTATTGTTATATATCACATGTCAAAATTCACAAGAGGCCCACACATGGAGGTCCGAAAATCTCAATGTTTCCGCGCGATCAATGTGAGCGGACAACAATTTGATGCCCGTTGCCATTGTTTACCCTAGCAATGCGTCCCTGAAAAGCACAGAAAGGCGTCAGACTCCCCCAATACTATGTTTTTTTTATTCAAAAAGTTTCAATTTTTCAAAAATATGGCCGCTTCAAGGTTTGGATCACGTTCAGAAAGCGATATTGAAAGGCTGCAATGCGAAAAGAATTCCATATCCACGAAGAAAACTGCAGGAAGATACTGCAGGGAGAAAAACCTTGAAACTATTGACGAAAAGTCTATGGAAAAGTCAAATCTAAACGAACTTTTAAGATCGTTTTACGCAAATGCGCGGAAACAAGATGGTTAATTTTACAGCAAAAATACCCTTCTTTTTTTCCGATATGGTGTTGCTAGATACATTCAGGCAGAAAGAAATATTGATATTGTTGACAGTGAGTTTACATCTTCGAACAAAGCATTTTTTGCAGCAGCTGCCGAACTTAAAAGGTTAGGAAAAGGGAAAGTAAATCACTACCCAGAAATTACTTCTGAAGATCTTGAGAGATTATATGCATCGTTTGACATATCTACGCCAAAAGGACTTCAGAAGAAATGTCGTTTTGATATCATCTTTTTGGTGTGAAGAGGTTGTGAAAACTTAAGAAATCATAAAACAAAGTTGAGCTTTGCTGTTGAAGTGGATTCACAGCAAAGGAAATATATTTACCAAGCTGTGGACGAACTTGAGAAAAACCACCACAAAAACGACGGTCCTTCTGATTCAGTGTCAGATTCTAGAATGTACGAAATGCTTGAAAATTCGTTGTGCCCTGTGAAATCATTTGAGCTGTACATATCCAAGCTGCATCCAGACTTCGATTATCTCTGGCAATGACCGAAAAAATCGCTAAATGAACGCGACATCTGGTATAGTAAAGCTCCTTTAGGCAAGAACATGCTGGGAAATTTCATGAAAGATCTTTCGAAAACAGCCAACATATCAAAGGAATACACAAATCACAGCATTTGAGCTACCGCTGTAATCTTGCTTGACCACGGGAATTTCAAAGCAAGACACATCATGAGAGTCTCTGGGCACAAATTTGAGGCTAGTATCCAAAATATAGCTTGCGGTGCGGATGCTTTTCCTACCAAAATTTTGAAAGATTGTGCCTCAGCACGCGCTCCCTCTATATGTAAATTATTTAATAGATCCATCTCTTCAGGAAAACTTCCTCAACAATGGAAAGAAGCTCTTGTAATACCAATACACAAGAAAGGTGATAAAGTTCTCGTAAATAATTATAGACCTATTTCTCTTCTCTGTATCATATCAAAAGTGCTCGAACGTTGTGTATTCAATAGACTTATGTTCCACCTTCATCACTCTGTCTTTCATCATCAACATGGATTCTTGAAAGGACGTTCAACTGTAACCCAAATGCTTGTCTTTCTTCACAATATTGAAGAAGCATTGGACACCTCTTTCCAGACGGATATAATATATTTAGACTTATCTAAAGCGTTTGATTCTGTTTCGCATACCCGTTTGCTCTACAAACTAGAAGTTGCTGGTGTAAATGGCCCCATATTCTCCTGGCTTAAAGACTATATAATCAGAACCAAAGAGTTTTGGTGAAAGACATTACCTCTAATCCTCTACCAGTTACTTCAGGGGTACCACAGGGCAGCATTCTTGGACCACTTCTGTTTATTTGGTACATTAATGACCTCCCTGAATCGCTATCAAGGGACACTTTGATTTATCAATTTGCAATCTGATGTAAGACAACTCCAAACTGATATAAACGTAGTAAGTTCGTGGTCACAGAATTGGAAAATTAACTTCACTCCCGATAAAAGTGAGTCACTCTCCATTACTCGAAAGAAACACCCAATCGAGAATGATTATGTTATAGATGGCATTCCAATTGCTAAAAAGGATTCTCAGAAAGATCTTGGAGTGTTTACCACTAGTACCTTAAAATGGGGACTCCATATATCCAATGTATGCGCTAAGGCACAGAAAATGCTTGGATTCCTTCATAGGACTTCTGATCCCGGTTTTGGCATCCAAGTCAAGTGCTCTTTGTATATGAGCTTAGTTAGATCTCACCTTGGTTATGCTAGCGAAGTGTGGTCACCACTCGCTGGTAAAGATTTACGTATGGTTGAAGGGATTCAAAGACGTGCCACTAAATTTATCCTTGGCTATTCTAATCACAATCTCAATTACAAAGACAGACTTTTAACCCTTAAACTATTACCAATTTCGTATTGGCATGAACTCAAAGACCTTGTCTTCTTTTTTAAACTGGTCTACGGCATCTTTCAAAAAAGTTACTTCGTTAAAACTGTGAAACTCTGGAACAATCTACCTCGTTCTACTCTGTCATGTCAATCAGTTAGTGCTTTCAAATCTGCTCTGTATAACCATTACAATACTGCTTTCAACTTCAACTTTGATCCTGATAATACTTCAACTTGGAAATCTATTTGTTTCAAATGCTCGAACACTCGAAATCTGGCTTCATCGTCCTTTCCTTAATAATTTTATTGATATTATATCTAACGTTTTGCTGTCTGTATGTGTTTTTGTTTGTTCGTATAAGACGTACTATAAAAATTATTGTAAATAGTGTATTTGAATACTAGACGTTTTTTCTTCTTTTTCTTTTTTGGCAGTTTACCTTGTTGGGTGTAAAATCTGTTGTAAACTTGCCCCATTGTACGTGAATTTTACATATATATATATATTTTTTTTCAAACATTGTACAATGAAAGCTTAATAAATAAATGTTGTCTTTTCTTCACTGTCAGATGGAAATTAGTACAGTTATTATAATAAAGTAGGGTAGTAAAGATATCAGACATTAACGCAGTAACTGGCAGTACTCTACCACTGACAAGTAAAACTGTCTGGGTTAGACAGAGTAAAATACTAAAGTAGGGCACATCTGGGCACATTGCCAGCTAATGGGTTAATTAATTAACTTATTTATTGATGTGCAAGGGGGCACCTATAGATACAAAGGGCCCTCTCTTGGAACATTAAACTTTTCGTTAAGTTTTTCGGGTAAGTTTTATCTTACTAACTGTCAAGTGTCAACCTATCAAATTTACTATTCTTGCTTTGAGTTACACAAACATCCGCACACTTTATTTTCACTTACCTTCAACTATAGATTTATAACCAATATCCCAGTAAATATTAGTATTTTTAGATCTTAGCTGTAAATAATGTCACTGCTAATAGAACAGTATGTATTCTGATTGTATTTACACAGTTTTTATTTCATTTTTAGAAACCAATTAATGCCATTGTAATGCATTAAAAAACCTTCGGTGAACAGTGGAGAAGTCTTCCTGTTGAAGAGAAACAGGAATATACGGCAAAAGCATTAGACTCAGAAAGTGATGTTTCCTTGCCGTCAAAGGATTTAAAGGCAAAAATAATCATAAATAATATCATAAAAGAGGTATTGTAAACTTTGGTATACAGTAAAGTATAAATGGCTTGATGCTAGAATAAATCATGGAACAGGTTTACATAACTGCATTGATGGAAAGTCACTGTACGTTTGAAATAAGGCTATATTTATTGCTTTTTTTAGGTTGGAAACAAGTATATACAGGGTGTCCCAAAAATATGCCCCCCCCCCACTATATTTTGTAGAATTACTATGCCAGCTTTAATGGAAGTATTAGGTTTTTATATTGGGTGGAATAGCTATCATATCATGCCAACACATTGATATTTGACCGATCAAAGTATCCAACATTTACCCTATAAAATTCTAAAAGGTGGTGACTGCAATTTTACATTCTGTCCAAATTGTGGAAATTAGGTTAAAATATTGCAATCTTTTTAGAAGCATTTTTAAAGATACAACCTACCTATCATCTCTAAAACTAAAAAGGAGGCAGAAATCCTGGCAAGGTGGAATCTATCAAATTTGTCCCAAAACAACAAACAGGAGCATTTTCCTTCCACTGTTCAGGCTTCTGCCTCATTCATCATTCATCTGAAATGAATTCTTGAAGTCGGCTACAACAAATCACGAGTTTTAGGGTAGAAATGTTGGCATTTGCTTTTAAATTCTTAAAGTTCCGAAATATGTTATTAATTTTCATAATTTGGACAAGTTGCAATATTGGTGTTGCCACCTTAACTGATTCTAGAAGGCTAATTTCGATCAGTCAAATACCAATTGACACACCAAATACCAATTGATTAACACAAATCTGAACGTTTCACAAATACAGTACTCAGTAGGCAACCTGCATCCAATTGAGCAAATGTTTGAAAATTCGATGGATGTTTAATTCTCAAAGGTGGAAAAACGTGATTTCAACCACTCCTTTTTCGTCGGATCATATTGGGCTATTATTGATCGTAGTGATGCAAAAATTTATCATTTGACAGCTAAAACCTGATTATAATTGTGTGAAAAAGGTAAGTTTATAAACTGGATATTATGCGCACGCTAACATGCCAAAGTTGGATTACATTTTTTTATACACCCTGTATAATAGATGCAGTGTTTAATGTTTTCCCATCATTCATTACTCAGTTAAAAATACATATTAATGTGGACAGTAACTTTTTTAACTTGTCATGTGGACAAATTAGTCATGCAATTACTAAAACAATTCCTGAAAATTTTTGCTTCATATCACAAATGACATATATAACATCTTGAAGATTTTGACAATTTACTAATCTGGAAGTAGAGCAATATGAAGTCTTGTACTCATCATGTCTTAATAATTTCAACTTGCTCTTTTTTGTCCATATTGCCTTCTATAAGTGTTTTCAAGGCTTAAGTATGAATTGATTGGAATATGAAAAATTTGCATGCAGTGTAAATAAAATGTTATTGATAATGGAGTATCTTACATGTTTTTTTGTAAGGGTGGAAGCTCTGAGAGGTCACTGTTTGTTAATCTGTGGCTATAGTGGCAGTGTGTACCATAGTACAACAGAAGTTGGTAGCAAGTTGTTAACTGATGAAAATGATTTGATCCATCATTTTGCCAACCTGCTACAATGCGAGTCTTGCATACAGTTTTGCATATATATAAATCAACGCTTCCTTCAAAAACTTGAAAGTGTTTTCTGTATTTTTAAGATCCTCATGATGGAAAAGAAGACATCTCTGTAAAATGTATTCAGGGATAATTTAACATGAAATATGGTGAGTATAAAACTACAGGCAATCAACTAGTACAGGTCTTACGAGGGGTCTTCATTTAAATTCTTGCTTGGTGATTTTAGGCCGCAGGAATAATGGTGTTATATTTATGAACCGCAGTCAACGCTGTATGCCTACTGCATGTTATGGTATTTCAAAACCACAATAACCATATTTTAAAATTCGTACAATTTTATGGTTTTACAGGTGAACTGGTGAAAAAGAAAAACGAGTATGGCAATGTTTTTGCAGGTCTTCCACATAATTTAGAGAACAGGTTTGGAAAGACACCAAGAAAACCTGCTTTGTATGGTTTGGCCCAGCGTTGTGAATTGTGGCAGTGTAAACACAAGCCTGTCTTTCGCATCTCATACCCTCTCTTCGAATTCCCATGCTGTCGATCCTCTTGCTTCCAGTTTACCATCTTCCAATCTCCTCATTTCCGATACTTCCAATTCTACTGTTTCTCTTCCATCTATTTCTTGTCCTAGCACTTCCAGCTCTCTTGTTTCTTCCAACATTCCTATTTCTTGTCCTAGCACTTCCAGGTCTCTTGTTTCTTCCAACATTCCTTGTCCTAGCACTTCCAGCTCTCTTGTTTCTTCCAATAGTTATTTTTCTTGTCCTAGCACTTCCAACTCTCCTGGTAGAGGAAATTCTCTAGTTTCTGTCCATACTACTTCGAACCTTACCTTCCAACCAATTAATACTATTACTGTGAGTTCTTCTGTTTTTCCATTGTTTTTACATGACCTTCACAAGGCCAAAGTTATATGATAAAGAACCTTTATGATAAAGAATCCAAGCCTAAAGGCGATGTTACACAGGACAACTTTTAGCAACAACTTGCAATGCAAATGAGGTTATACGAAATTTGATTGGTTCTGTAACAATTTACATTGCGAGTTGTCGCTAAAAGTTGCCCCGTGTAACATCGCCTTTATAAGTCATGTTAGCATTGATGATGACCCTTGGCCAAAAAATGCAACATGGTGTTTTCCACAAAACAAGTCAATACTGAATTGTATAAATATACGATCCTTTTTGGATTCTAAAATGTTGAACTGACAAAAAAAATGAAATTCAATTAAAAATTAGTATAAGATCGACGACAATTATAGGTTTATATTAATCAAGGATTGGCACAGCAAGGATTGGCACAGCAATGCTGTCATATAAAATCGCTAATAATTACTGTTATAGTTAATACGTAATTTATTACATACATGTATCATAGAAGTGAAGTAATTTAACATGGAAAACATTTATGAAAAAATGTATATAAATTTCCGTTCGAGTATTCCATCTACTAACACCTACATAAAATCAAATACCCTATTCCCCCGAGTTATATCAGTATAATCATGAAATGTGGCTGTGGTTGCAGTTTTCATAGAATTCGGCTGAAATGATTCATAAGATGCTTAAATATATAGAACTGTATCTAAGAGAGCTTCGCCATATCTCTCGCAGGGCTTCATGAGAGAAGTCTCGCATGGCATGACTGGCATTGACATAAAAGACGTACGAGGAGATTTATACAGTGGCTTTGGTTGAACGTGGAAGCCTAATTCTTCACAATTTGCAAATCGCAATCAAGCAAAATGGTTTAGAAAACAATTAATGATTAATTAAATACCTATCTCACCAAAAGATATCTGTTTCCAAAATTTCATTGAAAAATATTAAACCCAAGTTTCCTGTACCCATATAAGGCTTCTTGTAAAAATGACCAAATTCTCATCAAAGTAGTTAGATTGCTCGAAAGACGACGAAATTTTTACAGCATAGTTATCCCATCTAAAGATATCCATTCTCAAAATTTAATTAGAAAATATAAAATACATGTTTCCTGTCTAGAAATGCACAGTCTGATTCCTACTGACCATATACACCCATATAAGGCTTCTTGTAAAAATGACCAATTAGCAAGAGTTTCTACTGCCAATCCAAATTATGCGTTCTGCGTCGGGATAAAATGGCAGATATATTGTGGCTATATGTGAAACACGAATGAATGATTGAACAGTTGGATACTTTGATACGCACAAATTTTAATTATTTCAGTCTCAACTACATGCTATGATTCAACTGCAATTTTATCCCGATGCAGAACACGTCATTTGTGTGTGCAATCGAAAATCCTATGGCAAAGGTGTTTTTGAGGAAGCTAATAACCACACCTTTGCATCTTCGTCAATATCTTATTAATTTGTTTCGTCATCTGTATGTTCTTTCTTGGTCAAGACCATCGTTAATAACCCTCTTGATTCTGGATTACTTTCTTCCTTTCTTAATTCATCAGACCACTTGAGAAGAGCAGATACCTTGAAGCAATAGTAGTCAATAACTCGGGACATATCTTCTTTAATTAATTCAACTTCTTCAGTACATCGATGAATAATATGATTAAAGTCAACGATCTTACGGTGAATGTAATAGGGAATTGGAGAGCCAGCATCAACCTCCTCTTCTAGATGGTTCCAAATTTTCAAAATGATGGTTCCAAATTAGCCAAGTCGGTTTCTTGAAGTTATGTTATTTCAAACCTGTTTCAAAGGAACAAAGGAAAGTCTAGCCCCCAAAACGAAGAACTGCAAGTGTTACTGCAGAACATGAAGTTTTCAAACGAGTTGAACAGCTTTATATCAGCCTGAACAAGAGGTGGCTTTGTCACACCATGCAACGATTTGGTAGGAATCTTAGAAGAAGCTGAAGTCTTTTTTAGGAGAGAAGTTACCAACTCGAAACTGGTTCTAAGAAATATACCCACTGACAACATATGCTTTGCTATGCTGGAGTCCCCCACAGTAAAATAATTGTGGGATAACATTGTTATTGCATCTGCGATAAATTCAACTAGTTCCACTCCAAAATTATGTTTGGAAAATGTTGTGAAACTTTATTTGAAAGTTAGATCTTTTTCCTATTCCAAAGATTGTGTAACAAAATATAAGATCAGAGAAAAGCAAGTGAAAAAAGGGCACTCAGAAAGGACATGAAATAAATATAAATATTAGGAACAAAAACCATTTAATGAATACTAGATTGAATACTAGGTTGCATTTTATGAAATTGAAATGGCATTTTACACAACATGTTACACTCACTGGTTTGATATCCTGGGGCCAGATACTCCAATACTATGGTGCTCTACAGAATACCTGGCGTCCATTTGTATGCTCTTCCAAGAGTACATAGACGAGCCGAGATAAATTTCAGGTGTGAAATAGACGACGTCTTGCTGTACTACAGCGATGAAGAGTTAGTGTGACGCTATCGCTTCGGTCTGCAAACTATTCGGTGTATAACTCGTCTAGTAGAAGATGAAATAAGTCCTGCAACTAACCGCAGCCAGCCAGTTTCTGCGATACAACAGGTCCTGATAACCCTAAGGTACTTGGCATCTGGAAGTTTTCAACAAGTGACTGGAGACACGATTGCAGGCTTAGATAAGTCTACTGTCTGTAGAATAATATGGCGAGTGACGGTAGCGCTTTCCCGGGGGATTGACCAGTTTCCCTGAATCACAAGAAGAGCGAGATGCTGTAAAGCAAGGCTTGTACGAGATCGCCAATTTCCCTTGTGCAATTGGTATCATCGATGCTTCGCATATTAGGATCATAGCCCCAATGAACAACAAGCCGGATTTTGTAAATCGGAAACGGTACCTGCAAAGTAGTCACTATTTGGATTGAACATTTTTTTGAGGCTTAGAAAATGTTTAGGATTCTTGTAAATGTAGGCAAGAAAAAATAAGTGGGAAAAGTAAGCATAGAAAACCTGAACATTTTCTAAACCTCAGCCTCAAAAAAGTTCAAAATGCCTAAAGCAACTGTTTTCCAGGCTGCACTTTATTTGAAAAAGCAATGTATGGTCTCTGCATGTTACAGATTGGTCATCCTCATGGGGACTACATTATGTATTCAAATAGGGAAATTCATCAACATTGTTGCCAGATGGCCAGGATTGACCCATAACAGCCACATCTTTCGAACCTCAAACATCCACCATCGGTTAGAGGGAACCAATTTTGAAAATGGTGTATTAATAGGAGACAGTGGATATGCATGCTTGCCATATCACATGACCCCTTACCAGCCCAAAAGACGATACAACAGGGCATTGAAAGTTACCGATCGTTAATTGAAAGATAATTTGGTGTTCTCAAACGACGGTTCCATGTGTTCCATTCTGAGAATCGAAAGAGTCCTGACAGGGTTTGCACCATAGTTGTTGCATGTTGCATTTTGCACAATATTGCAATAGACAACAATGAGCCCTTGCCCAATTTCGAGGATAATGGGCCCTGGAATGAAGAGGATGATAATTTTGTGGGCATTGAAACAGGGCAAGCAGTAAGGGCCCACATTGCTAACACATACTTTCAATAAGACAATGTACTGAGTTTGATAAATAATTAAATTGATTTTAAAATATATATTGATATTTGACTTTATATTGAACATTTCTTACATGCATTTAACAAATATTTACATTATCCTGAGAAATTTTGAAATAAATATTTACATGTGGCAATTATAATTTAACAGTGTATTATTATATAAGTTTATAAGTAACCATTAACACACAAAATCCACTTTCCACTGTTTGCAGCTCAAAACCTTTCCACTAATTCACCTCAAATAATTTTGAAAGAACATGCATCACATAGTGTTTTGTTAAGGACACACATACACACATTGGATGCATAGATATCATAGCACAAGAAAAAAACTTTTCCTAGTTATAAACTGCCATGAAATTTATTCAGGGGAAGGGGGCACAAAGGCAACAGAAAGTAGATCTGTGAGAATTAATTATTGTTTTCAATAATCAAACTAACAGGCTGGCTTCTTGCCAACAGTTCTTGAATCTCAAGCCTCAATTTTTGGTTTACTAGCTGCATGTTCTCCACGTCTAATTCAATTTTCTTCTTCTCCAAGGTCCTTACCTCCAGTTGCATTTTCTGGATCTCCTGAGTACTTACCCTGCGTTTCTTTGCAGCTGGAGGTAGGCGGGTATGGCTATCTCTGGTATCAAGGGATCAGGTATCTCCGAAACTAAGAATGGATCAGGCATCTCTGGTGCCAATGAATCATTATCATTTATACCTTCATCAAGCATGTCTGTGAGAGAAGAGCTGGATTCAACCATGTTTATATTGTGCCTCATCGCACATTCTGGTTCAGTTGTTGAAACATTAGTTCCTAGAAAATATATAATATGACTATTTAATAGGTTGCGCATAGTGTTCAATATTAGTGAATAAATTATTTTCACAGCAAAATGCAAAAAAGCTATTCAGTATGTAGGGCAGCATCAATGATATTAACCACAAGCAATTTTTAAATAATGTAAAGGTAAATTTATATGTATAAAGACTAAATTTTAAAACATTTTGAAAGGTTTTTTATTTTATATATCCATGAAAATTATTTCAAAATGAAACATTCAAAACACTTGCGTTTTTTGGACATGTTCCTTTGTATTTATTCTGCACATGTTAAAGTATGTTTATAGCTACATGTTACCATATAAGAACAGTTTTTGAAAGAATACAATAGCAATAAAACAATATATAACATTTGTACTTATCTTTAGTTGGTATGATTTTAATAGTCAAAATAGTCAATGTCCCAGCCCTCCAGACACAGAATAAAGCTGGATTGTTTATTACTTTTAAACCAATTTAAAACAATGTAAAGTATAAATAAGAAACCTCGAATATAGAAACTCGTGAAATTTTCCTGTTAGCCATATTTAATATTTTACTACGCACTTACCCGACTCAATACCACCTTGAATCCCCGAAAAACTAGGTTCGTCCCCAAAAAGCTATATAATGCATTGACTGGTTGCTTTCGGCGGAGCTGTAGACTTTACTCCCCCGGTTTTTCCCGACGAATAATTTTCTTGGGTCATTTCTTTTCGCGCTTTGTTAAGCATCGCTCTCCATTTTTCTTTTACATCCGTTGAACTTCTTTTGGCAACACCAAGGGCATTGACTTTTTGTTTTTCCCGTCTTATATAGTACATGCATGTAACGCGGAAAAAAACGGTTTACTCCGGTTAGAAGTAAGCTTATCCGCGGACAGTTAAACGCGATACTAAACAGGCTTCATACAACACAATTATCCTGCGTTTAACTAACTGGTGGATACGAAATTTATATGCTGGATAGCGGCTAAACACCGTTTAAACTAAACGCCTTTCGTACAACCGGCCCCTGGTCAACACTCAAAATATATTTTGTATTTCTGTACACCCATGATTCATTAATCTTTATATTATAAGTAGTATCTAACGAGCAATTTGATTGGCTAATTGCGCATGCTTTATGAAGCAATAAAGCACAGCCATTGTTTTTTATTTTTCTCCCTTCGTCTCCGCTTGTTAAATTATCCTTGCAATTGTCAATACAATATGAACAAAATTATAATTATAGTTTTAAATCCAAAGTCTGTCAGAAAGCAAGAAAAAGTGGCCCTAAACGAAATGGAAAAAGCCAGCCAACAAGTGACATTGGGACATAAATGGCAAATAAAGATTCGCAGCTGTTTCTGAGTTTGAAATATACTTTTTTTTGTTGAAAGTTTGCATTCAACGGCGATAAGAAATGCGGAAATCTGTGCTATTTTGACATTCAAAGGTAAAAAATCAAGCTTGTAGTTGTCGCCAAGCAATGAAAACATTGAAAAGCTTGCGAGTGACGTTAGTGATTACATGTCAGGAGAATATAAATATTGATCTTCGATCAAAACTGTTTACTGTGCTTATATAATACCACTATAGAAAAACTCGTCTTATGCCTTTATGGTGTGATAAAGCACTCTGGGAATGTTGGGAGAACACTCAGCTACGCCTTGTGTTTTACACGCTTCTCTCATGTTCTCCCAACATTCCCCTCGTGTTTTATCACACCATAAAGCATGCTGACTCCTTTTTCTATTTCTTAACTATATGTACAGGTTATCATATGAGGGGCAAGGCGATATAACCTTTTATTGCTTGAGGGACGATATCATAAATGTTACGAGTGAGCGCATTGAACGAGGGACATTTATGATATCTTCCTGAAAGCGATAAAACTGATGTCACCTCGTCTCAATTATGATAACCTGTTTATTATATACTTGTGCCTTTATCAGCATCAGAATTTATTAGAATATTAATCGTTGCCCCAATACAACAATTATTAAAATAGCAGAACGAAATAACATTCCCGAAGTTCCCGATCATGGTGCTCAGCAGTCATGATTGAAAACCCAGCTGCTTTTCCACCTATCATAAACAATATCTTGCCAATCATTGATCAGTGATTGACTCTTACAAATACCATAAATAGCCTGTTTTCAGTTATATCTCTTTGGGCCGCATGGTTAGATCATTAAAACCAAATTGCTGGGCTGTCATGTTGTCTGACCATCCGCCTTTCCCTCTTTGATGCTCGAAGTAATCTTCTACCACATCCTGCATAAACCTCTCCCTCAAGACATATTGAAACCCCTGAGCAAGCAAGAATTGAATTGCCTCAACACCGGCAATGTCTAACTTGTAAATAGTCTTAATTAGTTATTTTAATTATTATACTATTTACAAGGAAGAAAAGAGGGGAAATGAATAAAAATAGTAACAACAAAAATGTCATTATTTGCATTAAATATCCACATACAGTGGCTCTTCATCTGCTATGTACAATACTAGTGTGCATAAAAGATGAAAAGCAACTGTACGTGGATATACTGTTAGTATTACTACCTTCCTCTTACTGTATGATCTAAGAACAATATGATCCATTGTGAGTTTTAGTAGGTTGTGCAGAGCAAATTCTTGGTCCCTGTAGAAGAGATTCGCAATGTGCCTGAACAGAAGATACTTTCCATCATTCCACATGTAACGGCTACATAAAGAAATATGCAAAAACATGTTTTAAATCAGTGCACATTCCTCTTACAGGAAATGCCAAAGCATGACTAGCCAAGGTATCTTCTTGAAGGTTGGCAAAATTGGTCATTGGATCCCCAAGATCAATAAAACCAATCAATGGACTGAATTTTCATTTTGTCCATGACGACTGCAACATATCTCCGCAGACCATTGAAGTTAGAGGTTTTCTCTCGTGAATCTTCTACATTCTCACTGTTGATTACTGCCTTAGGCTTGAAACAATTTTTGTAGTCCCTTAGAACTCTCTCGCTCAGAAGGATTAATGCACCACTATTTCTCAGCTCTCGATATGCTGATGGTGACTTTCCATGAAGGGATAAGGCAAATCTAATTATCTGAGGGTGATATCTCCTTCCCATTTTGTTGGCTTGCAGAAGCTTCATCTGCTCTTGCCAGAAGAACTTCATGTACAGAGTGGCTTCCAGATTTTCCCCTCCCATTATTTTGAGAAGGTCCTTCTCTAGTGAATCACTAATACTCTCTTCATCAATTTTGCTTTGCAACTTTTCAAGCTGATCCTCCAAAGTCTTACATTTCAGTCTCATCTCAATAACAGCTGCTCGCAACTTTTCTGGCACACTTGCTTCTAGCTGGGGTTTGATGATGCCCTTGATTTTTTCCTCTCCACTCTCTTCAATTTACTCCTAGCTCTTGAGCATGCATCACATGATTCGTCCTCAGGGTTAGAAGTCTCCATAACTACTCGGCAATCAACAGAGCGATAGTTAACAGACACCTCAAAATGGGTTGGGGATGAACATTTGGGGACAACTGTCCCTGGAAGTTGTTGGGTGATGTTGGAGGTTAGGTCAAGGGCCACAGATTTCGATAGATGATCTTCTGGCAATCCATCACACAAGCTGGAGTTTTCCACCAATGACAAAAGTTGCTTAACCCCCTCACCTCTAACTGAACGTTTTCTGTCAGTGTAAATAGTGTGATCTTCTGGAAGGGGCCAATGGAAAACGAAAACAGTAAATTCCAAGGTTTAATTTACACTAACAGTGTACTTAGCAATACGGTGCACACCATCACGCCACTTGAACTCCATGTCACCGTTTTCCATCTTTTGTGATTCCCATGAGGCTAACGACTCTTTCTCTACCTGTTCTAGCACATCTTCAGCAATATTCAGGAAATCTAGTTGATGTGATCAGCATCAATGAAACGAGATTAGATAACACAATAAGCAATGCTGAAATGAGCATTCCAGGCTATTATTTATATTGGATCCAGAAATGGTGGTGGGGTAGCCCTGTATGTTCGCAACGTTTTCAGAACAGTCAATAAAACCAAAATGGCAGATGAGGTAGTCTGTGTTGAAATTATTAAACCTAAAAATAAGCACATTATAATAGCATCAACCTACCGACCACCAAATTCTGGGTCTGATTATATGAATGGATTGGAATTATTTTAAAATAATTAGACAAGGATGACTTGAATCAACTAGAGCAAGTGATTAACCTAGGGATGAGATAATTAATAAAACAATACCAGTTTAATATATATGGTTTGGTTTTGATAATAAATAAACCAATAATCAGATGGATTTAATTAAAACAAAACTGGAAATCACAAATGATGCTAAACAACCTGTTGCCAGACATTTTAACATTGGTAGTCACAGAGTTTCAGATATGAAAATTCGAGCCCTGTGTCCCATTTCTGGCAGCAATGAGTTTTTAAGGTTACATTAAATCGTCCCCAATAAGCTGGAAGTGTGTCCTTTGCATCATACGGTAACCCCACACTGACACCACCACTCAAGATAACCTCTTCTAATATGTCAACAACACCACATTTTTTATGGTCACAATAAGGCTGCCATAGACCTAGCCCAGTATAGGCTATTCAGGCTCCATACATTTCAGATTGGTACCTCAGTTCTTAGTGTAAAACAATCAATTCAATAATTTGTACTTTGTTATGCCATTTGGATAAAACCTATAGAAAGAATATTTAGAGTTATAATGAGTTATAAAGTTTAAATTATCTGTACAATCATATTCAATCTTCCAAGCGTCTATAACGTGCTTTAATTTTTTATTGACACATCTTCGCCATGCCACAAATCTTTGAACTTTGCTCATTTATATTTCAATATCACGGTCGACACTAGTGAGCTTAAGCAAGCAATGCTTCTGCCCTTAGGTGCTGTCATGTGACGTCCATCCGGTCGCTTGCTTAACCTATATTATAATATTGTCTTGCACATACGGCACGCGATGTCTCAAAATCGGAATGTACATATGTCCAAACTTTTTTTGAGGGTGTGTTGTCAATAGTGCAATAGAGCGTCTATGAGACGGCTTTGGGTCCAGTGGCAAACGAGTATTTACAAGTGAAATATCTCGTGGAAAAACGTAATTATCTTGTAAGTTAAAAACCAAAATTATATACGAAGTATTAGCCTAATTAAGTCATACAGTACTGTCAGTACGTACTAGGAGATACAAAAAGTGGCTTCTAGTAAATACCAACTCTCTGCGCTTGACACTTATTCAATATTTAAATATATTTATATGACATCAGTTGCTTCTGAATATTGCTGCAGGTTTTAGATATTGCACCTCAATTCTTTAACTGACATTTGGCTAATAGTGTGCGCTTAACCTTTTAAGTGGCAATACACCCTGATGTGCCCTACTTTTACTCATTTGATTTTACTCATCAAGTGGAGAGTGCTGCCACTCAATGGGTTAACACACTGGTTTATGATTTCTTCATGAGTATAACTTGATCATTTTTACGATTCTCCATATTAATATTTGTGTAGTTATTAATCTGTTACATCAATGTTGTATTTTACAGGAACCAAAAAGTATTGTTCTGAAGCACGAGGGGCATTACGAAATGAAAGATGGCAAGATGAAGTATATCCAAACAAAGGAGACTTTCCAATACATTCCAATCTTGGAAACACTGAAAGCTCAGTGTTAGAGGTACAGTATCTCTCGCTTTAATTATTCAGAATTAGTTGACTTGAATAAATATGTGCTTAACTGCTTATATATATTAAGTTTCTTCAACAAAATATTTTTCAGGCCTCCTATCATTAACCCACTAGTAGGGTGCAATACATCCAAGTTTGTTATTTTCGTCTCTGAGACTGTTAAACAGCAGACGATTCTCTTTGTCACCAGTAAACCCTATTGTCAGTGTGAAAGTATTGCCCTGAAAAAAATATTGCCAGTGACTTAATTCTGTTAACCCATTAATTAGTGTGGGCAATGAGCTACCATAAATGTCTATATTATAATCTTTTGCTACCATAAATGTCTATATTATAATCTTTTCAATTTTACCTTAACATGAAAGCTCTTGCACCATCCTGAACCCTATAGGGCTGGAGGTAATTTTCTCTGGTTAACTAACCTTCCAATTTTATCTGCAAAAGGGAGATTTCTAGATGTTATAAGGTTAAAAACTATCACCCTATACCATGATGATCTAATTATTTTTCAAGGCATGCAATTCTCATACCAGCACTGGTGGTAAAATTAGAGACTTCTGTGATGGGGAATATTTCAAAAGTTATCAGTTGTTTGGAGTAGTAGAAAATGCTCTGATCATTCATGGGTATTACCCTATGACGAATTTCAAGTAACCAATCCCCTGGGCTCAAGAACAAAGATCCATAAATTAGGTGATCAAATAAATTGTTTGTAATTTGTACATATGTCTATATGTAATATTAGTACTAATTGGACTTTGAATAAACTCCATAGAATGAATATTCTCGTTTGAGAGGTGGGATTTCTGCATCACTAACAGTGGCACTGGTAAGGCAGTTATATTCCTCTGGGTCCTTGGGGGTCTCTGAGTCGCTGACCAATATTTCAGTGTCTTCGCCACTGTCTACAGTTTCTTTCGTTGTAACTGGTACTTTTGCTTTTATTTTCCTTTTTGTTTTTCTATGACGTTTGTCTTTCTCCTGCAGAGAAACATTTGACAGTCTTTTTTCTAACCTTTTCAACTTTCTCTTTGGTAAAAATGATTTGACACAACGGAGCAATCCTAATCTTTGATTGATTTTGTGTATCATGTTCTCAATATGTTGATGCCAAGTAAGGTTTTCGCTGATGGTGATCACATTCACGCACGAGTTCAACTAGTTCAGAAGTCATCCAAGGTGCTTTAACAGCATTTTCAGCTCCTTTAGTACGCATTGGGGCGTGCTTGTTGACTGTTTACGAGAATGTATTGCACAATATCCATTGGTGCGTAGCTGGGCAATGCACTTTGAGGCAAAGCACAGCTACTTTAAGAAATTGGTGGATAAATTGAATAACTTTGGTGCTTAGCTGGGCAATGCACTTTGAGGCAAAGCACAGCTACTTTAAGAAATTGGTGGATAAATTGAATAACTTCGATTACTCTCTGGCCAAGCAACACCAAGCTCTGCAAGCATATTGGCTGCAAACCTCTGCTGGAAGCCTCCCAGCGGTGTGTGAGAAATATATATATATAATATATACTTTTATTATATGGCAAGCATTTGTTTTGGTGTATCGCGCAATTTGATTGGTTCCTGAGCGGTCCTGAATTTCCCGTATTGCCGCATTGTAAAAAACTAAGACAAATTTGTATAATTGAAATTATTTTGACATTTGAAAATGACCGGCTTTGAGTTTCGGACTTTGCCCTCGCGTGACCAATTTTTGGCAAAATGAATTTTTGTTGTTGTCTAAAATGCCATATCGCTCGGTCAATACGGCAAGACCTCGGCTTGATATTTTACCGTACAGACCTCACGCTCAGTTAGTAAGTAGTTAATATCTGTGAAATTATTTTGTTTTTCCTGCAGTAATAATTACTAATGTTGCTTTTATTTCATACCTCTATTAAAGGAGAGGGTTACCATCGCTGATGCAGGACTAGAAGATGAACTCAGAGATGTATAACATGTTACACCAACATCTTTAGTGACTGTGTATGTATTAAAACAATTCTAAATGCCCAAATACCCAGAGGCGTAGCCAGAGGGGGGGGGAGCCCTGGCAGGATTGCTGGTTCCCTCTGAGAAAATTGCCAAATGAATTTAATTCTAAAACAGGCCTTCAGTTTAGTGGCCCCTCCTGGGTTTTCTTGCCCCCCCCCCTCCTCAGAGGAAATCCTGACTACACCACTGCAAATGCCCCCAACTTTATGCTTTTACCTTGTCAATCTAACACCAGACAAATTCATGCATGGGAATCTATATCTACGAATGTCTCATGGCTATACCATTGAGCAGCAGTGGACCTGAATGTGCTCGACTTCATCCTTTTATCCTGTCTAACGCCAGTCAATTTTAAGGGTAGAGTCTTGCAGCTTATTCTCTGCAGGTGCAAATTGGTGGTAGTGGGTGGTACAAGATACAGTGTTGGTTGTGTCCTTATCACAGCCTTACACCATGGCATTCATACTTTTGGACTGGTGAAAAAGATTACGGTCGAAAGTCAAAATGAAGGTGTTGTATTCCAGTGCAAGATTTTGCAAGTGGTGAAACACAAAGAACACCTTAAAGCTTTTCAAGTTTGCTCAAGTGAAGAAGTCAGATACATTAGGCATGAAGATCTTGTTGATTTTCACCCACTGGGACTCCATAAAGGATTTGAATGTAACAGCACTAATATTGTCCTTCGCTATTGGGTCGACTATATATAGCTAGACTATATATAACTAATGTATATAATGTAATAAATATAATAGGTGTAATGCCTGTGCGCAGGCCTTCTACCCTATAATCGGGCCAAACCTGCATGCAGTCTATATCTTTACATATTAATTCTATTTTGTTATGATTGTTATGACTACTTTATTTTCATTGGTTAATATTTTGTTCACTTGACAGCTTTTATAGCATTGCTATAAAAGCTGATGTAATGTGTTTATCTGTCTACTAATTTCTCCTGACGAAGGGCTTTAGCTCGAAATGTCGAGATTTTGTTTATATCTTTTAGGCACACACGAAGCAACCCTCAATTTGTTCTATATGTCCATGGCCGACGCTGAATTAAAGTCTATAATATAATATATGTTTTTATATTAAACGTTGTTAGTTCCATGTACCGAGCCATGTACACTATTTGATTCGGGAGGAAAATTTTGATATACCTCCAAAGATATAGAGCATTCCAAATAATCGTCTAATGATTTTTGCAGAACTCAAAATATATTTGATGAATGTGGCCATTCCTTTTTGTCTTAGAATATCACTATAAGTTACTTTTCGTTTGCAGGCTTATCCAACAAAAACATGTGCATGCAGGGCCATTCAGATAAATTTGGGGGCTTTGGGCAAAATCAACTTTTGGGGGGGCTTTTCCCCATGGGCCCCCTTTACTCCCCTTTTTATCTATTGTACCATATCTACCGTACAAAGGTGTAAAAAACAATTAAATTTATGAGTAACCATATCCATAATATGAGTAACCATATCCATAGTAAATATTATTTACCAAATAGCTTTAAAAAAATTGATAAAGCACAAGACAGGTCACATAAGAGCCGATTTACATTCTTTCATAATAAAGTATGTAGCTTGAAGAAAAACCTTGAGCATTTGCCAACCCATATATTAGATGAACTTGGTCTTTCTTTCAGTATTATTGGTATAACTGAAACTTGCATAACAGATGCTAATATAGACAACTTCAATTACAATATTCCTGAATACTCATTTGAATTTGTTCCAACACCTCTTGCTGCAGGAGGAGCCGGAATATACATTAGCAATGAACTCAGATATTTTATTATTGAAAAAAACCGAGAATGCCAAATACGAAACATATCTGTGGCGTTCTATATCGGCAACACAGTTCACCCAAATTTTTCACTTCTCAAGGCAAAACTGTTGTTGTCATGGGCGATTTTAACATAGATTTACTTAAATTTGATAACTGTAATTATGCACATAATTTTCTACTGACCTTGCAAAGTTGGTCAATGACCCCTAGCACAGATAAACCAACCCGGGTCCACAGGGACTCGGCCACGTTAATTGATCATATTTTCATTAATATTCCTGATGAAATATTAGTCAGCGGAAATGTTGTATGGGATGTAAGTGATCTTTTTTGCAATTCTGTATTCTAGATCCAATTTCAGTTAAGAAAAACACAACAAAATTTACCATATTACCATATGTATTTTAGCTCTAATCATTTTGCTTCTTGTGGTCATCGATTAGCAGCTAAGATGCCTCATTCAGAAAAACATTTCTCTGAATATTTCCCAAAACAGAATGCTGATTTGGAAAATTTGACTCTCAAGAAGGTTCCAACTTGAAATTACTTTATTACCAAATAATAAGTCGTATCGTTTATATTCTTGCCCCATACATACTTTAAAATGTGCAAAAAATATCTTAAGCAAACCTCTAGCAGATATTATTAATATCTCTATTGAACAAAGAATTTACCCGAAAAAGTTAAAAATTGCAAAAATTATTCCAATTTACAAAAATGATGAAGATGCTAATCCAAGCAACGACCGTCCTGTTTCTCTTTTATCTGTTTTCAATAAAATTTTTGCAAAAACTCATATTTTTTTCCATATGGCTTTCGAGAACATCATTCTACACAACATGCGCTTCTTGATATTATTAACAAAATCCAAAGTAACATGGATAATAAGCTTTTTTCTTGCAGAATATTTATGGACTTAGAAAAAGCATTCAATACCATCGACCATGACATTCTATTAAGTAAATTAAATTACTATGGTATAAGCGGTGTTGTTAAAGATTGGTTTTCCTCCTACCTAAAAAATCGTTCACATCATTCTTATTCATTGTAATTTGTCTTGGAAACATCACATTGACTATATATATAGCATTGAAAATTAGTAAAAGTGTTGGTCCGGGGGCATGCTCCCCCTGGCAAATTTGAAATATTGACTCCCAGAATTGCCATATGCAGCAATCTGGGCATCAACTTTTAGGAATAACTTGACCTAATAAAGGAAAAAATGTTGAGAATTTTGCAACTTTCAGAGAACAACAATGAAGGTTGACACAAAAATAGGAAAATCCATTCAGAATAATATCTAAATTTTGACTGTTTCACTCAGCCGACAATACCGGCTTCGCAACAAAAAAAGCATTTTCACGAGAATTGCCATAAAAGGACTAGAGTATGTCGTATTGTAATAAAAATGGATTCATTTTCAAAGATATCACAAAGACCTGTAGAATGGTAGTATTTACGAGTTTGTACCGTGTAAACCAAAGGTAGGAAAGCGAAATGAATATGTAATTAGTTTATATTATTGTTAATTTGTAAACAAAACAGAGTGTTTAAAGCGGCTAAATTGGCCGCATAGTATTGTCACAGAATAGGAAATGACCAGAAAGGCCACTCAGCAGTGCAACGTGACACCCTATTTTTATGCAGTTATCTGGCCAGAATAATGGCGGACCAGCCAGTTCAGCGTGTTTATTGGTCAGAAAATGCAATTGACTGGCTGGAATAATGGTAATGAACATGCGTAATGCGACATGCGCAGCGTCAAAAACTTCAAAGGTTCGGCCTCAAGTGGCCCTTCTAGTCATTTCCTATTCTATGGTATTGTAAACAAACACAATTTACTTCTCTAAAGAGATCGTAAAATGCTGAATCGAACGGTGGTATTGCCATCTACATAGCATGCACCGAACCGAAGATATGTCCCCTGCCGGTCAAATAGTATTTTCTTGACAAAAGATCTGGTATTGGTCGCTGCTTAACAATACTATTCTGTTCAGCAGTACTGCAGTAGCCCAAGCAGAAAATGATTTTTTCACCAAAGCAAGCCATGACTTGAAGCAAGCCATGTTCATCCAGGCTGAAAGCTTAGAGCAAAGACAAAGAGGCTGTGATCAGGTTGGGCTGCCCGTTAGTCATGAAAATTGAAAATTGCATGACCATAGCATCAAAAAACAACCGCATTGTGCATGCGCAAACATCGTAAGCCAATCAGAAAACAAGAAACCTAATATAAAATAATATTAGCTAGTCATGAAATTCTGAAAATGCATGACCAAAACACGCAGAATATCGCGTAAAGACCATTGATTTATGTCAAAAAATATAGCATAAAGCAGCTGAACATAGAAAGGCAAAGATAAAGCGTAATTCTATTTTAGACAATTTTACTGAACTGATTTTTAAATCTTTTTGGGGAAAGTTTTAGTCATGCACTGCATGCACTGCATGCACTGCATGCACTGCATGCACTGCATGCACTGCATGCACTGCATGCACTGCATGACCGCTGGCTTCGCCACTGGACATTGTGTCCCATTTCATATTTTATTGAACATATATAGATCATGAATCTTACCATTAATCTTATCAGGTGAGTTTCAGGCACATAATTTGTCAAATGTTTTATAGTTTTTGATAATATGTGACCATTTCATGTTGTAGTATTTTTTAGTTGATGTTAAAATAAGTTTTTGTAAGTTTCCATCTACGTATATCTTTTCGATTTGATATAATAAATTAATGACTGCATTTGTAGCAGATCTGCTACATTGCCGCCATGTAGTCACAGACTTACTATGAATATATTGTATAGAAATAAACATCTAACAATGATTAAGGACCCTATACTTATGATTTAGTCTTTTCTTATCAATAATTTTGCTCAGGTAGGAAATTTGTTTATAAAATTGCCCCAATGTGTGAGCATTTGATTTTTTTTTTAAATTGAGATAGTGCAGTAACATTGGTGTATTATGAAACTGAATTAATTTTCTACAACTTTGATCTAGTAAAATGCTTCCAAGAAAGTGAGGGAATATTAGTTTTGAAAATGCCTTGGACGAAATACTACAGGGAAATGACAGATGTCGAGGCCTTAGAGGATCCTCTGATGAGGATAGTGATGGTGATCTGATGGTGGTTGACAATGAAGTACCTGACCGGGATGATGATGACCTCAGTGAAGGTGAGTTGCCTGATGGGGAAACGCAAGCAGTACAGGTGAATTCTGAAAACCCTTGTTCGTATCAGTGGAGAAAGAAAGATCTTCTCCATACAAACAAGGATTTTCTGAAAGCACATAACGAAGATATTGAAGATGTTATGTCACCTCGTGAAATATTTTAAGAAATTTTGGACAAAAGAACTCATGAATTTGATAGTTGAACAAACTAACTTATATAGTACACAGAAAACCAGCTCTTCAATAAATACAAGCCAAAAGGAGATTGAGAAATTAATCAGAATGCAAATGAAGACGGGTATTGTGAAGCTACTACATCATACAAAATGTATTGGTCCCAGCAAATGCGATATCCATCTGTCTGTGATATAATGCCGCTCAAGCGTTTTGAAAAGTTGCGGTCTTCCCTTCATTTTGTTGACAACACTAAGTACCAGGATGGTGTTTCCAGGAAAAATTTTAGAATTCAACCAGTTATCGATTATGTGAGAGAAGAGTTCCTCAAGGTTGTGCCTGAAGAAAGCCACTCTGTTGGTAAGCAGATTATCCCTGCTAAGACGGGATACAGTGGAATACGCCAGTATAACCCCAAAAAGTGGATTTTAAAAATTTGGTTCGTGCTGGTGCCTCTGGTTTCATGTACAATATTTATCAGGGGAAAACACAGAGTCTGGAAAGTGATTTTGGTCATTTGCAAAAATCAGCTCAAGTTGTTGCCAAACTCTGCCAAAATTTGTCATGTAATGCTGGTCACAAGTTATATTTTGATAACTGGTTTTCCACTATGGAGCTATTTATTTATTTGCAGCAACAGGGTATACTTGCCTGTGGCACAGTTTGTTCAAATCGTCTGTAAGGTTACGAATTGAAATCAAACAAGGTACTGAAACAAGGAGGTTGTGGTTCTTTAGATTATAGAAATTACATGAATTCAGGTGTAATTGTTGTGAAATGGTTGGGCAATAATGCTGTATACATTGCTTCCAACTATATTGGAGTGGAGCTAGGATCCATTGAAAGATGGTGCCTAGAATAGAAAAAGAAAATTCAATGTCCTCAGCTGATCCTTTCTTACAACAAAGGAATGGGTGGAGTAGATTTAGCAGATATGCTGTACGTGAAGATCTTCTGGCATTTGGTGGATATGGCAAAGGTGAATGCATGGCTACATTATCATCAGCATTGTGATGTCCTGGGAGTGCCAAAAAAGCCTTTGCTATCGTTAGTAAATTTTATCACACAGGTTTCAGAAGCACTAATTTTTGCAGAGAAAGTTAGAGCATCTGTCACTTCATCTGGTGAGCCAGGGAGACCTCCCAAGAGAACGAGTGTTGGCAGTGAAGAAACAGCCCGGGTATTGAAAGTGGGTCGCAAGCCAATCACACGGATGCCCTGTAATGATTCAAGATTTGATCAACTGTTTTATTGATTACCACTGCAATGAGTGAGCTTTATTATAGACCTGGCTGACTACAAGCTGATATCTGTTGGTGAATTGGAAAGTATTTTGTTTAGGTTCTAGAACATTTTAGCTCTATGTAATAAGGATGAAATATGCTATAAAGTTGTAACCCAAGATCAAATACCTGTGAGAATAGAGCTGGTTATTACAACATTTTATAAATTGAGAAGTAAACATCATATAATCTCCTGGCTTTTGCAGTTCCTAAACAAAGGGGCAGGGGAGCCCCGCTGGAAAATTTTTCCCACCCTGGTGAGATATATGTCAATGTAACTTAACCCAGTTAAGCTGCCATCCCCCTTGTGTTTTCTCCTCCTCCCTTGGCCAAAAAAGCATGACTTTGCTCTGCTAGTTTATGGCTACATGCCTGTTAAGCAGCAAAGTAGCATTAATGCAACAAATTATGCCGGGACAAGTTTAAGGGTTGATGCCAATTTTTTCTCAAATTTAGACTTAAACACTTCTATTTAGGTCACTTTTTAAAAAAAGAATTTTTTGGAGTGAAAATTAATAATTGCCACTTAAAGGGTTAAAGACACTCACAAACATTCAATTCCTCAATTTATCTCTTCAAACACTCCCTATCAATATGCTATACATCAGAGAATCCGCTAATTTGTTATATGACATTTCAAATGGGGTTGCACCAATTGCCCTTCAATAATTATTTACTAAAAAAAACGAGGTTCATAGGTGCAATATGACAGCAGCCGCGAACGATAATTTTTACATCAAATTTTCACGATTAGAAATCCAAATTTGGTTCTTTGATCTGGAACAGTATTTCACTGAGTTTCTGTGCAAAAAAGAAATACACCTTCAAATCCAAATTAAAAGAAACACTTGTGACAATACTACAGAAGGAAAACGACCATATCAATCTGCCCATGTTAATAGACAGATTGTCAAAAGAAACTAAACTATTCTGATTGTAAGCTCAATTATTGTTAATTATTGATTCTCAATTTCTATCTCTATATTTAACCCAATTTCTTTATACTGTAAATCAGTCGTCTGTCTCCCTATATCATTACATCACTACCCGCCTCGATTAGCTTCGCTATTTGCGGGTAGTGAGAATTTATGTAATTAGCAAATGATAAATAATCGCATAGTTCCAATCTTTCTTGTCTGTTCCACATCAGCAGGATCAAGCTGGTCTTTCCCTTTTGTGAATGCCGTAATTTTCAACTCAGCTCGACGAAACCAAACACTTTCATGAACAGTAAATCCCCTATCTGCAAGAACCAACTCACATGGTAAAAGGTTATTGAAATGCCACAGTTCTCAGTTAAAAACTTATCTGACGTCCTCCCTCCCCAAGCTTCACTGACAAAGCAAATTGTTGCTTGTGGTGTAATGCTTGTGGTGTAACTTGAAAAGGTTGTGCTCTTGCAAGAAGGTTAGTTGGTCTATCAATAAAAATTTCAAAGCAATCGATGATTACTGTAGTCTTCAGACCAAATGAGTCTAGAAAGCATCTAGGCCTGGTCCTGTACAACTCATCACCAACTGGCCATTTAACAAAGGGGGCTAAACGGACATCCGTGACAGTCAGCCATGTAGACAAAATCCGAGAAACCATTGAAGATGAAGTTTTTAAACGATATGCAAGATCAAGATGAGGAACGACAAGTCTCAATTTACTAAAACCATGGCAAATTCTTGAAATTTGGATAAAACAAGAGGACGTCTGTCAACATGAGGTTCCACAAAAGAAAAAACTTTGTGTAAAATTTAGAAGGAAGGTAGACCAGTGTAAAATTTGACTTTCTCGTCGTTGCCAGAGAAAAAAGCTTCATCGAAGTCAGAACATGATCTACGAGGAACGACAGGCTCAGGCTGAAGCATAGAATTACGACTGTCACTTGTCTGAGTGGCAACTGTTGTACTTGTTGCAACATTTCAGAGTCCATAGAATCAAATAAGCATTTAACAACCATGCTAGGTTCGTTTACTCTCTGGAGCTTCTCAGTAACTATTTCTTCTGTATCCCCCTCGAGCATACGTTTCCTCAGCTTGGAAACTCTTTTAGCTTTTTCCTTACTTTGTTCTTAAAACTGCCACATATTTGGAGACAATCTTCCCAGCTTCAATATTTATGATATCTCATCTTGGGCTTAGCAGATTGACAACATGCAATCATGCTTCAAACAATTTCTGACCTTTAGTCTAATTATTGACTGAACCAGTATTATTACCTTATTGACTGAACCAGTATTATTACCTTATCAACTGTCCTTCAAGTTTTGGCTTTTGGTTGCCACAGCACATTCTGAATAAGACTGAATTGTGTATCTCGTATTGAATATCTCGTATTGAATATCTCGTATATAGCTCAAACTTTTGATTTTAGTTGTCCCCTCCTAATGTTTCGCAACTGAATTGTTGTTGTTTGTTTGTTTTGAGAGATGCTGGATTGCAGTATATGCAGTGCTAGTTCTAAAATTTGGACAGGTATTATATGCCCGGTGGTCATGGCTAGGCAATAGGCTGACTTGTGTGGCCGAACAACAACAGTCAACAACAACAGCGGCCCTGAGTCATATGCCTCGGACATATAACGAGATAATATATTCGAAGTGGCTTTTCATACTGGACTGGAGGTGTATGCTGAGTGATTCATACCGGAGTCGAAATATTCCTTCCTGTTTCCGTGCAAATGATTGTTTCAACTAGTTTTTACTATCCTACCTTTGTTAAGATACACCTAGTGAGTATTGTTTTGGCTAAATAAACTCTGGACTCTATGGCTTTGTGCGAAACAGTAAGCTTGGCAAGTTACGTGTGCTTTCAATATGACAAAGTGAGGTTAAAGTCTGCCAAGGTGCTCCATTAGACAGGAGTCAAGATAGGCTATTAGTAAAAAACTGAGCAGCATAAAATACAAAATCAGATATAATAAACTACTTTTTTATTATTACTTCTTTTATGAATTATTAACAGTCATTTGTTTCAGATATAGGTAAATTTCCATTACTTCTGGTTTATGCATAATAAGCGCTTGGTGCCAAGTAAAGTCTTTTACTCTTTTTCTCTAAGTATCCATTTTAGGATAATTTCAGACCGATAGGTATCTTTCACAAAAGGCTACCCTTTTGGACATGTATATATTTTTCTACCTGCTTGGAAAGTAAACCCAAATGCCACCTCACATTGGGGGACAAATTGTGGTTTTCAAAACACAAAGGTCATGCCACATTTCAAACATGCTGCTGTGCGTCACACTGCATCTTGGTAAACCAATGCATAAAATCACTTCAGAAACAATTTGTGCAAAGAGCAGATATATGCTTGCTTAATGATTCGACCATGTTGTACACACGTTTACGCTTTTTTACATCTAAATCATTACAGTAGCAAAAGCCCGAAAAACCCAACAATTTAAACACAATTTAAAAATATATTCAAGTGCCGCTTTAGTGTTCAATATTCAGGATACATTTGCACAATATCAATTCAAAAATTGCTGGGATTGCTTAGAAACTCTACTCTGCTGTACAGATAGTTATGCTCGTTTTAGCGGTATATAAAGCATTCTAGGAATCAGCACAAGTTTAGAAAACCCGACAATTTAAGGATATATTCAAGGTGTGCGTTCATCATTTCCTATTTCAGTGTCAATTATAGATTACACTGCTGTTTTAGAGTTCTGTATTAATGAAACAATTAATTTGCGCGAAGTCTAGTTATACGATTGCTTAGAAATTAGACTACGTGTTGTGCAGCTACTGTAAGCACCTTGTAAATTAATGTAAACAACGAAGATAAACTCTTAAACACAGCGCTTAATTGTCTTAAATTACTCCTTTCCTCTATATTTGAAATAGGTAATAATTCATAAAAATTCATAAAAAAATAGGTCTTTATATCAGATTTTAAATTTTATGCTGCTCCGTACTCTGTCTTTTACTAATAGCAGTCAATAAATTATTTCAGATGCTATACTTATATGACCGAAGGCCGCTGTTGTTGTTTTGCCACACAAGATGGCCTGTTGCAATGATGTTTGCAGCTTTGCGCAGACCTCCAGGCATATACCAGCTTGGACTAAGTAATTTCTGTCGGGTTATGCTTCATTGATGGTGTATTAAATTCAAACATTGTTGATGAATGAAGTACGCCTGAGAGTAAAAATTTTTACATTGCAAATAAAGAGGATAATTTGCTGTATACCCGTTCCCTTCCACTGCCTAACTATATTTTCAGTCGCTGTGCAATCACACGCGAAGCAACTATGTTTAATACCCGTCCAGGTTTTAGAACTAGCATATACTGCAATCCAGCATCTTTCAAAACAAACGACGATTCAGTTGCGAAACATTAGAAGGAGATAACTAAAACCAAAGTATGAGATATTCAATACAAGATATATAATTCAGGACGTGGCAAAACAAATGAAAGTGCAATGAAATAATTTGGCCTTTAAGGTTAAAATCTGCAGTTGAAATGTGATTTTTTACAATTATTTCATGAATAAATTATGGTAGAAACACTTTGCATGTAAAATACATAAAAGACTGCAAAAAAAACAGGGTTTTCAGGACCCTCGACATTTTACCCTCGACCTTGACCAGCCACTACTCAACACTTGACAATTACCTAGATTCCTTACTAGATAGAGTTGTGATTCACTTAAATTTGGATTATTTCACTGCCATTGTGTGATCCATGCACCTGTCCTCTAATAGATTATGGCTGTTGACCAATGAAAAAGAAAAATGAATATATATCATACTAACATTGACCGATCTTTGAAATGCAGAAAATATAAGGTTGCATATAAAAGCTAGCATATGCAATATAAAATACTAAAATTGTCTACGGGTACCACAAAATCTGATTTCCATATCAGACAAGCTGATAAAGACAAACCACATCTAGTTGGCTATATGCATTATTGATCATTTGTGTGACCCAGTTAAGAAGTACAAAGAAATATTTAATTGTTTATCTAAGTATGAATCTGAAATACTTTTATATCCATAACTTTTCAGATTGGAGATTGTAGAAATGACGAGAAAATTTTGAGCTTAGTAGATGAGCCTAAATTCTGTTTCATTGTTGACAGATCGGGATGGCCTGTGGGGAGTGTTTGGGATGGCCTGTGGGGAGTGTTTTCAATATTAAGTCTCGATTTAATTTGATTTATAGTCAAATTCTACCAGCCCTGACAAGCTTCAAAGAAGGTCTGGATCATTTTGGATTGTTAAAATTTATTCAGACAAATCCGGACACATGGAAACCATTTTTTGTGGCAAAAGATGACTGCTAAGAAATTCCTCTCTCTTATCCCACACTGATCACTGGGTGAGCATTGCATCTTAGCTTTGGGTGACACTTGCTGTGACTAAATGAATGTATTTGTGAGTCACTTTTAACGTTTTAGTTTTATTTATAAGGAGTAAGGTTTCAAGGTTTATTTTGGTCCCTCTTAAGCGGCTCATGTCTAAAAGGTTTACTCCCAAGTAGGGGTTCAACTCTAAAAAATTTATGGTTTATAAATATAGAACCCAGCTAGCACATAACGTTACCATGACGTTGGTATTAGGTTGTAGTAAAGTCGGGTTGGACCGGCCTTTGCTACAACGTTCAAATAATGCCATAAAAAGTTGAATTTGGACATGCATCAGGGATGTTTAGAAAACGTTTCTGCAACATTGTATCTTAAAGTTGTAATAAAGTTAAACTCTGACATTCGATGGGTACATTCAAGCAACATTTACACAAGTTTCGATTCAACGTTGTCATTGTTCTACTTACAAAGTCGAAGTTTTATGTGGGGTAGAGACATCCTTTCAATGTCTTCACAGCAATATATTTAACATTGTAAGAACATTACAGTAAGACGTCAGAAATGGATATTCATACAATATGTATGTATACAACCTTGCCGTTTGAATGTTTTTAATACATCCTTCTGCAATTTGTTCAATCAACTATGATTTGTTGTTAATCGTATTTAAATAAGCCAGTATTTATATTTTGCTATCGGTTTCACACTTTACATTCATATTAGGGCGTTACCAGATGTGTGATGCTGGTGCCAAATGCTACCGTATATGGTCTATACTAACGTGTGCATACATGCGTGGATAAGATAATTGGTATCATTTTACAAAGCATCTAGTCACACTGGTCTATTCCAGCTGTTGGCCGCATACTGAATACAAACTTTGTGGGATTTATTTAAAAGATTGCTTGGTTTTAGTTGTCCTTGTCATTAATCAACAAGCTCACAGTAAGTAAAGATTACATATTTTATATTATAGATTTGTTATTTTACAATATAGCGTAAGGTTCGCGTCTCAAAGCAAATGCAGTCAGTAGAGCAGTCCTTGACTCCTCTGTTCAACAGAATCTACTGTGCCACTTTGCATTCTATTTTCCTTAGAGCTATTGTACATGTAATCTTCAATTTGGTTGCAACTGATAGGTATTCTCATTTGACGTTTAAGCGCAAGCCTAAACTACCTAAATTCAAAGCTATTATTATTAGGTGGATTCGAAGCCGATCAAATATATAAAGATGAAATATAAGAATAATACTAATTACTCTCGTTTTGTCGAAACAATTAATGACTATGTTCTTTGGCAAGTGAGTAGCAAGTGATTTTAGAGCTTTACAGATACCTTTTGGGTTGTTTTTATTGTTTTCTATCAATTCTTGAAAATATGTGCATTTTGCTTTCTTGATAAGATTTATCACCATGTTTTTGGTATGGTGATATGTATTCCAGTCACTTGTAAGGTCAGATTTTCGTGCCTTTTAAACTTCTGCTTCTCTCTTGTCACCTGGATAAAAAGTTAAAAGCTCCTTCTGCCAAGCCAACCAAACTTTTTATCTTGGCTCACAACCAGGCTTTCTTCAAAAGTTTGTTTTATTCTGGTGATCGCTGGAATGATCTCGGTCAAGTAAAAACTCCTGAAATTGCTCGTTTTCCAGATGATAATCCCCTTCTGTTCAACCATATTTGGGGCAAAACGCTGCATGATGGTACATCTAACATCTTTGATATGAAGCATAACAAAAACCTGTTGCTTTGTCCCGTTCAGGTATTGAAACTTACGTTGCCATCACCAGTGGATATTTATTTTGACCGATGAACCCTCATGGCCATGTTGTTGATGCTCCAGTTTCTAGCTCAGCGAAGGAGACTCTACACAGTTTTAGAACAGGCTGTGCACTTACTTTAACGCTTTCTGGTTCCTCATTGTCAGAGGTGATCTCGCACATTGGCTGGTCGAGTCCGCACACAGCCAGCTATTATCTTCATCTGGCTAATGTCTTAAAGGCCGGTGCATCAGCCGAGCATCTAGCCGCGGGGCTATCAGACATGCGGGAAGCCTATGAGATTTACTCTGGCTACGATACTTTACTCGATTTTGTCACCGCTTTTCCGTCACGTCTTTTGTCGAATGCCAAACATTCATCGCCCAGCTAGTTTTTCAATAGATTTTGTTTTCAGGTTTGGTTTGTTGAGGCTTGGTTGGTTTTGAGGTTTGGGTGTTCTCGGTACATGCTTGGCTGTGTTCGTGCATGATATGCGTAGATGTTGTAGCCACAAGATCTCCCAACCTTAAGGATTTGGCTATACATTTAAAATACACACAAAAATATCATTCCTAAGTAAGTTGATAGCGGACTAGCCATATTTTTTCCTCTAATTTAGTTTTCGCTTTATTTTAGTATGTTGTCTTTTAATACTTGTATAACTTGTATAACTTTTATGCTATATTGATCGAGATTGGCTTTGTTAGCTTTATTTCTTTATATCTGTAAGTTATTTATTGTATGATGCTGTCATGTAGGATATAGCTTTTATTTTGTAATTATAATTTAAATTGCGGAAACATTTATATTTGTAACCTATTTATTGTACCGTATTGTCATCATGTAGGATATACTTTATTGTAATTATAATTTAATTCACAGAAACATTTATATTTGTAAACTTTTACTGTACTGTCATCATTGTAAGATATAGTTTATACATTGTATTAATTATAATTTAATTTGTGGAAACATGGATCCATCCCCTTCTAAGTGCAAGTGTGATATACAACCTGTTACCTCTTTGAAACAGCAGAAAAAAATCGTAGATCCCAATCGTTGTTTCTTTTGTGGAGGCAAAAATGACCTTCGTAATTAATCCGAAGAAGGAAAAAATCGTATTATGGAAGTTGCAAGAGAACGGCAAAGATTAAATGATACCGTATCTACCTCTATTATTGACAGAGTTCTAATGAGTAATGGACAGGAGCTTTCAGATATTTGTACCATCGCAATTGCTATAGTAATTTTACCCACAGAGGTAAAATCGACAGAATTAAGAAGAGCAAATCTTGTGAAAGTGTAACTTTCGAGGTAAGCCTTCGAGGTAAGCCTTCGAGGTAAGCCTTCGAGGTAAGCCTTCGAGGAGAAACAGTCGTGAGAATTCTGTTGATTGGAACTTGTGTATGTTTTGCCAGCACTCAAATATGCATAATGTATCGACAATGGGGCTTTCCAACAAAATAATTAGTTTGGCACAATATGACCTGGTTATGCAAGTTAGGATGGCAAACAGTAGTGATTATCTGAAGTGCTGGGTGAACTTTCAAAGAAGAATGACCAAGGTGGATAAATGCAAGCCTGAAACAAAATATTGGCTTTGTTGAATGACAAATTTATCTTTCATTTTTATTTCTTTATTTTACGGGGTTCCCCCGCAAGACATTGCTGAATGTAGCTTTTCTTGTCATAGCTTTGTTAAATTTTGTCTGTTTACACTTTGCTAAGCATATTACTTCTGGCGATGAAATAAATTAGCCAATAGGCACATGCAAAATGTCTGTCAGGACCAATCAGAATCTTTTCTTTGTCGCATAGCAACACAAATGTATTTCATCGTGCTCCGAAACTGGCTAAAGAGTGCTATAATTCTACCACAAAAACCCTCCATTTTTGGCACAAAATGCAGATTTGAGCTTGGCAACAACCCAAACTGTCATTAGAAGTTATTCTCGCTTCTATATATTACATTTATATGCTTCTAACAAAGAATTGCAATCAAACTTCATCTTTCGGCAGCTGGCCGGCCTACTATTAGCTCCAGTGTGCGGGGCAGTTTTGTAAGCATTTTGTCACCTGTGCCATCTTCCACAAATATTCAACATGTTTAATAATTATTATCACAAATGACAATTTCCCCTAGTGTGTGGGAAGTGGAAGCAGCAAGCTTACAACTTTCCGGCAATATGCATGTGTGTTGAGTTTAAAAACAACAACATGGAGGAAGAATACACTTCATCTGAACAGGAAGAAATGTTGTTTCTATTGCTTATGAGGCAACATCGTAAATGTCACAAACCGGACAATATGGACAAAGCGTTGGATTTTACGACGACAATGACTGGGTGCATTTGCAAATCTTGTTCATGAACTAAATGCAGAGGAACCCCGAGAAACCACTTAGTATTTTTTACACAATTTGCAGAGTTTCCATCGTACTGTATGTTACACATGTATTTATCGAGGTTCACCATTTGCCCTGAAAAAGTACTGTAAACGTAAAGTTTCTTTTTCCGACTGTTGCTTTTTAGTTTTTCTTGAATTACTTTATCTTAATTTTAATGGCTCCTTGGTCGATCTTGGTGTTTGACCATCCTGCTCATTTTCTATTATCATAACTTTGATCGTCTTCCAGAATTTCATCATCAAGCAGTTCTGCCAGACTTGACTCTGATGTTGGTATAGCACAATCCTAAAATGTTATAAAATATATAATTATAAATATTTAAAACGTATACGTATATATTATACGAAATATATATTTTACTAAAATATGTATATGTTTTTATTGTTAGACTCCAACCTCTGAAACGGAGTGGTTAGGCATCGCTGCAGATTTTGAAAAGAAGTGGAACTACCTTTGTTGCATGGGTGGAAAGCATATCGCCAATGATGGAAAGCATATCGCCATCCAGTTACCAAGTTATAGTGGTTCCGAATTTTTTAATTACAAACATTTTTAGTGTCCTCCTGTTAGGTTTGGTGGATGCAAACTATAAATTTCTTTATATTGATGTGGGTGCATCAGGGCATGCTGGGGATGCTGGTGTTTATGCCAAATCATCTTTGAAAAAATCTCTGGCATCTAACTCCCTTAATCCTTCTTTTAACATGAAAGAAATTCAACAGGAAAAATAAATTATGACATTGTTGGGGATGATGCATTTCCTATGACCAAAAATCTCATGAAACCCTATCCTCATCGCAATTTAGAAAGAGAAAGATGCATATTCAATTACAGACTGTCGTGCAAGACGAGTAGTTGAAAATGCCCTTGGAATTCTTGCTCATAGGTGGAGAGTGTTTCTTACCAACATTAACAGAGTGTTTCTTACCAACATTTTGTTCATTATTTTAATGACATTGCCGAAAAAATATCGAGAAAAAAATAAACTTTGCTATATTATGGGAGACTTTAAAGTGCCCATGTCATAAAATGAGACTTTGCATTTTTGAAATCTAATTATAGTTTAAAAGTTATTGTTTAAACATCGAATTTCGTGTTGTGAAAAATCTGAAAACCGTGCAACTGGTACGAGATTGTGCGTATGACGTCAAAATAGGAACTCGTCCAACTCAACAATGTAGAAAACACTATTACGTGTACTATCTTATAGAAGGCAACAGTGCAAATAAAATCCCGAAACTGAAACAAAATGCCAAATACATGTATACAAGGTTTATCCTAGGTTGACCTTGTAACAGACACAAAGAAAGGCATTTCGCTTCATTTTATGCCATTTGCTGGAGATGAGAGGTCCAAAGCGATCCATTTGCTGGATTCACTGGATTGATTTTGTGCGCTTAAAACAAGCAAAATGGGATCAAACTCTTTCGTTCTGCACACTATATGATGGAGGATTCTACTGAAATGTTTTCTGGTCTCTCTGGTAAAAGAAAAGGGTTTGCTACCATCGAAATTTGCGTCAATGCAATTCCAAAATACACAACTACTGCCGACTACAAATCGCTGTCTGCGAGAGCCAAAAGAATGGTAGGTACAATACTTTCAAATTTCTGACTCTATTTTGTTTTTCTGTTAAGGGTAAATTTCGTTTGTCAATCGTTTTAATATGACCAATTTTAGTCACACATATATTATTTAAATAGGTTGTAAAAGAAGCTATTTCAATGCAGTCTGCTGGTGTTGGTCATAGTCGTGCAATAAATAGAAATGAGCCACAGCCGATGGAGTCACTAGAAATAGCACAAAATCGTGAGGATATGAATGAAATAGCGTATCAAAACCATTTGGTTGCTTCGTCAAAGGATGTACAATGTGTACTGTATTATTTTAAACAGGCAATGCAGCAGTAATTTGATGCAGCAGTAAATTATAAAACTCTCCTTGTGTTTGTTGATTATTTAGAATGATATTTCAACTGAAACTGGTGGTTGTGTGTTGGTTATGTCAATGATTATAAAATAATTAAAAATGTACATACAATCTTTTATTGTATTTTGTCTTGATATATTTTGTATGCTCTACAGGGAAAACCCGTCTAATGTGTCAGATTTCTTCACAGATTATAGAATATATACATGCTAAAATGCTTGTATACTGTTATCTATCATGGTGTGTAAAGAATGAAATGACTCAATATGCAGTGAAACGAAATGCAAGTCAGAAGTAATCCTACATGCCATGTAACACATTGTACAAATATACCCACACGCATGCGCTGCGGGGAAAATCTCAGATACAAATTTTAATTTCAAATGCTATATCTATACAGAGTAAAATATATATATGTGGCTCATAAACCACATAAAAGATCAAAATTAAGAAAAGTTATATACACATAAATAGGTATATTATAACAATAGCCTATGGTATCAACATAAGAGTTGTCCTCCTGGCTAACAGGTGGGCATTTTGTGGACGCTGTCTAAAATATAGCGGGCGCATTTCTTCAACTGCCATGTTATGCTTCGAACGTTGAAAAGTTGATTTTTCCGAGGATTTTTGTGCTTTGTTACTGGACTATTCATGGAAATTAAAGTGTTTCATCAAAGATTAAGTTGTGGTGCTTATACCGATGGATAGTACGGCTTAAGAACTCGAAAACATGCGAAGAATTTTTATTTACAAATAGGCGACAAATGGAATTTTTCACTCCTTGTCTGAATTTAAGAAGCAGGATATAGCAATCTGGAAACAAGCAAGTGTCCTTATTTTACTGTTAATGGAAGCTGAGTTGTTGTTGTTTCCACAGGTATGTTCAATAATTTGTTTGTCTTTCCTCATCAGGAATTACTAGTGTCTTAAAATACATATTTTGAAGAAAATGACACATATTCCTCCTTAAACTTTCAAAAATCTGGCCATGGCCGTTAGCTAGAAAATATATTTTATGAAAGCTAAATCATACTTTGTTCTATTAAAACTTGAAACATTCATAGGAAAAATGTGCTAGATGTTGTAATTGTCAAATGCACTTATGCAGTGAAAATGACATGTTGTCACATGCTTATGAAATTGCTGCTGTGTTGCTTTGTTATAAAGTAAATATAGCTGCAAAAACTTTCTTGAGGCAGCTCAAGTATTGGTTGTTATGAGTCAGGAAATGCCGCATTGATTTGTTTGAGTGTAAGTGTCTTATGGCTGTCTTAAATATAGGCATGCTTGCTTTGTCAAATGCAATGGTGATATGGCATATAAATAAACATATCTTAAGATTTTGCCCCTGGCCGTTCTCTGAAATATGGCTTAAAATTATCTTTATTAGTCAAGCTTCATGGAAAAATTAGTGGGTATGCTGGGAAAAATGCGCGCAATATAATTTTTGGGTATTAAACATGGATATATACATGGATATATTGACCGGTGCAATCTATTGCCTCATGTTTCTGATTACTGAATCTAAACATAGCCATATCATGTGCATGAAAATTGCATATAAGGCTCATTGAATCATGATCCAATGATTAAAACCCTTTTGTACGCTTCAATATTTAATGGGGGCTGGATATATGTGTGTTTCCGGTAAATTTTGCTTTTGCACATATTTAAAAAATTTTCTTAAAAAAAAAACACTGTAAAAAGATTTATAGAACACTAAAGATTCAGTTTACATAATTTTTTTATAAATTTTTGAAAAAAGAAGGTATTAATTGTCTCGTTTTTGACATGATTATGGGTTATTTTGTCTACTTTACTAATATTTGCTGGCTCTCAAAACACGCGTCGCGTGGGCTTGCTGTGTGCAACATTAGGCCTAGATCTGGTGACAAATTTGTCAGTTTAAGATTCGAAATTGTATTATCATTATTTATATAAAGTTTTAAACTTTTTTTAAAGTTTTCACTGTCTTTAGACATGTTTTACTTATATTTATGATGTTCATCAGATAAAGTAAGTATGGTAACTGATATATTTACCATTTTTTATGCAAATCACTTCGGATGGCAGAAGATTGCAAAGGATTATAAAGTTACTCGATGTCGTTTTAAATGGTCTTCATGTCAAATCTTTGTGACTTCATTGGTCATCATTTAGAGAGTAATCTCGTCGAAAGGAGTTGTCAAGCTTTAGGTAAGAACGTTCCTAGAAGTACTATAATAGGCTAATGTACGCAATGTATTTAACCTTTAAATGTATCCTTTAAATGCGACAAATTCTAAAACTGTTAATCAGGCTTAAATAAACAAACAGGGTTTCTGCGGCCCCTGGGAATCCTGGGTTATATTTACTCCAGGAAAAGTCTTGAAATTTCAAACTTACTGCTGGAAAACTCTTTTAACTGAACTTACGTGTTCAAAAATGTTTTTCTAAATATAGTATTAAAAATGTGATAAAGTGTTGATGACTTGGAAAAAGTATTTTGTCTTGCTTTAACCCCCCCCCCCCCCCTGGAAAAGGACAGAAAACGTCCTGGGTTTTTAGCAAACTTTATGAAGGCGTACGAAGCCTGATTACAAAGTCCTTGATTAACGATTGTTCAATTGATCTTAATTATTGGTCTCTGTTTTGTTTTTAGACCATGATTCACGAGTATGGCTCTAAAATGGTAAAGTTTGATCCAGCAAGGTTAGTGTTCCAGTACTTTCTTGCAATATGTGAAACATATAAGACAAAGTCTTTAACATTGCCTGAAAAACATGTGGCAATAAGTCCACCACGTTGTCCATGAGAATGGCTATCCATGAGACCAATTTTGTTTTCATCCATATACATTACCATTGATTTGTCAGGTGGGATAATCAGAACACCAACCATAATCGTGTCTTCCCGTTGAAGTGTTTCAAACCTTTTCACCACATCATCTTCTGCAAAAAAACCAGTGTCCTCTTTAATTGTCAAGGGTATTCCTGGTATTTTTGTTAGTACATCCACCACTTCCAAGTTTAGATTGTTAGGTTGAAGCCTGAGATTTTCATACATCCTGTTTCCTTTTAGCATTATCTGCTTAAAGAAGGAGGTTGCTTCATTGATTTCTTCTACACATGATGGAAAGTAAGTTTTTCTTGCTAAATTCAGTGCTCCCAAGACTGATATCACGGTGCATGCATTACTGCCAGATATGTTGCTTGAAAGGTTTGATTGGGAAATACTCTGAGGAAGGAGCCATTCTGTAATGCCTGGGTGGTCAATTCTGAATATAGTGTTATGTTTAATGTGGGAAGTATGGTTTGGTTGTTGAGGTTTTACTAATTTGGCATGGACTTGTGTTGTCCTTATGTTGCATGCTGATTGTTGATGGAATGTAGTTGGAGTTGGTGGTTGTCTTCCTTTGTCTAAAAAGCAGAAGGTGCTTTCACCTTGGAAGTAGTGCAACAGTTCCCAAGAGGAGGTTTGGTAGGTGGTTGTTGTGGTGGCAGCAAGGAATGGTCATTCTTTGGAACAGCAGGACACAAATTCAAAATCTTAGTATTTAGCAATTCTACATCTGTAGTTACACTATCATCCACAGGTAGTTGGATCTCTTCATCTGGATCTCCATTCAAATCTTGGTTGTCTTCAATCGGAGTGGACTCTTTCTTCTGGTGGGGGAATAGAATTGCGTCTTTACACTTCTGACCTAATTCCTTTACGCTTTCAGAAAGCATCTTGGCACACAGTGGACAACCATGATGATTTATACAGGACTTGTGGAATGAGTGCCAACAGCCAGGAAAGAGATGCCAAGTTTCTTCGTTTGATGTGTTGCATGATGGCATGTCGCATTTACAATCCTCATCGGGGGGTTTCTTACTATGGTAACCAAGAGGTAACACACAACTTCTTATCTCCAAATATTTGGGGCATCTTCACTTCAGTGATATTCTTTTTTTTTATTCCATTTTTCGAAGAACTTAGTGTTCCCTGGGTTTCCAACAATGGATTCAAAAATGGAGGTTAATAACGTTGCGGCTTTCGATTTCAGGAATTCGAGTTGTTTCGTTGAAAAGGAAAATTTCTTTGGAGGAGTTAAGGAGGATCAGAAGTTTTTCTGTTTTTCTTTAGATTGGAAAATGGCTTTGACTTTGTTGGAAAGGGTATCTGCTGTGTCTGAATCCAGTGTTTGGGACCGAATAATGCTATGGGTATTCTCAACTGGATATTCATCCCCAACAATTTGCCATTGTTTCATTACGTTGTGAAGTTGTGGAAAATGCTTTCCCCAATGATTGATTATAGACAACCATACAATTGTTGACTTGTTGTAGTGGCGACGTTTCAAGAATACAAACATAACCCAAATGCAAATCATGGCATTAAAGTACTCGTTAAATGGTTTGATTTAAATGTAACAGAATATATGGATAAAACAAGTGGTATGTAATTGTCAACGAGATACTGCAGGTCTTTTGACTGGAAAAATGTTTTTAAAGTTGTGGAGCGGATTAAAAGCCATCCTCCATAAACAATTTCCAAAAGCAAATTAATGCACCAAGGCTTTGGTTTTAAGCTAGCTTGCTATTTGGAAACAGGTTGTTGTAGCATCGCTGAAAAAAATGGCCAGAATGTCAAGAAAACATGTTCCTTGCTATTTAAAGAAATGTGTAATGGACCCATCATTGGAACGATTGAGCTTAATTGGAAATTTGGTTTCAAAAGTGATGTGGGTTGTTTTTCAGTTGGGTAATGTGGAATATGAAGCTATATGCATGATCAGGAATCTTAATTGATGGTATAGGTTGGGCGGAATTTGTTTCTGTTGTTTTCTTCTTATGCTGATTATATGTATGTTCATAAACCAACTGTCTACCGTAAAACTGACATGGCCAGTCACCAGGTTGAATAACCACAAACTTCTTTGCGTATGATTTCAAGGCAGTTGCCATAGCTATCTCGTATGCTGTTTGAAATGCATCTTTTCCTTTAAGTGTCAGCTCCATAAAATTCACCAAATGGACATTATCCATCTTCCTCATGTCATGTACCGAGTTGCCTTCACAATATTGGTGATCCCTGAGTCTTTCCAACTGCATGTCTGGGTTGAAAAATTCGTTTCGTATCCAGTTAGAGAGTGTCGCTACATATTTGAACTGGCGATGTAATTGTTGCTGATAATGCTGGGATGTTAACTCCCATGCTTGGACGTTGGATAGCAGGTATCTCTTTAAATGCTTTCACAATTATTGTGCATTATTGGCTTGCGAGCATTTTGTTTGTGTTGGCCGTCGTATAGTGTGAATTGTTGTGTAGTCGTCAATGCCAAGAACTAACAGCCACTCATTTTTTATTGCATCTGAAAAGAACTGTTTAAGATCATCAAGGTGGTTTTGACTGAGCGATTTTCGAATGTTATTCACTAGTCTTCTGCAACAAGTGTTTCCAACTAGTGTTTCTAGCATAGCTTGTTTGTAGATAGAGGGCTTGGTCGACTTGCATTGCATTGCACCGTTGACTGAGGCAGTAAACTAGATTATAAATAATTCCTACAACTCGCTTTTCATTCAATTTTAACCGGTCTTCTGAATGACGGGGATTGCTAACTGCAAGGAGGATATCATTGTACAATGTAATGGCTCCAGCTTCTTTCACCCTCGTGAAACAAGGAGAGCTTATTTGAGAGTAGGTTTATATAGTAATAGAGGATTTATGATATAGACTTCAATTTATGTTTCACATACTGTCAACTAAATTTTCTTTGCTTTGTAGTATTTCCTCAAATGTCCCAGGAGGTAGCAGAACTTCACCAAGTGGTCCTCTTCGAATGGGGCCAAACTCTGATTCTTCAGCTGTCCAGAATTCACAATTTGCTTTTTCAACTTCACTTGGTGGTGGGCAGTGTTTTGTGGGGCGGCCTTTGGTATTCCTTCTCTGATCAATATACTACAGAAAATATACACAGTTGTCAAAGCACTATATAAATTTTAAGTTTGGAATTTAGCTGGCAATAGCCATAGGGGTGTAATAGAATTGCGACGAGTGGAAAAGAGTCTTAACGCTAGACGATTTTACTCGTCAGGGTACTGCCAGTTAATCGGTTAGTGTCTCTTGTTAACCCATTAGCTCCAGTGTCTCTTGTTAACCCATTAGCTGGCAATGTGCTCAGATGCACCCTACTTTGGTATTTTACTCTGTTTAATGCTTAACAACACTCCTGGCAACTGTCTTGTCAGTTGTAGGGCACTGCCAGTTAATGGGTTAATGGTAAGGGTTGTGCATATAAGGTAGAACCAAATTCCCTGCAAGCTTCATAACATTTAGAGTGCCTTGTAATTAATTTTACGATAATAATATGATACTATGTAGTATTATGTGGTAAGGTAGAAACACATAGTACAATGGATTAAGTTAAGATATTTTACTAAAAAGGATAGTATGGTTTGGTTTTTCACAGTGTGAATAAAATATGTTAAAAAAGAATATGTTAAATTAAGTACTGTACTTACATGCTCGTACGTTGTCCCTGTCTTCTTGTGCTTACATAACGCACTTAAACAAGAAGCGCACAACAGCCCAGTCTTGTCAAAGTCCCGTCCAAAACAGGCTTTCATGTCTTGTAGGAATTTTGCAAGAGGAGAAAATGTTTCGCTGGTTTTTCGCCCGCAAACAGCACATTCATTTTTACTTCTTGTTTTTCGGTTCGGTGACGCGGAAACAAGAGTAAATACCAGCAACAAATACAAAACCAGTTGCGAAAAGGTCACACTCACGAGCTTTCGCATTTTGTTTTAAGTTTTCTTAAAGTTTACCTTTGTCTCTAAAATATCTCTGTTTTTAAAGTTTTGTTTTGAATTTGGGGGGTTTTAACTTTTGGCGCGAAATCGTCGGGACAAGTTTGCACTTATTCTCGGTAAACAATTCGTATGTTTTCAAATTTAAATTTGTTTTCAAAGGGAATAATGTAGAATTATGGAGGGAAATAAAGGATTCTTTTTTGGATTTTTGTACAAAGTGTACGTATACGGAGAAGAGCTTTTTTGTTGATTTCCCTGCGAAAACAATCGTCAAAGTAGAATTATGACAAGCAGTGCAGTAAAAGCATTCTTCACTATAGAATATAGACACATTTCACATGTTAACATTTCCCGTTATGTTCTCTATTTCGATTCAACAATCATCACAATAACGAAGCTCTCTTGGGAGCTTTAAAAAATTTTGACCTGCCAGAAAAATGTTAACAAGTCAAGGGCTCTATAGTGTGTCTTATTTTTGAGGTTATGACAAGTAAAGTGTGGGTTCTGTACAAAATCTTAGCATATTTGGATAATATCATTGAACGAAAATTGCTTTCTATTAAGCCTAAGGGCATGATCATATGACCCAGCCTGGCCATTGGTCCAGCAAGATTTTATTCCAGTGCGATTTGTTTCAAAAATTACTGTTTTTATTGACTGCAACTACTTCAGGGGACGAAATTCTGTTAATTCCTTACCTGTTTTGACTCTTTAGATGGTTTTAAGGCCAAAATAAAAATATGCGGTGACATGATTTCCAGTCTGGTTAACTGGTTGGCCCGCTTAAGTGCATTCATATAAGCCCTGTAAGACAGGATCTTGCTCAAGTGGGAGCCCCAGCAAACCAGACTGGCCCGGTTCCTGTGTGAATCAAAGCTGGATCTTGCCATTTATTTAATACATGAAGTTGCACATCGGACATGTGGTCAAGCAACACGATGGAACCGTATATGTCATAATATCTCAAACGTGCGGTGCCAGTGTGGGTAGAGTATAGTAAATACGGCGGTTGACTGTGGTGTAAAACTACCTGAAAAATACAATGAGAACTTCGACGTTTCGAGTGAAGGCCCTTCGTCTGGAAGTTAGTAGAATGGGTCAGGGGGGAAACATGTACTTTTTAGTGAATACAAAAGCGATCACGTGATAAAAAATAAACCAATCAGATGGATTTAATCAAAACAAACTATAAACAAAATATGGAACTCACATCACAAAATATATTAGCATATAAGTAGCAGCGAACAAAGATAACAAAGCAAGAAAGACAGAAAACAAGGAACGAAATATTAGATAAGGTGAGATGTAGAGTATCTGCTGATGGTAGGCATAAACAGATAGGAGTTAAATGTAAGAGAGGCACTCATTAATGCCGAGAGGATGAATGGTGCCAAGTTGGGAAATGAGACGCATTTCTTGGCTTTTGCGGCTATCATTGCTACCAGAAATGGGATACAGAGCTGGTATTTTTCAGGTAGTTTTACACCACGGTCACCTGCCGTATATTTCATACACTGTCCATTTCATCGATCCAGACTGGAAGCTCCAAAGCAGATGCTTACAAACATTGTACACGCCCGCCGATCATAGTGCTGAAACCCTTGCTGATGGGATGAATGTTTACTACGATAATTATAATACATTTCTAAAATTGTCGGCTGGAAATGCCAGGATTCTGACAAAGTAGACATCTATATACACTTCCCATCAGTTCAGCAATTTATCTTGTAATCTTGACTTATAGGCATCCCTAACACAATGGGGTTCTACCCACAAAATGATCGATCGCATTTTGGAGCAAGAGAGAGCCATTCGGCGAGTGTTATCCAAAGACCGCAAAGTTGCCCATCTTGTCTTGACCTGGCAGGATATAGATGTCTTAACAACAGTACACAAAGCCCTGGAACCATTCGCAGATTTTACAGATGCTTTATCGGGCAACTCGTACGTCACTGTTAGCTCTATAAAGCCTACCCTGCCATTCATCAAGGAAGCTACAATGGCCACTGATGATGACACAAGCCTGACAGCAGACCTGAAAGCGAGAATCAAAGCCGACTTTCAGAAACGCTATACCGGCGACCCTCAGAATCTCCCAGAATACGGCCACATGGTTGGACCCTCGCTACAAAACTGCATACTTGACCGAGGAGGAAAGCAGAAATGCCGCAGACAAAATAAAGGCGTTCGAAGTAGAATGGGCACTGGCAGGTGATACTGCTAATGAAGCTCGTCGAACGTCAATGACCAACCAGCAGCAAAGAAAACGAAAAAATCACTTGCCAAACATCTGGGGCAAGGGAAAAAAACGTCAAGGTCAGCTAACGCAACTACTCCTGCTCAATCCAGCATGTTCCTGCTGGTTCCAGGTTGTATTGTCCTCCAGGATTTGCAGACTGTGAAGACAGGTAAAAGTTTTCTCCCTAGATTTGAAGGGGCATTAATTAACCCTTTAAGTGGCAATGTGTTCTGATGCGGCCTACTTTATTATTCTACTTTGTCTAATGCCAGATGATTTTACTCGTCAAGGGAAGATAATGTTAATGGGTAAACATGTTGTAGTTGAGTGGCCATTGCTTTTCAAGGGCCTTTTTGTTGCAAAATTGCATTCATTCATATATTTTGTCAGAAAAAAGGCATTTTTCAAAAGGTTGAAAATTGAGGGCACATTCCATCCTGGCCAATACCCCATTCTGACCCCTGACTAGCATTGTCATTTCACCAGTTCTCTTGGCTAAGCCTCGGTACATAGGTATTACAGCCTGCTAAACAAATACGAAAATGTATGCTAAATGTAACATTCTTTCATTTTAATTTCCCTGAATATGTAGATCTGGTAGGTTGGTTGCAGGGCAGTGGAGGCATTTAACTGATGGTGAAACAAAGACTTCAGTCTGTCAGGAGACAAGGAAGTAATTATTTTACTGGAGACGCTGCAAGTGTACGAGAAGAACTAACAAAATTATTTTGTTCAGCAGCAGGACAGGTTTCATGGCAGCTGCAACATGTTCGTGCAGATGGAAATGAATCTAGTTCTGGGTAATTATATTCCTATTTACTAAATGAGCCATAGAAAAGATGAGTTGTGTGAAATTTTAAAGTTTAATTTGCAATGAATTTAAGAAATAATTTATTATAATGAATTTGTAAGTATTTTTGAAATTATTTGTATGTATTTTAATATGGAATTATTTAACATTTAAAGTATTTCATTTATTGAATCTGACTAATAAAACATGCTTTCTTTGTCTAAATATTTTTCTATTATGATAAGTTAGTTGCAAAATTTATTTGTCTGGTAGACCAATCAGGTGAAAAAGCTGACTTTGGCTTTTTTTCCAAGCAGCCAGGCTAAAAGGAAGAATGTAAAAGGAAGAATGGCTATGCAGAATGAATGCGGAATAATGGCTACAAATAACGACACATTTTTAACCCTACCCCAACCCATTCCTATGTCATTCCACCTTTTACAATCACCTCCATCAAGCCCTATGTAAAGAAGGTTCATGAGACATTTTTCAGTATTATTGCAACCACTGAATGATGCAATTTATAAACCATTAGGGGTGCACCGGATATCATATCCGGCCGGATAATGTGATAATCCGACTATCCGGTATCCGGCCGGATATTTTTAATATCCGGCCCGGATACCAGATATTTTTTTCAAGGCATATTAATTTTGTTTCAACTTAAAAACGGAAAAAATATCAATAAATATGCTATGAAAAGAAAACAGTTGGACATCAATACAACAAACAAAAGAACAATATTATATGAATTGGTTTACTGTTCCAGTATTTCTATTATAGCAAAGCCAAAAATGTTGGCCAGCGGTCACTATATTGATACTTCAATACTTCATGACAAACATCATATTATATATGAACCTCTATATAGTCCTAACATGAAGTAGTGCATTGTTCATCATTGGGCATCATTCGGGCATCATTCGGGCATCATTGCGTTCATTGCCTGCATTGATGCACACCCTTATTCAACCTGAAAAGGAGGCCCGAGTCTTGAATAAGAAAATAATCAAAATATCCGGTAACCGGCCGGATATCCGGGCCGGATATTTTTAAACTATCCGGCATATCCGGCCGGATAGTAAAAAGTACTATCCGGTGCACCCCTATAAACCATATGCAGCTATGGTAATCAATTGATCATACCTATGGTACAGAGACTGCTCGACTGTTTGCAAATGAAAGAATACTGTTTTGTGATTCCACCAGAGCATTATGGCTAATACATCACTTTGCTCATAGGGCCGGTTAGCAAAATTTTGCCAAAAAAGCATGAACATATTCATGAATTCTTCTCAAACAAAACAGACAATATTTGAAAAATGTTATAACATGCAGCGTCGCGTTCATGTTCTTTCATTGCTCCCATTCTGATAAGCTGTTGACAACGGACTTTAGATCTAAGCTTTACTGTAGTCCTACTCTGAGCGGAAAAAGGTCTTGTCGATATATCACTTTCGTCTGATGGTTTTTCTTTGTTCGTTGGGACATTTTGGAAAATAACAAGAATGGTGTCGTGTGTGGAACCTGTGCCAGCAAGTGTACTTTCATTACGGTCAAAGTTATCCATGGCTGCGTTGAGTGGGCTTGATGATTCTAGGATAGGTGGAAGTGGTATTCTATTGTCACCCGCCGTGGATATTATCTGTTCCGCGATGTCCACATCAATTCTCTTAACCGTGTTGTAGCTAACACAAATACCATGGCGATTGAGGGCAGTTACAAGCTCTTTAGATCTTGTCAGACTGTGAACTCCTTCCGTGACCATGACATGAAAAGGGGTCGGTTCCTTTCCACCACTCATTATATAGTGCAAGATTTGGAAAACAACATCTCGTTTTACCTGAGAGATCAGCTTCTCCTTGAATAAAAACGAACAGAATTCTTCCCATTTTGCTGGTGGGTTCTTCAGAAGTACGTCTGTTGATAGTTGAAGGTCTCGGGGTTCACAAAAGCTCCGTTCCAGGCAAAACTTGTAATCCTTTAGCTCTTGTGCAAGTTCGGTCGCAAGTTGTTGGACAGGTGAAACTCGCCGCACAGACTCCAACAAAGACGCAGGATTACTCTTCACAGAAAATACCATTTGAGAGATTCTCTTATTGCTAGGGTATGTAAAGCAGACAGTATCTCCATACAATTCAATAATTAAATGTTTTACAGCTCTGTTCGAAACTGGTACTGATAAATGTTCATTTAGTCGGTCTCTGATTGAAGTTAGGTTGTATGCAGTGGTGGTAAAATCAAGTCTCAGCGCTAAAAACTGCTCCTTGAATGATTCGTCTCCAGCGGTTATGGAATCCTCTTCTTCAAGGCTTTTTAATATTTCTTCTACATCAGTGTTATATTTGTTGAAATAATCTCGACAACAGTAGCCGTGATAGTAAATATCAGCCGCAAAAACATCTTCGGGTTCATGCATTGCCGCTGTGTCTGTATAAACACGATCTTTAAAAAACTTGGCAGCGTTGAGTAATTTTTGAGCCCTCAGCTTTTCACAAACTCTCAATAATTTGTGTATTTTCTTTTGCTTAACGGTTTTACAATCTGAACCACAAATGACACATGTATTGATAACTGGACTCGACTTAAACCTTTTGCTGCGTCGCTCATGCTCGGAAGTGCTGCTGTCCATAGATATCGGTTCACGTGTCTCCGACTGATTTACAGGGTCGGGTTTTTTTCTTTTATTTTCCACATCTCTCTGAAAACTCCTGTAGCATGACGATGAATGGTATTTGATGAACTCCTGTTCTTGTACTGTTAGTTCTAGAACTCTATTTGTTCGATTATCGCTACCTTCATACTCTTTCGCAAGGGCAACAATGCGCGCTCTGCCAGTTTCTCCACTTGATAAGTACTCAGACCGATTCTTTGTCTGGCATAATATGCATTCATCGAGGTTGACTGCTGATATTTTGCGCGTACCCGTGGGGCAAATAGAGAGAGGTATCTCATCCTGAAATTAAATTATTTTTCAATGTATGGGATACCTATAAAGCTAATGTTGCATATTTCCGGGAGATTGACAACGTTTTTGAGGCCAAACTATAAACGTATATAACGATTTAAATGAGTATAGTCCACAGGCATATATCGGCTCTTAATATACACGCCTGAACATTATTGAATAACTACTTTTTAAAGGACACGCCTTGTCCTTGCAGGACAATTCAGTTTGATTCAACAAAACTGTTCCAAGGACAATTCAGTTTGATTCAACGAAACTGTTCCAATTACAATGTGTGTACATCAGTCCTACACGCTACATTCCTATATTCACATTAGCTTTCGAAACTGAATTTTATGTATAGAGCTAGTCATTTTACCCCCGTTTTCACCCCACTACGAGAACTGTCCTAGTTCAGTTTATTTAAAAAAAATATTACATTTTCTCGGCCAGGTGGGTCATGATTAATGTAGCAGTGATTTTTTAAAAAAGCGTAATTGCAATCTAATGCTTCTTACTAAATAAATATATTCCTAAAATTGTTTAAAACGTGCAGCACACTTTCGCCGAGTTTTTTCGCGCTATACTACACATGCTTTTTATCACGCGGGACAAATAATTATAATTTTTAATCATTTTTCTTACCATTTTACTGATTTTCAGTGTCCCAAAAGTCTCTATATTTAAAGACCTCTCTCACAATAACAGAATCTTGCCAAAAGACAAAACCAGCACGTACTTTTTCTTACTTTTAGCCTTTCCAAACAGATCGGTTACTTCGACAGTCGAATTTCGAATAGAAGTGAAAGAATATTTTTACATCTGTCAAAAGTATATTTTGACATCTGTCAAAAGTATATTTTGACTTGCGATTTAGTATTTTATTACCAATCAGATTTTTAATGTCAGAGACAGAGTAAAGAAACTGAGGTCTGAGAGCTGAAACGTACATATCTCTATAGAATACCCTTGAAATGACGGTGCAAAAGTCCCTCGGATTTTGTTGTAGTTAACGCTTAAAGGAATCCAGAAAATACAGCAAAAATACGCAAATATTTATTGTTTTTATCATAAATCATAAAAATACAATAAATATAATATATTTACTTGGGTTGCTGTGGTGGCGAAACGTTTCGTGAAAGTATCGTTCTCCCCCCCCGTCATGTAGCCCACGAGGAATTTTCGCGAAGATTGCGCGTGACTTTCAAATTATTTTTAAACTTGTGTATTTGATTCTGATCCTAAATATGTTATGGGACGTTTTTCCCCTTTCAAGTACAACTAATGTTGTCAATTTTTCGATTGGGACTATTCTAGAATGAAATACTCTTGGATACTGTAATTTAAATACATATGAAGACGAAGAAGTGGCATTTATCGGGAAGAAAAGCGGCGAGGCATTGCAATGGCCGCATATTTGACGAAATATGGAAGGACACAATATCGAAGATAAAATACACTGCACTGCTTCAAAACTTAACGAAACTTGGTTGAAATCTTCTTTAACCATCTATCATTATGTAAAAGTACAACAATTGGATGATACTTGCGAGACTCGACGATAAAACAGAATATTTGCGAAGAAAATAAGGAATTTATGTAATGTGGTTTATCAGAACGAAATCTACTTTATGTAATAGTTTAATAACCAGGAAATTAGAACTGGTAAGAAGGTGCTAAGAAGCTTAGGTAAATTTCCTAATTCGATAAGCTCGGCGCCGCCATATCTAAAATAGAGCACACAAATTGGCACGCAACACGGCAACGTGGATGAGAGGTGTGGTGCGAGCACTATATAAAGGACAGGTACAGCAAACAAATGCAGCATGTATACCACAACTGTGCTGATATAAAGACATCATCGTCAAAGTTGGATATTTGTGTTAGGTAAGAATACTTTGTACACTATTGTTATTAAAATTTATTTTTTATTCTCCTTATCTTCTACATGGCGCCCCCGAAAGTTTTAGGTCATTCATTTGTACGTCGACTTAAGTCAGATCTGCATGTTCAGTCAGACTCACGAATGTCCCCAACATTTAAACTTAACGGGACAGCCCAAGTTTATATGCATGGTATTGGTGGTCGCACGGTTTGTAAGGTGCGGAAACATGATATTGGGGTTGTAGCACGCCTCTCCCCAGAGATCGTCATCTTGGAGATTGGTACAAATGATTTGTCCTTTTTACCACCCGAAGTGGTGGGTTCTGAAATTGAGGAATTGGTTTCTTTGTTGCAAAATACCTATTCCGTCAAAGTTGTGTGTGTTTGCCTGCTAACTCCGCGCAATCGTAATCAAGTTTTCAACGAGAAACGAATCCTTGTTAACCAATACTTAAGCGTTGTACTAGAACATATGCCGAAAGTTTTTACTTGGTTTCATCGGGGTTTTGCACGGCCATCTGTAACACCGTTTCTTCGAGATGGGGTTCATTTCAACAAAATCGGTCAATACCACTTGTATCGAAGTTATAGGGGTGCCATTCTACAATCTCTTAGCATGCTATAGTTTTATAACATACATTGTATATATAAGTTTATTACGAATTAATTTCTCCTGGGGAGCTACATCGGGTTATATATGATTATATACTAGGTTCTTTTATATGGTTAGATCATATTACATGTTACAGGCTTGTTTTCCCCAGCGTATTTTATCTTACGCCAGGGTTTCTTAGGTTTCTGCCACTTTTGTGGTTTTTATTTTAACATTATGCCTGTAACGTTTTTGTTGGTGATAATGGATCAGTGGTGCGGCGATCTTTTACGATCCGAGACACCACCACCTACGACCTCTCCTGCTGTTCCGTCCACCTCCTGTATGAGCGCAACTGCTTTGGTCAACGACGCACTTGCCGAAGTACACTCCAATATTTCAGGTCAGACACATCCTTTTACCATACCAGAGCCATTGCTCCCACAGCAACCATTTCATTCTGCTAGTTTGCCTCTGGATGCGCGAGTGCCGGACAAAATTAAAACAAAAATCTGGAAGGAGGAGTTTGTAGATTTTAGTGTTTTGTTGAGCAATCCCGACCCAACCACACGTTATGAAATTAATGTGCGGCCTTCAGAAACTGGCCAGCCAGCCTAGCCTCTCTTGTTTTGGAGCCAACCGCAAAGTCTAATAAACAAAAAAAAAATATTAATGATTGGCTTCGCGCGTTTCACATATTTGTGTCCATTTATACTCTAAAATACCCCCATGAGTCCCCCGCACTCATGAAATATGGCCAAGTTGTGCAAGATTTGGCTGCGCGCGAGCACAATTGGTATTATTATGACGAAAACTTTCGGTTTTTGCGGCAGGCACAGACATCGCAGGTTCCATGGGCGACCGTTCATTGGGAATTGTGGCTCCGATCACAGAACTCTCCACCACGCAGATTTCCTAGCGTGCAGCATGCTACACAAAGTCAAAACTCTTCGCTGTTCCGAGGGGGTTTTGCTATAAATTTCACCGAGGTGCCTACTGTTCTGGCTGTGATTTTAAGCATGTTTGCTTTAAGTGTAACGGAGCACACCGCTCCGTAGCCTGTAATTTTCGTGGCCCAGCCAAACAATCTCCCAATACTCCCAATGAACGATCGCCTAAACCAGTTTCGCCCTCCGTTGCCAACACCAGTAAAAGTGTCTAATCTAAAAATTTGATTAGATGGCTATGCGCCAAACCTTGTTGATACCTTATTTTTCGGTTTTTTATTTGGTTTTCGTATTCACTTTCAAGGGGCTGAACATTCATTTGAAGCCCGCAATTTGCGGTCGGCTTTGGGCAATCCTGGCGCAGTTGATTCAAAATTGCGTCAGGAACTGGAGGCAGGTCGGCTTGCTGGACCTTTTCGTTCGCCACCACTTCCAAAATTTTGTGTGTCGCCATTGGGCCTGGTTCCTAAAAAACAACCAGGCGATTTTCGCATGATTCATCATTTGTCTTTTCCCAAAGGTACATCAGTCAATGATGGCATACCGGACATTGACACATCTGTTCGATATGCCACTGTTGACGATGCCATTCGACTTATTAAACAAGGCTGGTTCGGGTTGTTTTCTGGCAAAAACTGACATCAAACATGCTTTTCGAATTATACCTATCAACCCGGCAGATTACCACCTTTTAGGCATAAAATGGCGACAATTTTATTATTATGACCGTGCTATTGCCCATGGGCTGCTCGAGCTCATGTAGCACTTTTGAAGCCTTTAGTACAGCGGTCGAATGGATTGCTCGGGAAAAGTTACTTATCGACAAACTTCTTCATTTACTTGATGATTTTCTTATTATCTCATCTACTCAATTTATATGTAAGGCCCATTTAGATCTATTTATTGTTCTTTGCGATTTTCTTTAGGAGATTTAGGAGTTATTTGCGTGTTGTTTAGAGATATTATATCTGGGCCTGGCTCTGTCTGCAATTTTGTTGTTTGACGGCCCACTCGACTCGCAAATATCGAATATTTTGTCATTGTTATTCAATTTTTTTCCTGGAATGCATCCATGCTATTCCAATAACTATTGATCCAACTATGTGAGCAGTATTTTGTATGGTAAACGTTATTTTTATCTTTTATGTAGGCTGTACGTCGTCATATTGTATTAATCCCGATGCCATTTCTGTTAACAATCTTTGAAGTTGAACATCTCGAATTTCCACGATTTACGCAGTTGTTGCTTTACTGTTTAAAATAAGTGCTGAGTTTTAGAAGAACATTTTAGAAGTAAAATTTGTTGTTTATTTACAGATTTGTATTTTGGATTGAATTCTATCATTGTATTGTTAATTTCCCTTTTTGGTGAATATTTGCTTTCTTTACATGTCATGTGAATTTCATAATGAACTTATGAACTTCGCAACGAATTTCCGAAGTTTGGAACGAAGTTCGGAACATTTGAGTGAAAAATGAGTTGAAATCGACTGTAATATTTCTTTATAACAGTATGTAGAGATTGAGCAGAGATATTATTATATTTTATGCATGTGCTATGTATTTTCAATAAAAATGGAACTGTATATTACTGTAAAGTTTGTTTTGTCTACATTTCACCAGTAATTTCTGTTGCAAAAGTATATGTTTAAGCTGAGGAATAGAAGTTCTTTGACAACCCCAATATGGGAGTTTTCAGTAGTCACAATGTGCTATTGGGATAAATAAATAACTAAATACATATTAAAAGTCGAATCCTTTACTTTAATGCCAGCAGAATCAATCTGGCCAATAAATATTTAGTTAACACTCTGTACTACACTCCTCACTAGTTGCACAATGTACATTACAAATACAGAGTATATAAAATGCAATACGTGCAACACTGAACAAAGTGTCCACAAATACATATAGAATTTTCAACACATGAACATTTATATTGACCACAAGACCAGTTGATCACACGCAGCCTTTGAGATTTCTGCACAAATAAATCCATTAAACGGACTCAAAGAGCCTTGTTATACATCGATACACAAACATTAAACACATCCATAATGATGGCATTGAGTCTCTGTATCAATAGCATCCATTTTCGTAGAATTTGCTATGGCCAGAGATGTTGACTTCACGGCAGTCAACGCATAAATGAGGCTGCACATGGAAACATATGCTTATTACCCATGATGCTTTGTGGCCTGCTGTCCAACCTCCTCTGAATAAACCAATAACAAAGCGTTTTCAAAAATATAACTTCATGCTCGTTTTCTGATTTTAACTCTCTGAACTATGTGTGGGACTGAATTGGCGGCAGTGAGTACTCTCTAGTCTCTACTGATAGTGCTGTGTTGATTAAACATCATGTAACAAACAGTTTCAAAGCTCACAGAGAAATTACAGAAAATGGCTGATAAAATCACAATGATGTTGTAAGGTAGCAATATTGATATTAAAGCGATGCTATTGTCTATACTGATCACGACACAGTTGCATAGCACATATAGTTTAAAACTGTCTTATTTCGTGCTGGTAGGTCGACATAATTTGTCATATTTCTATACCTGAAATATATGTTACGAAGCATGTTTTAATGCGTCGACTATTTGTTTTCAAGGTAATTTTTCAACCTTAGGTTTTGGGTTCAAATTGATTAACGCCAGTCGCAACACAAATAGCATGAAACCGTATACCTTTTGATATATATTTATTTACTTGCGAATATACGTATTAGCGTCTCTATAATATTATAATAACGTTCTTAAAACTTATCTCTCTATTCGTCTGAGCACGACTGTGAATCTTTGTTCTTTACTTCAATAATATTCCCAATATTCTTTAGTGTATTTCACGAGGCTTAACTCTAGCCTTTTAACAATACTTCTGGCTTTATAGCCTTATAACAATACTTCAGCCTTTATTGGCCTATGAAGTATTTCAGCTTAAATGGCTCTTCTCAATTCACTCAACTTGAACTACTTTTCTCAGCTTGTCCTCAGCTTTTATAATCAATTTTAGAGGAATAATTCTACAACTGACTAATTTCCTCTATGCAATCTAGTTTGTCAAAGCAAGCTCCAGTTATGATTATATATAGTATTTGATATAATATAATATATGATATATAGATTTATGTACATTATAACATGGTATAACAATGCCATGTTACACCCTCCCCCTTAAAGGAAAGAAAGTTTGTAGAACTTTCTTTGAAGTTCAATATATCGTGTTCGTATTTTATGGTCGTGAAAGACAGTCAGCGAGTAAATTGTCTCGTCCTGTATCTTCATGTCGTACTCTGATAGAATAAGGCTCCAACGTAGCAAACGTTGATTCTTGTTCTTCATTTTATGGATAAATACTAGAGGGTTGTGGTCACTGAACACCTCGAGTGGACCAGAAGTCGAAAACATGTATACTTCGAAATGTTGAAGCGTGAGAACAATTGCAAGACATTCTTTTTCGACCGTAGAATAGTTTCGCTGGGTTTGTTGAACTTTCGAGAGAAGTAACATACCGGATGATCGACTCCATCTTGATCTTCTTGTAGTAAAACCGCACCGGCTGCAACATCACTCGCGTCTACCGCTAGCTTGAAGGGACGGTTAAAATCTGGTGGCGACAAAACTGGGGCATTTTGTAGCATAGCTTTGAGTTTCTCGAATGCTGACTCACATTGTTCTGTCCAAACAAATTTAATATCCTTGCGAAGTAACTGCGTCAAGGGTTCCGTAATCGATGAAAAGTTTGGGCAAAACTTTCGGTAATAACCCGCCATTCCGAGCAATCGCATGACGTGTTTCTTTGTTGTAGGTTGTGGAAAATCCACAATCGCCTCGACTTTCGCGTTGACGGGTTTGACTTGGCCCTGACCAACGATATGGCCCAAGTATGTAACATGGCCACAACCAAATTCATTTTTTACCAAATTTATGGTTAACTTGGCTTCGCTTGACCGTTTAAAAAACTTTAGTAATATTTCAAGATGCTCTTCCCAGGTGTCACTATAAATGATAACGTCATCAATATAATCTTCGCAACCGTCAATCTCGCAAATGATATTGTTGATAAGTCGTTGGAAGGTGGCAGGGGAATTGCGCATTCCAAAGGGCATCATTTTGTACTGATATAATCCTCGTGGGGTTACAAACGCTGAAACTTCTTTGGCACGTTCGCTCAAAGGAATTTGCCAGAATCCTTTCAGTAGATCAAACTTCGACACAAACTTATCGGATTTTATCGGTGTTCGACACCTCAATCATCTATGTTGTTTGGGGAAAGAACTGTGTTGTGTGATGCTTCATGTGAGACAAACTTTTAGACACTTCAATATTATTGCTTTGCATGCAAGTTTGATTATAAAAGGCAAAGAAATGTTGAAATGAACAGTCATGCATAACAAATCCCAGAACAGTGTAACCAAACTTTTTAGTCTGTTGGGTCAGTTACAAGGAAAAGTGTTTAGTAAAATTACATAGGTGATTATTGAAAATTCTCAATGCTGATTGGTTGAGCTACCTCAAACTAATATGTGATAATCACCTACACGATAAAAGTGGCTTAAAAACGCTTTAGGTGATTATCGCATATTATTCCGAAGTAGCGCAACCAATCAGCGTTGAGAATTTTCAATAATCACCTATGTAATTTTACTAAATAGTATTGTTGCATTTTAATTGTGACATTCCTTTAGCTTGATTTGTATATTGTGTATATGATATTTGTGATGTTCAAATCTATTGTTACAAAACAACAATGCTGTCTGTTTGTAATACTTCCTATATATATAATATTTGCTGTATTTTACTTGATGGCCTGAACATGCATCAAATAATCATCAATCAGTCTAACAGCAAGGTGTGTAAAAGGGGTTAAAAGGTAACCTATAGGAATAGAAATAGCCCTTTACAGGAGTTTGATGACCCTTTTGAAGAGCCGAAACTACCCTCTGAAAGGGCATAATTACTCCTTGAAGGAGTAGAAACTACCCCTTGCACGAAAGCTACTCTAAATTACAAAGCTGCAATGAACCCAAATAGGATGCGAAATTATTCTTTGGGAGAGCAGAAATGGCTCTTCAAATGGGTAATTTTTACTCTGTTAGAGAGTCCAAATTACTCTTTGGAAGGGTAACCTTGTGACACCAAGTTAAAATGGACAAGGTTAAAAGGACATTAAGTTAAAATGTCTCTGCTTGTGTTAAAAGGACACTTAAATTAAAATGACTTTGCTTACGTTAAAAGGATACTGTTTGCCTTAAAAGGACACTGCTTACATTGAAAGGACACTGCTTGCGTTAAAAGGACACTTATATGGACAATTCAGTTAAAAGAACACAAGCTAAAATGTCTCTGCTTATGTTAAAAGGACACTTAAGTTAAAATGACTTTTCTTACATTGAAAGAAATTTAAGTTAAATTTCTCTGCTTATGTTAAAAACACTTATATTAAAATGACTTTACTTACATGAAACAGACACTTAAAAGACACACATCCGATAACTACCTTCTGGTTTGGGAACTAATATACAGGGTGAACTCCTTTGGCTGGGCTCAATGAAATCATGTTCAAGGAGGTATTGGATTTCTTGGTCAAGGTATTTCGCTTTCGTTGGGTTCAATCTGTAAGGATGTTGTTTTATAGGAGAAGCGTCGCCAATATCAACGTTGTGGGAAATCATTTCGGTTCGGGAAGGAACGTCAGGGAATAATTGTGCATAATCATTAACAAGATTTAAAACATCTTGGCATTGAGATGGTTGAAGATGAGATAACTTCGAATCCAAATCTCGTAAAACATTGGAGTTGCTCAGTTTTGTTGTCTCAGACAAATTAAAGAGTTCAGATTTATCTTCATCATTATGACTATCTCTATCTGAACTCACAACATTCACTGGCTGTACTACATTCTTTCTTTCGTGATATGCTTTAAGCATATTTACATGGCAAAGCTGTTTATTATTACGTCTATTTGGAGTTATGATTACATAGTTTAAATCATTCTCTTTCTTTTCTACAATATAGGGCCCAAAGTACCTAGCTTGTAGGGGCTTTCCAGGAACCGGAAGAAGCACCTTATCTCCGTTCTGAAAATGCAGAGTTGCGTTGTTTTTGTCGTAACTATGCTTCATGCGATTTTGAGCCGATTGAAGGTTCTTACGTGCTAAGTTACAAGCCTTAGTCAATTTGGTATGAAAGTCCGAAACATACTGTAAAAGATTTAGTGAACCGCTGTCGTCGGTAAGCAACTTTTCCTTCAAAAGCTTGAGCGGTCCCTGAACGGTGTGACCGAAAACTAACTCAAACAGACTAAACCCTAATGATTCTTGAACCGATTCACGAGCCGCAAACAAAAGTAAATGGACTCCGTCGTCCCAATCTTTCTCAGTTTCGAAACAATACGTCTTAATCATTTGCTTCAATGTTTGGTGAAATCATTCTAGTGCACCCTGGCTTTCTGGATGATAAGCCGAAGATTTGTATTGTTTAATACCTAGTTCGTTCATAACTTGTTGAAACAACCCTGACATGAAATTTGAACCTTGGTCAGACTGAATGGATTTTGGAAGACCTGGACAATGGTTTTAGCCTTGATATTACGAAGTGGTATGGCTTCAGGAAAACGTGTCGAAACGCACATAATTGTCAATAAATATTGGTTACCTCTCTTAGTTTTAGGCAATGGTCCGACGCAATCAATCATAATTCGGCTAAACGGTTCTTCAAAAGCCGGAATTGGTTTGAGTGGTGCCTTTGGGATAACCTGATTAGGCTTTCCTACTACCTGACAAGTGTGACAGGTTTTGCAAAATTTGGCAACGGCTTTTCGAACTCCAGGCCAATAAAAATGTCGTATAATTTTCTCATATGTTTTGTTTATCCCCAAATGACCTGAAAGGGGGGTTTTGTGTGCTAAACTTAATACTTCTTCTCAGTAAGGACAAATCATAAGATAAATCAAGTTCATCTTCGTTACTGTTCTCTAATTGGTGTTTTGCCATTGCTCTGGTGACCGCACATGATGGATATAAATTTGGAATTTCCTGTTCAACGCCATCGGAAATGTGTGTTGAGCATGGTTTATTTGTCACTATAGGATTTACTGTCACTTTTTCGCCCACAAGATCATTTCCTAATAACAACTGTATTCCATCGAAAGGCAAAGAATCGATGATACCTATCGGAACATCTCCGGAGACTAAATCTGAATGCAATTTAAAGTTGTGCAAAGGAACTGAACTGTAATCACTGGAGTGAACTCCTTTTATTAAAACATTGGTTCCGGAATATGATTCCTCAGAAAATGGCAATGTAAACGTCAATATCAAGGATTGAGATGCACCAGTATCTCGTAAGATTTGAATTGGAATAAATTGTGTTGGATTGCTTAAAAGTGAAACATTGGCCTTATTAACAAATGGTTCAATATTAAATTCCCAGGAATAACACTGGCATTATTATTATTATCAAAAACAGATGTAGCTTGGTGATCCTGTGGTGATCGTGAAATAAAACCTGTTGGTTTTGTTTGGTTCTGTGGATTTTTGTAACAAACCGACATAGTGTGTCCTTTACGCTTACAATAATCACAAGTGACGGTATTGAAAGGTGGTTTATTTTGCTTGCTCTGAAATTCCGGTGTTCTAGTCTGACTATTCGACTGGAAATTGGATGTTGGTCGTCGCCAACTATATGAGTCACACGATGCTCTGGAATCATTGTAGTTTGCTTTGGTTTCTCGGATATCGCTCTGAAATTTTCTGGCCAATGTTTGCCTGTTGTCAAATATATTCTGTGGTTTAAATGGAAACGTTGATTGTGGATTATTTCCAAATGTATGCTTGTGCGTCAAGGCAAATCGTCTGCCAAACGGGCCGCTGCAATAGAACTCTCAGGCTTTTGTTCGTTTATAAATGTGCGGAATTCATACAACGTTTGAATTTTTCTATTAACATTAATTCACGCAATTTTTTGTAATCTTTAGCAATTTGCTCGGATAAGCACCATCGGTCAAACAACTGTTCTTTTACTTGAGCAAATTGAACATACGTTTTATGGTCGGTTTTCTCGAAATTTTTAAATTTTTGGCGGTATGCTTCTGGAACCAACTCATAACCCTGAAGGATAAGTTCCTTTACTGTCTCGTAATCCGCTTTACCAACTAGAACGCTTTGTAACAGCATTGTCCAGCTGTCTTTAGGCCAATTACAATTTGTGGCAATTTTCTCGAAATGTAGAAAGTATTGATCAACTTCCCGTTCCTGGAAAGGTGGAACCATTCAGACATGTTTGGTTACGTCAAATTTATGACCCAAACTTGATTCAGGGTTATGCTTTTTAACTTGTACTTGTGCTTGTAATTCTATTTTTTTCAATTCTATTTCATGCTCCCTAACCTAAATTCTCTGTCTCTCTCCTCTTTCTCTTGTTCCCACTCGCGTTTCTCTCATTCTCTTTCCCACAATATTTGCTCTTGATCTCTCTGCCATTTTTCTCGTTTGTCTCATTTTCAATGCTGTTATTTTCTACACTTATAGTATCCTTAGGTTGTTCTATAAAAGCAGACTGTTCGAATGTTGTTTTTTTTAACAAAGTGTTCCTTAATCAAATCATATACTTTGCGCTTTCTTAATGAGCTTCTTATTTCAACCTTAGGTTTCGGGTTCAAATTGATTAACACCAGTCGCAACACAAATAGCATGAAACCGTATACCTTTTAATATATATTTATTTACTTTCGAATATACGTATTAGCGTCTCTATAATATTATAATAACGTTCTTAAAACTTATCTCTCTATTCGTCCGAGCTGAGCACGACTGTGAATCTTGTTCTTTACTTCAATAATATTCCCAATATTCTTTAGTGTATTTCACAAGGCTTAACTCTAGCCTTTTAACAATACTTCTGGCTTTATAGCCTTATAACAATACTTCAGCCTTTATTGGCCTATGAAGTATTTCAGCCTAAATGGCTCTTCTCACTTCACTCAACTTGAACTACTTTTCTCAGCTTGTGTTCAGCTTTTATAATCAATTTTAGAGGAAGAATTCTACAACTATGACTAATTTCCTCTACGCAATCTAGTTTGTCAAAGCAAGTTCCAGCAGAGTTTATCAACCACAAAACCATGTCCTGTTTGCGTGGTTTGTGGTACTAGGCGTTTTCCGTGGTTCTTTAATCTTTAGGTATTTGCTTACTCATGCAAGGAATGTTACCTAAGGTCTTCCTATTACAATTATGATTATATATAGTATTTGATATAATATATGATATATAGATTTATGTGCATTATAACATGGTATAACAAAGCCATGTTACATATATCGAACGCGTTTGCCTTTTTAATTGTTTCAATTATAAAGATGAGTGATTTCTATACAAGCTGCAGTACTATACTCGATATAGTTCCGGCACTTTTAGCTGTGCAAATTTTTGGAATCTTAAATGTGCTTTTCCATTGCTTTAAGTGAACATATAGTAACCAAGCATTAACAAAATACTATAATGTATATATGCTATCTCGGGTAGATAGATTCAAATAAAAATTCAAATAAAAATTTGAATAATCCTTTAAATTGATACACCATACCAAATTGCGCTCTTCCACTCTTCCGCTAAACAATTAAGTTTAAGGTGCTTGTGGTAAAAGCAGCACCTTACTACATAATATAGCATTCATTCGAAAGTCAGACATCGAGTCAGATTGAAAAGCTATTGATTGAAAACGCATGTGTGATGTTTATATTTGTTTTACATTGTGCCAGTATCAATTTGTTGCTTGATTTTTATGTTTTTAAAATATAATACAATATCATTCAATGCGGCAATTCAATCATTGGAGGGCTATATTTCTTGCTGAATGGTTCTTGGGTCGGATTTTCGTGTGACGGCGTGCAAAGCTCAGTATTTGGTGAGTGTTTATTTATTGACTATACTAGCTAATGTTTGAGGCTATGTTTACACTTTTCACTGTATCGTACTTTACTTTATTTTAATAAAAATATAGCAACCAAATGCTTAGTAGATTTATAAGCAAGTTTAGCATTGTAAGCAGTTTCTTTAATTTAATTGCTATATATCGATTATTCAATTTAGATCAATGTTTTGAGTGCCAAAGTTCACTTACAAAATATGGAATTTGGACGACTTTTATGTATGGCTTGGTTTATAATATCATGGCAACCTGTTCGTATTCTTCAATTGGAAAAAGGTATACGTCTTAAATTTTAGAAAGATCTATGCTAAATATTTCTATTTCGTAAATAGTAAAGAAGTAGAATGTATTACAAATGATATAAAATAGATAGGATTATTCAAAAATCAAAACCTTGCTTTGCCTGTGACACTGATTGTTTCTAGTAGTTAAATTTATTGATGCTAGTATTTTCTAGTATATATGAATACCATAATCTAGAATGCCTGATACTTTTACTTATCGAAGATAAGATATTGTTTTAATGGTTTAACAATGCTATATCCGCGCATGTGTATTCTTACTCATTGTGCAGCAATGTGCCCTTATGCATCATCTTATATTATTTTACTCTAGCAAGATGATTTTATTCATGAGGGAATAGTCTTGCACATTAATGGGCTATTGGTTGCTGCTTAACCCCATTAACATCCAACAAAATTGTCTGACGTAGAATTGATTGATTGAGTAACCAAAACAAAATGGCCAACACTCTTCCTTTGACAAATTAGATTGTCTGGTATTAGAAAGAGTTAGTTAAGTGTTTTACATCACAGGCTCTACCATGTGTGATTCAACATATATGAGCATGCATTTTAAAGGTCCATTAATACAATTTGTTGTAATTAATTGACACAAGAGCTCATTCAAGATCAGAGACTCCTTCTCATACACTTATTAATGATTAACCAACATTACTTGGGAATTTGGTTACATTAATAAGTTTTCAAACTTAAAATTAACTATAGTTTACTATAACCACATTTGTTCTGGTATACCAATATACCAGCATGGTGCCAGAATATTTGGAAATTGTTAATACTATATGCAATGATTAATATGTATGTATATAATTTGTAGGGAACTGATAATATGGACAAAAGAATAGAACAGGCAGTCTCGCCTGCAATATCCTTGAGAGAAAATGATGTGTTCGACACCTCGATCATCTATGTTGTTTGTGGAAAGAACGGTGTTGTGTGATGCTTCATGTAAGACAAACTTTTAGACACTTCAATATTATTGCTTTGCATGTAATTTTGATTATAAAAGGCAAAGAAATGTTGAAATAAACAGTCATGCATAACCGAACTTTTTAGTCTGTTGGACCAGTTATTTACAAGGAAAAGTGTTTAGTAAAATTACATAGCCAGGTGATTACTGAAAATTCTCAATGCTGATTGGTTGCGCTACCTCGAACTAATACGCGATAATCACTTACACGATGAAAGAGGCTTAATTTAAAAACGCTTTAGTTGATTATCGATACCGATTTAGGGTATTAATCCGAGGTAGCGCAACCAATCAGCGTTAAAAATTTTCAATAATCACCTATGTAATTTTACTAAATGGTATTGTTGCATTTTAATTGTAACATTCCTTTAGCTTGATTTGTATATTGTGTATATGACATTTGTGATGTTCAAATCTATTGTTATAAAACAAGAATGTTGTCTGTTTCTAATACTTCCTATATATATAATATTTGCTGTATTTTACTTATTGGTGGCCTAAACATGCATCAAATAATCATTGATCAGTCTAACAGCAAGGTGTTTAAAAGGGGTTAAAAGGTAACCTATAGGAATAGAAATAGCCCTTTACAGGAGTTTGATGACCCTTTTGAAGAGCCGAAACTACCCTCTGAAAGGGCATAATTACTCCTTGAAGGAGTAGAAACTACCCCTTGCACGAAAGCTACTCTAAATTACAAAGCTGCAATGAACCCAAATAGGATGCGAAATTATTCTTTGGGAGAGCAGAAATGGCTCTTCAAATGGGTAATTTTTACTCTGTTAGAGAGTCCAAATTACTCTTTGGAAGGGTAACCTTGTGACACCAAGTTAAAATGGACAAGGTTAAAAGGACATTAAGTTAAAATGTCTCTGCTTGTGTTAAAAGGACACTTAAATTAAAATGACTTTGCTTACGTTAAAAGGATACTGTTTGCCTTAAAAGGACACTGCTTACATTGAAAGGACACTGCTTGCGTTAAAAGGACACTTATATGGACAATTCAGTTAAAAGAACACAAGCTAAAATGTCTCTGCTTATGTTAAAAGGACACTTAAGTTAAAATGACTTTTCTTACATTGAAAGAAATTTAAGTTAAATTTCTCTGCTTATGTTAAAAACACTTATATTAAAATGACTTTACTTACATGAAACAGACACTTAAAAGACACTGCTTACGTTAAAAGGACACTGGTCACTGCTTACGTTAAAAGTACACTTAAGTTAAAAGGACACTTCGTTAAAAGAACACTTAAATTAAAAGAACGTTGCTTAGCCTTAGGGTTAATAGAAATAGATCCCTTTGATTACCCTTGACATTGACTAACTGTTCGCGTCGAAACGATCGTATAAAAGATCGCTGAGTTTGGTCCAACTTCATTGTGCACTGCGCGATTGGGTGGAAAGAATCTTGGAGAAAAATCGTCAGCGACTTTCTGTGACCCTGGTATGTATGTATGTTTTTCACTTTGTATCTTGTTTTTGGTTTATAACTGTGAAGGCAAGAAATAACAGGTTAGTTATCAGTAAGTTGGCGAGTTGAAACTAACTTGTGTACATTAGTTCGTCTGGATTATATATCAGAAAACGAACGTAATCATTTCTTTTGGACAAAAACCAAGGCAAGTCCATGTTGTTTTACTGTATGGCCGTGCAAGTTTTACTGGCACTTAGTTCGCTACTCGCTATCTATGGACGAATAGACATTGAGTAGAGTAGCCAATCAGATTGCAGCATTTGCAATAGAACACTACAAAGTTTCTACTAGCAATTTTTAATATAAATCTTTGCAGACTGCTTGTTTCGAACTTTTTCTGCTGCAAATTAGATGCCCAAAAAAAGACAGTGTATACATGAATGTTTGCACGCATTGACAAATATCTTGTTACAAAATTACATATTAGGAAGAGTAGAAGCACAGCAGAATTAAACCATTGCCATTGGTTTAGTTAAACTCACATTATTGTTCACATTATAATTGTATAGAAAATGGTTAAATTTCTTGCTTTGCTGTTCCTCATCTCTGCCGTTTCATGGACTTCTGGCAGCCTCGAAGGTAGCTTTAGACTGTCAAGGTACCTCGAAAGAACTATCATTCGAAGGTAGCTTTAGACTGTCACTTTTGATTTTATGACGATTTTGACAAATCTCGTTTTGTATACTCTTGGAACGTAATTTAATATTGAGCCTTCAAGCAATAGTGTCAGCAACATTTTCACAGCTTTACAGTATATTTTTGTTTGTGGTATATATAGAACAACAATATATTTTCATGAAAAAATCAGACTCCTCGTCATCAATCCTGTATCCATGGCATTTATGCCGTGGAACGTATGAGCTTCCACCGTCACATGACAAAGTTTGTGATACCCATCCCCCCTAGCTTCGTGACAACATGAGACTCTTGGTCAAACACCCCCCTATCCCTTGGAGCGTCGCATATTTTGTGAATGGCCCCTTACTATAAAATTCTAAAAAGTGTAAATACTTTCGACCTTATAGCAATATTAATATATGCTGGTCTCTAAGCAATTACAATACTGCTGTTCAAAAGCCATTGGCAGGTTTGGATTTTATGATCAGACAAATTCTTACTTATTGAAGCTATCCAGGTCATCAGTGCTCTGGTCATGTAATAATTTAATTATTATAATTTTCAGCAATGTAAAATATATCAAATTACTTTATACAAATGTAATGGCTAAGTCACCAGTAGACATTCAGTATTTTATTAGATATCAATTGCTACTTGGTATTTAGTTACAGTGATCATGAGCACCAGTTGGAGAAAGAAAGTGCTCTTATGTAATAATGTAACAATATGCACCAAGTCTCAATTGTCAGAAATTGTGACTGTGATTTATAAAGACATATTTGTACTTTTTACAGGTGCCGGGAGATATAGAGGGCAGAGATTATCCACTGAGATAGAAAAGCTGCTGGACTATTGCGAAGACTCCAATGTCCATGTCAAACAATCATTATTACTGAGTTTACTTGGCATATCTGCTGATAAAAAAAATACTTCGACTCGGGCAATTAAATAAATTTTCCCACATTCCATGAAAAAAAAAATGGTTGTTGGAGGTGAAAATGTGTATCCTTTTGAGAGTAACACAGTTGCTGTACAATGAAGTAATTAGGACTATGCAGCAACAGAATTTATATACCAGTAATTACTGTAGAATACTCTACACAACATGCACCTACATCCTATTAGGATTCCTAATATTTCAGGATCCTAGACATTTCAGGATCCTAACTTTTACTGCAGGATTTAGTCAGGATCCTGAAACTTTACTTCAAGATTTAGTTAGGACTGTAAGTCTTTCCTTTAGCATTGACATGGGATCCTGAAAACATTCGGGTAGGATTATACCCAGGAATCCTAATGTTTTCCTACATGATGTTGCCAGGATCCTAACATTTCTTACAGGATTTAGACAGGATCTTAACATACAACATTGTTGGGGCTGTACAAAATGACTGGTGACCACAAGTCCTCTGGCAGATTCATGTAAAGAAATTATTTATAATTAGATATGTAGGAATACAATATGAAGCATCGGACACCGTGGACGCAGTACTGAGAGAAAGACAAAATAGACTCTTTATACAATAATGTTTTGATATTGAGTCTCAAGATGTCTTTTATTGTTTAGAATTTGCTTTGTATCATGTGTTATGACAGGCAAGATTTTGTAAGATCCTATAAAAAATTAGAGAGGTTTCCTGTAGAATCCTGCATAGAATCCTGCAAAACATGACGATATTACCGGGTCATGTACAAGATCTTATAGGAGTACAAAAATTTCCTGCATAGGATCCTGTAGGATTGTACAGGATCCTGGACTAGGATCCTACAAGATCCTATCAGAATCATGTAAAATCCTATAGGATTTTAAATAGGCTTATTTATGGGAATTCATAAGATCCTGAAGAGGATTTTAGTAGGATGCTGTACAAGATCCTATAGGAATATAAATATTTCCTGCACAGGATCCCAGAATAGGATCCTGTAGGATCCTACAAGATCCTGATACAAGTAACCTTGATTCTATATAAAACATTTCATACACTAACATAAAATATTTAAATTTTTATATTTGACATACATGAATGTTTATAGCAGAATTAACATTCTTGACCATTTTTATACATACCTTTTTCCTGCGATATTCAAAGATCGCTTCCATGCATGTTCTTGTTTCTTGCTGATATAAATCATTGCATATTTGAGTGGATTTTCTTCTTTCAGCGCTCGTAAATTCTTGTTTGTGCCTTATTCGAAAATGATGAACAATACCGTTCTCCAGGAAAAAATCCTTATTAGCAACGCAGTGATCATCTGGGCATAAAATATTTCCCAAATGTACCGCTCGATGGACAGGCCTTTCAATTTCATGGAGTACAGCAATTTCCTCATTTGCAGCTATGAATATGGATAAGTCGTCCGCCATATTTGTTGCATATTCTGCCAGGCGCTTATTCTGCCAGGCATCCTCCCCAAGCACCACCGCGCGCTCGCTCGCTTCATCACTGATCTATATAAATATACTGTAGCGTGCCTATTTTTAAGTTTTTTTGCGCCTGGGTACGAGGCTGGACTTCTGGTATAAATTTTAATTTATTCATATTTAAATTCAATTAGTCTTTATTGAAATTAATATAAGTAATACCAACTAGCAGAGGCGTTAAACGAATTTAAAGTGTGTGTGTGTGTGAATTGGGGGTGGGGGGGAGTCTGATGTCTAGAGGCAGGTAATCAAACAGCGGGTCTTCCCCCAGAAATTTAAAAAACTAGAACCTTGGAATACAAATTGCAGAACAGCGTACATAGTTCAAATGATAAACTATTATACCAACATACAGACTCAGGGAAATTAGTGAATTCCAAAAACCTCCCTCGGTTTGCGGGGACATTTAATCACTAATTTCCCCACATATTCGGTGCAAGATGGAATACAGCGTACATAGTTCACATAGTTCGCGAATACAGCGCATAGTTCAATACAGCTTACATAGTTCAATCTTTCCATCTTTCACCATCTTTTAGCTTTCGTTGCTGTAAATTTAACCTTTTCAGAAAACTTCAACTGTTTTTTGACAGTATATTTTTTGAAATTTATCTTTAAAATGAAGTTTTTGACATAACGTTGTTTCTTCAAAATTCAAATTTAAACCTGCTAAAATACCTTTTAGGTTTAATGTATATTATAATAACCTCACAGAGTGACATATGCTTTTGCAAATCCACAAACTAAAACATGCAAAATAGACACTTGCCCGTTCAAAACACTTCAGCCATTCAACTCCTTCTCGTTTATCTTGTTTTGAAGACTCTATTGATCGGTATGTTTTTCCAATAGCCCAAGTATTAAAAATCATTTTTGATGATGCATAAAAAATATTTATCCGTAAATCTTTTTAAAAATGTTTATCCGTATGTTTTTCTCGAACTGAACTTGCACATGCATATAACATAGAAAACCCTGAACCGTCCATGGCATCGCAGCCGACGACTTTGGATTCCGTTATGTTTTCACATACCCGGGGGTAAATATCCGAGCGGAATTAGTACCCTTGCACGGCGCTTCACGCCGGCTCGGGGATAAACTGAAAAGTTACATTGTCATTGTAAACAAACAGAAGAAAACGTTCTAAAAGATGAGAAGCTATATTCAAATTGTTACTATAACACTGTCTAATACACTCTAAAAAATAGGTGTGTTTGAGTAACACAACTTTTTTGTGTGTTTAGGTAACATATAATGTGTTACAGTAGCACAACAAAAGATGTGTTTTTGGCTTGTCCTAAAAACAACACACCTTTAGCTGTGTTACTCCAAATGGTGCGTTAGGAAACACACATAGGTGTGTTATTAATACCTCCATGTGTGCTAGGCTCGCACACCTTAAAGATGTGCTGGTTTAGCACATCTAAAGACGTGTTTCCTTAACACACCTTCAGTTGTGCTGAGACAACACGACTTTAGATGTGCTGAAACAACACGACTTTAGATGTGCTGAAACAACACAACTTTAGATGTGCTGAAACAACACAACTTTAGATGTGCTGAAACAACATGACCTTAGCCATGCTGAAACAACACGACTTTAAATGTGCTAAACAGCAGGACTTTAGGGGTCCTGAACAATTGAATTGTTACTATTAAACTGTCCAATTCTGTGTGTAGTACAGTACAATATATTCGCGGGTTTGCATATTTGCATTTGGTTTTATCCTTTTGCCAGTAAGAAATATGCCCAAACGTAAATCGATTTCAGACTTATTTATAAACACAATTTAATCTAGGGCTGTGGGACAATTTAAATGTCACTAAAATAAACATAATTTTTAAGTTGAGAAGCGAATGGAATAATGTCTGTTGCATCCAAGGCAGGCAAGGCTGGTGTTCCGTCTGGGTAGCAGCGATTGGACCAACAATTCATATGGAATTCTAAGTCATTTTCGGCATAGTGTGCCTATACCACGAGTCTGAACTCTACTCTTTCGTCCTTGAACTAAGTGTCATGCTTGGAAGATGCATACTAAAAATGAAAAAAGGCATAGTTATAATATGCGGAACAAACGCATTATATGTATACATAACATAGAAGGCAAATATATACATTATACATTAACAAAGAAGACAAAACACTGCAAGGGCTAAACTATTATATAAAATATATAAGGAGTATAGCATTCAACATTCGTGTAGTGCCTGGTTTTGTTAATTTGATAATTTGTTCACGCAAAACATGTTGCATTGTACTGTACAAATATGTTAACATTACCAGTTTAATTTGTTTATTAGTTTGATTAAATATTTGTAGAATCGTTTAGTCTGTTTATACATTTTACTCAATTACACAGGACAATGTCCTTGCGCATACTGCAAGGTGTCCCCCTATACACGCAGTGTAATAATTTTACCATGTCTTCGGCAAGATTAATTCAGTCCCCAATGGGAATTCTGAAAATATGCTTGTATTAACATTTATCTTGACATGGGCGAAATAATTAAATCTTCCCTATTAGCTCTTAATTGCAGTAATGAACCCTTATCATATCTGCCCTACATGGTAACTTTAATATAAATGTGCCCTTAACTTCTCACCTTTACACTTTAAGGGTCCATTGTAATTGGCTTCTGTGGATACGTCCTATGGAGCTGTGATGTCAACCCCGCCATGTCTCTTTTGTCCCCGTGTATGTTCCGTAGAATGTATGGTTAAAGTTATTAAATAAAAAAAAACACAAAAAAAAACTCAAGCAGCTTTTTGCATTATATACCAAACACATTGAAATACAAGTGTGAAAACTGAATAAAAGCAATTTAAGAGCAGCAGCCAAGTTTAATACATGTACGAAAGCGTGGCTATATGGGAAGATTGCACTGATGCTTTATTAACTAACTTAGCAACAATGCACCTGATGTGTTTTAGGGCGGTTATGACTGAACTGTGTCATCGAATTATGCATTTTAGCAAACATAGCGACACTACAGCACGATGTGTCCTACTTCGGTAATTGTAGTGTGAAATGATAAGAGTTTTACGTGACCACCCTGATTACTACACTAATCAAGTGGCATTCTATCTGGATGCAGTATCCTGTGTACACAAGAGCGACACTCGTAAGGCAGCAATTCAACTGAAATCTCAAGTGTGGAAAAAGAAAGGAGAAGGGCTTGCTGGGTGGGAGACGCCTTCACATACTTTCAGCCATCGCTTGTTATCCTCAGCGAGGCATATGATAAAATGAACGGTGATTATTTCGCAGAATTTATCAAAAATAAATTTAATTTGTGTTTTGGCAAAGCAGGACCTAAAACCAGCAGAAAGAGGTTGTTTGTCATGGACAATGATCCCTGCCAAACAAGCAAAAAAGCCATGTTAGCTTTGACTCAGATTGAGTGCGATCTTCATCCTATTCCACCGCGTTCTCCAGATATTAATCCTATCGAGAACGTGTTTCATTTAGTTAAAAAAATACTCCAAAGGGAAGCAATAGAACAGAATATAACTAAAGAATCGTTTCATGCTTTTAAGACGTGTGTCCTGCGTTGTCTAAACACATTTAAAATCGCGACCATTGACAAAACAATTGAGAGCATGCCTAAAAGAATTGGAATAATTAGAATCTCGAAGGGAAAAAGATCGAAATACTAAAAACATTAACTTTTAACTATATTAACAGTTATGTAATATAATAATGTACTGTTATAACTTATACGAATAATGTACAGTAGTCTAAATATTTTACACAATATATGCTTACGGATGTGAGCATCTTCTTATAACAATCTCAGTGTGTACATTTTTAGCACAAAATTGAAGAATAAATCGTTATCATAACCTCTTCCACTGCTTTGTTATCTTTGTTTTCGTATTTTTTAATAGGCAGTTACGCGCTAACTTACGGTAAACGACACATTTTGCTGCTCGGACGGTAAACACATGCAACAAAATGTAACCTGTCACTGCGAGACTTGTTAATAATTTTCGAATTCACATGCTTTCTTATAGCAAAATTATCTACATTATATTTAAGATGGTACACGACCAATATTTAGAATAAACAGCAAAATACCAAGGTAAACAGTCGTATTATAAGTATAATCACTCAGTCATTCTTAATTATTCAGCAACTATCACTTTTGAATGTTTACCGTGGGCATTTTGAATATACGCATGTAGAATGAATATATTTCATGATTCTATCATCGCATACAGTTTTTACACAACTAGACATAAAATACTTGTCATACTCTTCTTTCTATTCAGCTCAAAAAGGTTAAGAAATATACAAACGCGACGGTAAACATGCATAATAATTATGCAACAACAAATATCAATGTATATTATTACATAATTATATGATAATCAGAATTATTTTATAATTGCGAAAAGGTAAGATGTTGCTCAGATGTTCGTATTTGTCTCTGACTTTATTTACAACTGAAGCACTAATGTTGTGAAACATTTTGGGCATGGTAGGACATCTTACCGCTGCTGTTCGAAAGGTATCGCATAATTAAGGTAGAAAACCGTCCATCTAACAGCCATCATTTCGGTCTCGCAGTCATGGACTATGCCATTCTTGATGAAAATCAATGGTCGTCCATAAAATGCGTGTTCGGAGCTGGTAGATGAACGACTTCCCCCTCTAACATCAGCAACAAGTTGTGCCATGGTATAACATGGGTGCTCCATCGAAAATCATTTAGAAATATGCACTTGGCATCTTGTATTCCGACCCATGCAAAACTTCCATTTGCTGGATTGCAGAAGGTATGGTACAGAACCTTTAGTGGCCTTAAGAGGAGAAAGGTCTTTCCGCAGTTAGCTGGGCCAATGATCATCACATTATGGTGTTTTTTTGCGACCCTTAGTTAGGCTTACTCGTACTGACTCAGCAAAACACGATATACTTATTCCATTGTTCAGCAAAACGTCATTCGCACACTGCAGCCAATCACCATTGCACCCAGAAACACAATCTGAGTTTGAAGCCTCTTGAAGGAGATCCTGCCAGACTCTAGACTCGTCTGGCTGTATGTGACAAGGTAGACACTTCTTGTAGCTGATGTTGGTATGCCACTGTCTACCGAACTTGTGTTGCCGTCTGAGCTATTTGTTTCGTTTTGTCGTGAAGTCGCTTGATCTTCTCCCTCGGTTGACGTTGATGCCATTTTCGAATTTTAATTTTCGAATTTTGCATGTGAGTGAATCAGGATGCGAAATGCACAAGAATGTCGCAATAATGATTATGATGCAGCTATATTTAGTGCGAATATGACAACCCGGAAGTGACATCTCCCTTAATCTCTCGTATGCATTGTTGAATATTTTTTACTTTATTACTCTAATATCGTTGTAAGATTGCATTTGCATAATTTTTTTACTGTTTTCTAACACGGGAAAAATAAAACTTATAAAGATTAATTGAAATACATTTTCAGACAATCATAGACAATTTTACTCGGACTAACATGGCAAAGAAAATATTTTTTTAAATATATTTATATATCCTTCATAAATTAGATCCCCCCCCTGAAACAATGTTGGTGAACACTTCAGTCATTGTTGTGACTATTGCGATATTTGTACCAACAACATTGTAACAGGGGAGGGCGGAATTCGATTGTATATGTTAGATAGGTTGTAATATTGTTACAAATGAGATATTGTGAAGTAGTAAGTTTATAATGAGCGCGGGCTCAGAAAGTAGCGAGGGCTCGGAAAGCAGCGTTGTTTTTTAAAAGAAGCAAAAATATACAACTCGGATTTCCCCGTATAAAGTGACTATAACCAGGAAATTGTTTTATGTTAATGATTCAAATATGTAAAGTAAGAACCTGTGTTAGATTTTCGGGGCTCAGGCAGGAAATCTACATCGAAATTCAACAAGGATTTCCAACGAGGAATTTTCACTACAAAGAAACAAATGGTGTATTTGAAAGAAATAGCTGTGTTTTACTGAGAGATTGCCTGGTCTTAAAGCTGGGACTTGTGATACAAAAGGTACTTTGCATATTTATATCAAGTTAAGCGAATTGTAAACATTGATCTGAGATAATTTATACGTAAAAATGTCGAACTTGGAGGTCAAAGACAAATTAATAGAGTTGGAATCAGAAATGCTCTTATTGAATTTGGACGATTTGTCGAAGTTAGCGCAAGATATGAAGCTTGACAAGTCTAGTGTTAAAGATAAGAGTAAATTTGCGATTTTAAAAGTGATCAGGCAAACCATTGAAGAGAAAGTTGCTGGGCTAACTGAAAAAGCAGATATTTTAGAGTATATAGAAAGTATCAAGGCTTTTCTTGGACCACCCCCCCTAGAACAAGTAACCGAAGAGCCAGAAAATAAAGAGGGATCCCCAGAGGAAAAAGAAGTAATAGAATTGCAAGAGGAGATTGAGAAACTGTTGAGTAAACAGAAGGAACTCAAATCAAAATTGGTGGGAACCCCAACGAAGGTTAACAAGGATACTTGTGTTACTCCCAAAAGCAGTGCCCAACCTGAGGATGTTGTAAAAGTGCCATTAGCTAGTATCGAAAAGAGTGTCTTGCACTGATACTTTTAAATACAAGGCGTAATAGGAGAGCCAGGACAAAAGGACAAATTAGGGTATCAACTTCTAATTTCCCAAGTCCAAGCAGGCATAAGAAAGTACACAGAGCAAGAAGTTGTTAATGCCATAGTTCGAGCAGTACAAAGTGGTCTTCAGCTAAGGAGTTGTTTGGAAAGTGTGCCAAACCTAACTTTGCCCAAGCTAAGAAAGATTATACGGTTTCATTTCCATGAAAAGAGCATGACAGAACTCTAACAAAGCCTGGCCAATATTAGTGCTGGGCAAACTCCGGTTTTTCACCTCCGGCTCCGGCCAAAAAAACTCCGGATCCGGGAAAAAGAACTCCGGCTCCGGCAGAAAATTTCCAGCTCTGGCAAATTCGTGAAAATTCGAAATTTAATGGAAATTTCCAATTGCAAAGTGGAAGCACTATCTTTGTTTTTTATTTTAACACTTATGACTGTCGTCATAGCTGTCGTCTGCATGGCGCGAGAGCGCATTCTAATTTATGATTGTCAGCCTGAGAATTTTATCAGACGCTACGACGCTACGTTTGCAATTGTCAACAATTTTAATTATAAAAAGTTTTAACCACATTGACTTTGCGTGTGTGAGTTTAAGCGACTGCTTCTTGTCTTGTGCAACCAATACCGTGCTTCATGCGACATAGAATACTATATTTAATGTTTGTGGCAAGCCTACACACTTATCACTGCGAGTATTTAATTTTTCGTCGATGGATCTGGACAGGTTTTTTCGCCGATGTTCAACAGTAGTTTGCAGCACAAATAAGTGCTGCCGCGATAATGTATCTGTGATGTAAGTTTTCTACGATCACGATGTAGCTAATTGTTTTGAAAAGGCTTATCACAAACAAACAGCTTATCTATTTTACTAGGCTAAGATAATGATCAGACGTTATGTATCAGGAAGCAAAACAGTGATAACACAACAACCAAGGCACCAAGCAAAAAAATATCTATGCCACTATGAAAACCAGCCTTGATTTTAATGAATGATTTTGACAGTGTGCAATGCCTGAATGCCAATGTTCTCAACAGAGCAATCGTAAATCGTTCGCACGCAATGCAATAATCTGTCAGTATCAAAAAGTTGATACTGATTCGTTTAAAAATAGATATTTCATAATTTATACAAGACATACAAGCTTGCGATTGTATTACAACTTTCCTGTGATAAGATCACAGACGCAATAATGACTTGTTGCAATGTTGCCGTTTGAGACAACAGATACGACTTCAGATTTAATGCACTTTCAACAAATTCAAAGAATCAAAGTCATTCTGACTCTCCAGCCGGAGCTGAGAGAAAGCACAGCAAACTCCGGCTCCGGCAGACAAAAAACGCCGGAGCTCCGGCCGAACTCCGGCCTCCGGTACTCCGGTGCACAGCACTAGCCAATATTACCCAGCATCCGAAAGAGGACCCACAAAACTTTTTCATCTGGGCTCTTACTATCCCACAGAAAATTGTCTTTGCCTCGAAAGAATCTGGAGACAACATAACTTATGATGAAAGCGCAGTACAAGGGTTATTTCTACATGCCCTTGAGACTGGACTGATTGACGAGACCATCCGAGCGAAGATAAGCCAACCATTAAGAATCCTGATGTTGCTGATGAAGACTTGATAGAAGCTATGAACATGGATATGTCGGCAGAGACAGAGCGGATAAATAAGTTTAACATCTCGGTCGAACAAAACCAGCAAAGGTGTCCACCTTGGAGATGGCTAACGACAATGTTAAAGAAAAGAGATGAAGGAAGAGTACTGGCTGCTCTGAAGAGTTTCCAAACCGAAATGGCGACCATGCAGACGGAGATGAAAACACTTCGTGGGACAATCACCAAGGTGCAAGAAACAGCAAATGAAAAGCAAAGTGAGATGTCCAGAAAGCCAACTTACCAAGCAAAACGTGGGTGTACAGAATGTCAAGAGAAAGGAATTTCAGAAACCTGTCGTCACTGTTTCCATTGTGGAGGTTCAAACCATTTTGCTCGGCATTGCCAAAGGAAGAATAAGAACCAGGAAAACCACAGAGGGCTACCCCCAAGGGATAGGGAGTAGCCCAACCAATTACAGACGATAAGTCCCACCATTGTAATAATTGTTTAAGAAAAGAGACAAGGACTGATGAATTCCAGATTTGTTCAGTATGCAAGATTGTACACTACTGCTGGAGAGATTGTCAGAAGAAACATTGGGGTGAGCATAAAACACTCTGTAACGCTATCAAAAACCTTCCTAAATCTGCCAGTACAATGCCTGGTTTAGGAGATTCCACAGAGTCGAATGTGTTTGTTAGTCACCTTACCCCACAACAGAGAACAACCATCTCGAAGTTGGTTGGAGAAAAGTGTCAAGTGATGTGTAAGCTGGATGGTAAAGAAATAGAGATACTTTGGGACACAGGAGCCCAGGTTTCTATAATACCTGAAAGGCTGTTGCAAGACTAAGTTTCCTGACATAATAGTTAAAGACATACATGAACTATTGGAAGTCGGATCAGACTTGAAGTTGGAAGCAGCCAACAGAACTCAGATTCCGTACAATGGATGGGTGGGAATGAATCTTAAACTCATGGACAGTTCGGTGACAGAAAAATCGTTACCAGCTGTAACGAAGAGTTTTAACAACACAGACGCTAGTGCTCTTGTTAACTTCATCAACGGGGACTTCTTAGAAAACCTCTGTGCGGTAAGAACGTCTAAAAAGAAAGTCGTTATCCCAAGTGGTCAGTCAATGAACGTGCCGTGCGAATACTGGACCTGTACAACGAAACAGCCCAGCACTATTTGAACAAAATGAACAATCTCCTTGGCCTGCAGGCTTAATAGTTCATGAGGCTCTGACGACAGTAAAACAAGTAAAGTGTAGCATAATAGACATTCCAGTATCCAACACAACCCAGCACGAGATTATCTTACCAAATCGACTGGTTATTGGTCATCTACAACTGGTTCGGAAAGTAACCCCGCTTGAAGTGAAAATGAAGAGCGACGATGCTGGAGAGGATCAAGGTGTGGCTGAAATGCAGCAAAATGAACAGACCCAAACTACATCATCCTCTACAGAAAGTGGCAAACCTATAGTTCCGGAAGTTGACTTAAGTGGACTGACACCTGCCCAACGAAAGGAGGCAAGGCGAGATGTTGTGTATGGAAGCAGATGCATTTGCGAAAGATGATGAAGACATCGGGATGTATTGAGGAATTGCAAATGAACATTAACCTAGTTGATAACCAACCAGTCCAGAAGAACTATCTGTCGATCCCAAGACCATTATATCCAGAAGTAAAATCGTACATTGAGGACTTGTTGAACAGAAATTTTATCCGTAAATCGAAATCATCCTTTTCAAGCAATGTGGTCTGCGTGCGGAAAAAGGATGGCGGACTGAGACTCTGTGTGGATTACAGATCTTTAAATCAGAAAACTGTTCCTGACCGCCATCCAATACCACGCATTCAGGAGACGCTTGATAATCTGGGAGGAAACAACTGGTTTACCGTTCTTGATCAAGGCAAGGCCTATCATCAAGGCTTTATGGATAGAGAGAGCCAGCGTCTTACAGCATTCATAACCCCTTGGGGACTATACGAATGGGTGAGGATACCATTTGGCTTAACTAACGCGCCGGCTAATTTTCAACGTTTTATGGAGAACTGTTTAGGAGATCTGCTAGATACAGTTTGTATTCCATACTTGGACGACGTCATTGTCTTTTCAAAAACATTCACTAAACATGTGCAACACCTACGACAAGTTCTTCAAAGACTGAAAAGTCGTGGCGTCAAGCTTAAGCCCAAGAAATGTAACTTGTTTAAGAACGAAGTTTCATTCTTAGGTCGAATCATTTTGGCAAACGGATACCGTATGGATGCCAAGGCGACAGAAGCCGTTCAAAAGCTGAAGGGAGTCGTACCTCAGACAGTCGGTGAAGTACGCAAAATCGTGGGACTTCTTGGTGTTTATCGACGTTCCATCGAGAGCTTTTCCCAGATTGCAAGACCATTATACGACCTTCTAAACGGAGAGAAATCACCCCGAAAGAAATCAGCAAAGAACAAAAGCAATGAAAACAACAGTATGAACAACCAGTTACCATCGAGATCGCCGATACAATGGACACACGAACATGCAAATGTCTTGGAAGTTCTTATTGACATAATTACCTCTCCACCTATCCTGGCCTATCCCCAACACAGTGACCTGTTCATTGTGCACACTGATGCGTCCCAAGATGGGCTTGTTGCGGTGTTGTACCAAAAACAAGCTGGTGTACTTAGAGCAATTGCATATGCATCAAGAGCCTTGACTCCGACAGAAAAGAATTATCACTTGCATTCAGGGAAGCTCGAATTTCTCGCACTCAAATGGGCCGTGACGGAACACTTCCGGGACTACTTGTATTACTCGCAGAAGTTCACAGTGTTCACAGATAATAACCCCCTTACCTATGTGCTGACAACAGCCAAGCTAAATGCTACAGGCCTGCGATGGGCGGGTGAACTTTCGGACTTTAACTTCGATATTAAATATCGACCCGGCCGAGTCAATACAGATGCAGACAGCTTATCAAGATTACCTGGACACTTTGAGCAATATATGACATCCTGCACTCAAACAGTGTCACATGAAGAACTCCATGCATCTATTAGGTCCATCCGTGTTCTTGCTAATGGCGAAACCATTTGGCCCACTTCCTTTACCACCGAAGATCAAATGCTAGAAAAAAATGGAACTTTCCTTCCTCACAACCCAAGCTGTGGTCAAATCAAAGTAGTTGAGATTGCTCAAGAACAGAACAGTGACCAGAACATCAAGCGCGTAAAGGAGATAATTCAGTCTCAAGAAATCCCACCACCTCGAGAACAACAGAATGAAACCCCGGGGGTGAAACGATTTTTATTTGAATTACCAAAGCTTCGACTTGATGCTACATCTGGAATCCTGTATCACCGGTCTGGTCCTTCCAAAGAAATTACATCAAGTGTTAAAAGAACTGCATGAAGACATGGGTCATCTTGGAGCTGAGAGAGTCCTAACGCTAGCAAGGGATCGGTTCTATTGGCCGTACATGCTTATAACTTCACTCGGCATGAATCCACCGGCTACTCCCCTTTCTACCTCTTATTTGGTCGCTCTCCACGATTACCCATCGACCTTGCATTCAATATAGTAGATGAAGACAACACCACCAGTTACTCCCAGTATGTGGACAAATGGCAAACCACAATGAAAGAAGCTTATGCTAAAGCTTCAGACCTGGCAGACAAAAATGCAACGCGTGGGAAAAAGATCTACAACAAGAAGGAAATTGAGATCGTTCTGGGAGGAGGAGGTGTATATCGTACATAAAAGAAAAGGCCAAGATAGCCCGGTGTACGATGTGATTTCTGAATCCAAGAAGAAAACTCGCACATTACATCGGAATATGTTACTGCCATGTGACTATTTATCATGCCAGTCTGCAACAACAACAATGCGAAAACAATGGAGCCAGCAACGGCAACGAAGTCCGACAAGATCGGGAAGTGACAGTCCATCGGGTGAGGAGGAGGAATTCCCATCAAGTCTTTGTTTGTGTTTGGGCCTTTTCCGGTTGTTTTTGTCTGAAATTCCGGTTTGACCCTTACGCTACATTTCAAATTTCGCCGTAACGTTGTCAATTTTTATTGTGTTTCTTTGCAAGTTGGTCAGTATGTACTGTTTTTAAAGCTCTATAAAACGGTGTATTAGCGAAGATCACATGGTTTTTAAAACAGAAGTTATAATCGACCAAAGGTACTGAATATATAATTAGTTTACGATAATAATAAATATCAGATTACAAAGGTGTTAAAACTCACGGAGATCTGTAAAACAATGTGTTTGGCGGTTTGTTTGGCATTAGCCAAGAACAGGTGTGTTTGCTGAATCGATTGGTGGTATTTTCGTCCGTTTTGGGTGAGGGGCGCCAAAGATACAAGCGCTCAAAGTCATCATGCTTTGGCGGTTGATATTCGACGCTACCGTTTAGAAAGAGTTAAAGCACTATTTTGACCATTATCACTCGATACTGTAATTAATAAAATGAAAATAATGACATCCCCAAACAGCTATTTCACTGATTTTTGCCCAGTGCCCTTGGGCAGTCAAATTATTGCATTTGTGCAATCATCGCATATAGCAAATTTATGCTGATTGCAAACATACTTTGGGTAGAAGATAAACTAAGGTGGTGCCCTGGGATGCATTTATTGCTAACTTCTGCAGGCATCTCAACCCTGACAGAGGAGATCTTATTGAAAGGTCAACAGGATATCCATATATGCAAAGCGATTGGACTATAATTATAACAGCTGACAGATTATAGCATCTAGCCTGCCTTGCAGACATAATTATGGCTCAAACCCTCGCCAACAACCGCTTGCTCAACCGAGTGATATATTCCATTCTCTTTGTTCTGAAGAATCATATTGCGGTAGACTTGACAAATATTCTGCTGAATGCAGTTTATGGAACCAAAACCACTATAAAGCGTAAACTTTGTATTAAACTAGAAAATGGTTGTGAAATTAATGTGATTATAGTGAAATTCTTGTTGCGTGAACAAATAACACAACACTTGATCTTTCCCAAGTGGATTTTTATGGTTCATCATATACTCTCAGCCTATCACATTAGAGAATAAAATCAAAACACAACTTGAGGGAAATGTAGGAATTTTATTGTCTAACGAGAAAGATGAATGTGCAACGCATCATAAACACATTTACCATTACAATTTTATCCTGAGAAAAAGCTTGCTGCAAACACCACGTTTTTACTTTTCAAATTTCAAGCTTGTGAATAAAATGTTCTCAGGTTGAATAGTGATTTTTCATATATCTGTATAGCGAAGTGAATAGCGAAATCCCAAAAATGGATAACGAATCGCGATTCGCTACCCGTTAATTCGAACCCCATATAATGGTGCATAAATTTTATCTAGAATAAATCACAATCTTGCTAAATATATTATTCAATGAGTTATATCTATGTCAATTAAATCTAATTTAACGTTACATGCAGCGTACTCTGTTTCTTGCATGTCAGATTTCTGTTTACAGTTTATTCCCTTTCAAGGCCATGTAAAACAAGGCACTCTTGTCTGCATCTTCCAACAATAATTCAGACACAGAGCAATGTTAGATAAAAATGTATTCAGTGCGAATGTAATTGTGAGCATCAGTCTTGTTTCACTTTGCTGATATTTCTCTTGCTAAGCATGTCAAAGAAATTAGTGAGAATGACAATATTGATGGAGAGAAATGTTGGCCATGTTCACTGTTTTTACATTTCTACATAACATGGCTCTATTGAGAAATTGCCTCAAAAATTGTATCATGTGACATAGCCCTTAAAGGGTTGTACTTGCATTAACCCCATTAGCATGCAACGCACCCTACTTCAGTATTTTACTATGTCTAACGCCAGACTATTTTACTCCATCTAAAGCCAGACGATTTTACTCGTCAGTGGTAGGGTGCTGCCAATTAATGGGTTACTAAAGTAAGGCACATTTGGGAGCATTTTCAGCTAATTTTATTTATCAATAGGCCTTGTATACTTTTGTATATACTTTAGTAGATCACTAGCAATCTAGGTGTTCATAGAATCCCTTTATCAGGGTTTCTATATCCACAAAAGTGGAGAGTAATAGTCCAAGTCCGTCAGTATAGTTGAGTTTAGGTAATGAGGGAGCGACTTCTGCAAAGCACTTCTGCCCCGTTTTTTAAAATGAAATAAAATTGAAATGATAATAATAACTATAATTGGAAATTCAACAATAGGTTAATTTATAAAGTTAAATATATAAATTGTTAGTTGATTATTAATTTGTATTTTAATTCCATTAACTCTTTCTACACGGCATTAAACTTTTAGTATTTTTGATTCTGTAATGTTTAGTTGGCAAAATAGCCCACTGTTAAAAAGCTTATTTTGTAAGGATTCCAATGGTGTTAAATTCATTGCCAGGGGGTAAATATTTTGCAAAGGAGATCGTACTCAAAGTGCTCTTGCGACAACATAATTAAAATGCGACCGACCAGAAAGAGTTAAGGAAACGCCAATCACTGTGAACCAGACTATATTAGAACCATGTCGACGCTTTCGTTTCTTTGTTACCATAGATCCAGTCTAGCTTTCTTCTCTGTCGCCTTTAGGTTTGACCAATGCTGCAAGGTGAGAATCCGTTGTCAATTACCCATTTTTTGTCATTCACCATTGTTGCTATGGTATCAGGTAAAACAGATTGCACCGACTTTTTACTATAAATCCTGTTAGAAAATAAATATTTAAAAAAGTGGTTAATTGGAACTCAAACTAAATACAAGTATACAATGGACACAAGAGGGTCCCCATGCATTAAAATATCAATCCGATGCTATACCAAATGGACAAAAATGATGCATTTTCATTAAAACAGTAACAAGATACACTAGGGGGCCAGTTGACGTGCGACAAAATGTCACAATTTGAGAAATAGACAGTTAAAGTCCGAGTATCCTTGGAACTTGTATTTTTAGTGTTCTTAGACTGTTCTAAGTGTTATTATTTTCTTGGCAGCTTGCTCTTGCTTTTTTAGCATTACTTTCCCCTGTCTTCCTCTTTCTCGAACCACTTAAACAATCCTTGTTAAATGCTGTGCTCTCATACATTACTCCTTCCAGTGCCTTCAATCTCGCCTTCACCAATTTTGCCTGTCAAATCTTCTGTCTTGCTTCCTTAAACTTCTTTTGGGCCCTTGCATTGGCTTGCTTTTACTCTCTTGTTATTTTTTCTCCCACTTCCAGCTTTTGTATAGAAACCACCAGATATTTCCAACTCTTTCATAACTCCATGTCGACCAGCTGCACCAATGTTGAACTGCATGATTGCACAGGCTGCTGCTGTCTCAACAGACTTGATTCCTCTGTTTCTATGTTTGGGGCATCTGTTCCAAACCAGTGAATTCACAGACTCATTGGCATTCTGTGAGAGCCCTGGTAGGCACCTCTTCAGCAGCTTCTTCTCACTCAGTCGGTCAATGGAATGTGTTGAGGAAGTGATCCATATGTTAAACTCTCTTTCGTTGTGCGAGTTTCGCGTTGAAAAAAGAGCTACTGAAAGGAAATGATGTTCGATTTGGGAAACGATTGGATGGGATTGTTTAAGTGGTTCGACAAAGAGGAAGACAGGGGAAAGTAATGCTAAAAAAGCAAGAGCAAGTTGCCAAGAAAAGAATAACACTTAGAACAGTCTAAGAACACTAAAAATACAAATTCCAAGGATACTCGGACTTTAACTGTCTATTTATCAAATTGTGATATTTTGTCACACGTCAACTGCCCCCCTAGTGTATCTTGTTACTGTTTTAATGAAAATGCATCATTTTTGTCCATTTGGTATAGCATGGGATTGATATTTTAATGCATGGGGACCCTCTTGTGCCCATTGTATACTTGTATTTAGTTTGAGTTAGGATGTTTAGTATCAGCCATTCTTGTCATTATCATGCATATTTCTGGGACAGGTCTGCCAAATCTTGGTATAAGGTCGATGTATTGACAAGGGTAGGTTAATCTTAGTAGCATGCAGCCAATCTTCTTCTTTGCTCCACTTGAACACTGGTGGTACTAAAGTTTAAAGGTTTTATTAAAAACACTGATTTTGTAACCATTAGGTTAAATTACATCAGCGAATTACATGCAATCTTAATGAAGGATGTAAATATAGTCTAAGAACACTAAAAATACAAGTTCCAAGGATACTCGGACTTTGACTGTCTATTTCTCAAATTGTGATATTTTGTTGCATGTCAACTGCCCCCCTAGTGTATCTTGTTACTGTTTTAATGAAAATGCATAATTTTTGACTGAAAAAAGTTTTGTTCCATTTTTTAGCTGAAGATCTGCAGTTTAAAAAAATATATAGTTTATTATAGTTTACTATACAAAACACCTATGTCAATCAAGCCACTGGTAACATTGGTCGTAAAAATTTTTTTGGTATATCTTTAAAACAACCCCTTTAAAAGCAGCAAACAAGCTGAAGGGTTATTGTTTTTAAATATGTTTTTAATAATAATAATAATAATTATTATTGCTGCCTCCCCTTAGGGAGGCAGCACACTATTCTTGACATCCCTGCGTTTTTGTAAGGTGTCCCCAGAGTCCACTGGGCCCAGTCTTTCACGCTATCTATGTATTGTCGAGATCTCGATCAAGCGTCGGTTTGTTAATTAAGATGTCTGTCCATTTTCTTCATTAGCTTCAGGTACGTTTGTAAAATAAGGGGGGCGGTCAAACAAGATTTCGTATTGTGCACCATGTTTCTTCTTAAGAACCAAGATTTTACGAGCTTTAAATATGGATGCAAACGATCAACAATATTTATAATTCAGGTAAGGATTGCTTTATTTCTTTCTGCTGACATACATAAAGGCATTGAGTTTTTTGGTGTTCGATATAGATGTATTAAAATAATGTGATTTCATGAGTTTGTCGCCAGTTTTAACAGCCCACTGTCGATGAAAATTATTACGATGATATGAGTGTTTTTTTTTCTACAATGGTGTGAAAAATGGTCGACACGCGATATGGATTACTTACGTACTTTTAGGGAAAATTCTGAAAATGTTATTTGAAAATCATTACTTGCCAATTTTAAGAACGCGAATGTTTTGTTAATAAATTTTTTTAGATGAACGCTTTGAATGTAACAATTTGAATGTAATGTAATAATAAGAATACCATCTAACGTGATAAGTTATGATATTCATAATATATCTATACATTTTAATTGAAAACAATGGAGGTTAGTGCTGGGCAAACTCCGGTTTTTCACCTCCGGCTCCGGCTCCGGCCAAAAAAACTCCGGCTCCGGGAAAAAGAACTCCGGCTCCGGCAGAAAATTTCCAGCTCTGGAAAATTCGAAATTTAATGGAAATTTCCAATTGCAAAGTGGAAGCACTATCTTTGTTTTTTATTTTAACACTTATGACTGTCGTCATAGCTGTCGTCTGCATGGCGCGAGAGCGCGTTCTAATTTATGATTGTCAGCCTGAGAATTTTATCAGACGCTACGACGCTACGTTTGCAATTGTCAACAATTTTAATTATAAAAAGTTTTAACCACATTGACTTTGCGTGTGTGAGTTTAAGCGACTGCTTCTTGTCTTGTGCAACCAATACCGTGCTTCATGCGACATAGAATACTATATTTAATGTTTGTGGCAAGCCTACACACTTATCACTGCGAGTATTTAATTTTTCGTCGATGGATCTGGACAGGTTTTTTCGCCGATGTTCAACAGTAGTTTGCAGCACAAATAAGTGCTGCCGCGATAATGTATCTGTGATGTAAGTTTTCTACGATCACGATGTAGCTAATTGTTTTGAAAAGGCTTATCACAAACAAACAGCTTATCTATTTTACTAGGCTAAGATAATGATCAGACGTTATGTATCAGGAAGCAAAACAGTGATAACACAACAACCAAGGCACCAAGCAAAAAAATATCTATGCCACTATGAAAACCAGCCTTGATTTTAATGAATGATTTTGACAGTGTGCAATGCCTGAATGCCAATGTTCTCAACAGAGCAATCGTAAATCGTTCGCACGCAATGCAATAATCTGTCAGTATCAAAAAGTTGATACTGATTAGTTTAAAAATAGATATTTCATAATTTATACAAGACATACAAGCTTGCGATTGTATTACAACTTTCCTGTGATAAGATCACAGACGCAATAATGACTTGTTGCAATGTTGCCGTTTGAGACAACAGATACGACTTCAGATTTAATGCACTTTCAACAAATTCAAAGAATCAAAGTCATTCTGACTCTCCAGCCGGAGCTGAGAGAAAGCACAGCAAACTCCGGCTCCGGCAGACAAAAAACGCCGGAGCTCCGGCCGAACTCCGGCCTCCGGTGCACAGCACTAATGGAGGTGTAGACTCTATGCCAAGAACCTTTGCGCATGCGAGTGTCATACGAAGACTAGACACCAGTCTGTCAGTCCGCGTGCATTGTGGAATTTATTAATTTATTCGGGGTACTCATATGAAATATGACGTAACACAGATAGTCAACACTGTCTATGAAGAAATTGTTTTTTGGCAAAGAAATGTTTTTATGCTGCCAAGTGGGGCTGCTGGAAAGTCGTTCGTCAAATAATTTGTTGACTAATCAGCGCCTGGAACTGCGACTCTGCAACATTAAAGGATATTTCTTTGAAACTTGCTATGATAATGCCTGCTCTGTTACTGCAAAAGCCAAGTTTCAAATCAACTGCTAAGGAACACTCTATCTGTCTGAAGAGACGCTTTAGTTTATGGGAAGCTGGTGATTTTGATATCCTTATTCGAGAATGTAGAGAAATCCAATTGTCATTGTCATTGTCAAAGAAAAAGAGGACTCAAGAGCAGTTGTCGAAAAGTTTTGCAAAGTTGATGTTGCAAGGCAAAGTGAATGCAGTGAATGAATAAACCAATCAGCTTGAAAAACATGCTGGTATCAATAGGGGTCCTGCATTACAATTTAAATACAAAGTACAATTGTATAAATATACAAATTATGAGGACATAAAAACTATTACTTTATGAAAGAATTGTATACCACACATCCATTATTCTAAAAAGATAGTTTTGCACTCTCAGTCCTCACCCTAGGTAGGTGGAGCTGATTACTTTGCCTAGTTTGTCGTGCACAAATATCACGATTAAAAATGAAATAGTTCGTTACTGCAGCACTGCTCCATCCAAAAACATTTTAACAAAGTTAAACACATGTCTTTCCCGTCTTTCCATCTCAACACGAGTGCATCATCACTCGATTGACTTGAATAAACAACTTTTGCTCTTGCGTTCATATTTCACATCGTTTTAAGTGTGAATACAAAGAAACAGAGTATTTATGTGTAATGTCACTTTGAGTACGTAGTCAGTGCACATGAATTTAGGAAATATTTTGCTGTCAGAAAGAATTTATTATCGATATTGCGCGTGTGTTTGGTCATTTCGAATGGAGACAAAATTTCAAATGAGAATATCTTTCTTCAATATCTCGTCGCCTTTCAAAAACTCAACCATGTTGAAGCATCTCATCTCAAGTTTATATTTTAAAGATATCGTTAAAATCGGAGTCGATTCCTAGGAGATATCATGGCTGAAATTTGTCCCCTATAAAGCTTCTTATCAAGACGTTTAACCATATTTTTTGTCTAAAAAACAGGAAAGATGTTATAGTTTTTCTAGTCTGTCATTCTGGTGAAACCACTTAATGTGTGGCTCATGTTTACGACTGTTGAAACAGGATTAATGTATTCGTAATTCAATTGATGAAAAATCCAATTTTTGCAAATGTACTGATCGCATTGTTGGTTAAAAGTTTGTCCCCTGCGTAAAATTTTGCAATCTGGGATATGCTGCGGAAGCTAAATGTTTCTTCTATCGAACACTAACAACGGTCAATGATTATGTGTGTTAGTTTTCAAAGTAAACACATGTTTTTGACAACAAAACCCCAGTCCTTTGCTGTGAATGCCATAAGCAAGTCATTAAAAAGTTTGATAAATCAGTTTGGCTAATATTTTATCAAAACATACAGCTATATGCTGCTGAACATTGTGTTCTCAGACTTGGTCCACAGGAAAATATTTAGCATTAAAAACTAAAGTTTTTCAGCCTTGGTATGTCATAAGAATAGACTTAAGAATGTCATAAGAATAGACTACATAGAAAAATTTGAAGATCAACATTTTTTACGATCAAGACTAATCGAACGTGATAATCATACAATTAAATAACGGGGAAAAAACAATAAAATGGAATACGATGATGAAGTTATTGAAAAACTTTGTGAAATAATATTTTCACATAATAATAAATTGTATAGTAGTTTTTATGTTGGTAAAGAAAAAGTGATACCGATACGTATAAAAAAAGCTGAAGAAAAAAATATGAATGTGATATCTGACTGTTGGATTGAAGAAGAAATTATCAAGTTATGCTATAATGAAAAACTTATAAAAGAAATGAAAGAAGAAAAAATTGAAACAACATGTGAAAAATAGTTAAAAGCGTACTTAAAAGAAGACCGTTTTAGTAAAAAAACGGTGTGATCATTATCATACTAAAGGCGGAAGATATATAGAAATAGGATATTTTACAAAAAGTTTAACAAATATAAAAATAATAAAGGTAAACTTTTTGCTCATAATGGTTCATGTTCGGTTCTCGACAATAATGAAAGAATAAAAAAACATTAAGAAAAAATGGTTATAACATTTTCAAAATAAACACAACTGTAATATTTATTATTATTGTATAACGCTTATAACATTCATAAAAACAACGTTTACAATATGTTTTTTTATGTCTACATAATCCAATCACGTTATGCTTGTTGCTAAAAATTTTGGTGAAAGGTTGTGTCTTTTGGAGCTCCGTTTATAGTTGACATATTTGAAAATATTAATAATAAGTTGTTCACCACATCCATATAATATCTAAAGAAGTCGAAGGTGTAACGATTAAAATATATTGTACGGTCTTAGAAAGCGTTATTATTAAGCCGCCATGGCTGTTACTACAAGATCGTCTTCGAACAAAAAACTAATTGATGAAGATTTCAAGAATGAATTAAGCAATCTAATCAAAGATGAGTTAGTCAGTGCAATTCAACCTTTGGAAGCCGAATTATCTGAGGTTAAGGCCACTATTTGTTGAATATTAGTTTCTCATCCTCCGCCCGCATGGCTTTTACAAAGCCGCATCGATGGGCATTATCGCAGTTTTGTCAAATATCAAACCAAAATTTACTAAATTTCTTTATAAAATTATAATTCTCCATCTGTATTTTATACTATTCGTTGTCAAAGGGATTTTCGCACGGTTTTACTTATTTATAGCGAAATTTTATTGAGTCATGGTGGACATCAGACGTTCTAGAGTAATAATGAGATAATGGTAGTGGCCGCCCGCCCGCCTGAACTTTGAAGAAAGCCTCTGATGAGAAACTAATATTCAACAAATAGTGGCCTAAAATCGCAAACGAAAAGCTTCGTGCTGATTTAGCTTATATGCAAGATCACGTTTCTAATCTGTCTCTGCATGTGAATGCGAATGAACAATATTCAAGAAAATACAATGTCAGAATTGGCGGCATACACGAGGTTGAAGGCGAAGATTGCTATGCAGCAGTTTCTGGCTTCTTTAAACAAGAACTCGCAGTTGATATAAAAGATTCCGACATCGATCGTGTTCACAGAATCGGTCGCAAAGGCCTTGCTCCTCGTCAGATGATCATAAAATTCAAGAGCTATCGTGCAAAAGTTGCAGTGATAAAGAATCGTCGAAAGTTGAAAGATAAAAGAGGCATGTTTGTGAACGATGATCTGACCAAATATAACCTGAACTTGTTACGCAATGCTCGCTTGGCTGAACACGTTGCTTCAGCGTGGCTCTTTTAAAAGGTAATTGGAATGATGGTTTCACTAATTCTTTGGATACAATAGACTCCGTATATGACAAATGGTTAAATTTATTCAATTCGATTCTTGATGTTTATATACCCAGTAAAAGTGTTACTATCAGACCTAAAGATAAGCCATGGATGAATAGTTTGATTCGCACAGCTATTTGTAAACGAGATCGTCTTTTGAAAAGTTTTGGCAAAAAATTAGGAACGTTATCGGCTTAAACGTAACCTTGTTGTCAAACTAATTAAAAAAGCTAAACTTGATTACCAACAAAAAGTAAATTCTTTATTAGCGAATCCTCTGACTTCACCTAAAAAGTGGTGGAGTATTGCTAAATCACAGTATGGAAATAAATTGTGTTCTTCAATTCCTGATCTATTAGAAAACGATATTAGAATTACTGATTCCAAACTCAAAGCTAAGATATTTAATGATTATTTTTCAAATCAATCAACTTTGTCTAATGCCAATGTGACTCCTGTTCCGTCCTTGCCCACTGCACAGTTTTCATTGTCTTCAATTGTTGTAAGCGAGTCTGAAGTTCTTTGTATTTTGTATCATTTAGATGTTTCTAAAGCATGTGGTTTTGATAACATTAGTAATAAAATACTTAAGATATGTGCAAATGGAATTTACAAACCACTGACTCGCTTTATTAACCTCTCGTTATCCACTGGTAAATATCCAAAAAATTGGAAATTAGCTAATGTTATTCCTTCGTTCAAGAAAGAGAACAAACAATTTTTAATCGGGTTTATGAATTCCTTGAGGTCACCGGTTTTTTCTATCGTTTGCAATCGGGTTTTCGACCCGGCGATTCAACAGTTTCCCAACTGGTTTATATCATTCATAAAATATATCAAGCTTTTGAAAAAGGTCATGAAGTACGTGCTGTGTTCCGATAAAGTCTGGCACAAGGGCCTTCTTGCTAAGTTACAAAGTATTGGAATTAATGGACCCGTATTAGAATGGTTTGAAGACTACTTACAAAATAGACATCAACGTGTCACTATTGAAGGGGAAAGTTCTGATTGGGCAAGGATTGAGGCGGGGGTCCCTCAAGGGTCAGTTCTAGGACCTCTGTTATTTTTAATATATATTAATGATCTTCCGACCAATATTTCTTCAACATGTTTCTTATTTGCTGATGACTCTCTTTTGATGGATGAAGTTATTACACCAGTAGACACATCAAATAAACTTAATGGCGATCTCAATGTCATTTCAGATTGGGCTAGTCGGTGGCTAATTACCATGAATCCTAAAAAGACAGAAAATATAATTTTTTCTTGTAAATTGGTGAAGCCGCTTCATCCAACTCTCACTTTTAATAACGAACCAATTAATACTGTTTCCCAACACGATCACCTAGGTGTTACCCTTACTCATAATCTTTCATGGCGTCCTCATGTTTTAAAGATTCATCAAAAAGCTTCAAAGAAACTAAACATGTTAAAACCTTTAAAATTGAAATTGCAAAGGAAAACACTAGAAATTCTATACAAATCACTTGTTCGTTCGTGTCTTGAATATGCTGACATTGTGTGGGATGGGTGTTGTGAAGCTGACCGAGACTTATTAGAGAGTTTGCAAATTGAAGCGGCACGATTAGTAACAGGGACCTTGAAAGGAACTCAGAGGAAAAATCTTCTGAAAGAAACTGCATGGATTTCTTTGAAAGAGAGAAGGAATAATCATAAATTAATCAATAATTTAGTTCCTTTGTATTTGGCTGAACTATGTCCTAAATGTGTAAAATCTAGAACAAATTATGATTTGCGTGCTAATGATGATCTAATTGTTCCCTTTTCTTGAACAAAACGCTTCAAGAACTCATTTCTTATTTCTTCTATCAATCTCTGGAATAATTTGCCTCAAAGTATTCGTCCCAGTCTTTCTCTCGATTGTTTTAAAAATAATGTATTAAGACACCTTGCTGTTTCAAGTTGTAATCCTTTGTATTATGACGGTGATCGTTTACCGTCTATTTTTCATACCCGTTTTAGATTGTCAAACAGTGTTTCCTCTCCTTCTTGTTCATGTGGGTATCCAAATGAGACTACCGCCCACTTCTTTTTTGACTGTGACCGATATGCTGCTCCTCGTATTAACCTGCTCACCTCTGCTGCTCTCTTGCTTGGCACCAGTTGGTTAAATGCAACTAGAAAAACTCGTCTTATGTGGCTGCTTAACGGAAATATCTCTGTTTTTTCCTTTTTAGTTAATAAACGTTTATTCACTAGTGTTCAGCGTTTTATAGTTGAATCGGGTCATTTTGCATGAGGCTGCATTTAATCTTTGGTGCCGACTGTAATTAATTAACTAGTTGTTTTTTTTTGTTGTCTGTGTGTCTTTTTTAACTTTATCTGTTTTTCTCTGTCTCCTTTTAAATTAATTAATCGTCTATTGTTATGTAAATAATTAGCTAAAGCTCCCTAGATAAGCTCTAACGCTTTTGGAGCAATTGCTTATAATTTTAATTAAAAATATTGTTTATACAAAAAAAAAATGAAATGTAAGTTTATATAGTTAAAAAACATGTAACCGTATGATTAATAATTTTTAAATTAGTCTTGTGGTTACATGTCTTTTTTAGAATAATGGCTGCCGCTGTCGATGAAAATTATTACGATGATATGAGTGTTTTTCTACAATGGTGTGAAAAATGGTCGACACGCGATATGGATTACTTACGTACTTTTAGGGAAAATTCTGAAAATGTTATTTGAAAATCATTACTTGCCAATTTTAAGAACGCGAATGTTTTGTTAATAAATTTTTTTAGATGAACGCTTTGAATGTAACAATTTGAATGTAATGTAATAATAAGAATACCATCTAATGTGATAAGTTATGATATTCATAATATATCTATACATTTTAATTGAAAACAATGGAGGTGTAGACTCTATGCCAAGAACCTTTGCGCATGCGAGTGTCATACGAAGACTAGACACCAGTCTGTCAGTCCGCGTGCATTGTGGAATTTATTAATTTATTGTTAATTCTTTAATAGAGTAACAAAACTCCAACCACCAGTGAATATTTGAGATTTTGTGTTATATATTATAGAGATCTTAAATAGATAGATAGTCGCTGAAACGCCCTTCTTAAATGTTGAGGAATAGAATGCTGCACAACAAACATAAAATCATAAATAGACCGCATCAAACTTGAGCATGCCGTATATTGCCCGATATATTTCAATATTTTCGTAGAAATATTATAATAAAAATAATGTTTTAATGATCCATCTTTAGTTTAAAAATACAATGGATTTACAACAGTGACAATTTGCATGCAATTATATAACAACTATCAAACATTTATATATATACAATTTTTGTAAAATATTAGATATCTAGAAATTTGTAAAAATTTATAAAAGGTTCATAAAGCTACTTAATCCCTGTGCAATCCCTGTCTCATCACTCAGGGGATAAAACTGTTTCTGTGTCGTTCGTTCCCAGAAAACGGTATGTATTTTAATTTTCCTTTTCTATGTCTGAGATTATAGTCGTGCTTATTATAATTTATAATTTGTTGATATAAAATATGATTTGGGTCCCCAGTAATAGTATAAAGGTGTGTCAACGTAGCCCCATTTCTTCTCTCTTTGAGAGTTGTCAGGGTAGTTATGTGGGAGACCAATAATGCACAGGCTCCTCGTTTGCATGCGTTCCAATTCATCCCTTAGATATTGTGGCAGACCGCCCCACACTGGCTAACAATATTCAAGTATAGGCATGATTTTGGTTAAGTAGGTTGTTAAACCCACATCAACTGGTAGATTCTCTCTTCTGCATTCTCGTAGGCAGTATAGATTTCTAGATGCTTTGCGAGTGCTCTCTTCGACATGTTTGTTCCATTTCAAATCCTTTTGAAACCATGCATACATTATCGTATATCGCATTATAGCATACATTATCGTAGTTTATGATGGGGGTCTCTGGAATAAGGTTATTAACATATGCTACTTAGGTGACTCCCTGCAGCTTTTTAAAAGGGGAAGATTTTCATCTTCCATCCGAAATCTCCTACACTTTTATTTGTATAAAAATCAAAGAGTCTGACTGATAATAATTAAACAGTTTGAAACCTTTCGAGAGACATCTATTACTGCCGTTGCTTTGGTGGTAATGACTTTTGAAGAAGGCTGTTTGGGTTTAAAATGTTTTAAACCAGGGACTGAGGAGCAGGGGGGATTTGTCATACATATTGTGATTTCTATTTGAATACACATAAGTTAAACATGTTATAATTTTTCATATCTATAAACAAGTAAACTAAAGAAAACATATACACCAGCTATGATAACTATAAGAGGCTTTTTGTTACAGATCACTGTTTTATACAAATCAGACCATCTTTGTTTTTCAACCAACAATAATTGTCAAAAAATAGGAAATCTACTAACTTCTGGAAAATGTAAGGAGCTATTTTAAAAGGAATTTCCTTTCTAAGCTAACTCATTCTATGCTGTGTCTTGATGAAAATCTGTGTGAGGTGTGTTCTGTAACACCAAGGTGTTTTTTATAACACACGAAGGTGTGTTTCTATAAAAAGTGAAAGGTGTGTTCTCAAACACGCCAAGATGTGTTTTCATGAAAAAGGTGTGCAACATAACACACCTAACAGTCAACAAAGGTGTGTAAAGAAAGGTGTGCAAAAAGGAAGGGTGTTCCATAACACACCTTGGTGTGTTTTGTGACCCACTATGGTGTGGTGTTTTCTTACACACCAAGGTGTGTTTTCAAACACACCTTGTTGTGTTTTCCAACACACCTTGTTGTGTTTTCCAAATTATACACACTTGTTTTTAGAGTGTACAACTAGGGTTCTTGTTGAATGGCTGATTTATGACAATAATTTTCCACCTTCGTACCAAAGCAAACAAGTGCTGTTTTGACATTTTACCAGTTCTGTCGAGCGCGATACCCAAAAAAAAATCCTTTGTGCAATATTTTGAATCACTACACTCAGTCGGCCTGCCAGCTGGACAAGGATCGCCAGTGCTTTTAAAGTTTCCAAGGGTTTTCATTGCTTGTTAGCTCATAAACAGAAAAATTGAATCCATTGTTTGATGTATAAGGAATTTTTTCAATATGATCGAGCCAATCGCAGAATTCCTTGCCTGAAGCTAGAATGCATATATATTAGTTCAAAATCAACGAGCCAGTCGCTGTAAGTTGAGCAAGTTATTGAGGTTATACTCATACAGTCCTCAAGCCTTGTTTGCAGTTTAGAATTTAGTAGTAGGCAAAACTAATTTGTTTTATTTGTGGTATTTAGGTAATCTGGAACTTATACATAACAGCGCAATGACACAATTGTAAACATAAACTACTGTACACTTAAAATCTATTGTACACAAGAGACTGATCTGGCTCTACAGAGAGCAGTTTTCTGAAAACATAGGGAGATTTCTAATTACCCTGCTTTGCCCGGGGAAATTTATAATCTTACCTGCTAGACAGCACGCTCTAAAAAATAGACATGCTGAATAGCACACGGACGTGTGTTACCTTTTACATTGCATGTTACAGAAATGCACCTCGCGTGTTATGCCTGTTGACCATAAAATTGTAACATGTCTTAGGTAAAATTGTAACGCATCTTAACAAACAGTTTGAAACTTTTCGAGAGACATCTATTACTGCCGTTGCTATGGTGGTAATGACTTTAGAAGAAGGCAGTTTGGGTTTAAAACGCTTTAACCAGGGACTGAGGAGCAGGGAGGATGGGGAACCAATAGTTTGTCATACTTATTGTGATTTCTATTTGAATACACATAAGTTAAACATGTTATAATTTTTTATATCTATAAACAAGTGAACTAAAGAAAACATTATATACGCCAGCTATGATAACTATAAGAGGCTTTTTGTTAACGATCAACTCACTCACTCGATCAGTGTTTTATACAAATCAGACAACCTTTGTGTTTTGTGAATTGCACACCGACGTGTGTTACGTTATACACATTGTGTATAACAAGACAACCGGTGTGATGGAGATTGATGTAAACTGATTAAAAGGGCTTAAGTTAGTGGAATGTTTAACATAAGAGATGTCTTTAATAAAAATAATGACATTATCAAATACTGCATTGAAGGAACAAACGAGGTATAATTTATAGCTTTTCGTGTTTCCGAATTCTGGCCATCACAGTCCTGCTCCTCACACAGAAGTAGACAAAGGGGTTAACGATAGTTTGTTAGTGTGAAGGTGAGATGGCTCATCTCTAGCCACCCTGGACAAATGGCCATTTGTAGTGATTGTTCATTCCTGAAATTGACGGTGCATTTTTGCACATAGTAAAATACCCGAGTAGGGCACATTTGGATGTATTGCCAATAAGTGAGCTTGTTAGGCATGGGGTGTCACACAGACTGGTCATAGCCGCTGTTTGATAAATATTGCATAGGTGTATATTGTATTTATGAGATGTACTTTTAGCTTCTAGTTAAGTCGGTATAAATTTACACTTTTGTTTCAATGAGTTTTGATTTATATTATAGAGCAAAGTCTACTTGTGATTCAGTTGCTACATAATTGGTGTGAAGGTGAGATAGCTCATCTCTAGCTACCCCGGCCAATAACCCATTTGACACAGGTAGCAGTATTCTATAGTGATTGCTTTCTCTTAAAATTGAGGGTGCTTTATTCACAGAGTAAAATCCCCAAGTAGGACACATTATGGTGTATTGTCAGTAAGTGAGCTTTTAACGCATTGGTGTCACAGACTTGTCATAGCAGCTCTTTGATAAATATTGCATACATGTATATGTACTGTATGAGACAGGCTGTAACTACTGGTTTTATACAGTTTAAGTTATTAACTCCTTATTGTCACAAGCTGACTAAGGTAAGACGATATCGATCTGTTTCAAATGTAAATATCGCCAGACGTGTTTATTCTCTGGCAACGGGACACGCGTCATTCGATAGCTTATGACTTCCTCTTTAAAATTATATTTAGTTTGTCCCGGTTCATATTACATATCCAAATTAATTTGCATACATGTTCATAAATTATCTAAAAATTTTACAATTATTGTTGAAATAAACCTGAATTGCCAGAACAGGATTTAGAATTTTCGAGCAAATGTTAGCAATTCTAATCCCAAAATTGTAGCTCATGTAAAAAGGAATATTATTGGAAAGTTTCATTGTATTTGAAGAAGTAGAAGTATTTATTTTTATTTTTTGAAAGTCGCATACAAAATGCCGAGATCGTTGAAATTTGATTCCCGCACGCGCAAATTAATTACGAAATGCCATATAAGGTCAGTGTTGATTGCTATAAACCAATGAAAATCCGCCATCTAGGCAATTACATCATGCGGAATCGATTGCCGGTAATTTCAATACGCTAGGATGCAAAGCTGCGGAGATTTAGCTTCCGAAGTTGCCCGAGCGTGCGCCGACAAAACCGGGATTTCGCAATAAAGACGGCATTTTCACGAGAAAAGTCAAGAATTGTCATAAAATGGCTAGTTTATTTAGTATGGATATTTAAATACATCCTTTTGAACAGGATTTTCAAGAGCTATCCAATGGTCACACTTAGGAGTTTGTAGCGTGTAAACCAAAGGTAGGAAAGCGAAATGAATATATAATTAGTTTGTATTATTGTTAATTTGTAAACAATACAAAGTTCAGAGGTGTTTGAAAAGGGCTAAATTGGCCGCGTAGCATTGTAAACAAACACAATTTACTTCTCTAAAGACATCGTAAAACGCTGAATCGAACGGTGGTATTTTCATCTACATAGCATGCACTGAACCGAAGATATGAAAACTGCAAAAGTAAGACGATATCGTCTTACTTTAGTCAGCTTGTGACAATAAGGAGTTAAGTTATATCCTTTTGTTTCAATGAGTTTTCATTTATAGAGCAGAATCTACTTGTGATTCAATTGCTACATAATTAGTGAAGGTGAGATGGCTCGTCTCTAGCCACCCAGGACAAATGACCCATTTGACACAGGTAGCACTATTCTGTAGTGCTTGTTCATTCCTGAAATTGAGGGTGCTTTTATGCACAGAATATAATACCTGAGTAGGGCACATTTGGGTGTATTCCCATTAAGTGAGCTTTTTAGGCATGAGGTGTCACAGACTTGTCATAGGCGTTGTTTGATAAATATTGAATATGTGTATATTATATGTGTGAGATGTACTGTAGCTTCTGGTTAAGTCAGTATAAATTTACACTTTTGTTTCAATGAGTTTTGATTTACAGTATAGAGCAAATTCTACTTGTGATTTGATTGCTACATAATTGGTGTGAAGGTGAGATGGCTCATATCTAGCCACCCTGGACAATTACCCATTTGCCACACGTTATAAGTGCTATTCTGTAGTGATTGTCCATTCTTGAAATTGAGGGTGCATTTATGCCCAAAGTAAAAAAATACCAGAGTAGGGCACTTTACGGTGCGTTGTCACCAAGTGAGCTTTTAAGGCATTGGGTGTTACATATAGCCATTCCGGACAAATGACCCATATGATACAGGTAGCGCTATTCTGTAACAATTGTTAAATTTTGATATTGAGGGTGCATTTTATACACATAGCAAAATATTCAAGTTGGAGACATTAGGATGTGTTGCCACTAAGTGATCGAGCTTTTAAACAGTTGGGTGTCATAGACTTGTCATAGCCGCTCTTTGATAGGTATTGAGTACATGTATATGTAGGAAACGTAGCTGCAGGTTTTATTCAATATATATTTACACTTGTATTTATATGAGTTTGGTTTATAATGCAAGATTAAACTACTAGTTGTGATTCAATTGCTCTATAATTATGTGGGGGGCTATGGAAATTGGGAGGGGGGATGTGGGTCATCAATATTCCAAGTTATAAATGGGGATGGGTCATGCCATGCAAATTTTGAAGCTACATTGACCAGAAGTCACCTTATAATCAACCTTTACATTACATAACCTTGAGAGTATTATATTTTATCTGAATTCATGCAACACAAATGCTATATTACCTAAATAAAATGTTGTTTTTTGTGAGATCTTTACAACAAAAATTACCAGCAATGATAATATCAATTATGAAGCAAATTTTTGCAGCATTTTGCTGTCTAAATTTTACCCCCAGAAAGTGCAGGAAATTTTTAAAGGGAAAATGTTTCCCCTGCCCCCTTATTCTCTGACCCCAGACTTAAAATACACACTCTATGTTCCTGCACCACTAAAATGTATGTTTTATTTGTAGACCATAACTTAAACAAAAACTCTGTAAAACATCACTTCAGTTTCATTTATTTGATACTTAAACAAACTTATTGGGGGATTAAAGAAGTGTGTCAAATTGTACTAGGGTTGGGTGATTATTTTTTCAGCTATCAAATGGGGGTCGGTCATGTGCATTTATTGACAAATGGTGGGCTGGTTAGCTCAAACTATTATTTGTAAAATTCAATTTTCATACCTCCCCCCATGTACTTTATGGACAATCCCTTAGTGTGAACGTGAGATGACCCATCTCTAGCCACCCCACTCAAAGAAATTCTTTTGTTTAATAGCTAGAGTAAAATCTATATATACTTTGTATTTCCAAAGTAACAGACAACAGGTGTCAGCAAATATAATCAGAAGTAGTCCAATATATATGTACATAGAATTCAACGTGATCTGCGTGAACACACCCAACCCTATTTTTCATACTAATTTACCTATGCAATGTTTGGTCAAGGTGTACAGGTATATAATGTATTTGTTTATCGAGGTTGTTATAAGTCTGTCTTTTTTATTTTCGTTTGTAGCCATCTTCCAGACATGACACTTCATTAAGGAAGAAAGGGTAGAGACTTGTGGTGTTAGGCACCCTTAACAGAACATGTCTTTAAATTCCATATCAGTTGTTGGTCTGGTCATAGGCTACCCTGAAGGAATGCTGAACTTTCTACAAGACCAAAACCTTACAAGTAAAAGAGGTTGACATTGATACGTCTCTCAACTTAATAGGTGACATTTGAGTTACATTACTATAGGTATTAGTAAAGTTCTAAAAGTTTGTAGAAGTACTGTACCTGTCATTTCTAAAGCAAGAAAAATATATACGCATTGCCAGTAGGTCTGGGAAATTTATGGGAAATTTATGTTTGGTTCAATTTTTTATACTAATCTGAGTAAAGCGAAATTTTTGAACTTTAGTTGAATTGAATTCTAATGGGAACCTATTTCACGCTTAGGCTTTGCAAGCAATATTTCCCCTCTATCCCTGGCGTTATTGTACTGTATTAATCATGGCATTGCTACACTCTAAAAAATAGATGTGCTCAACAGCACGCAGAATTGTGTTACCTTTGTGATGTGCTAGTTAACATACCAAGATATGTTAAGCAGTGCGGTAATGCGTTCAGAAACACGCCCTTTAATAACACATATTTTCCTGCTTTGAAGTTAAACACAGCTTTCAAATCTATTGCGTGTTTCTTGAGCACACCTTTGGAATAACATGCCTGCGAATAGCACATCTTTTTCAGATAACACACCTACTTTAAATCGCTACTAACACAACTAGGGACGGTAACACATCTTACAAAGTAGCACACCTTTATACTAGAACACATCTTTCCGAAGCATTTTTTAATTTTTTACTTAACACACATCTGTTTTCAGTCCATTGCTAAAAGTTTTGAGGAGCCACCTTAAATATTTCATCTTAGGTCGATTAATCGCCATTTTTTTCTGGGAATACAACCGTATTTTAGTGTTTTTACCTTCGGGGGTTGCTGTGTGAGTGCGTGATGAATCTAAATTGCGATCTAAAGTGGAGTCAAAGGATGAATTTGGTTTTGTTTCTAACACATCTTGGGGAAAAACACACCCCGACCCCTTGGGATTATGTACTGTAATATAATTATAATATTTCCGCCTGTCATTACGGGTAAAAAGTTACATTTTTATACTTTAATATCAACATGCTTCCAGATCAATAGATCATATTTTGAAAACGGGGAATTTGCGTTTCGAAAATATGGAGTACAAGCAGGCTACTTTGGTGTGCAATAACACGAATATCGCAGCATGTTTAAGAAGCTTGTACTCTCACTATTTCGGCAAGTGATTTTCAAATACATCCCCTGTGCCAAGTGCAGTGTACTCAAATTCTGCAAACTTCCTGACGACAGGTTTTCGACCAATGAGAAGTTGCAGTTCAGTATATTATTTTTGAATCGTGGCGCATTCATTTATCAGCCCACTCATTTATCAGCCCACTCCCTTCGTTTGGAATATTCTGCTACTGTTTGGGCAGTTTTGTGCCTGTAATATCTGCATAATTAGTGTGAAGGTGAGATGGCCCATCTCTAGCCATCCTGGACAAGTGACCCATTTGACACAAGTAGCACTATTCTGCAGTTACAGAGTAAAATACATTATGCAAGTAGGGGGCATTGGTGCATTGCTGCTAAGTGAGCTAATAAAGCATTCGGTGTAATAGTCCAGTCATAGCCGCCTTTGATAGATATAGAATACATGTACAGTATATGTATGACACCTTGTAGCTGCAGGTTTTATGCAATATAAATTAACACTTCTAATATTTCATTGGGTTTGGTTTATAATGCAAAAACCTACTTGTGACTCAATTGCTGCATAATTAGTGTGAAGGTGAGATGGCCCATTTGACACAGGTAACACTATTCTGCAGTTACAGAGTAAAATACATTATGCAAGTAGGGGGCATTGGTGCATTGCTGCTAAGTGAGTTAATAAAGCATTAGGTGTAACAGTCCAGTCATGGCCGTCATTGATTTATATATTGAATGCATGTACAGTAATATGTATGACACTGTGTAGTTGCATGTTCTATGCAATATAGATTTACACTTCTAATATTTCATTGGGTTTGGTTTATATTGAAAAAAACTACTTGTGACTCGATTGCTGCATAATTAGTGTGAAGGTGAGATGGTCCATCTCTAGCCTTCCTGGGCAAATTACCCATTTGACACAGGTAGCACTATTCTGCAGTACAGAGAAAAATATGCAAATAGGGGACATTAGGGTGCATTGCTGCTAAGTGAGCTAATAAAGCATTGGGTGTAACAGCCCAGTCATGGCTGCCTTTTATAACTATTGAATAGAAGATGCACAGTATGTCAGTATATGTATGACACTTTGTAGCTGCATGTTCTATACAATATAAATTTACATGTGACTCAATTGCTGCATAATTAGTGTGAAGGTGAGATGGCCCATTTCTAGCCGTCCTGGACAAATGACCAATTTGACACAGGTAGCACTATTCTGCAGTACAGAGTAAAATACAGCATGCAAGTAGGGGACATTAGGGTGCATTGCTGCTAAGTGAGCTAATAAAGCATTGGGCATAACAGTCCAGTCATAGCCGCATTTGATATATATATATTAAATGCATGTACAGTATATGTACAACACTTTGTAGCTGCAGGTTCTATGCAATATATATTTACACTTCTATTTCATTGGGTTTGGTTTATAATGCAAAAAACTACTTGTGACTCAATTGCTGCATAATTAGTGTGAAGGTGAGATGGCCCATCTCTAGCCGTGCTGGACAAATGACCCATTTAACACAGGTAGCACTATTCTGCAGTACAGAGTAAAATACAGCATGCAAGTAGGGGACATTAGGGCGCATTGCTGCTAAGTGAGCGACAGGTGTATGTACCACAGAATACCGCACAAATTTACATGTTCCATATCTTTTGTCAAATATATATGTGGCTTCTTAATATTTTTTAGTATAGTTTATCGATATATTTGTTCTTCCTGGGGGTTTCTGGGCTAGATTTCATAGACTTCAATATTTTTTTTGATTGAACATTCTGTGGAACAAACTCTAATGTACCACAGAATACCAGTGCGGAGATAAATAAGCAACGGTTTATCAAATTGTACCAGGATTTGGTGTGTCATGTTGTGTGATAATACTGTATTGATATTGCTAACTTAATTTAGTGAAAGGTAACACTAAAATCATTACAGCATACCAGTGGTGTAACCAAAGTGTACCAGGTTTATCAATAATTTTGAAAAATTAAGTTTTTCAATGGTAAAATTGATTCCTCGGTGTGATTCCTGTATAGTAATAATGTTGTGTTGCATAGAAAAAGTAGTGATCAACATAAATTATACTGGTTTGCAAACTATTTTTAAACTTTCGAATTCTACAGGCATTATGCGGGAAAAAAGTATCAAATACAATATTTTTTTTGTTAATCCTGATTATTTTTAAATATTTTATAAAAATATTCATTTTTTGTTTTTTATATGTCAATTAAAACTAAAACTAATGTATATTCACAAAAATAAAGTATACAGTATGTTTCCTCCAAATTTTATAAGACCAATGAATCTTTCCTCCCTCTCGTTTAAAGACTTTGGGCGACCTTTCCGGCGGACGCTTGTACTGACAGTGCAGTTCATTTGCTTCCGACATATTGTGTGCGCTGTTGATTTTGATATTCCACATTTAACGGCTATTTTGCGATAACTGAGACCTGTATATTCTCTATGAAAGCAAGCTAAAGTTCTTGTCTCCGTGTATATTCTTTTCGCCATCCTGCGATTTACGCACGTTAATGATGTGATGCCACAATCTAATTAACTAACTATAATTATTTTTAAAATTTGCATATTTTAACAGTTATTTCAAATAATTTAAATATCATATCTTATTCAGGTGTATACAGAACTTCAGTAGATATAAAATGTGAAAATGGGCTAAAATTAGCGAAGAAATAAAGCTTTATATAACGGACAGTTTTTCAGACAATCCTAGACAATAAAAATGCGGACGTTGATTAAAAATGGCTGAAGTTTAAGTCAATCAACTGTATATACGCATATACAATCGAATTCCCCCCTCCCCTGTTACAATGTTGTTGGTACAAATATCGCAATAGTCGCAACAATGACTGAAGTGTTCACCAACATTGTGTCAGGGGAGGGGGGGATCTAATTTATGAAGGATATATAAATATATTTAAAAAATATTTTCTTTGCCATGTTAGTCCGAGTAAAATTGTCTACGATTGTAGGTCTTTTAATGGTACAAACACGCCTTGGTTATGATGTCAAAAATTTTTAGCTAGATAACCAAACTTGTTTTTTCTCAAATGTTGTGGTGAAGTTTGTTTTGTTTCCCCACAATTCTCTATTTTCTCAAAATGTTTCTACATGCCACACTCTTGCTAAGCTTCCCTCTCTTTTGATACTTTTAACAACATGTCAATCAAATGTACATAAGTACATTTCTTCCGCTTAATAATAACATTCTACTAAGGTTCTAAAGTTCTACTGATCTATGTATGTAACTGTTCTAACGTTCACGACAATATTGGTCCTAATATGTCCTACATTCAAACATGCCTTGGCCATCATGTCAAAAATTTATCTAGATAACCAAGCTTGTTTTTTCTCAAATATTGGTCCTAATACACCCTGGCATTTTTGCACGCGAAATTGCCGGGATTGTCGGGAGCTTGGGAACAAATTTGACGAGTGAAAAACTCCCCACCCATCACGAGATATTTTGTTCATATATTAAAACTAAAGAGAAATGTCAAAAGCTGTGTTACCCTCACTCTCACGGGATAATTATTTGTTCATAAAAACAACTGCAAAATTATACTGGTAAACGTTCGCCAGAATACTGTAACATTTTATGTTACAAATATTAAAAAAGTATTTAGTATCTTGCGCTTTAAAAGCTACAGAATAGTTGCGGACATATTTAAAGATAAAGCATCTGGATGGAAGTCATGAAAATAGAAGTCGAATGGCTTTAATCGAGTTTCGACAGACAAACAAACTTCTGACTTGGCTTCTACTGTCACTACGTCGTTTAATGCTGCTAAAGCTGCTTGTTTAATAAACGGAGAATGTGTATTAAATGGATTCTCTAATGGTCTTAGTTCGACGGGGGTAAACATGTTCAAACCACTTAGAAACTGTATAAAGAGTTGTGAGCGCCGAGCTCGAATGGAAATATAACTTAATATATGAGTATGGTATAGCTAACACACAAATAGCATTGAACTGGAACAGTATAAATTGTTTTGGGAAACAATGTACTCTAGAAGGTTAGAAGGTACAAGCATAGTAAAATGTCGAAGTTTCAAATGCAAGATATAATTGATGCTGGTGGAATATAATACTCATTTTACTTGATGAGACAAAAGTTAATTTGTAACTGGTTTGGTTTGTTTACAATTTTTTTTGAGATATTTCAGCCAAGAACACACTTAAAATTTACGATGCTATGTTTTTATGCTGTACTTGAGTACTTATGCATGACTGTGTACTGCTTGAGCGCTCAGTACTTCATGCCGGCAGATATGTAGCCAATCTCCAAATGGAGCTAGGCTTATGCCGGCACAGCTGTGGGGCTGAGGACGAGAATGGGTGCGGCTCAGAGGCAGATTCCTCTTCAACCTGGCTCAAATTCTAATTGTTAGCAAGGGAATCTAATTTTTTTGCAAATTGGCTTGTAACTCCAGAATTCTTAATAATTCACCTAAGTTTTGAAGTGCACATTTTCAATTTGGAGTTAGCCTTATAGACTATGGAGTATGGAGGTTGAGGACTCCATGGCTCCCCAACTTCTGCCACCATGTGGTGTTGTGATACAAAATTTGCCTAATATCAGGAAGTATTCAATTGATGATTATAAATAGAGCCATTGTAATATATTAGAATGTTACAATCAAAATTATTCTATGGCATGTATAATCAAATGCATGTTTGGACTGGATGTGCCTACTTTCATAAAATAGCAAATAGTCTTCTGTTATAGATAAAACATGAGCAGTCAATCTTTATCTGATATAGAAACTCTAGTCGAAGGCGAGCTTTTGTATATCAGATAAAGATCGGATGCAAATGTTTTATCGAACTTAAAAAACGACCCATCTTGTGAGTTCATTGGCGAAGTAATTTTAAAAAGAAACATTGTATAAGCCGAGAAAATCAAAGCATGAAGTTTATGTAAATCAGGACAAACTTTATCTGATTTACAAACATTGATTAAACATTCTTTTCTTTTGAATGTTCTTCATGAATTATTAATGAGTTTTTAAAGTCTATTATTGAACTCTGAACATGTGGTGCAATTAAGTGTTTATGATCAAACTACCTGAAAAATGCAACAAGAAATTCAACATTGCAAGGGAAGGCTGTTTGCATGGAAGTTAGTGACTATTAACTTCTAGATGAATTTCACTAACTTCCAGATAAATGGCTCAAGATTGGTAGTTTAATCCTAAAGACCCAATTAAAGCTTACTTAATACTATTAATTTAGTACTGCCTGTTGTAAGGTAGGTCATACAACTTTTATACCCAGCTGGCTGTTTATAATAGCTAGATCAATGGTTGCATGCCCATGTGTTAAAATATGGTGCAGGCTATATGCTGAACAGAAAATTGAAACTGTTCAGGCAGCAACAAGTTTGCCATACACATAATGACTGCTAAGATATTCCATAAACTATAAAGGATACATTATTATTTAATTATGGCCATGTTGGCAAAGATCTTGCTTCACTACTTGCCAGATTTAGCTATTTTGGCAACAAATACCAGACAAGGTTTTTCTCTGCTGGTATCAGCCTCGTACCCAGGCGCTTTTAAGGAAAAGAATAAAAATCGCGTTCAGCTAATTTATAGAGATCAGTGGCTAAGCTGAGCGAGTGCGCGGGGGTGCTTTTAATATATATGGCACAAACTATATAATTATGTGATTCATAAAAAAATTATAATTTAAAATTTAATGATATTATTATAAGCTTTTAATATGCTTGTTAATAAAATATTTACAGCATCAAATATATATAGCATGCGTATACAGTACACGAAAAATTACCGACAAACATTCTAAAACCTTTAAAACCTCAACCAAGTCTTTTATACATGTTTAAATTGTCCAAAAAAGCTGAACTTAAAGATTAAATAAATTCTCCACTCCATGCAATCCGCCATTTTGAATTTCTAAATCCTCCCCACGTACCTACCCTGAAGACAAAAATCGCTGCGCAAACAAGATGCGCTTACGTCCCTACTGTATTCTGACTACACACAAACTTTGTGTAGGCTGACTAAATGCAAACTTTGTGTAGTCTGACTACACAAGGCGTCCAGCAGCTTTGCGTGTAGTGCACAGAGTTTGCCTGTAATTTTTATTACGTGTAAACGAAGACTACATGCAAATTTGTCCACGAAGCTGTTACGATACTACTGAGCGATACTGTCCGGTGTCCTTCGGGGCATGCCATATAATTCGTTGAGGTATGTACATTTATGACTACAGTAAATAGAATATTTTTATTCCAAAATCTGTCAAAAATTTATGGAAATTCATCTGTTTATTTACAAACCATGCACTGTGAGGATACAACATACAATAGAATAAACTTTCTCTTTACAGTATAGTTGTCTGTGCATAATCAGTTATGGGATTTTTATGGATTAAAACATGTGAACATTAACTGAACATGATATACATATATGTATATGTATGTATGTATGTATCTGTATGTATGTATTATTATTATTATTATTATTCCTCTATTGCACATTTAGTAGTTACTAATTAACTAAATTACAACATGCATTACAACAATGTGATAATGATCAGGTTAAAATAGAAAAATACAAAAATGATTAAAATATGTTTATCCTTTATCTAATATTAGCAAAAATGCTTTTAAAGGGTTTCTAAAAGTTTAAATATTAAGAATAGTTCAATGTCGAGTTGTATCTATGTATAGAATATACAATTGGACTTTTCCTTGCATTTTTTAAAGTTTAACTCCATGCTTTCATTGGCTGTAAAACACATTATTTCGTCGACCTTATCCTGGGCATTGCCAATTTGCGAACACGAAATATGATGACGTACATTTATTACTTCGTACATTGTTGTATCATCCATAAAGAGGATTCTGTCCTCGTCAATTATAACATGATCGTCGCTTCTTCTCTGTAATACCGATTCAATGTTTTGTTTTATAAGTTGGGGTAATTTATTGATTTGTACAACAAAAGCCACTGGGCCCAGTTTACTCCTTGTGGTACACCGCCATTCACTGTCTCCAAATCTGACTCTTCAAATCCAAATTTTGTGAAGTGGGATCTTTTACTTAGATAGCTCGCAAACCACTTCACCAATGCCGGTCTAACACCAATGTCCTGCATATTTTCAAGCAATCTATTATGATCTATGAGATCGAAGGCCTTCCGGAAGTCAAGAAATACTATTCTGATGACCCTATTAGGTTTGTCCATTGCTTTATACCACATGTGCTAATAAGGGCAAAAACTGCTGATGATCCTGGTATTCCTCCATATTGTGAATCTGTTATTTTGCCATCAATATCCTCATACATCCATTTCACAGCAAATGATTCCTGCACTTTTGCTAAGACACTTGTTAAAGCTATTGGCCTCAAGTCGTCGACCAGTGTACATGGCGTGGTTTTAGGAATGCCACATACCTTATACTTTTTCCAAATCTTTGGGAACGATTTCGTTCGAAAAGATTCATTGTAAATATCAGCCAGAGGTACCGCAAACCAGTTTGCAAAAGTTTTAATGACTTTCATGTATGGGTCATAGGGACCAGGTGCTTTATTCGTATTAATTTAGCGCAATTCCCTCTCAACGTCTTCAACACTAATGAAAGGTAAATCATCGCAAACCTGATTTACTGGACATTCATGATCAACTTCTGGGTAATCTTTAGTTAGAGTTGCAAAAAATTCATTTATTTTATCAGCAGATTGTTTATCATTCATTTGGAGCCCTGTTTCTGGATTGATTAAAATCACTTTACTTTTCTTTTTCCCAATTAATCTATTGATTTGCTTCCACCACGACTTTGGGCATGCACATTGCTTTGGCCGAACTTTATTGGTATAGAAAGTTGATTTTCGTATTTCAGCTACAATTTGACTTCTTAGGAATTTGAAAAGCTCAGTTTTCTTACTTTCATATGCTTTGTCTCTCTTAGATAAAAATAAAACACGTTTTATCTTGGGTGTTGTAATAAAAGGCTTGTCGTTGTCATACACTTTTATATATTTTTTCGCGAAATATTCATTGATCATATCCTAAGTGACCCGCAGAAAAGCCTCAACCTTGTCGTTTAAATTAGTCATGCTGAACATTGGTGACCAATCACAGTTTGCCAGGAAGATGCCAAACTGATTTAGTTGTGTTTGTCTAACTGGTCTAACTTTGACTTTACTTGTGAATCCCTTTGTTCTAATATCACCTTTAGACCTCCACCTTATACTGTGGTCAGAGGATGAGAGAGGAGCTAATATTTCTGGAATTTCATAACAGTGAGCAATATTGGTAAAGATCAAATCGAGAGTGTTTGTATTCCTTGTGGCTGTTTTATAACTTGTTTTAGATTGCAATGCCTTTTTAAGTTTTTTTGTTGGAAACCGTTGCTAGTTTAAATCGCCCCCAACAATAAAAGCTGTGCTCGAACTTTCCAAACAGAGACTATCATAACAACAGTAGAAATATTCGTAAAAGTCAGCAATTTCATTTGGCTGTAAGCTAGGTGGGAGATACACACAGCAAGTTGCAATTTTGAAAATGGTTCTTGGTAACCATTTTGGCCGAAGAGTGATCCATAAGCATTCGAAACGCGGATCATGCAAGTCATCTCAAGATCAATTGTCGTATGTCATGGCGGACGGTTGTGCTTTCTGTAGCTTCGAGTAAATTGATAATATTATGCCTGCCACAAGCACTGGATATACTTTTAAACATGAAGCTTTAGCTAACTAAGCACTTGATAAACCTTATACAAATTATTCAAGATTTGTGAATCTATTTATCCACAAATATTTGTTAATATACAATCTCGCCATAACTGCAAACTGAAAGCATGGCAGACAAGCTGTCCAAACAGACCTGTGAACAGACCAAGAAGGAAGATGAACTGAAAAGGCAAATCGCTGAATTAATATCAAGCGATTGTAGCTTACTGCAGCGTATTACTGAGGCAGTATCGGTGTGCATTGTAGATAATATATTGAACAATGACAATTTTATAAAGAACGTGGCAGCGAAGGTGAGTGAAGCAGAACCGCTCGTAAAAAGTGTTGTAGACAACCTGAGCTCCACGGTGAAGCAAGAAATATATGATAGTCTTGATTTTGATCAACAAGCTCTAACAGCAAAGGTCCATAAGCTCGAGGAAACCTGTGGGAAAGTTTTGAGCCAATACGAAGACCTTCAATGTGAATTTGACAATCTTGAACAATATGGTCGCCGTAACTGTTTACTAATTCATGGCATACCCGAGGCATTCAATAACCGAAATGAAGACACAGACAGCCAAGTCATTGGGATTGCTAATGACAAGCTCGGTTTAGATCTAAAGAACTCGGACCTGGACAAAACACACAGGCTTGGAAGAAGAAATCCTCTCGTCTCCAAATCACGACAAAAAATTGTCAAGTTTACATCGTACAACGTTCGCTCTGAGGTATTTAAAGTCAAAGGGAAATTAAAAGGTTCTGGTATTGGAATATCTGAATGCCTGACTGCACGCCGCCAGACCCTTTACAATTCTGTGAGAAACCATCCAAGGGTGGAGAATGCATGGACATTAGACGGTAAGATCATTGCTATGCGATCTGATGATGATAACCATAAAAGTTACTTATATAAATGTTAGACTACTTATTCATTTATGTGGCTAAATTGGGCATGCTATTGTACCCAATTTGCAACTCATTGAACTTCTGCATTTCTAAGGTTTTGCATTCTTTAATTTATTTGTGTTTTATTGTACGATCTAACCAAAAAGCTATCTTTTGTGATATCTGCAAAACATGGCTTCATCTGAAATGTACTTCGCTTTCTAAAATAAACTATGATATTCCATGCGTGGCTTATTTTATGAACAATATTTTTGCCACTACGGTCTTACTACGCGTAGTTAGCGTAGTAGCTGCAGGAGGTCCTGTATTTCCGTGCAATTCTAATAAAAAACACGCTCGACTATGACAGTCCATATGTAAACACGTAAGGCTATGTTAACATGCACGGTAAAGCATCTTACTACGCGTAGTTAGCGTAGTAGCCGCAGGAGGGCTGTTTTCCGTGCAATTATACTATAATATAATTAAACACGCACATATAAAGCATGGCGTCGAAAAAGGCAAGAGTCGACTTTTCTGCTGAAGCCATTTTTTACTTTTAAAAGTAAACTTAATTTAAAGAATTTGACGGAGACTGTGAGGCGTTTAAACAAGCATGTAAATTTCGACGTTGTTGGCTTGCTCGCGTTCATGTACGGACTAGACGGGATTATGTGGATTTTGTTATGTACCTAAATCCTATGCAAAATACAAGAACAGTAGATGTAACATTATCTTTACTATAATCAATTTCTTGTGTCCTGAGCGATTTTCCGTGATGTTGGTTGAAGAGATCGTTTCTTTTCTGGAAGAATTTGCGCCTGATTGCCCTTTTGTGGGGAATTATTCTGCCGATTTCGAGGAGGCCTTATGCGCTCTCAGCAAAAGAGAAATTAACTGTTGGTCGCGTCATTGCTCCTCCTGTGGCGGACTGCAGTCGTTGCGGCGCCGTTTTGTCAGCTCCAAAGCAGTGTACTATGCTTCGATGTAAAGATTGCAAAGTCTCTTATGGTCGCTCAATGATAGCTGACGGAAAAGGGGTTGCTTCGTACTATTCTGAGACGACAGTTGCTGCCGATGATCTCATTGAAGTGACAAATGTTGTATATATGGAGAAAAGATTATACAGATGGTTACCGTCTCTTATGTAAGTTGAAATACATTATTGTATAATAAATTCATAATTATATTATAATACATTTATCAGTAGTTTTCATATTTTTACTGCATTTGTTTAAGTTACTTTCCTTGCGTGGTGATCTATAATAATAATCCACTGTGTAGACTATAATGATTGCGTGATGATCGTGAACAAGTCACAAATTACAAAAGCTGCCCGTTCAATTGAGAACACATGTCGCAAGTCATCGCCATCGCACTGTAGCGATTTGAATTCCCAAATATAATCGAAATGAAGGTTTGTACTGTAGGTGTTCTAAGACTAAGGCTAAGCACATGCAAACTTTGTCATGGTAGATGGAAAATAAGGAGAGCAAGTATAACGTGTTGATGAGATTGCGTGACTGTCTGACACGTTGATCGGTTGTCGTTGCGGAAACTTGTGAGTTCTGTTCCCTTCGTTGCGGAAACTTACATGTGAGTTGTGTTCCCTTTCGATTCGGCATTTACATATGATAAAGTGAGGACATGCTAAGTTTGTTAATGAATCGACACCAATAATCAATAAACGCTTGCAAGCATACAGATAAGAGAAGTACATAAATTTTAGGTTTACATACAGTTTATAAAGTGAACTATAATCTATATAATTATATCTATATTCTATAATTCTCGTCTCGAGATATGAGATTGGTTCACTGCTTGCATGTACTTAAGTACTTTGATTTATATACAGTATCAGTGACAGTGTGTATAATCTATATTATTACTCATTATTTCTTCTATTTTTACGCGCATGCAAGTAAGACAAAAGCGAATTCGCGGTTTTTGAAACAAAATTCCGAATTGTCCGTAATTGAAGTGTTGCATGCAAGGAAATTTGCCAGACTTGCGAAGTAATGTCACATATCGAAGAGTTAATGTCACATATCGAAGAGTTTAAAACTTTTTCTTCAAGCGGCATTTAGCGCATTATAAGGTCTTAAAGATGAGTTATTATAAAATAACATGTATATAACGCGTGCTCTGCTTGGTCAAAACCCGTGTTTGGATCAGGCCATCCAAACACGGAAGACTATCGTGTTGTTGTTATTTTATAAAACAATTACTTTATGGTTTCCGTGTTTGGATGGCCTGATCCAAACACTTGGGAATGTTGCTCGAGTTAAGAAAAGCTCGCAAAATCACTCGCCTTCGGCTCGAGATTTCGCGCGCTTTTCTTAACTCTCGCAACATTCCCGCGTGTTTGGATCGGGTCATCCAAACCACTGATCTGAAAATATAGTACCTGGATCGAGCTTCTATACCTATGAAAATTGAAGCCAGTTTTGGATTTGGCGGCCATATTGGAGTGACCACCGATGGCCGTCGTAAGTCGAAGCAATTTGAAGGAAGTATTTTCAATTTGCGCTGTGTTGGGCGATGGAATTATTGAAGTTTAATTGGAAATATGTGAAGGAGTTTGTATACTGTTAAAAGTCAACGATTTGGTTTGATTTCGGGCGTTTCTCGGCGAAAAAACTGTTCGCGTGTGTATGTTGTTGTCAGCCATGAGTGGGCATATTCACGTGAAAATTTTGGAATAAATCGCCGTACTGTGCCTCTCGGCGTAGTAATCAAAGAAATTACAAAAAAGGAGACAGTTTCACATGGGAAAGTAATACTGGGCAAATAGTGATGGTGAAAGATCGGCCTTAAAACGGGTTTTTGTGACGATTAAAGTCGACGAACTTTGCGTGTTGTAGCTACAATAATGACAATGTTGCCTTCCGCAGTATTAAATAGTGAAACAAGAAACGAGACAGGACATCTTGTGGGAGTAATATTGCGTGTATAAATAATGAGGAATCACTGATTCAGGCCTAAAACGAATGTGTTAACAGAAACTTTACGCGTATAAACTGTAAGTGGCCGTGATGCACTGTCGCCATATAGGACATATAGAATTTATAGTGCTTGTAAATATTATAATAGTATACTTAATACTTTCTGTGCTGAGTTGCTTCAAATTTAGTATTATGTTTGTAGTGAAGTCATAAACTATTTTAATTTTTATACTGTAGATTTCTTGTAAAAGTACGTTTTAAATTTCTGTGAAAGATTTTACCTGTCTGAAACATTCTGTATCTTGTGAAGAATTTTGCAAAAAACTGTATGCAATAAATCAGCATACCATAACTGGCCAATGCTATTGTAAAATTTCTCATTGACAAATGTTTTTATTAAATTTCTTTTTAATATGTCTTTAAACTAGATTTATACCATTAGGTTCCTAATCTACTTGTCAACTATGGTGTCATCAATTCCTTGGCACAGGAAAGAACAGGGGCTAAATATATCAGGCCATCCTTTTAAGGCAAGGTCTGAAATTTGCAGTATCCCAATATCCACAAGATACTAAAATTTGGTGTTGGATACTAAACTGTGAATGACTTGTATCCTGACTGGATACTACAAAGCTTCAAAAATTGGTATAACATTAAATGTCTTAATTGATCAACATTCAAGACAGATGTACAGAAGTTTGCTTAAGGTTTATATGCATCTTAGTATATCACAATACCAACTTATTTAGTGTCTAGTTGTTGACTGTTGTGTCTTATGTTGTTATTGTTACTTGTAACAGTGACATGGGTCAGGAATGGGTAATCCAGTTGGAATGGATACTGAAAAACAATTTAAATTTCAGATTCTGGAAAGGGAGTCGATTAATTTTTGAACCAAGACTTAATGCATATTACATGGTTTGTAGCTCAAACATAGTAACTGAATATGACAATCCCTGATATATTTCCCCAAAGGAGCATGGGGTTTCCATTGCATGTATTCCCCACTAGCACCACCCCTGCTTCCTCTGCACAGATTCAAGCTTCAAATACATGTTGTAAATAAATTGTTCACTTAATTCATAAGGAAAATAAATGCCACAGCATGATGGTTTATATAGATGGCCTGTAACCAATCTCTTGAGACACAGTAGACAAATTTGTAGTGGTACATTCTGACAAATTCTATCAATCTGACCAGTATAATTTAGTAAATACAATGAAAAATGCATAACAGCATAAGTACTTTTTATTTATTTTGCTTCAGCAAACAATGAACTATTTTCTTGGACCTGTTAAATATACTGTCGTATTTGATACAAGTATGAACAACGTCTGTTCGCCGGGCAACAACAATCAACTATTAATTGTAGCTACAACACGCAAAGTTCGTCGACTTTAATCGTCACAAAAACCCGTTTTAAGGCCGATCTTTCACCATCACTATTTGCCCAGTATTACTTTCACATGTGGAACTGTCTCCTTTCTTGTAATTTCTTTGATTACTACGCCGAGAGACACAGTACGGCAATTTATTCCAAAATTTTCACGTGAATATGCTCACTCATGGCTGACAACAACATACACACGCGAACAGTTTTTTCGCCGAGAAACGCCCGAAATCAAACCAAATCGGTGACTTTTAACAATATACAAACTCCTTTACATATTTCCAATTAAATTTCAATAATTCCATCGCCCAACACAGCGCAAATTGAAAATACTTCCTTCAAATTGCTTGGACTTACGACGGCCATTGGTGGTCACTCCAATATGGCCGCCAAATCCAAAACTGGCTTCAATTTTCATAGGTATAGAAGCTCGATCCAGGTACTATATTTTCAGATCAGTGATCCAAACACGGAAACCATAAAGTAATTGTATATTGATGAATGGTTATATTTTCTTGCAGGAATCACTGTTTTGTTTCATTTGAGGGGTTACGTTACGCAATTTTAACTATCTTGCCGGTGTAGGAATCTATACACTTGTATTTCATGTATTCTCTATAATTTTTTCACAATTTCTTGTCATTACTGCACGAGTTACAGCCCAACATAACTGATGACGACGTAACTATTTTATGTAACATTTTGACCAGAGTAGGTTGGGCTTACAAGTGGGAGCCCTAAAAAGTTATATCAGTAGCGTAACCTTGAATGATAACTAAAACCAACAAAATACTGATCTTATTAAATGGTGATAAACCTGAGGCGCCAACGCAAGTGCGTCTAAGTATCCAAAATAATTTGGTGATTATGACAACCATGCAGATGATATAATTTATTGAGGCTATGCTAATAGGAGAGGAAGAAATTGTGTGATCTTTCTCATGATTTCAGGTGTAAATTTATCGCTATATTATGTATAGAGAATTATATAAATTATAATATTATATCATTATATCATTATAGAAATATAAAACGCATGAAAGGCTTTGCATTTGAAGGCAATGAATATACGTTTATATGCGATGAGCACAATATTTTTGCCCAAGTACACAATGTCAATGAAAAGACTGCAATAATTTTTAGTATAAATTACTAAGTATAAAATGAAGACGATATTACAAAAAGTTTGCACATAACAGAATATAAAAAAATACAGAACACAAAAAGTAAATTCCCTATGCATGGCTATGAACATAAAAAGGACCACAAAAACATATATATACTACGCTAATTACGCTTCCACAATCATAATATTATTTTAATATTAATCAACTACGCTAACTATACACTAGAATATAGTTTTATTAATCAACTATGCCGTTACCCACTATTCTATACTACGCTAACTATACGCTACTGCCTACTGTGATATTAGGCGTATATTAATCAACTATATTCTATACTCTATATATATACTTCACTTATACTACGCTAACTACGCTTACTACGCTACTGTATATTATATTAATCAAGTATACTCTACTGCGCTTACTACCCTATATACTACGCTACTGCATGTATATTATATTAATCAACTATATATACTCCACTCTACTACGCTTTACTACCCTTACTATACCCTACTACGCTACTCTATATTATATTAATCAACTATACTCTACTATACGCTTACTACCCTTACTACCCTACTACGCTACTCTATATTATATTAATCAACTATATATACTCCACTCTACTACGCTTACTACCCTTACTACGCTACTGTATATTATATTAATCAACTATACTCTACTCTACTACGCTTACTACCCTTACTACCCTACAACGCTACTGCATGTATATTATATTAATCAACTATACTCTACTCTACTACGCTTCCTACCCTTACTACCCTACTACGCTACTGTATATTATATTAATCAACTATACTCTACTCTACTCTACTACGCTTACTACCCTTACTACCCTACTACGCTACTCGGTATATTATATTAATCAACTATACTCTACTCTACTACGCTTACTACCCTTACTACCCTTACTACCCTACTACGCTACTGTATATTATATTAATCAACTATACTCTACTCTACTACGCTTACTACCCGCTTACTACCCTACTACGCTACTGTATATTATATTAATCAACTATACTCTACACTACTACACTACTACACTTACTACCCTTACTACCCTACTATACGCTACTGTATATTATATTAATCAACTATGCTCTACTCTACTACGCTTACTACCCTTACTACCCTACTACGCTACTGTATATTATATTAATCAACTATACTCTACTCTACTACGCTTACTACCCTTACTACCCTACTACGCTACTGTATATTATATTAATCAACTATACTCTACTCTACTACGCTTACTACCCTTACTACCCTACTACGCTACTGTATATTATATTAATCAACTATGCTCTACTCTACTACCCTTACTACCCTACTACGCTACTGTATATTATATTAATCAACTATACTCTACTCTACTACGCTTACTACCCTTACTACCCTACTACGCTATACTGTATATTATATTAATCAACTATACTCTACTCTACTACGCTTACTACCCTACTACGCTACTGTATATTATATTAATCAACTATATTCTACTCCACTACGCTTACTACCCTTACTACCCTACTACGCTATACTGTATATTATATTAATCAACTATACTCTACTCTACTACGCTTACTACCCTTACTACCCTACTACGCTATACTGTATATTATATTAATCAACTATATTCTACTCTACGCTACTACGCTTACTACGCTACTACGCTACTGTATATTATATTAATCAACTATACTTTACTACGCTTACTACCCTTACTACGCTTACTACGCTACTGTATATCATACTACGCTACGATATATTTTATATAGCAAGTACGATACCATTCATGCATGCATGCAGGCCATAGCTATATAGTGTATATTATAGAACGCTATAAAAAAGTTGCATAACTTGGGTCGCAAACACAAGTGGGATTAAGATAACCCTGGATAGTCGACGACAATCAGAATAATTGATAAGGCCTTAAGGGTGAGAATATAGCGACAGTCAAGCACGCACACTGGTTAAATGCATTAGAAATATTGGAGAAGTAAACCAAACTATTACTAATAGAGATATGTAAGAGATTACAAGAAATATTGTATTGTGCATGAAAAAATATGCCGTGAAATGCGCACATACAGCAACAGATTCAATCATTACAGAATTTTGAGTAATTAACCTTTGGCGCCAACTCAAGAGGGATTAAGATAGTTATTTTGGTCGATTTTTAAATAACAAGGCGACGAGAAGCATGACCCAGGTTAGGAAAAATAAAATAAACACATGAACATCTGTTGCACACTTTCATACAACCGGAGAGGACATTTTTGAAGGAGAATGGCGGGAAAAATCGCCTGCATGCATGTATTGAATTTTACTGGGCGTTATGTAAAACGCGTGCGTGAACAGGACTAATGCACGCAACTAATACTGATTAGAAAATTGTAAAGAGTGTGCCCATGTTACTACGCATACTACGCGTAGTACGGGATTTTTTCCGAAAAGCTGTCCATATTTCTCGCCGGGTATATGATATTCTAGGAAACAGTAAGGAGGATTGGTTTTGTACATCCTGCATTACTGCAACATTTCCTTTTAATCATTTTGAGGATGACACTGAATTTATGTTGGCACTTCACAAACCAAACAGGGATTTTCCCCTCAATTATGAATTTTTCAAAGACCTTATATTTAACCCATTTTCCCTAAACCATACTTTAACAACAACTAACGACCTCGATCCCGACAATAATTTTTTTAATGCAAATACGAATGAATCAAACTATTTTACTGAGGATGACTTCATTTCAAAATATTCCAATTTAACTGAGACGTTTTCATTGATGAATTTAAATGCTCAAAGTATTCCTCAAAATTTCGACAAAATTGAAAACTACCTTAACTCAATTAAATTCCCCTTTTCAATTATTGGAATTACTGAAACATGGTTTTCAGACACTACCGACTTACAATTGTATCATATGGACCAATACAAACTTTTGACCTGCAGCCGGAACAACCGACAAGGAGGTGGTGTGGCCATGTATCTTCGACTTTGTAGAGCTCCAGGATCTTAAAATCAATGATGACAACATTTGTCAATCTTTATTTATTGAAGTTAAACTTGGAAATAAGAGCACTATTGTTGGAGTGATTTACAGGCCTCCAAATGGTGATCTTAACTTATTTTGTGATTACATTGAAAAAACGTTAAATACTTTAAATGCTAAAAGCAACTCAGCTTATGTCATGGGAGATTTTAACATTGATCTCCTTAAGATTGAATCTAGCCTTATTACAAGTGATTTCTTTGAAACTCTTATGTCCTATTCCTTTTGTCCTACTATATTCAGACCAACTAGGATAACCTCTCATACTGCAACTTTAATCGACAATTGCTTTACCAATAACTATGATCATTTTACTTCATCAGGAATCTTACTTACTGACATATCCGATCACTTACCTTTGTTTCATGTAACAGATTTATTACACTCTAAAGCTATCAATTCACGTAAGCACAGCTGTTACAAAAGACAAATAACCAAAAATAATGTGGCTGAGTTTACTGAAGAGATATGCACATTAGATTGGAGTGCTGTATGTGAAGCCACTGACCCTAATAACGCCTACGAGCGTTTCATCCTAAATTTTAATTCATACAACCAGCACTTTCCATTTAAAAAAATTGAATTCAAAAAAGAACATCCATGCAAACCCTGGCTTACCCAAGGTTTAATCAAATGTATCAAAATAGGCTATATAATAGATTTTTGATTAAGAAATCACAAGCCTGTGAGCACAGGTATAAAGTGTATAGAAATAAATTAATCATCTTTTTAAAATAGCAAAAAAACATTACTATAACCTGATATTCGAATCAGCTAAATCTAATCTAAAAGAAACTTGGAAAATGCTAAAAACCCTAATGAACAAAACTAAAACTAAGGTAAATTATCCAACTTCATTTAGACACAACAACAAAGATATATCTGACGAAAAAATGATATCCCAAACCTTTAACGATTTCTTTGTTAACGTTGGACCTAACTTAGCTTCAAAAATACCTCATACAAATTCTACTCACTCAGTTTTTATCAGGTTCCTACCCAAACTCTTTTGTCTTTTTTCCCACAGACCAAAATGAAGTGTTTAACTTACTGTCCCAAATCAATTCCAACAAATCACCAGGTCCTGATAACATATATCCAACTGTAGTTAAACAGACACCTATTTTATCACACATCATCAACAAGTCGATGGAGCTTGGTATAGTGCCAGATGAACTGAAAATTGCACAAGTAATCCCAATCTTTAAAACCGATGACCCACGCCAATTTTCTAAATATCGCCCTATTTCTATTCTCTCAGTTTTCTCAAAAATACTTGAAAAGGTTGTTTATTCTAGACTATTAAACTACTTAGATAAACTTAGTATACTAAATAATAAACAATATGGTTTCAGAAAGAAAGGCTCACTCTACATACATGGCTCTTATTGAACTTGTGGATAGCCTTTCTGAATCAATTGATAACAGAGAATTTACTATTTGTTTTTTTGTTGATTTATCCAAGGCTTTTGATACGGTTAATCATGAAATTTTGCTTAAAAAATTATATCATTATGGCATGAGGGGATTGCCTCTTTCTTGGTTTGAGGATTATCTTAACAACAGACAACAATGTGTAAAGATAAATAGTACTTTATCATCTATGAAAACGATCAAATGTGGAGTTCCACAAGGATCAATACTTGGGCCTCTCTTATTTTTACTATACATCAATGATATTACTAATTGCTCGACCATTCTAAATTTTATTTTATTTGCTGATGACACTAGTGTGTTTACATCAAATAAAGACCTAAAATTACTTGAATTCACAATTAATCAAGAACTCCTCAAGCTTTCCCTATGGTTTAAAGCTAATAAACTCTCGCTTAATTTAAAAAAAAACTAAGTATGTGATATTCACAGCTTGGAACAAATGCTATTCCAAAGATGATATTAATATCTGCATTAACAACACTGCAATAGATTTGGTAGACTCAATTACTTTTCTCGGCATTCAAATACATTGCCATCTTGACTGGAAACCACATATTAACAGTATTGCTCTTAAAATGGCTAAATCTATTACTGCCCGACGAACACTATACTGTAGCCTTGTCTTACCTTACATTCAATACTGCAACATTGTGTGTGCTCAATGTTACACACCACCAATTTAGGAAAGATATTCAAACTGCAAAAATGCATCATGCGAATAATAATTAAAATTATTAAACGTATTTGATATAAACAAGTTTGTAGTCGGATCCTTTATTTTTAAGTGTCTGAACAACTCTACATCCTTACCTCCTACCTTGAGGAACTATTTTTTACTAAATTGTGAGGTGCACAGGTACCATACCAGAAGTGTCAACAAGATTCATGTCAGAAAAGCCAGAACAACTACCAGAAAAATTACTCTTAAATTTAGTGGGACTAAGTTATGGAACTCACTTGCTGACGAGATTACTAAATTGAAATCTCTGAAATTGTTCCCAAAAAAACTAGAATCACTATTATTTAAGCTAAGTGCTAACTAAGCTAAGTGCGTTTTAGAGTTATCTCATTGCTTATCAATCTGCATATCTAGTTTGTATTACAAATATTCTTTAACATCATATTGCTATACTTGCATTGACTTATGATGCTGGTGATTGGTGTTTTTCACAAACTCATTAGAGTTTCTTAACCAATCTACCTACCATGTATACCATAAATCCTACCTCCTCCTCAGGCCCTTTTTCCCGCGGGCGGGTGATATTTTGCTTCAGGGGAAAGAGTAGACGAAGGGCCTGCCAAGTAATGGTCGAAAATCAGGCATAAATGTCGACAATCGGGAATCCAAAAAAATCTGCCTGAAATATTGCCCATCACAGCGTAAAACTATATATTTTCGTGTTTTCCATCTTAGATGGGTATATTTTAAAAGTTATTGCTGAAATATGATCCATATTAATAGAAATATGAAACGTTGAATCAAAGTGTTGTATTATTAATACAAAACATTAATATTACATTATACATTATGATTATACGTAACTTGTAAAATAATATATTCCTATGTGTGTTTTCTTTTCTTTTTTTTGGTATATAAGAATAAAGTTTCATTTCATTTCAATTTTCACTGGTATTGTGTCATTTATATACATTGCTACTCCGCCTCCTTTTCTATTAAGTCTATCCTTTCTCAAAAGTGTTAATCCAGAACAATTAACAGCATCGTCTGGGATATTGTCGGTTAACCATGTCTCAGTTACACAAACTATTTCAGTGTTGTGAATATTAATTAGGATTTCCAGTTCATTTGTCTTATTGACAAGTGACCTTGCATTCAATAGCATAACATTTGGAAGGCGTTGAGAATGAACTGATTCAATTTGGGTATTGGAAGCGGGCCTCCCAGTAAGAGGAACAGTGATTAAATTACATTGGTTAGATTGTCTCGGTATATTAAAAGTATCATATGAGTGATATGGGATTTCATTACTATGTCTTTGATAGATTTTGCGTACTAAGGGAGAAATTACCTGGATGTTAACATTATGAGGTTCTGAAATCCGAACAGATGTTATTTGTTTCTTGATTCTCGATGGACGATATCCAGGTAATTTATCCAGTCCTTCATTTGATGCCGAAGAGAAAACGGATGTAAGAGGGGTGGTCTCTTCCAACATCGTTTCCGAAAAGGAGATTGATGCAGTTGAGATCCGATTGAATACTTTCGTGAAGACAAAGATTGTTTGCTGCTGTGCCGCCCGAACCCAATTTATGATAATCACTGATATTACTTTCGACACTATTGCTGCTATTACTATTATCATCACTAGCATTTTGGTTTGTCAACTCTGGGGTTTCAATCAAATGTAATCGGCCCATCCATTCCGATGTTTGCGATGGAGAACATATCGGAGGAGGAATAACCGGGATTGTCATTTCTTTGACTTTCTTAGGTAATTCAGATTTTCTGCAGGGCACTTGAAACTGAGTCTTCGTTCGTGTATTTGTTGTTATCGTTGAGATGGCTTGAGTTGATTTCTTAATAAGCGAGGTTTTTGTTGCGAGCGGTATATTTTGACGAATTACTACTTTTATCGTAGCAATATCATTCCGGTTCTTGTTATTGCCGGCTTTACTGATTTGTCGTTCAACCGATGTCGTGTTTTGAATCAAAGGTAATTGGTTTAACCAATCGGGGGCTTTTGGTGAGAGATGATTCTTAGGTAGTGCTCGGATTTCATTATTTTTTTTGTTATCAGCCTTCCCTACATTCTGCTCTGCTCTGTTCTGTTCTGCCCTGCTCTGTTCTTCTCACACATTTTATGCGAGACTTTTGTTGTTGTTGTTGTTGGCATGTGTTGTTGGATAGCTTCCGTTTCTGATTTATTGTTAATGTTCAGTTCTAATATAGCATTGTCATTTTTCAAGGGAAATACGCTTGGTGGAATTTCTTTGTTTATTTCACCTTGCATAAAGATCGGAAGAGTTTGTTCGTAACTATAGAGATTTGGCTTAAATTGGCCTCCAGAGAGTATTCTTTATCCGGTTTGTTCACAGTACTTTCAAATTTATTTTCTAAGGAAACAATTCTCTTAACGAGTATGTCAATTATCTATTTGTGTACGTATGTGTGTGTGTGTGTGTGTGTGTGTGTGTATGTATGTATGGACCATCAAGTGGTCCAATTTAAAGCATACTTCCTCACGTAGTGCTGGTGCACAGAGTTGCAACTTATCCCTGACGGAGAAACTATGTATAATACGCGCAGACAAAAAGAAAACACTGAACAAACGTACTGAACTATTCTCGAAGTGCTGCCATAGAAATAAGTTTAATGCAGGAAAGTTTAAGCGCATGCTGTAAAGTAATACCGTAAAATTGAAGCGCAAGCGACAAAATAAGCGCATGCGACCTATGAACACACATCAGCAAACCGTTAATATTTTGCGCAAGCAAACAATGAACATTCTGAATCAGTGTAAATTTAGTCGCCTGAAGATCATCTAACTAAATGTAAAGGTACGTTTACACACTGCGATTTTTTGGCCCGATTTTAGGTTTCTCTGAATGTTAATGACGAATATTTTCAGTTGGTGATGTTGTCAGATGACGTTTACCACATATTTTTGAAATATCATTAACGTGCATCTGAAATCGGCCCGGCAAATCGCAGCGTGTGTAAAGTAGCTTTACATTTACAAAGAATCTTTCTTTTACAGATGAAACAGCCTGTTGCAGACCAGTTTATATAAAATATATATATAGTCAAATCTGCAGACATGCATGTTTCGCCGTTCAACAGCTCATCAGTGAATTTATATATATATATAGATCAAGTTAATTGATTGTCATAAAAGTATTCAAAGAAGAACCTTTTAGCCAATGCCCTGCTTACATCTCCAGCTTTGGCCATGATCCAAATAACAACCTGAATAGATAAAATGAAAATGTACGAGGTTACAGAAATCAACAATAAGGAAAAATGGAATTATAAGTGCATGATAGTATTCAATATGAAAGTATACGATACAAAGAACTATCTGTTACTTTATACCTCTGGGGCCGGTTGTTCGAAAGGCGTTTAAGTCGCTAACCACCGTTTAACTTGCCATCCGCTTCATTTAACCGCTTCAGAAATTGCGTTGCACAAAGCCTGTTTAGGCCTATCCACCGGTTGAATTTCGGCTATCTTGCAGATAAAGTTAAACGGTGTCCTGAGACCGTTTAAGTCGCTATCCTGCGAATAAATTCTTGTGTTTTTTTTTACAAAATGGTGTTGTACAGATTACCTGGCATTCATTTGTATGCACTTCCCAGAGTAAATAGACACGCTGATAGGAATTTCCGACGTGAAATAGATGACGTATTGTTGTACTATAATGACCACGAGTTACGGCAACGCTATCGCTTCGGTTGAGAAACCATTAGATATATAACTCGTCTTTTAGAAGATGACATAAGACCACAAACAAACCGCAACCACGACAAGTGTTGATAACACTCTAGCATCAGGAAGTTTCCTGCAAGTCACCAGAGACATGGTCGCTAGTTTGGACAAGTCTACTGTCAGTAGAATTGTTCGTTGAGTAACCGTAGCTTTGTCACAGAGAGTAGACCAATTTGTACGATTTCCGCATACACAGGAAGAGCGCAATGCTACCAAGCAAGGTTTTTACGAGATTGTTAATTTTCCGTGTGCAATCGTTTGCATTGATGCGACTCACATCCGAGTAATTGCTCCTACTGATAACGAATGGGATTTTGTGAACCAAAAGAGGTACCATAATATCAACGTTCCAGGCATTTGTGATCACAAAGGTAACTTTATTAAAGCTTTAATAATGACAGACAGTCAAAATGTATAAATATTTTGTAAACACGATACGAAAATGTAATTTATGCAAAAAGCAAATCAGTTATAGACTTATAGTAAACACAAGAATTCCTTAGAACAATTCCCTATAATTTCATAATTTTCGTTTAGAAAGTAGCTTCCTTAAAATTCCTCAAATTTTGAGTGAGAGGTGTGACAAGTAAGGGTTGTGTTTATATTTCATTGGTTATGCATGAACATTTCATGCGTAGTGCGAATATTTGGTGAATACATTTTTTCACACAGTTTACAAATGTTGTTGCAAGATGGCCTGGATCCACTCATGACAGTCACATCTTCCAAACATCACATATTGGGCACCAGTTAGAAGAAACAAATTTTGAAAATGGTGTTCTTATTGGAGATAGTGGCTATGCATGTTTACCCTACCTAATGACCCCCCTACCTGGAACCACAAACCCAATCCCAGAGAAGATTTAATAGAGCTCTGAAGACAACAAGGTCAATAATTGAGAGATCATTTAGCATTTTGAAACGTCGTTTCCATATTCTGCATTCTGAAGTGAGAATGGCGCCAGACCGAGTATGTACCGTCACCATTGCACGTTGCATTCTTCACAACATTGCTATTGATAACAATGAGCCTTTGCTTGAGTTTGAATAAGAAGAGCCATTTGAGAATGCTAATTTCATAGGAGTGGAGACCGGACAGGCAGTGAGGAATCACCTCGCAAATACATACTTTTAAATTAATAATAATCACCTCTAACATTAATTGTGTTTATTTGCACAAGTTGAACATTTCTAATTAGTTACAGTACATTCAGCATAAACTTGTACAAAGTTTATTCCTTATGCATAATCTGCAATTGGACAGCAACACTTAATATTTTTCTGGTGACAAAAATGTCAACACACAATGATGGATAATGTACCCATTGCAAAAGATGCATAAGTTTTACAATTTATAAATATATTAACATAATGAATTCTCTCATGAGTACATTCACACAAATGACATTTCCTGTGAATTGCATTTAAACAACTATATAATTTGAATAATTTACAAATGTACAGTCATTAAAACTAATTTCTAAATGTTCTTTTATAGCATAATTTAATTTACGCATGTATCTGAAAATATTCATATACATATAATAATATAATTTAAATAATTTGTGTGCATGCATGTATGTGTAAATTTTGTTGTGGAATCACCAAAATCTTATACTTCTATTTTTTACTGGATATATTAGCAATCAATACCAAACAATAGTGTGAGTAATGTGATTATGTGACATAAACTTGCATGGATAGAACAATGACTTAGTCTAGGCAATAGTAAGGTGAATTTTTTTCAACTACCTGACAGATAAAACTTGACTTGGCTAGTGGTATTATATTAAAGGGACGGTCAAGTCTGCTGTATGTAAACAAACCGGTCAATGGCAGTTTGTTTACATTTTAAACATGGTATATTGACAAAATATAATATCCTTAGTTAATGACATGTGTAACATCATTCCGCTTCAATATGCATAAGATTGGAGTTTCTGATTAAAATGCATAATGCTGATTAACACCCACACTCACATAGCACAGTCTGAATCTGGCACAGTTGTCAGCATGTCTGATGCAAAACTGGTTCCTATAAATACAGAATATACAACTGTCAATACTAGTATTATACTACTGAGATTCCCCTTATTTATATTCAGCAAGTCCTGTGGGCCATGCCTGTGTCATGTGTGCACTATAGTTGTATTAAACACAGACATTTCAGAATGGAGATAAACACAGAAGGTTGTGTTTATGAAAGTGTGAAATATTTAATAATATTAAAAATACATATTCTGGTGTTAAAGCTGTACTTATCTTAACAAGTCATTGTCAGTCATAGCAACATTGATACTTTTTCTTTAAACTATAAAACTATCAATTCTTGTGCAAACATGCAGTGAATGCGAAGGAAAATACAGCAACGATATGCGATAAAAAATTTATTAAATACTTCGCCATCTTGAAATAAATAATTAATATCGCGCATGAGCATTTTGACACTCACCTGACTCAATGCCACCATCAATACCTGAAAAACCAGGTTCATCACCGAATATCTCTATTATTCTCTGCGAAGTCGCCTTGGGCGGTGGCATTGCTTTTCTTTTTCTCTTTTCCCATTTCTTTAAATGCAACTCCACACATACCTCGCGCACGTCGGTTGGTGAGCGCAAAGCTACACCTAAGGCATTGACTTTGTTGGCAATTGACTGCCAAACCATTTGTTTTTTCTGATTGGTCAATGTGTTTGAGAACTTTTCTCTTATTGTTTCAAGATCATCCTCGGCTAATTGCAATATTAAATTGCATTCAGCCATGGAAAAATTCGCTTTTCTTGGTTTTCTTGCCTGTTTAGCCTCCATTTTGACCTTTCTAAGACTAGTAAACTGGTTTTCGCCGGTTAAAATCAGTTTATCCGGCAGATAGCTAAACGCGGTACTAAACAGGCTTCGTGCAACACAGTTTTATCTGTCGTTTAACTATACGCCGGATAAGAAATTTATACGCGGGATAGCGACTAAATGCCGTTTAAGATAAATGCCTTTCGAACAACCGGCCCCTGGTATACACACTTGAAAAATATACTGCTCTTGTTGTCCCGGCATGGCAATTTCCTTCAGGAACATTTCATCTTTTTCCCAATGTTAAAAGTGAATGTATTCTAACAACGTATCCTACAGTATATACTAGACAGAACACATTAAAAATACTAAACAAGAACAATATCTGTAGTGCTGAGTTGTTAGAACACACAATTCCACACCAAAGATGTCTTTCAAACAACCGGCCCCTGGTATGCACACTTGAAAAATATACTGGCATGGCAATTTCCTTCAGGAACATTTCATCTTTTTCCCAATTGGATTTTACAAATTTATTTATATGGTCTTTCTAAACAGTAAAGATAAACATGTTAAAAGTTAATGTATTCTAACAACGTATCCTACAGTATATACTAGACAGAACACATTAAAAATACTAAACAAGAACAATATCTGTAGTGCTGAGTTGTTAGAACACACAATTCCACACCGAAGATGTCAATGCAGGTATTGAAGTTATGCAGCTGGTCCAGGGTGATTAGTTCAAGCATGTACTTACTTGTCATTTTACAAGCGCCTTTAGCAGTAACGTTGACAGTGTCAAGTAATGCAACAATTTTAGACCGCAAAACAAACATAAAATATACCACATGTATACTAACAAGTTAAACGTATGATAATTACTTACTGAATTAACATCTCTAAATACTCCTAAACCAGTACTACTGCGTCCCTACTACCAGCCAAACGTTCAAGAAAAAACGTCGCCCTCCTTAAAAGTAGTAACAAGTTTTCGAGCAATCCTTATAACATGTGCCATCGCGCAATCGGACTATTACATACAGTACATTCAAAAATAAGAATAAAAGCTATATTAGAAACGTTTTACATTTAATTCGGACTTAGGAGAGTGAACGAAGAATCGTTGTAACTTTGTTGGATCATCCAAATCGTCACCCCTATAAGTTAAAAAGTTTGGGAAAAACACAAATGAGCAGGAGAAAGTAAAATAATTTTGTTTGTCTACTTATACGTGGTTAGTTTCGTTGATCATTTGGTTTACCGAAAATAAAATGGATAATTGTGTATCTCACAGCTCTTATTTTAACGGTTTTCTGCAGGTACTCAGGTCTCAGGCTTCCTCCCAAGGAGAAAATTTACAGGGTGGGCTACGTTGCATGTAAAATAATGCAAGAATATTAACAAAAAGTGGTTTGTTTAAGATTTATAAGCATATGACTTGAAATGACTGGCTGCTGAATAGTAAAAGCCATAATTACTAATGAGAAAGCTGAATAATGTTCTGTAACGCCCACATGGCAAATACTCCATAAACACGGTACCAAATAGTTTCTGGTTGTTTCCACAAAACCAATGTGTTGGCAATGTCTTCTGTTTTGTGTTGTATACACAGCTTTCGTGATACCACAACAAGCAATGATCACACAAAATCCACCTCACACGCGCAGCACTGTCAAGGCTATGCACAAATTGACATTTAGATGACGTGGCACAAACAGCGTCAAATTATAAACAAAATTATAAATTTATCACACTCATCAGTTTCACATCTTAACATTGGAACAATGTGATTGACCATGTCACCAGATAAATGGCACCAGAGCAGATGAATCGAACCCTCAGAACCAATTGACGGACATATTTCTGTGTTGTATATATCGTAGCCAGGTGCAGAGCAATTGTTGGCGAATGCTGGTTCTCAGCAAGCCAGCCAAAAGCACAATTTGAAGATAACCTGTTTTAATTATAATAAAAACATAAAATTATTACTCGATACCCCCTTAAATATTGTAATTTTACTGGAGATTATTATGTTAAATAGGTCATCAATCATGTAAAAATAAAATCATTACTTTCCCGGGAAATGATTGTCGATGTCATCAGTACTGCAAAAATTTAAAATATCCCACTATTATACTGCAACATACCAGAGTAACGACCATCTACAGAGGTTTTCATAATCTCATTCTGGTAAACATAACTGACTTTCTTCTTCATGGTCATGCTATCTCATCATCAGTTATCGAAGACAGAAAACCATCAATGCGATCTGCATCGGCAAGGAACTGAGACATAAAATGGAATTAAATGACATAATATTCTGTTTTTAAAAGCTAATAAGTATATAAGCTCAATCACTCAGTTGGTACAACAAAGCTGTAAGTCACAGTTTACAGCTGTGGACACCCAGCTACAATATACTGCACCTGTTTGATGTAAAAATGCCCCTTGAGACAACCATGTACAATACACCAGAGCTTTAGCCATTGATGTTGGTATTCAGTCTGGTCACCAGTTATAGCCACGGGCACTGACCAAAAAAACAAGCAATTGCCATCTCCACGAAACTTTAATTGTTCCCAACCTGACCGAAGCACATCATCTGGTACTTGGCATCTAACACTGCATAAAAAGGATTACAGTAACCCAACACCACAAAACACAACACAGACACAAAAATAGTTTTAAAAAACACATCACAAAACGTACACCAAGACAAAACAGCACAACATAAAACAGCACAACGCACAAAAAACCATTTACATATAAATGAAACAAATCCACATACCTAATTTCAATATTTGCAACATTGACTCGACAAAGTTCTGATAGGTTTAAGTGTGGCTGTTGAAATAGAAGAAACTCCTCCATTGTCTCACTGAGAATCTTGAGCAACACCCAATCACGAGTCTCACAGACATCTCTAATGAACGTCAGCACCCTGCCCAAGTTGGTTGATTGTGGTGACAAATTTTCCTTGATAATAGATTGACAGACAGTAGTTTATTCTAGTATTCCCTCTGTTTAGTACAAAAACAAGCACAAAAAGTTCATAGCAATAACATATTGTCTTGATTAATTGAAGAAAATGGAGTAAATTTAGAAAAGTGTTTCTGCATATCTGAGGTACTGTATAAGGAACCTAAGGGAAACATTTAAAGGCTATCAATGATTATAAGTAATAAGAGAATTTGGCTTTAGTTTATCATCTACTTGTAGTTAATTCTTACAATCAATTTAGCGAATTTTCTGTCTGCACTACTGTCGTCCATTGTGTGATCATAATCCTTGTTTCCAGAAAATGCAGTTTTTGAGTGACATCCAACAGGTTGTTGAATGACAGCAATAAGTCCTAGTTCTGAACTTCCATCATTTAAATTTTCATCCTTCACCACCACCCAAATCTCCATCACCACCACTCAAATTCCCATCACTACCACCCAAATTCTCATCACCACCACCCAAATTTCCATCACCACCCAAATCGTTACCATCATCGCCACCCAAATGTCTACCATCACCCAAATGTCTACCATCATCACCACCCAAATTCCCATCATCACCACCCAAATTCCCATCATCACCACCCAAATTCCCATCACCACCACCCAAATTTCCATCACCACCACCCAAATTCCCATCATCACCACCCAAATTCCCATCACCACCACCCAAATTCCCATCACCACCACCCAAATTTCCATCACCACCACTCAAATTCCCATCACCACCACCCAAATTCTCATCACCACCAAAATCGTTACCATCATCACCACCCAAATGTCTACCATTATCACCACCCAAATTCCCATCATCCCCCAAATTTCCATCACCATCCATATCCATATCATCATCCGAATTACCACCATCATTATCATCATCATTATCATCATCACTATCATCATCACCAAAGTACAAAAGATTGTTCCTTTCATGCATGAAATGCAAATAACTATAAAAAGCTTGAACAAAATCTTAACATTCAACGTTGCTCGCTTGCTGAAAGCTCTCTAAAGTTCAACGCACATACAAGTAATTATAGTTATGGCTGCTAGGCCACGAAAATCTCTGGACTCTACAAGATTACAAAACTCTCTTCGCGCTAACATTTTAAATTTGGTAAGTTTAATGACTTGTACTTTAATAAAATGCATAAAACTATTCTCTCAGTATTTTGTGAAATAACATTCTCAATACGTATTTGCCTAATCGTTCTACACATAGATTTCCAGCAGTTTTCATGCTGTAGCTTGTCGTGCCGTCTGGAAAGTTTGTCCTGAGGATATGCAACTCGCAAGATGCCAAATAGCCTCCAAACGTTTGCGCCTCAATGAAGTATTGTCGTCAACAGCGGGTGTGCAATTCTATTTTTCACGTGTGACGAGCGTCATGTCCAACGCCAAGACTTCTCGTTCATCCAGCCTGTGAAATTATACCACAAATCGTGTTCGACTTTGATCTCATCGAGGTATTAAATGGATACTGTTATTTCAATAAAATCCTGAAGCTTCGTTCCATGTCCCATCTCGGCATCAATGCTTGGCAAAGTTTCACCACGATCCTTTGTCCCGTATGACCACTCCACCCCGCCACGTCCAGAATATTTCAGGCAAGGAATTCTCAACTCCTTCTCGGAGGGTGAAGACGCGTTAAGTTCCTTAACAAGTTCTACCAGTGTTTTCTGGAGTTCAACATGCCACACAAAGTTAAGAAGCTCGTGGTTGCCGGTCCCAAAGATTCTGGAAAAACATTGTGGTCCAATATATTCCATCGGATCATTCCGCTGGTTACGTTGCTTCCCTCACAAACGAAGGACAGTTTTCTGCGGCCATGATTAATAAGGACACACAACTAGTTATCGTCGATGAATGGTCTGCGAGCACCATGGAATCAGACCTTGTCAAGTGCATCTTACAAGGCGGATGGATGGTGACAGCTGTTAAACATGCTCTCCCGAGGACGGTCCAGTCCTTACTATATAACGAATCTTCAATACCACATCGCTTCCAAGCACACAACCAGGAATAGACAGATGGATCTACGATCATGCGATGGATTGCCTCGCATGGATCGCGGACAAAATCAACGCCAATCGTCATATCATTCCACCACATGAGTTATGGTACGAAGATGACAATGCACAACGATTAACGATCAACGCCAACGAGTGAGAATCATTGTTGAACAAAAAACAGTTGAAGCGTGTTTCTGTCGCTGATCTACATGCAGATAACCTTGCTGTGGAGGATGAAAATATTCCGGTTATCCACGAGAGCTTTGCAGCCGAATTTAGATCCAGGCTGCTAAAAAGAAAGAGAAGAGCTTCTCAAGGTAGAGCAACGCTTGAAGACGACTCCAGCAAGGATGACTTCAGCAAGTCCCTAAATGATGCCAGTACTCTGCAAACATTCGAAAGAGACACGGCTCGTGCTTCAGATGATGCAGCCGTAACTACTACGGAGGAAGCGTCGAACGACCCTCATCCACTGCACGCCTAGGAAATGGTTGCGTCATCACCTGTATCAGCTGAGGAAAAATCAAAATCAGATGTGCAAGATGTGCCACAAACGTCTACTGAAGGTGTCGACAAAGAACAGCCATCTTCACAACCTATCGAGGAGGAAAATGAGGAACAGGAACTATTATCAAGTCTGCAGATGACATCCTACAAGCCAGCATCTGAATGGATTCTTAACTCTTTCTGGTCGGTCGCATTTTAATTATGTTGTCGCAAGAGCACTTTGAGTATGATTTCCTTTGCAAAATATTTACCCCCTGGCAATGAAATTAACACCATTGGGATCTTTACAAAATAAGCTTTTTAACAGTGGGTTATTTTGCCGACTAAACATTACAGAATCAAAAATACTAAAAGTTTAATCCCAAACATACCTCCAGTCATACTGCAGTTCAACTCAAACAATCTTTAATATCTTCTTTATAAGACCATTTTACCACAGACTTCTAATGGTCGAAATTTAGCTTTTTATCTGTTCATATATTATGTAAAACTTTGCTTCGATACAGTGAGTAGAATTATTTAGTTTGAATTTTTTTTATTTATTGGCTATTTTCCAGCATGCATGCGCTTGCTGTAGTTTGACTATATATGGTTTGCCCACACGCTTCAGTCCCGACAAAAATATCTTATATAGGGTATTGTACCCTGGGGAATTCATTCCGGCCACTTAAAAAACCATAGCAACAGTATGAAGTTAGGGAGGGGACAAAATTGATAATAGATATCGCAGGACCTTTACTTCGACTCCTAGTTTTCTATCTTCTCATCGATGTTTACGACTTCAACTTGCGTAACATGTCTTTGAGAGTCGTGTGTCGTGTCTTCGACTCGAAGTTTCATGTCTTCGAGTCGCGTTTCATGTCTTCGGGTCGCGTTCACGTCTTAGGGTCGTGTGTCATGTCTTCGACTCAAAGTTTCATGTTCTTCGAGTCGCGCTTCATGTTTTCTGGACAGCGGTTTTATTTCGTCGGGTTGCACCTTGCGATATCAAGCGGTACAACGCAATTTTAGGTAAAGGTTATTGCTATTTCCTTGTGGGTTTTTTCGAGATATTTTCGTCCTAGTTCCTTCCCGACTAGCAAGTACACACTATTTACCTCTGTGGCTGTTCATAGCTGATCATATTTTTTTATTTTTTACAAATATTAATATATGAATATAAGGCCATTCCATTTAATATGTACACCCCCCTGTTGACAAGGTTTTCCAAGGGGGGTCAAAGTTGAATTTTGCGAAATTTTCCGCGAGGGGGGGGGAATTAGGAAATAATTTCAACAAAAATTTCGCAGGGGGTAAAAATTAGGAAATAATTTAAATGGATATTTCCGAGGGGGTATCGACGAAAATTTCCTAGAAAAACTTCCTAATTTCAACAAAAATTTATGAGGGGGTCGCTAAATTTCCAAGGGGAGTGAAAAATCCGGACACCTCGTCAACAGGGGGGTGTGGATTTTAAATGGAATGGCCCAATTTCTAGGAGTTCATTTTAATAGTTATAGGTTTCATAAAATACATTGACCGTATTCAAAAAATATATAGGAACACTTTTTGTGTGGTTTTTGGGGTACATATACCTGCATAGTTTTTTAAATTTAATACTTAATATAATTGTTTCCTGCAGATTCAAGAACTTGAAACCAAAAAAATGACAAAATATAAATGGAATAGACTAATGTAGCTAATGTGTGAATCAATTCCTCCTGTTACCATCCCCCCCCCTCCCGGGCAACCCCCGGGACAATGCAGAAAATTGAATCCCGGGGGTGGGAAATTATTTGATTATTTTGTCAATATGTATATGTTTATGTATACACATATGTATATGTTTCAAAGGTTTCAGTTACTTTTATATTGATATTAAATTTTGTGTGTTTATTGATATCATGCCCCTGGATGGGGAATTGTTACTTTTGAAAGGCCTGGGGGTGGGGAATTTACTACGTGTTTAGGAAAAAAGTACAAATCCCGGGAATTTACTACTTGTTTAGGAAAAAAGTACAAATCCCGGGGTATTGCCCGGGGGGGGGGTTAACAGTAGGAATTGATTCATTCATTGCCTCCATGCTAGGCTGTGTAGCATTGACATCCTTTAGAGAAAAAGAACCAATCATCATCAACAGCCTGCACCAGGGCAAATGGTAGACTTGCTCCACTTTTCGGATGTTATTGCTAAGACTGCTAATAATTTAAGCTTCCTTTGCCTGATTTGACAAGGCTCTCTTTCACACTTTTCCCTCTGTTGGTACGTCATGTTATTCTCACTATAGTGGACTGAGATAAAACAAATAGAAAGATTGCAGCAACTCTAGGCCAATGCAAGAGCAATGCAACGTAGACCTAGAAACATGCTGTTATGCCATTGCTGTGATTCATTACAACAATGTCTGCCATTCACATAAAACTACAAAATAAGTTTGTTATTATAATATACAGCATTGTAATATACCTATAATTTGAATATTACATGTGATAATGATAATTAAAATGGTAAAAGTAAGTAATAGAGCAGTCATAATTGGTGGCACATTTTGCATACTCAGACTTAACTACAGTATGTGGGAGAATTTTTTGTTGTTGTGCAGTTCAAATGTTCATATGAAAAGTCGCAAGTCTATTTGTAAATATTCAAACTTTCAAACTGTGAATTGGGAACATTTAAGGAAACGTTATGTGAAATAGACCGCAATGGCTTTTGTTTTGGAAACTTTGATTTGTTCTAAAAACGAAATGTTTGCACACATTGAATATATTGGATATAGAAATTATTAAAAAGTTTCACTTTATTCATTTGGGAGGATGATTTTCTCCATTCACTTGACCTAGACCAAAGGCCTCTTGGGGGGATTATTAATTGTTTTAAAACAGAGAGTGTCAGAATGGTATAAAAATAGTCATATTAAACCGCAGATTTTTACTCTACACAAAACATCAATTGCTAAATTGTAAAATCAATGCGATTTTGCCATAGGCATAGACTATATAATGCTAATTTAACATAATCTCCTTTACCACAATGGCTGGAAGGCATCGAAATTCCAGATTCTGCTTATTTAATTTCTATGGTTTTCGATTTTTAAATTTAATGGTCTTTGGCACGAAAATGTTACAAATTTTCTGATATTTTTTCACTTAATTTGAAAAATGAGGCGAAAGAGGTATAAATCAAAAATAATATTTGAAATATCTTGTCCCCATCACAAGATATGGTTTGTAAAGTTTGTCAAAAATCTAAAAATATTAACAAAAGGGTGGAAAATTTACAGCAAAGCTAGTAAAGTAATTAGAATAGGTCAAGAGGAGCTGACATAATGTTGGCATTCAAGATAGGATTAAACTTGGATATGAAAAGGCTGAAGATGTTCAGTGTGAACTAAGCAACAAAACGTTAGCCAATAAATTTTATATTTTTGTTATGTCTTGTCTGAAAGTTATTTGCTGGGCTTTAATATTCATATTTAGATTTAGTTTCATATCATTGAGAAAAATATTCCAGATTCCGCATATAGTAAGTAAGTAAGTAAGCAGGAGTGCTTATTATCCTTACTTGCAGCTGAGAGCTAAGCTGAATTGCGAAGGACACAGCTCAACGTGACCAAGTCGAAGGCTTTCTAGGGCGCACATGGCAGCCACCTTTTGCTCGCCATCACGGAGCACAGCTACGATGGAAGGGCCAGTTAGGGGTTAAACCCAACCCACCCTGTCAACATTCCCTGTGGGAGGAAACCGAGTACCGGAGAAAACCCACGACTTTCGGCAGAGCGTTGACTAACTCTTTTCACATAGCTATCATAAGTCGTCCCCAACGGGACTTGAACCCACGATATCAGAGGTGAAAGGCGCGTGCTCTGACGATTGCGCCACCGAAGCCCCGGTGGTTTTAATTGCCACGTCAGTAACATCATTTTCCCGCCAAAACTCGTTACATTTTAAAATCGAAAACCATAGATATATGCAGAATCTGGAATACCAATATCTTGCAGAGTTTCATTTTCATCCAATTAATATTAATATGCGTACTTTTATCTTGCCAAAATTGGATGCCTTTGGTAAGTTAGTTATTTTTAATGTTTTAAACTTTCTCTCTTTAGCCAAGCCTTTCCCAGTCTTGGTGGTGGGGGTAGAAGGCTGCCTTTTCAAAATCCTCGACCAGCCAAAAAACAAAAGGTGGTGTTTATTCAGCCTAAGAAGTCATGGACTCATGACTTTTGCCTTTTGGCTGACAACAGTGCAAAGATAACTCCATCTCTAAAACGTCTGAGCACACTTAAAGAAGCTGGCTTAGGGAAAAAGCGAATCGTTTTTCCTGACAAACAGGCAGAGTTTTCTAAGTTTAAATCAGTTTTGGAAACTGAATATTCAAAACTGAAGTCACAAGATGGTGCCTTTGAGCTGATGCGTGCTGAGGGTGGAGGGTATTCACAGCCTCTTTGTCTCATCCCAATGCCATCAAATGGATATAGCGTGCCATATCTTAAGGAGATGGTTGGTGCCAGTACTACAATTTATGTACGGCCGATGAAAGAGTCTTTATCAGTCGAACTGTCAGTCGACTCCTTTGTCACTTAGTCCCACCAGCCTGTTGACTGAATGTGCAATGTGTAATCAGCTAATTCCGATATTTGCTTTACCCAGCATTCTAATGACTGTCATGCTATTAATATTAATAGCGAGATGGAAGAAAACAAAGAGATGTTTAAAGAAGATGATACTGAAGAAATGGCAGAGCACGATAATACTCGCGCAAGCCATCAATATAGATATATACAAGACAAAGCCACAAATAACACATACTTTTATTCTTTTTTCCCTAGAACTATAAGGCATTGGAATAGTCTACCAGCAGAGATTGCTGAGTTAAATTCCTTTGAACTTTTTAAGTCTGAACTATTAGAATACCTAGTTGACAATCAGGACTAATGTATTTTATCCTATGTACTTGAACTTTTTTTTTAGAATTTTATATACTGTACATCATAGATATTTTAGTTTTAAATAGTTGGTGTGATATCATTTGTAGATTTTACCGACTTAATTATATGTAGATGTAGATACGCCAATCACTTCGAGAGTTAGAATTGAGCAGAATCGTGCAGGTAATACATTACCAAGCAGTTCAAGCACGTTTACACAAAGTTGGTTATCTGAGCCAAAGCCAGATGATAATTTTACAAGCACATCTGCGCAAAGTTGGTTATCTGAGCTAAAGCTTGCATTTCTTGATGCTAAAAAAGAAGATCTAGCGAAAATTGCATCTGCTGCCATTACTATTGATGATGCAGCATGTCTCCTTCTTGATATGCGTGAAGTTGAAGAAGAGGAGGAAAATCCATCATTGGAGGATCTAATCGAATCATTTGTGGAGAAAAACGTATTATCTGGTGATGAAAACATACTTATAGACCGAGAAACATTCTGGATGGATGTTGTTAAATTCTATAAGAGATCACTTACAAAACCAGACATCTTACGAAAAGAACTCTGTGTCTCATTTAAAAATGAAGAAGGTCTTGATGGTGGTGCAATGAAGTTAGAGTTTTTTTCGTTGGCGCTTAACGAAGTTAAAACCCAATTGTTTGAAGGTTCTGAGTCAGAAATGGTACCAATTAAAGATGCAACGAAAAGTGTTTTGTTTCACCTAGCCGGCACAATTGTAAGCCACACGTTATTCCAGAGGAGCTCAATTGGCTTTCCATTCCTAGCACCACATACCTACTCTCATATAGTGAGAGAGGAAGAAGATGAAACCACTTCTAAAATGAAGGAGCATATTCCGCTGGATGACTCGACCGTATTACTACATGAATTCATCAACTGTCTTGAAAGTTGTATCACTGATGATGATATCTATCAGTTATTAGAGGTAAATGCGAGATGCGAAGCCTTCTGGCAGATTGTCAATTCTTCACAGTGGCCGAAGGAGAAGGTAATCAATATTTCTAGTAAAGAATTCCTTTTGCAACATCTTGTGTCCCATGATTACTTGTCTAGAGAAAGAATGAGATGGAGGAGTTTTCGGAAGGATTAAAATCCATTGGCCTCTTGAATCTTCTTCATAAGAATAAAGAGACATGCAAAATTTTATTCACTGCTGGAGAATTCCAACCATTCACTGCTGATGCCCTGATGGACATGATTTGTGAAGTCGAAGCAGGCAGTTTCTCTGAACGACAAGCGTATGACTGGTTTCAATCATATATTAACGAGAATGAAGATGAGGATTTCCCCAGTGATAGCCGACGACGTGCACTTTTACAATTCTGGACTGGGTGGACAGTGATACCATTTGGTGGACTGACAAAAAGGTTGAAAGTAATATTTCTGGCAGATGATGATACCAAGAGCCTCCCTACAACATCAGCTTGCACAGCTGTGTTGAGGATCCCAACTGTCGTCCACAGCTCTAAGAAAGGCTTGCTTATGGTAACGTCATCATTATATATTCAAGTAACAAATACTTATAGCTGTTGCTCAGTTCTCGTTTAAATTTCTTTAGTGAACGAACAAGACATTTTATAAATAGGAACTAATGAACTATATTGGTACTTACGCTTTTCGTAAACAAGATGTTGTGTTATGTTATGTTATGTTTAGTTAATGTTAGGATGATGATATGTTTATGAAGATTAGTATGATATTTCATTACAGTAAAGACTCGCATAAAAGAATTGTGAAACTGGAACATTTTTGTTTTTGATAGTCAAAATTATTATTTATTTTAAAACCAAATAAGTTCAACTCAACATCTCCCAAGTTTAAATGGAAAAATAACTGTGCTGATAACTTTACATCATATTGATATTTAATATCGACATAATATTAAATTAATCCACCAGCTGGAAGTGCGCCCAGATGCTTCTAAGCGTCTTACTTTAGTATTCAGTGGCGTAGCGTAGGACAGCCTCGTACCCAGGCGCAATTAAGCAGAGAAAAATATGCATTACTCCAGTGTTTTATACAGATCAGTGGTTATTCTGAGCGGTCGCGCAAGGGTTTGCGGACAGGACCAAACCTGCATGCTCGCTCAACAACTGATCTCTATATTTTTTCTAACTGATCTTTTTATTTTTTCTTTCTTTCGAGCCTGGGTACGATGGTGAGCGTAGGAAGCAATGTAAAGTGTTTGGGTGAGGGGGTGCACTACATCATAAGGGCATCTTTTCCCCATTGTTGTATCTTAAATTGGCACTTTTCGTCCTGTACCCCTCCCCCCTTCCTACGCCCCTGTTTGTATTTATTGTCTAACAACAATTTTACTCCTCAGTGGCAGAGTAGTTAAGCATATGCTGTCTATAACCTTTCGAAAAATATGTTTATCGCTTCCTTAATTAACATTAAAATATTCCAGCAGTTTCTTGTCATGATGAGCTCAGTTTTCTGTGCTTAAGCTTTTGCGCAATAAACTAGTCACTCTCGATTGGAATAATTATGGCAATGTGTGTCAGCACATGCCGGTTTATTAATTTTTGTAATCAATTACATAATTATTAATATAACAAATTATTAACAAAACTAATGTTCGTAAAAGTAATTATTAAGAAAATTGTTCGCACAGAAAAGGTGGGGGTAATACAAACGCCCACAGTAAGAACTAATATACAAGTAAAAAAGAAGAAGTGCGTCAAGAAAACGGGGAGGAGGGTGGGTATAACTTTATTATAATAGCTGTATAGATCAGTCGTGAACTGTAGTCGACGTGCAAAGCAGAATGAATCGATCTCACATTCGACGCCAGTATATAAGTCGACACCCCTATCCATTTTCCCGCGCATTACAATCATGTGATCAGAAATTCCTGGGAAATTCCTCTGGCATGATCCCAGCACTGATCTCTATCTTATTATCTAATTCAAGTGCAGGAAGCAATAAAATCTTTATTGGTATGCCAATAATTTATTTTTGCTTCCATATTTTTTTAAACTTCTATACTCGTTATAATTAGTGGAAGCACAAAAGTTACAAAAATAATAATCAGCTGGATGCGGTTCTTTATCTGTTCTTTTATGTGGGTTTTTACTTTGCATATATGGATTATGGTAGTTTATTTTAGGGAAGCTTTATTAAAAAGACCAGACGTACTAAACAATTGTACTTGTAGCTTAACAACTTGCAGCATTTGTTAACTTTATTAATAATTAGTTGGCCTGCAACCACTGATAGTGGCTGCAACCAATAAAATTTTCAAGGTCATAACTGAGGCTAATATTTGTTTAAAAGCATTCTTGGTTCAATCACTTGTTTCAATTCACAAGTTGTTTGGAATGTACAATTTGTGATATTACCACATAGGAATGTAGTCACATTCCTGAATGTTTTGATGCTAAAACAGGACACTTTTTTCGTGTGGAACAAAGTATCCACAGTTTTGGTATTAATAGTATATTCGATGCCACACAGCCACTTAATATGTTGTGAAATGTGTCTAAATATGTTGTCAACACCTTTTTGGCCTGGAAGCCTTGCTCTGACTGATTAGTGACCCAATTGCCTTACATGAGTTACATCTTTATTAATGAAAATGAGGCTTGCAGACCAAAAAAGTATTAATGACCGTATTTATCGTAATTGTCTATTACAGTATTACTGTTACACATAGCTGTCAACCCTCAGTGATATTCATGCGTGAGAAACGTGAGATTAACCAGTGGCGAAACGACGAGCCACCTAGGGGGACCCGGGGGCATGCCCCCCCGGAAATGTTTTGAAATTAGGGTGTCTGAAATGGCATTTCCAGCATCCTAAGAACAGTTTTTTGTGAAAATTTAATATAAAAGCCCTAAGGGTATTTGAGCGTTAAAATAATATATATAAAATTTCACTTGTGTGTTATCCTCGAAATCTGATTGTGATATATTGCAGCAATAGTTAAGTGTGGGTAAGACTAGGCGTGAAAATTTCAATAAGGCGTGAGATTTTCAATCAAGACCCTGGCTTGCGAGGTAGATTTTCAATGAGCGCGAGATTTTAACTTCCATGCGTGTGAGCGTGAGAAATGGAGCTGAGGCGTGAGACACACGCAGTAACTGTGAGGGTTGGTAGTGATTATATCACTGCAAATAATGTGATGTGTGGACGTTTTATCATGTCACAGAGAATATTCAAGTGCTTCTTCAAGTGCTCATGGCACTTTTCCAACACAACATTTAACATATTATAATATTTATTTGTACCTAATCTCTACTGAGTTGAGCAGTATTTGACTAATTTTCACTTTTGCCAGATTGGACAAGATCATTAACCAGTTGTACTGTGTTTAAATAAATGTCAAGTCCATATGATGGTGATGATGCTAAAGGATCAACAGTTGAACTAAGCAAGCCAAGCTGGTTTTCATTTAATGGGATTGCAACTGGAGGGATGTCAATAGAAAATTCATTAAATGTTGCTCCATCGTACATTTGAGAAGGCAGAGGGCCTTCAAAATCAATACCATACATACTAAAATTTGTTTCTACTGAAGTGGAATGTGGTTACTGTCAAGTTGGGTTAAACCATATACCCATAACTGAACAGGTGTCATGTTTGATTCAGTTCTTAAAGGGTGATTATGATACCCATTTCTAAATAGGTCGAGATGTCGATTTATTCTTGGAAGAAAGACATAATGTAAGCAAAACATGTGCAACCCATTGTCAATCTCCAAATAACCATTTTCTTCTAGATACCAGAAGACATAGTAAAAAATGAATGTGCAACCATGGAAGATATCCAAAGTTTTTCGATACGCTGATTGTGACAGCTCTTCCCTGCTATAAAACTACCACGATCAGGGCCTCTGGCAGGATTTGATAGCATATACCATGCCACATCAACATTTTCTACCCCTTGATCACCTCTTACTCTTTGTGGAAGACCAAACCTGTGAACAGCTTCAATGAAAACACTGTGTTCGCTTGATTGTTGGTGTCCGCAATTAGGAAATTCTCTATAAATATCGGATACTATTTTATCAAGGTCATCATTGGTAATATTTGTGTATTTAGGGACCTCTTCTTTTAAACCAAATTCCTTAATTCTCCGACTTATTGTCTTTGCACTGACACCTAACATTTCAGCAATCTTGACTAAAGAGAATCTATAGCTCAAAAAAAGTTTGAGTGTTTCCCTACTTATTTCAAATGCTGGCCTGCCCGCCGTATCTTTCAAGACAGTAGCTGGTTTTCTCACTGAAATCGTTGACCAACTCATAGTCATAGACATAGTATCCTCAAGTAACATATTAATTGCATTTATAAGTGTATCCAACAAATGCTCAGGAAAAACTTGCCATAATCCTTGCTCGTCGCTGCTAATTCCAATTAGAATAATTTGTTCCAACTTGTATATTGTATGTTCAAATTGACTGCGGTCATTATTCAATGATACTCCTTCGAAAAGTCTTACGACTTCAGTTAGGTTACTGCAAATGAACTGCTTCAAATTATCGCCAGGAGAAACCAGTGAACTAACAGTTGTCGACATTTCTATTGTAGTGGTCTTTTTAGATCGTATTAAATAAACATTTCACATTTAATAGTCTAGAAATTGCAGACGAATTTTAACAATTTTACACTGTATACATTTGAGGAAATATAAAGTTAACTACTATAAGAAACAAAAGATGAAGTACTTCTTCTAAACGAAAAAAAAAACCTGACAGTATATTATATCGCATTCAACCCGACAAAAAAAAAAAAAAAAAAAAAAAATGAAAGCGCGCTCACGAAGAACATGAAACTTTGAGTCGAAGACATGACACGCGACCCTAAGACGTGAACGCAACCCGAAGACATGAAAACGCGACCCAACGACATTAAACGCGACTCAAAGACATGAAACTTCAAGTCAAAGACATGACACGCGACTCTCGAAGACATGTTACGCAAGTTGAAGGCGTAAACATCGACAAGAAGATAGAAAACTAGGAGTCGAAGACATGAATCGCTATTCAATAATGCAAAATATCAACATTATGGACCGCCACTCAAAATTGTGAAACGGTCCTGTGATATCTATTATCAATTTTGTCCCCTCCCTAACTCCATACAACAGTCTTTGTTTGTCTTTGGGCCTTTTCCGGTTGTTTTTGTCTGAAAGTCCGGTTTGACCCGTACGCTACCTTTCAAATTTCGCCATAACTTTGTCAATTTTTATTGTTTTTCTTTGAAAGTTGGTCAGTATGTACTGTTTTTAAAGCTCTATAAAACGGTGTATTAGCGAAAATCACACAGATATCAGATTACAAAGGTGTTAAAACTCACAGAGATCTGTAAAACAATGTGTTTAGCGAATTTGTTTAGCGAATTTGCTGAATCGATTGGTAGTATTTTCGTCCGTTTTGGGTGAGGGGCGCCAAAGATACAAGCGCTCAAAGTCATCAACCTTTGGCGGTTGATATTCGACGCTGCCGTTCAGAAAGAGTTAATGACCAAATGTATATGGCTAAGGTGGGGGCTCTCATCAAATACAATATCGTCAATTCTGTTACCAAAGCTCACGTCCACTCCTTCTTGGAATGACTGCGCAAAGCCAAGCTGAAGAGAACAAAGCAGGAAGAAGATTTTTGGACCGGAGCCGATCCATCCATCGACGCTTGGATGCTTCTGACAGGGAGAATGCAGGAGATATTTGATATCGCTAAGTTTGTGAGGCAGTGTTCCGACATATTGCCTCACCTTCAGAGTCTTCGACAAAAAGCAAACATGTTGGTTTTGGCAAGTCGATGTAGCGTTGCAAGAGAAATAGAAAACCAGAGAAAAGAGGCTGAAGGCGATGTGAGCCAGGACAGGACGAGCAACCAGAGGTTTCTTCACAAATGTACTGGACTGTCATAAAAAAGTGGAGACCTTGGTAAATACATTGTGTTTATGCGACATAGTAATTACAATCATTGCGCCTTAGAAGTGCATAAACAAGCGACAGAACAGGCATAAAATATTTTCTCAATGAATTGTTCCTTGAAGTCTAAATGTTCGTGTCTGACGTGCCCATAATACACAAACAATAATGCATAATTATGAATGTAGGTATACATTCGTTTTCAACTTATTGGTTTCATATAGCTATCTATGTGATCAATTTACTCGTTCTTGTGAGAACGTGCTAATTTGTTGCAAACGATTGTGTATACAGGGTGTATAAAAAAAACTGAGACCTTTAGAAATTATCCTATTGACTTTTAATTAACTTCTCCGTGCATAAAATTGGATTCAATTGTGTTTACTTACCCATGGGTTCAGTATAGTACTCAGGCATTCAAAATATAACAATAAGGTGAATTTCTAAAGGTCACACCCTGCATACATCTAACATATAATATAGACACTTTGAGTCCATACATATAACATAAATATGTATTGCAATATTCTGAATGCTCAACTATTGTGCATGCATGTGTACATATATGTTGGAAATGTGCTGTGGTTAAAAATGGTTTAACCAATTTGAGCCTAAAAGTAATTTTGAACGTCGCCCTCTCAATACGGTCAAACATCTTTGAAATAATTTCAACAAATGGACATTTTAAAGCACGGCATATATGCGAGTATTGTAAGAATGTGTGTATTGTAAAATTGTGTGCAAACAGCAAATGATTGTGTGTAATATGCATCTTTGAAAAATTATATGTCGCCTATGTTTACAGCCGATAAATAGTTTAGATTAAAAACCGCAGGTCTTTTATCTCTGGTCTCGAATCTTTACTCCTGTGAAAAGCTTAAAAATCAACAAGCACAGGCTACCATGCAGTACCAGCCCATGGTGATATTTTTCCTAAGTGTCGAGTTAACTTAGTTACTCCAGAAACTCACGGGCTACCCAAGTATGGTAGCCCGTAGTCAATTTTTTCTAAGTATCATTTCAAGTCTTTTTTTATAATTCGTTCTTTAAGAAATACTTAGAAAAAAATAACCATGGGCTACTGACGATCAGTAGACCGTGGTGATATTTTTTCTAAGTGTCGAGTTAACTTAGTCAGTCCAGAAACTCATGGACTACCCCATAGTAATTCTAATAAATTCCAAGGGCTACCATCTTAAATTATGGGCTACCATCTTAAATTATGGGCTACCCACGTATGGTAGCCCGAAGTCTTTTATAATTCGTTCTTTACGAAATACTTAGAAAAAAATAACCACGGGCTACTATAATAATACAAAGCACGGTTAAGCGGAACGACAAAGACAACAATAAAACGGAACAAAAATGAACAATATAACGGGACCAAATCGTTCCTGTTAACTAACCTTATAGCGGAACAATAACAGTAAATGAACGCTAACTAATTCTATGCGTTCCGCTTCACGGAACGTTTTCATCCTAAATAAAGGAACGTTTAAAACAAACCGATTTGCTGTTCCTAATTCAAGTCGGTTCCGCTTTGCGGAACATGAACCAAATGGAACAACAATTCAAGTGAATACAATTTGTTCCTTTTACAAATGGGAACAGCCCACCTAATTTACATTTGTTCCCATGTAGAGTTTTAAGCATATGCAAAAACCTTCGTAAAACAAATCGCTTATGTAATGAAGTCTTATGCGATTATATAGTCTTTTTACACTCGAAGTAACATGTACAGATTATTGTAGTTAGATGGCATCAATTGTTCGCCACACAAAGCGCTAATTCATGGCAAACGTTCTTTCATAATGATAGTGTGAAAGGAACAATATTTTGGGATATGCTATATGACCATAATCATCATCTGCTGCAGATATGATCCTTTCCAACATATCAACAGTAGGTCTATTCCTGCCATTACTTGCATCAGAAAATGGCAAACCAGATGGCCACCATTCTGGTCTATATTCCTCATCACCCCAATGTGGTTGTTTTGTTCCTTAATATTTAAAATAAAAATAAGTTAATCTTTAAGTTACCGTATATAAGAATGTTTGAACAGACATTCTGATTCTTGCACATGGAAATCATTATCATTACCATTATCTGTAACAAGTGCAATCACTAGTTTTCTTTTCCCATGGACATTTAATTGTTTCCAGTCTCTTGGGATCCTGACTGTCACATATTCAATATTTCCTATAATTGTAAAAGAATACCATAACAATAGACCTCTTCTTGATAAGTTAAATTGCCTAACATTAAACATATTATAAAATTAACAAAAGTTAAAACAAATCTTAACTTTTGCCCAACCTATAATTTTTAGTGTATTTTAATATTAAAGTTCTATAAGGCTTATCTATGTATTGTGGTAAACGAAAAGGGTGCACTTATTATTTAATTGCATATAATGTATGGCAATAAAAATACTCATGTACAATGCATAATATTTATCATTGATTGCAGCATATTATTACTCTATATTCTATATAGTACATACCTTTTGAATTGTTTGGTCCAACTGAATGTGACGCAAATATCGCTGAAACAAATGCTTGCTAAACAGCAGGGTTTTCAGGAAACTCCCTTAATTTTTCAGTTTTTTCATGTGGTATGTTTTCATTGAAACTTCCTTAAAACAAGTGAAACATACATTAAAATACTTATAAACATTAACCCATGACCCACTTTGCCTCATCTTCACAGTGCAGTTCCACAAGGTCAAGATATTCATTGTCTAAACCTTTCATACATAACTGAATTACGTTCATATGAATTCCATTTCATACAGCACTGACATTGAGAGGGGGAGCATTGCCCATTAATAGGTGATAATCATATGTACAATACGAGTTCAACTACCATATTTAACCTGCCTGTAATGGTAATGCACTTGCCAAAGCCCCTCCCCACCAGGCCAGGACATATAGCCATACACTTGCTTGCTCTTACTTCAAATTCTATTCAACAGTCAAATGTCCTCAGTTCTCTTAACCCATTAACCACAATTCAAACTACTTTTAATTATTATGTTACACTGTCTAACCTCAGACAATTTTACTCATCAAAGCCTCAAAGGAAGAGTATTGCATGTTAATGGACTAACTAAACCATCTGCCCGCATCTCTTGTTAACCCATTAAGCTGTAATGCCATCAAAGTGCCATACATGTACGTCATTATACTACTCTGTCTAACATCAGACAAAGTAGTATATGAAATAAGGAATAGTCCTGTGTGTTAATGAGTTGTGTGAATGAGTTGTTTGTGTTAATGAGTTGTGTGTGTTAATGAGTTGTGTGATTGAGTTGTGTGAATGAGTTGTGTGTGTTAATGAGTTGTGTGAATGAGTTGTGTGTGTTAATGAGTTCCACCTAAGATAAATAATTATCTTGAAGCAAGGTACTTGGCTGGTGAAAAAAACGGTCACAAGGCCAATCCTGCCCAAGTAGTTGCAGATATGCGCACAGCAAGAAACGAGAACGGCGACCTACTATTTACAAGAAATGAGTCGTTGAATGCAACACAGATCAAGGGATTCTTCTTGCGAATGACTGCAAAACAACGAAAACTTGGTAGGTTGGAGAATGTTGATTTAGCCCTGGAGGATGTCTAATGTCTAGAAAACGAAAATGAACAAAACGCCCAAGTTGAAGAAATCCTTGGACAACTTGCTGTCAAACACCCGATCGTATACGAGGTGTATGATCTTTGCGACTACTACTAAGGGGAAAATGTCCTCCTTTGGAGTATAGATGTTAAAAGAAATGTGCAACCATTTCGGTCTCTCCTTCAAGTCAAACGACAGAAAACAAAATTTGATCACCAACATTGAGCTTATGATCTGTGAATGAGCTTATGATCAAGATGAAAGATAAATTAATCTAAAACTTGGTGGATATTGACACACGCTAATTGGTCACCACTCACCTGGAGGAAATTATAAATTGACAAGCATGTCAAATTGACTACTATATTCCAAATTTATTAGAAAAATTCAAAACAATATAATTCGGTAAAAACTTAAAACTACCCATTCACTCCGGTCATGGATCTTCAGTACATACCATGGTACATACATATATGGTCAGCGGTAATTCCTTCAAATCAAATCAAAACAATAACAGAGCAAAACAGAGCTTTGTCAAACCATTCCAAAACTGCTATCTTTTCTTGAGAACACAGAAAGAAGTGTTTATGCAGTAAAACCTAACACGTTTGGAGAATGAGAACCCTAAACAGAATGCAAAACGAGAGCAAAGAACGATGAGAAACGAGTTTGTCGAATTGGTAGTGATGCACATGGATCATATCAATTGAGTCTTGAATTTACTACCGAAAATATCAAGTTACAAGGCAAGTGTTCAGCACAAGCTTTCGTTGGGCATTTGTACTTATTTTAGTGAATAAGTACGACGTATTTGTGGCACGAAGGTCAGTCGTTTTCGATGCTACAACAATAAATAGTCAGTAGCACACTCGATTAGTACAAACAAGGTATAGAGGTAAAAAATGCACATGTTTCACCGGGTTTATATCGAAAGTGAGAGCCTAACTGCAAAATGTTATGTTTTGAATGTTGAAACGAAAGCTTGTTTATTAACATGATCTTATTATTAACTGTGGATCTTTCCTCACTTTTTCGTAAAAATGGCGTAAGTCTGAGCAATAAATGGCTGCCGACAGACGTATTTTTTAAATAAGCGGCAAACAAATTCAGGTGCTAAAATTTATCTACAAATTATAGTAATGTGTACATAAAAGGATGTTTTTTCATGTGGTATGTTTTCATTGACAACAAAAACGCGATTTCAAAGAACGATATCGTGAAATATAGTGCATATTCTTGCTTTTCAAGATGGTAGCCAAAGGCCAATTTGTCTGACGCAATTCGAATCGTAATAAAACATTTTACAGTCGGATTTCGAAGGACTCATATAAAATAATATACTCTATTAGGCATATTTCTTCAATCAACAAGAAATTAGGCGAAAATAAATCTTCATCACAGATGGAGTGGTTGGTTTTTATAGACAGTGCCTCTTAAATGCGTCTGTTGCGAGAAAGGAAGATGTTGATAGGCAAGTAACTGAAGTGGAGCAACATCTGGCGGTAATTTCCCAGGAATATGGAACAGCTCAAAACCTTGCTCGACCAGAAAACGTATGCTCGTACTCAAAGACAAAATACCAAAACAAACATGAACATGATCACTGACCGTTTATCCAGTGCAAGGTTTCAGCGAAGACAAGAGACAAAGAATGTACTTGACTATATTAATGGTGGGGACGAGGCAGCGGTGCTTGGAGCTTGGGATTTTGTAACAGCCCATGCAAAAAAGGAGCTTAGGGATACCCTTATTAGTAAGTATAAAAGGGGAAAATACTTACAGGGGGTGATTAATCAAGACATGGAAGAATAAAAAATCATCAAAAGATTCTCTTATTCAAGCACTGGCTTTCAAGTATCAGAATTACCGTGGAAATTTAGTCTGATATGCAAAACACAGTCTTCAGTATTTGATCCTGATGCTGAAGTTTGGTTACCATGGAATATGAAGTGCTTGGGTGTAGATGGTAGAGCTGTCTCTTAGTCGAGTATCAGATGGCAAAATTGTTAAATTTGTAAAAGCATTAGATATAGGTTCTGTTAATCAAGTTCCAAATGTACCTGGGGTCACTAGGACCATCACAGGCCTTGTTTTCATGATTATTGATTTGCATCTACCACTGCCACATTTATTTCGGCAACTTATTTGGTTCAATGAAAATACTAACCATTTCATTTTCCAGTTCTGTGATGACGTTGCCCCTGAAACAGGCCAGCTAACAATGTCAATTGGTAGTTTGACATTGTGGAATTTCAGTACTTACTTCATTGTCTTCTTCGGAGACAGCACACAGACGAAATGCAGCTCCTTGAGTCTAGTGTTTTGACTGTGTGTGGGAAAGAATGCACAGTAGAATTTCAGCCAAGTGCTGATATGAGCTGGCAGGGTTGGGCCTGTAATGAGTAAAACCAGGCTGCTACACATCCTTCTCCCCATGCAAATGTACACAAAAATAATATGTGCATTTTAGGTGGTACTATTGGTCTGAATTCCCAAGACACATGGGCAACTTACACTGATGTTTTTCGTGCTGAGTATTTAAAAAAGCTACATAGTTACCTCGATTCTCTTCCAACTAACCTTAATCAAAATACTCGCCAGAAAATAGAGAGAGGAAAATTTGGAACAGATTTCAAACCCCACCAGTAATGTAGACGATTATTTTACGTCTTTTGATTGCTCTGAAGATAATGCATTGGACGATATTGCATCTGTCAGATACTCTTTTTCCTGGGCAGAGAAAGGTTTTAGATGATCAAGTACCAATTTATGTAAGGCTCTTGAAAGTCAGGCAGTAAGTGGATCAACCCCAAGGTGTAAGGATGTGGTCTGGCTTTATCTAGCATCCAAAATTGAGGAGCATTATAGGAATGAAGCTAAAAGGTTGAATAGGTTGCCAACTCGACTAATAGGTAGTCAAGCAGTGAGTCTTTCTAGACATGGCTATAGGCTTGTAGATTGTTTACAAACTGATGAAGAAAGCCCTTTAGAGAACATGAGGCGTTTGGCTCTTTCGAAGGCAGTTGAATTTTTGAGAAATGCCAGTGGTTTATTCAAAAAAATTAATTTTAGTTCTCCTGGAGAAGTAGATCAATTAACTGAATTCTGCCAGCTTTATTTCAACATTCTTGTTCTTTTCTTTCCTACAAGTGTAAATATTACTGTCTGGACAGTGGGATTTGTCATACCTTATCATGCCAGGAAACTGTATGAGCGATACAAAATTGGCTATGGTATATTATCACTTCAGGCCAAAGAATCGAAACATGCTGGCATCCAAGGTGATCTTTCTTTGACCAACAGGTCAAACAAAAGCGGCAAGTGGTGGCAAGTTATGCTCTCTACTTATGTGAGGTCATTCTATCTTCCTGAGCATCAACCAGCTCCTCCATCGTATATCTCACATTTTAAGTCGCGTACACCTCCAGACTGCGACACTCCTGGCTGTTGTGCTTGTGGAAGGACCAAGGATATTGTAGATAAGCAATGTTTAGTTTGTCGGGGTGCTAAACATGTCATAATTGAATGTGCTAGGCAGAAGAGGCTATCTGATGAAGTTATTTCTATTCTTAAGGCAATTGAATGCAATCAACGCTTTTCTGATCCTAATAGCTTAAACGTGCACATCAATCTAACCTATCGAGTACAAGGTCTTCTCAATTACTTTCAGCAACTCGGTTAAAAAGTTTGAATGTAGTACAACTGAAAGCAGCCCTAAGAGAAAAAGGTCTTCCTACCTCTGGTAACAAAGAGTTTTAGTTAGACGGTTAGAAGGCTTACTTTCAGCAAACTTGTAATTTGTAAATCAGTAGACAAGTTTGTGGACTGTTTCATTCTATAATATGCTGAGGGTCATTAGGATCATTCTGCCTAATAAAATGCAAAATGAACTTTGACGTTTCGAGCGAAGACCGTTTGTCTGAAGTTTGTTAGGTGTCTATATTAAAACCTTTGACTTGATTAAGCCAAACTGTGTTATTCGTAATTCAGTGTAGCTATCATCTGCAAGAAAAGATGATTGGCATATCTCCACTTCCTTCCTTACTTAATTATCACTCTTATTACCAATGTGCATTGCCAGTGTGGGTAGAGTGAATAAAATATACGGCAGTTAACTGTTGTGTAAAACTACCTGAAAAATACAATAACTTCGACATTTCGAGCGAAGGCCCTTCGTCTGTAAGTTAGTACTTTTATTACTAGTTTGTACAACCTGTCCTCTTTGTAAAAAAAAGGTGTGAAATAAATAATTGATTGATTGATGGTGTTTGCAGATGAAAGTTTCGAGCGAAAATTATACACATATTTTAAGACCTAACCAGGATCAGTTGTGAAAAATGCAACTATAGGCCTCCATAGAATCTCCTTAGCCTGAAAGATACCAATAAACTTAACTCTTTCTGAACGGCAGCGTCAAATATCAACCGCCAAAGCATGATGAGCGCTTGTATCTTTGGCGCCCCTCACCCAAAACGGACGAAAATACCACCAATCGATTCAGCAAACACACCTGTTCTTGGCTAATGGCAAACAAATCGCTAAACACATTGTTTTACAGATCTCCGTGAGTTTTAACACCTTTGTAATCTGATATCTATTATTATCGTAAACTAATTATATATTCAGTACCTTTGGTCGATTATAACTTCTGTTTTAAAAACCGTGTGATTTTCGCTAATACACTGTTTTATAGAGCTTTAAAACAGTACATACTGACCAACGTTCAAAGAAACACAATAAATATTGACAAAGTTACGGCGAAATTTGAAATGTAGCGTACGGGTCAAACCGGAATTTCAGACAAAAACAACCGGAAAAGGCCCAAACACAAACAAAGACTGTTGCTATGGTTTTTTAAGTGGCCGGAATGAATTCCCCAGGGTACAATACCCTATAAGATATTTTTGTCGGGACTGAAGCATGTGGGCAAACCATATATAGTCAAACAAGGCAAGTGCGTGCATGCTGGAAAATTCCCGATAAATAAAAAAAAATTCAAAATAAATATTTCTAGACTTAGTATCGAAGCGAAACCTTTGATAAGAAAGACACAGATAAAAAGCTACATTTTTCGACAATTAGAAGTCTCTGATAATATGGAGGAATAAAGAAGATATTAAAGATTGTTTAGTTGAACTGGAGTATGACTGGAGGTATGTTTGGGATTAAACCTTTAGTATTTTTGATTCTGTAATGTTTAGTCGGCAAAATAGCCCACTGTTAAAAAGCTTATTTTGTAAGGATTCCAATGGTGTTAATTTCATTGCCAGAGGGTGAATAGTTTGCAAAGGAAATCGTACTCAAAGTGCTCTTGCAACAACATAATTAAAATGCGACCGACCAGAAAGAGTTAACAATCTATAGGCTTTAAGGCAAGATGATGGGACCCTAAGACCTTATCATATTCTGCAATATCTACATTGACCTATAGGTTAGTGGCTATTTGAAGAGGTTTTCAATCATCTAATAACTAATAACTGGATGTAAAATTTTGGGAAATTATTTCATTCTTTGTTTAGGTTAGTATCCAACTATTTTCAAAAACCGCAAGCATGTTGTATTCATTACCCAAAATTAATTAGCTTTTATTGGATATGCAATGTGAACGTATGTTAATTCGCTAGCTATGATATAAACCAATGCGGCATGTTGATTTTCACCATGACTGCAGTTATGTGGGGAATTCCCAATGTGGCTCAACATTCTATTGTGCGGTTGTTAATGCAAATTGATAATCAAAGATTCAGAATGTTTAAAACTGTATCATTGCATCTATGAGGTGGTCTATTATTATAGGTCTGCAGCTGAGACAGTTATGCAGCCTCAAAACAGACTATAAAACATTTTAATCAAAATGTTAAAATTTAGTAAGAAAGTAAATTTTGGTTAAAGCCACTTAATAAAGAAGCACAAAATTGGTAATCTAGATCTCTATAATAAACCTCCTTTCATATGTGCAACTTAACCATTAAAGTGCATATGTCACAATTACCATTTTATTCTGAAAAATCGGCTGTGACGAGACAAATCGAATGATATATATCATTCCTTAAACGGATAAATACTTCCAGAGATATTTTGGCTCAAACATGCCAAAAAATACGTTTTTTCAAAACATGGCCGGGAGAAAAGAGGCTGAGTACGAATAGCCGCCATGACGTCAAATTGGGAAGTCGTGTTTTGTTTACATTGTAAAACAATATAAAATATAGTCATGTTGGAAGCGAAAAACTGCAGAAAGAATCAATTTTCTGGCATATACTTTGGAATTCGCCTTCAGAATTTTACGCAAAAGAAAGGTGAACATTGCCGTTCCCAGAATTTGGGCAAAATCTCTCATACTTTGTCAATTTTGAGATCGGAGTTGAAGGAACAGAGATCAGTATAGGAAGGGTATACTCCGCTTTGAAGCCATCAAGGAAGCCGTACAAAATAAAGTATTTATGGGAACCAGTTGGTAAGTTTTAAACAAGTAATTGTATTGTAACAAAGAATAGATAACTAGTGATCCAAGGATAGTGCAAAGTTTTAAAAGACAAATGCTATGCTACATGGTTTATAGTGCATACGTAATTGTTATGCATCCATGTTGTGTTGTGTTGATATTTGCATATTACGTATGTACACGAGCAATTTTTATTTGGCAATTATTCTTACCTTTACTATTTTTATTTGCCCTTGAAAATTGATGAAATGTGACAAGCTTTTGAAAAGCTAGCATGCCAGTTTTTCAACAAGTACACTTGTCAATGAAAAGCTTGTAATATTTCATCATTCGTAATATTTCATCATTCGTTAGGCTAAGCAAAACTAGAATGTATATAGAATGCATCATACATCATAGTTATATATACAGACGCATCCTCACCAAAATGCCAAACAACTGCCCCGTCAACAGAGATGTGTTCTATTAATATTGCATAACAAATGTCAAATTTCAAAATTATGCAGTTCATACTACACTCTACTACTCTAGTGACTCTACAAATTACACTCTACGAGTCTACAGACAGAGTATAGCAACTTCTCATATCTATAAAATTCGCCAGAAACAATACAGTAGCCGTATTAATGTGTATAAATTGTATGCAAGTCGACTTACCTTTGATCGCTGGTAAAATCCAATGCTGTATACTATAACTAACATATTCGCTATTTACGGTAAGGCCAAAGGGATCTCATCGGGTCTTGAATCTTGTATTTTTTTATATATAACCATAGCTACCAGGGGAGTTAGCACCCAATATTATATATAAAACGATTGTTATGATGTAGACGTTTAATACCACAACCCAAATGTTGTTCGTAAATCTAATTAAACACTGCACGAATACAACCGAATTGAGCTATAAGATAACTTGAAAGTGCTTAAAAAAGTTTCAACCCCAAAGTTTAACAGATACGGTATTAATAGAGAATCTTCGCAAACACCCCCCGGAAAGTTTACACTATGATCTATCTATCTATGTATGTATGTATCGCTAGTGTGAATTTTCGCCCCTCATCACAACACTGCAAAGTTATTCATGTATTTTATAGTATCTATAAATTCGAAGCAAGTCAGAACACAAGGTCACAGAGAAATATTACATTTAAAATGATAGTATCATGAGCTGATGAGAGGCCACACAAATGTGATGGGTAGCCCAAGGAATGACAACATGGCAGAGACAACAATTAATTACCATACATAACACATTTAATTGTTACTATATATTTTTATATATCCACCAGATGAACATCTCCTAGCATGAGGAGTGTTATGGGGCAAGGCATTTAATATATATTTATTTGGTTTCTGTGTAGTGTAATGTAGCAGGTCCATAGAAATCGTAGATACCTGTTATTTCTATGGGCAGGTCTCTTGCCACTATTCAATATCACATAAAGTGCAATGAAACTTGGCCACCCATGGTCAACTCTTCAATAAATGAAGTTATAATTCCATGTAACTTTCCACACAGCCACCTTCCTTTTATACAGCCTGTGTATATCTTATGAATATACACTGCATACATACCTAAGCCTCGCTGTGGCCTAGTTTGGTTTATGGAATGGCTGATTAAACTACTCAGAAAATCAGTGAAGCAAAAAACTGACCAAGTGTAGGCCTCGGCTTGTAGTGTAACACTAGTGACAGCTTTTGTTGAGCCAGGTTGGTAGGTTGAAATGTGGCTTCTTTAGTCCTGTTTATCAACTACATATACCTGGATAAAAATCAAGTATGACTAATTGTATGTATTTTTTAGATGGGCATTTGCCTTGAGATTAAGGAAAAATCTAATGATTCTAAAATGCTAAATACAACTAGTCAAATGAAAAACATAGAATGATGGTCATAATCATATTTATTGTTTTTGTGATTAATATGTTCGCCATACTCTTACAACTGAATTATGAAAACTTTTGAACCATTAATGGAGTATCCCTTGATCAGTAAGAAGGAAATTGGTTATATCAGTATGTTACAGTCACAAGTGGGTAGGAATAGGGTTGTGATTGGGGTCAAGATAAAAAATAAATATATTTATGCGCATAACAATATAATGAGCATTGGGCAGATTACTGATTAACCTTACATGAGGGTCCTGAAGGGGTAAAATGGGAGCTGGGATTTGCCTGCTTTTGGGCTGGGAAACCATTTCATGCACTGGAACTGGGATTCACCAACAACAAAAAAACAATAGAAAATGGGATTGGGATTTGAGCAAAACATAGGATGGAACTATGGAATTTGGTCAAAATTCAGGCTTAAAACTGGGATTAATTATAGGACCCCCCCCCCCTCCTTCAGGACCCTATTATATCGCTAATATGCCCTCTAAATATAAACAGTGATAATACAAATAACAGTGATACATATATCTTATTGAATGGTTTGGCATATAATACGGCTGGGTATTATGCAAGAAACAAGTAAAATACCCGGCCGTATTATATGCCAAAAAATCAGTATTTTTGTTCTCTTTAAACCGGTTTAACTGGTATAGAAGAGGAGAAATACGGATTTTACCATGCAATACGGCCTGGTATTTGTTCTGTTCTTGTGCCCTTATATGGAAGAATTACCTCAGTCATATAATAAAGGATAATTATTAGACAAGTAAATTAACAATTTATGTGATGTCTTATGAGTCTGAATTATCTTCATTGGAGCCTCATTTCTCTGTTCATCTTTGTGTTTATTTCCTACATAAGCATATAAATTATGTCAGTATTATTATAAATACCATTTATAAGCAATATATTGAACAATATCAAATGTAAGAATTGTTTGATAATTTACTATAATTTATAGACACTGAGAATGCAAGCGCAAGAAGTTTGTTTATAAACATGTTTAGAGATGCGAATATGAACGAATATGCCAGAAAATTTAATATTTCTGCAGTTTTTCGCTTCCAACATGACTATATTTTATATTGTTTTATAATGTAAACAAAACACAACTTCCAGATTTGATGTCATCGCGGCTATTCGTACTCAGCCTCTTCTCTCCCGGCCATGTTTTGAAAAACCTATTTTTTGGCATGTTTGAGCCAAAATATCTCTGGAAGTATTTATCCATTTAAATAATGATGTATATCATTCGAATTGTCTCGTCACGGCCGATATTTGAGAAAAAATGGTAATTGTGCACATACATATGCACTTTAATTAACCTGGAATGAACCCTACTTTGCTATTTTACTCTGTCTTAGGCCAGATAACCTTACTCGTCAATGGGTAAGCATTGTCTAATGGGTCAATGCTCAATTACAGCTAGTAATTAGTGAAGTAGAATACCCTTTAGTGCAAAGCAAACAATCATCTTGCCAGATTTTAATGTATAAACATTTGCAAGCCTTTTTGTAGGAGAGAAGACAATATCAGTAGCACATTCATAAACAGTTAGGTCATGTCCAGTGATAAATCATTGAATTGTACATTATAATGCATTTATAACACATAATGTAAATCAAAATCATAGTTATTGTATATATATTTCTTTAATATATTACATAATTATACACTGTAGCTTCTAGAATACTATTTATAGTGTAAGATTAACACACATAGTTTTTCTATAATAGTTTTTGTAATATAGAAAGTTTTATAGTAAGAATAATAGCTCAATTTATAATTTAAAAATTGTCAAACAATTCAATATAATGATGCGGTTCTTTCATGTAATTACCATGACAATAAATTTCATAATTTCTTTGTTTACCTGGCACTAAATGTTCAATTTGTTCTCTAGATAACACAACAATTCTATATATTTTAAAATAATATCAATAAATACACCCTTTTGATAATTATGCCACAAATACTTCCATGGCCTGGAAGCCCCATTTATTCCTGTAAATCAAGAGCAAATTGCCCCTGGCCAAGGCAGTATTTGTGACATAATTATTAAAAGGCTGTATTCAGAGGGAATACTGGTCTTATGGCACTAATATCATTTTTGTGCCACACAAATATTTGATAATCACTTCATACATAATGTTGAAGTTGCATACGGCAGCTGGTTGTAAATAGAGGACATAGAAAAGCATCCAATAGCTTGATTATTGAGGAAGAGAACCACATTATATGGTTGAAGGCAATTTTGGTAATTTGGTTAAATCATTTGGGCTATGTATATGGCTAGGAGGTGAGTAAGACATACTGCCCCATTAATTTCAGTGACATGAAAAAAACAATATTGCCTTGAGCTTCTCAGGGATCCTGACTGCATTCCATCGTTTCTCTATGCCAAAGATTCACACCATGAATTCAGCTGTAAAAATAGATACGCCAGCGACTGTGCACCGCCGCACGCAAGCTGCATGTGTGGATGCCGGATGTGCGAAAGATGCCGAAATATTTAAGGTGGTCTTCCACTCAAAATTTAAGAAGTTTAATTTTTGTGGTACCAATAGAAAGATAAAATATCACTGAGTCTAACTATGTTTTCAATTGACATGTTGTTGCCATGGTTACCATGTTGCAGACCACCAACTGAGAAAGTCTGCAACGTATTGTGCAAAAGATAAATTTAGAACCCATGGTCCTAAATTTTCCAAAAAAAGAACCCATGGTCCTAAATTTTCCAAAAAAAAGCTTAAAATGTTCAGCAAAGGCTGCTCTTTGTTCTGAACCACAAAAATGCTAATATATTTTGAGAAATGGAAATATATTTACTCTTCCCCATAAATGGATAATTTTGCCGAGGCTAACAACGACACGTCAATCAATAGCTATGTTATGAAACATTTGGTTATTTTTTTTTCGTTCAGAACATGAAGCAATATAAGGATAAGTGTTTGTGGAAGTTTCAAATGATTCCTACCAATATTTCTTGAGATATACTTTTCAGACTATTGCAGAAGGCCAATATACTGAATTGTGGCAAATCGAGTTACAAATGTTAAAATTGGAGTTTTAGAAAGAGGGACTGTACCATGAATTATTACTTCTCCTTCAGAACAGGTCTGGGTAAACTTTTCTCATGCTTAATATAATGTACGGATAATTCAAGGTCAGGTCAAGGTTAAAATCTGCGAAGGTCATTCAAGGTCAACACGAGGGGAAATGTATTTCTTCAGTGGAAGACCACGTTAAAGGCTCTTTTCCACTCATCGCAAAAACCAACTCGCAAGTTCGCTGCAAGTATGTTCATCCAAGCACAATGCTCGACAGTTTATTTTAATTAAATGCGAGAACTCGCAGCAAGTTTGCGAGTTGGTTTCTGCAATGAGTGGAAAAGAGCCTTTAGGGGGTTGCAGATTGGAGCCAATGAAAATACCAACTAACCAACACGCACGTCACAGCGACACAGCATTGCACCATTAGTACCATGGCACTGCATATCGTATTTCTTCTATTAAGCCCATTCTACTTAGCCCCCAGTCTGATTGATTAGTATGTTTCCCTTAATTACCTAATACGCAACCTGGCCCAAAAACTATTGAGAAATGCAAAATTGTTGTCAATCATAACATATATTTTAACACTTTTTTTTCTTATTTCCCATGCAGCACAGTCCCAAACAAACAACAAAACAGAAACTGTTAGTCAATATTAACGTTCCAATTCTTCTATTCTATCTACAACTCAGTTTACTTAACAATTTAGCCCATTTGTAAAAATCGTGAACGATGTACAAATCATCCAGATATACTCTTTAAAATCGCTGTTTTATTGCCAAAATTTGGGGTTTTCCCATCTAATTCCGGATTAAAAATTTCATGACACTTGCCAGGGGCTCGCGCATGCGCAATTGCACGTTAAAAAAGTGGGGACAAGATCATGCGCGAGTTCCACATCTGTTAATCTTTAATCTGTGCCCACTGTGCCTCAGTCTTCAAGTGACGTCCTCATCCGCCATTTTGGATTAGCGAAAAAGCCTGCACCACGCCGCCAAAATATACGCCAATATGCGCCACCAAATGTCAGAAGATAATTTCTTCCCGCCAAAGATCTTTGGCAGGTCAGGGATGAGATGACCAAATTTTACACACCCAGTGGGATAACATTGAAAAGCTAAAATTGGAACTGAAGCAGGAAGTTATTGAGTACTTTCATTATGTTAGCCTATTTAATATTCTTTTATATGCATATAAATTAGCCCTGTTTAATATTATATTGAGTTTCTGTTCAATAACAAACACAAAAACAAGGGCAAAAGGCTGATTGAAATGTACATAAAAGAATATTTCAATTGTCGCTATTAAATAATGAGACTGGTTCCTGCATGCATTTATCAATTTTAAGCCCCATATGGGTTGAAATGCCCTACTGCAAGTATAGTCCCACTAGGGCTTAAAATTGATAAAGGCATGCAAATTTATTATTTATATAACTGACATATTCTATAACATAGCTGTATCTTTGTTGCTTTTTCTATAATTTCTATTTCTGAGCCTGGAAATATCTTTCACTGTTAACTAGATAAAAAATATTTTAAAATTCACTCATTGCTGATGCTTGTTGTACCCAATAAATAGTGTTTATCATTTATGAAAACAAACCTTACTACATGTACAATGTTGGGCTTCATTCTAAAAAATGTACAAGAATCAAGATGGTCAGAATAGGATACAATATTTTGTTTTTTGTTTCTGAATTATAGCAATTCCCAGCAGACTTGCAATACGGAACAGCACATACACGGTGGTTAGACTATTGAATTTTAATAAAACACAAAAAATAGTCTTAAAATATAAAGTAAACAGACTTAAAATCAACAACAAGTCATCAACCAACGAGACAAGTTTTTGTCTTCGTCTCTGTAGCCATATATTTTAGTTGGTTGTTTAGTCATATTTACAACGTCAAGCGGGACATATCCACTAAATGTTATCATATACTGCAACAAAACCATCCTGGCTCACACACTAACAGAGTTAAATAAATAGAATTAGCGAAAAGTTACCATTTTTGCAGGGTTTTCATTCTGTGCACTTTCAAAACAAAGCAAAACGGAAGCGGAAGGTGAAGTTTGTTTATGATGTTTATCCGTGTTTGACTTCACAAAATAATTTATGCATGCTGATGTCAGAATTATAAGAAAGGTCTATTGTATTTTAGCAACAGGACCAAATTCAGCCTGTACTTGAAAACCATCCTTGTAATCAGCCCTAAGCTTATAAAGATGTAAGGTATGTTTACATGCTGTGATTTGTTGGGCCGATTTTGTAGGGTTTGCTGAAGGTTAATGACGAATATTTTCAGATGGTGATGTTAAATTAGAACATACGTTAAATCATAGACACAGGCTTCAAACAATTCGGTTTTCCTTCCCAATGGTACGTAATAAGGTTTAGACTACCCACTTTCTTGGACTTTCTTTCACCCACATGCTTCTATCTACTGTCAATCAACAAAATTTCCTACATGTCCAATATTGACGATCAGTATCAGATCGACAAATCAGTCTTACAGATGGTACGGATTGATCCACCGTTCGCAAATATCTTACAGATGGCGAAGTAATGTAATGAGATACGCCATACATTCCAAGATTTCACCCACTGGCGCTAATTAAATTGCCTAGATAATCGCAAATGTCAGATGATCCGATCTATCGGATCCATCGGACAAACATGTTTATGGTTTTTAATTTTACCAATGGCAAAAAATGCATGCTAAACAAGAATTAGACGTTTATGAAGTACTAAATACAGGCATACTCCAAACATAAGTCGTAAGCTTAAAACATGAATAGTAAATTATTTACTAAATATAAGCTTCATTCTTTAGAAACCTTGTCGTAGTTATACAGTCGCGCAAACTTAGAACATTAATGTTATTTAAATGCAAGCATATTCCTTCATTCTTTAGAAACCTTATCGCATTTACAGAGTCATGCAAACTTAGAACATGAATGTTATTAAATGCCAGCATATTCCTTTGTTCTTTAGAAATCTTACCATATTTACACAGTTACGCAAACTTAGAACATGAATGCGACTAAATCAATACCTGTGGCCTCCTTCGTTCTTCAGAAACCTTATCGCATTTCAACAGTTGCGCAAACTTAGCAAATGAATGTTACTAAATACAAATATATTCCTTCATTTAGAGACCTTATCGCACTTACACATGCCAAACATAAGTCATCAGCTTAGAACATGAATGTAAATTACTAAATACAACCTTATCATAGTTATACAGTCGCGCAAACTTAGAACATGAATGTTATTTAAATGCAAGCATATTCCTTTGTTCTTTAGAAACCTTACCGTATTTAAGTCATACAAACTTAGAACATGAATGTTATTAAATACAAGCATATTCCCTGTTCTGTAGAAACCTTGCCGTATTTACACAGTTACGCAAACTTAGAACATGAATGTTACTAAATACAACAATATTCCTCGTTCTTTAGAAACCTTACTGTATTACACAGTTATGCAAACGTAGAACATGAATGTTACTAAATACAAGAATATTCTTTGTTCTGTAGAAACCTTACCATATTTACACAGTTGTGCAAACTTAGAACATGAATGTTACTAAATACAAGCATATTCTTCGTTCATTAGAAACCTTACCGTATTTAAGTCACGCAAACTTAGACACAAATGTTATTATTAATACAAGCATATTCCTCATTCTTTAGACACCTTATCGTATTTACACAGTCACACAAATTTAGAACATGAATATTATTTAAATGCAAGCATATTCCTTCGTTCTTTAGAAACCTTGCAGTATTTGTCATGTAAACTTAGAACATGAATGTTACTAAATACAAGCATATTCCTCATTCTTTTGAAACCTTATTGCATTTATACAGTCGTGCAAACTTAGAACAGGAATGGTATTAAATACAAGCAATATTCCTCATCTTTAGAAACCTTACCTTATTTATATCACACAAACTTAGAACATGAATGTTACTAAATGCAAGCATATTCCTCGTTCTTTAGAAACCTTATTTCATTTATACAGTTTTTTTTATTCATTTAATTCCAAATATGCTTATATTACATTTTCTGAGCTATATTATTTTTTATCTATTATGTATTTGGAAGGAGGACTATAATAAACCCAAAAGGCTTTTGCGAGTTAAGTATCATTACGTATAGTTTCCAGATGACTAATTTTTTCAGAAATATTGAAAAATGGCAAAGTAAACAACTCAAATATGCTCTTGAAGTGAAAAATCTGATTCTCGTTGAGTTAAATACATTTTATGGTGCAGACTCTCGGCTGATAGGCACTAGAACAACAGAGAGTTGGTTGACAGGATATTTAAATGGCATTTGGTAGACAGGATACTTTGCCGACATTTGGTCGACAGGACATGTAACTGACATTCAGGCGACAGAACATTTAACCAACATTCGGTCAACAAGACATTTAACTCATTAAGGTGCAGTGTGCCCTGGTATGCCTTACATTTTTATTTTAGTTTGTCTAATGCCGGACTATTTTACGTGTCAAGGGGAGATCCATGCACTTTAACCGACATTTGGATGACAGTACATTTAACTGACATTCTGTCGACAGGACATTTAACTGACATTATATTATTCAGTCGACGGGGTATTTAACCGACATTTGGTTGACAACACACTTAACCGACAATAGGCCAAAAGTCCAGTGACAAACTTGCATGTAGACAATAACTGAGGTCTTCTTAATGAACACAATAACATTCTGTAATATTCATCTTTGGCAAAGAAATACAACAAGTTTACATAAATTTTGTAAAGTAAAAGTTACATGCAAGATTACAAATTGCTATAATATATAAAACCAAGAAAACAATCATGCATATCAGTTTCTGGTGCTTTATTTTACATACTCCTTCCTTGTATAAATAATATGCTTTCAGAAACTGTATTGGTCGACAGGACATGTAACCGACATTTGGTTGACAGGAAATGTAACTGACATTTGGTCGACAGGAAATGTAACTGACATTCGGTTGACAAGAAATGTAACCGACATTTGATTAATTAACAGGACATTTAACTGACATTCAGTCGACAAGACATGTAACTGACATTCAGTCAACAAACGGTTGGCTGACAGGACATTTAAATGGCATTTGGTAGACAGGATACTTTGCTGACATTTGGTCTACAGGACATTTAACCGACATTCGGTCAACAAGACATTTAACTCATTAAGGCACAGTGTGCCCTGGTATGCCTTACTTTTTTATTTTAGTTTGTCTAATGCCAGACTATTTTACTTGTCAAGGGGAGATCCATGCGCTTTAACTCATTAACTGGCAGACTGTTGCAACATTTCTACCCCTTTAACTGGCAAGCAATATGGCGAATTCTTCATTGAATTTGTGGGCAATCATAAAATTGGCAATATCTCAAAAACCTTTTATTAAAACTTTCTGATTTTTCGAATCAGACAAGAGTGATATATAATTGACCTAATATAGTTTAAATGAGCTTGCATTCGTAAATAGATAATTAATATTTTTGAGTGAGAATTTTTGGTTTGGGTAAATTTTATAGCACTAACATTTTGCACCTCATGACACCTAATATCTGAAGGGCAATATCTCCATAACCCTACATAAATGGCAAAAAAAAATTAAATTGCTGGGTTGGTACATATTTTTATTAAAACTAATTTTCATCTTTTAGGATATAAATTAGAAAATGATCAAAAATTAAAATAAATTCTCTTGAGCCTAGTCCAGGACCTCATGTTTACAACATAAAACGGAGAAGAGTAGGTTGTTGTTCACGGGTCAAAACATCTATAAGCCAAAACGCAGTGATTGTACCTCCTCGAAGTTTTAAATTCACACAAATATATTTGATAAAACAAATAGTACAAGAATTTATCTGTTTTAATATAAACAAAGGATGAAAAGAGTGAGAAAAGCGGGCATTTGGGTGTTTTTAAACCAGACGTCGACAACCGACATATTCAAACGCAATTTGCGGTGACAAAACAAAAAGCTGTTCATTTCTCTACTCAAAGCACTAAAAGTCATCCACAAAGTGAAAAATATCTTAACTTTACACCAGGTAAGAACTTTAGCTCAATTTTCTTGTGTTTCTGTTGAGAAAACAGCGATTTTTTTGTGCCCAAAAATGTTTGCGCATCTGTAGTCTACTCATAAGACAAGATAATGGCAGACAGCCGGCTTCTTTTTGAATTCTGGCTCAAAAAGCAAGCACGTTTTTCAGTTTGAAATAGGTCGTAAAAGAGAACAATCGTGTAAAAATACAATCTTCATACTCCAATGAAATGCACAATTTAATATTTAGGTGTTCTATATTGCTGTAAAATGATGAAATAAGGTCCTCAATATCTGGTTGCTTTTCAGACGGGAGTAAACACGTAGCTTGCATATTTTCGCGCGTGCACTTTTGAAACGATAAACACCTCAAAGGTATAGCTTTTAGTTGACAAAATAACGAAATATCCCGTGAGTATTATTAAAAGTCTTCTATTAAAACGATTTCATGATAAATTAGTGAACATTGGGTCCGAAATAGCTGCTAAATACCGATTTTGGAAAGGGCATCAATTTCATTGCTTCCTGCAAAGGAAGCCATTGCAGCGAGGAACCTGCATTTTGCAAACAGGTGTCCTGACGTATTTTACATCTTTCTCTTCAAGTGCTCAATGTGTAGTTCTTAGAAAACGAGTTTGCACTAATTTTATGATGAGCTTTATCGATTTAAAGTTTTATGGGGATATAAAAATCCATAAAAAAGCATTTTAGAAGCTTTTGAAATCGGCTGTCAAGTTTTTGAGAATTCGCACGCGGCAGACACCCGCATTAATTCAATACACTGGTTTTAAGCCACAATATCTCTGAAATTAGTGGTTCGTTTTAAGACGAAATTTACAAAAATAGATGGAACGGTAATTGTGGATCATTCTACTTAGTTTTAATGTGATTTTACTAGGAGTATTCATGCCAAAAAGACGACATGCGCACATAGTAGGTAAAATGTGTAGTGGTTTGTAAAATGCTGTCGAATTTTGGGAGTTTTTTCAAAACTTTTCTATTCAAAAACAGGCTCAAAAAAGATCGTATCTACTCACTCATGTTTGGTGTTCGTGTTCCTTGTGATTTCCGACTATTATTTTCCATAAAATTTACAAAATACCCATGTTTTCGGCTCAAAATCTCGCGAATGGATTTCGACAAGAACTTGACCAAAAACGTCGAGACATTCCCTTTCGTTTTGGACCAAATTTTCTGTGTTGAACTCTTGAAAATCCTCTTCTTTTTTGCCCTTAAAACTTGCTGTAAATTCCCTTCTTGTAACATATAGCCATTGCGTAAAGGTTTTGTAAAAAAATAGAATTTTAAACTTGAAAATCTTTGCGAGTTTTCAATCAATTTCCTCGCCCAATGTGTCGTGGGAAAGCTCGTGTTTCGCGTTCTATATTCGTATTGGTTGCTAGGCAACCTGTCAAACACGTGCTTGGCAATCGTGCCCGGAAGTTGACAAGCCAATCTAGGGCGCATCCGGGCGCATTGCCAGTTACCCCCTTGCCAATTCCAGGGCGCATCCGGGCGCATTGCCAGTTAATGGGTTAACCAACATTTGGTCGACAGTACATTAACTGACATTCTGTCGACAGGATATTTAATTGACATTATTCAGTCAACCGGGTATTTCACCAACATTTGGTCGACAGTACATTTAACTGACATTCTGTCGACAGGATATTTAATTGACATTATTCAGTCGACCGGGTATTTAACCGACATTTGGTCGACAGTACATTTAACTGACATTCTGTCAACAGGACATTTAATTGATATTATTCGGTCCACAGGGCATTTAACCGACATTTGGTTGACAGCACATTTAACTCATATTAGGCCAAAAGTCCAGTGACAAACTTGCATGTAGACAATAATCGATGTCTCCTTAATGAACACAATTAATAACAATAATAGTCTTTAATATTCATCTTTGGCAAATAAATACAATGAGCTTACATAAGTTATTTAAAGTAAACATTATATACAAGATTACAAATTGCTATAATATATAAAACCAAGAAAATAAACTTACACATCATTTTCTGGAGCTTCATTTTACATACTCCTTCCTTGTATATTAAATGATATGCTTTCACAGGCTATATTGAATCAAATTGTTTGCATTCACTGATCATGCACATAATTCTATTGGCAATTCTCCGTATTAATACATTTATTAACTATGAATGTGAACTTAAATAAGGCCAAAATAAGATAATAACTGACAATAATTATAACGCTAAGAACCATCATACAGGCATTCATCCAACATTGAACCTGAAGTCCTAGGATGAAGAAGGGCTCAGTTTAAATCATGAAATAATGAATGAACACAAAGATTATACGAAATAAGAATCTGTACGACAAGCCATACAAGCATACAAACGTTTCTTACCGTCGCGTCTGGTCTTTTAAGCCTTTTAAACTTCCCCTCTTTGCCAACCAACCTAGCCTTTCTTCATATATTCGCCCATATTGAAGTGTTTGTGATTTCTTGCCTTCGAAAATGGCACATTATTTCTTTTCATGGGACAAAAATAAAAAAACAAAAAACATACAAACTTCAATAACACCTTTGCCTTGAATTTGAACCAAAAATAAAAACAAGATAAGCTTCAACCAAAGATCCTATTGAAGCCGAAGTTGGTGCATTTTTACAACTTCTATTGAAATACGCCATTTCGCTCAAAAGCCTCCATGGCGTAACCATGGCAATATTGGTATCAAATTGATCCTCGAGAGACCCTCTATCTTCCTAGTACCCCCTTATCACCCTTAAGGAAAACCCGTGCAAGGAAAAGATTAAGGAATCTGAGGAATTTTTCACTCGTCAAATTTGTTCCCAAGCTCCCGAAATCACCGCGCGGTAGGGAAAAAAATTGGGACATTCAAAAGTGCAATTTCGTGTGCAAAAATGCCAGGCGTGCAAGATCATTAAACATGGGCTCAGTATGAGCATCGTATACTGCCTTATTTATAATCCTAACAACACGCTTCTGTAATAACACAGTACGTCTTAGATTTGATGGATACGTTGATCCCCAGACTAAAATACAATATTGCATGTATGGATAAACAAGAGAATAATATAGTGTTAACAATGTTGATTTAGAGAGGTAAAAACTAGCCTTTTTAATAATGCCTATCGATTTAGACATTTTTCAAGAGAGATGCTCATCCAAGATTACTCCGAGAAAACTAACCTCATTAGTTAAGGAAATTTGATGACTACCAAATTTTATCAACATTACATGATTTTTGTTTCGGTCTAAAAATCATGAACTTAGTTTTTTTTAAATTAATTGATAATCTATTAGCAGCAAACCAATCAGATAGTTTAAGTAACTCATGATTGACTTGATCAATTAGAAATGACAGGTTTTTATGTGAGTGGAATAAATTTGTATCATCATCAAATATCTGAAGCATTACAAATATCATTGATATATAGTAAAAAGAGTAAGGGACCAAGTATTGATCCCTGCGGTACACCACAATTGATTGGTATTTTTTGTGAACTTATGCCATTATATACAACAAATTGTTGCCTTTCATTAAAATAACTTTTAAACCAGTCTAGAGGAACACCCCGAATGCCATAATGTTGAAGTTTATCAAACAAAATACAATGATCAATAGTGTCAAATGCCTTGGATAGATCCAAAAAAATACCAACTGTGAACTCCTTTATATCAATTCCTGAAGAAAGTTTGTTATATAGATCCAATAAGGCTAAAGAAGTCGAATGATCCTTTCTAAATCCATGTTGATTTTCAGTAAGAATACCGAGTCTATCCACATAGCTTATCAAACGATTGTAAACAACTCTTTCAAAGACCTTAGAGAAAATTGGAAGGACTGAAACTGGTCTGTAGTTTGACATAAGTCTACGATCGCCTGGTTTAAATACAGGTAATACTCTCACAATTTTTAAAAAATCAGGAAAAATGCCAGACGATATAGACGATATTGATAATTTCATTCAAGATATTCCAAGTTTTTTTACAATTTGACTTATTACGCTCAATTGCTGCTCATAATATAAACGCTTGGCTAATCGTAAAGAATGATTTAATTTATTTCTATACCTTTTGTACTTAGTTTCCATGGCAATATTTGGAGAGCTCAAATATCGCTTTTAAACGATTTTTTTTCTTAATTGAATATAAAGGCCCTTAGAAAGCCAGGGTTTACTAATCTTGGACCTCCCACTTTTAATTTTCTTAAGAGGAAAACAATTGATATATGTTTTACTAAATTCGTTAAAAAACTAGAATAGGCCTTAACTGGATCGCTCATATCATCAAGATCAAACCAATTGATTTGAGAAAGACAATTAGGAAATTCGGTAACATTTTTTGAACTTTTATCGTGATATAAGAAGTATGATGCTTCATCATTTCCCTCAAATTTCTTATTAAATATACTAAAAATAGGTAAATGATCAGATATATCTGAAAGAAGCAAGCCACTAAAAGCATAATTATTCAGATTGTTTGTAAATGTATTGTCAATCAAAGTGGCTGAATGCCAAGTAATTCTAGTTGGAAGTGCATATTTGCATACATTATGTCGAGGAATTCGCTTGTAAGTTGATGCAATTGCTCATTGAGCAAGTTTAAATTAAAGTCACCCATTATATAACAATACTTATTTTCTTTCTAAATTTTCCCAATTAATATGTTTAAGTTAGCAATAAAGTCGGCTACATTTTGACTAGACGGTCGAATAAATCACACCAGCTATATAATTCTTCCCTTTAGGATTATCAATTTCAACAAACAACAAATCAGCGAGTTTTTTATCATTGAAACGCAGGTCATCACGAATTCTATATTCAAATTCACAAGCAATATACAGACCGACTCCGCCTCCGGTTTTATCAAACCGATAATTGTGCACAAAAGAATATCCATCCATGTCAACATGGTGAGTTAAATCCTGGAGCCATGTTTCAGAAATGGCTATATCGGAAAACTTATTATTTATAGTCGCAAGTAAATTCTGGAGCTGAGACAAGTTACAACCCAAACTTCGAATATTTAAATGCATGAAAGATAAGCAAGAATCACTTTGACTTTCATTGTTTCTCTGCAACATGCTATTTACACTGCTCTCAGTATAAAAATCACAATTTAAATCATTAAAAAAATTAGAATCCGGGTCTAAGTTACTTGTTAAGGTCGAGGTATATTGTTGATTGCAATGAAGTGGATTTAGCTTCAAAGCTACCATGTGACAATTCGTACATGTCTAGTTCAAAACTATCATTATCGAGACTACCAAAAGGAAGATCCTCGAGCCCATTGTAAATATCAGAAGCCATTAGAATAAAAATAATTACTTAGCTTTAAGAACACGAATGCTCATAATTAATCTTGAATTTAATTCAGCAGGAACTTGCTTCTAAAATCCCCAAATTCCAGCATAGTGTCAAACACAAAACTGGGAGATAATTGACTTTCGTCTTTCTTTAAATACACCTTTCCATTTCTTGTCCAAATGAACTTGAAGTTATACTGGCTTCGAAATTACTTTGCTTCGGAAAAAATGACTCTGCTTTGAACCGTTAAGCTATCATTAACATAAATATGATTCGATACGTCCAAGCCAAGATCACTGGTAGATTTCGCCTCTTTTTGTAAATCTCATCACATAGATCGTGCCGAGTAAATTTTGCAATAATCTTTGGAATAAACCCTCTTGTAGAAGGCAAGCGATGGCTGACAACATAGATTCATCAAATCACATTCAGGGGCAGCAAGGCGGTGACTTTAAGAACAATAGCATTAGTATTTTCACCTGCAATAACAGGAATTCCACTAATTTCAAGCGTGTCTCTATGGGACAATTACTAAATACACTATATATACCGTACTCCAAAAAAATATTTTCCATGATGTACTCTATATTACGATATATATTTATAATATTATACTATATTACATAGATATGTGTTATAGTTTGACTTCAGATAATAGATATATTTTCATTTCCTTTTTTAATTTCTTTTTTGTACATGAATCTCTTATTATTACTGGTAATCTGTTCCATATTTCTGTCCCTTTATTTTTTATTGAAAACTTTCCATAATTTGTTCTAACGTCTTTTTTGTGCATCAAATTTGAGCTCTGTGTATTATGCTTGTGAACTTTGTTATTCAAGGTGAAATAGTTGTCAAAAAGGAAGGTAAATTTCCTTTTGTTTAGTCATACATAAAAAGGCTAATGCATAGGTTATTAAGTTGAGTAAGATTTAAGCGGAGCTGATTTTGCATTATATGAACTAAATGTAATAATCCTGACTGCATGTTTTTGTATTTTTAGAATTTTTTTTAGTTTTGAAGAATAGTTATTTGCCCAAACTATAATACCATAATATAGATAAGAGTAAATAAGTGTGTTATAATAATATAGATAAGAGTAAATAAGTGTGTTATATAATGTCGTTAATGTGTCCATTTTCAGAAAGTAACGTGTTTTGTTGAGTATGCCAGTCGTCTTAGCAATTTTGTTAGCTACATAATTTATGTGATCATTCCAAGTTAAGTGTTGGTCAATTATCATTCCTAGAAATTTCGTTTTTGTAACATGAGCAAGTTGATAGTTTTCGATTGTTATTTTTATGTCATGTTTAATTTGCTTTTTCTTTGATTTAAATACTATATAGTTCGTCTTTTTATATTGAGTGTTAGTTGATTGTCTTTAAACCATTGAGATATTTTTTTAAGTTCATCATTTACAACTAATTCTAGTTGTTCAATATTTTTCCCAGAGTAGAAAAGATTTGTGTCATCTGCAAAAACTATGAATGATGTCAAATTACTTGAGTTAAATATATCATTTATATATAATACAAATAATAGTGGTCCTAAAACAGATCCTTGTGGAACCCCACATTTAATTTTTTCGATAATACTTTATTGAACTTTACAATTTGTTCTCGATTTGTTAAATAGCTTTGAAACCATTTGTAAGGTATGCCCCTTATACCATAAGATTCTAATCTTTGTAGTAGGATTTTATGATTTACAGTGTCAAATGCTTTTGACAAGTCCAAAAATATTCCTATTGTAAATTCATTGTTTTCAATTGCTCTTTTGATTTTTTCAGTTAAGTGAATAATTGCCATCATGGTTGATCGATTACTTCTAAATTCATATTGATTATTATGTAAAAGATGATTTTTTCAATGTAATTAATAATCCATTTGTACATTAGTTTTTCTAGGATATTTGAAAAACAAGGAATAACCGATATTGGTCGATAGTTATTGAATGCTTCATTATTGCCAGTTTTAAAGATGGGTGTAATCAGAGATATCTTAAATTGCACAAACTTAGAACATGAATGTTATTAAATACAAGCATATTCCCTGTTCCTTAGAAACCTTACCGTATTTACTCAGTTACACAAACTTAGAACATGAATGTTACTAAATGCAAGCATATTCCTCGTTCTTTATTTCTTTAATTTGCCTTGTAAATTTATAACAGAATGGCAGGGAGTCCGCAACGGCGTATAAGCCAATTACTGCGGGCCCTGTTATAGTTAAGTTAAAACATCAATTTACAATTAGTTACAACAATACACATACTTAAACAACTAAAACAGTACAACGGTTCCTACATACAGCACAATAATGACGTTGTGAGACTACGAACAGAATTACACTTAGGACATATAGTTTTATAACTACGAGGATCATCAACATTATAACACGAGTACAAAGACAAAACGTAGTGAAGGTTGAATGCTTACTAGTTCATGAGTTAGTTTATAAAAGAGTACCATATCTACATATTCATGCCAATAGCAGATCGGTAAGAGGCCCAAGGTTTGAAGTCTGGTGGCATAGTCAACAGTAGAGGAGAATGGAAGACCAAGGATATATTTTGTTACTCTTCTCTGTGTCCGTTCAAGGTGCCGTATTAGTTTGATGGATTGTGGTGTCCATATTTGAGTAGCATATCCCAGGTGTGGTCGAACTAACGCTAGATACAACGTGCGTCTTACTTCCTGGTTGCGGATATATGTGGTGAATCTTCTTATGTAGCCTAATAGCTTGTTCGCTTTTGCTGACTGCTCGTTTACTTGTCTGTTCCATGTCATGTTTTTGTCCACAAAAACGCCAAGATCCTCGCTCACATTCAGTCTCTACTAAGTGTACATTGTTCAGTTTGTAGGTGAATGTTATTGGTGTTATCTTTCTTGTGATACGTTGTGCCTTGCATTTCGTTTCATTGAATTTGAGACCAGACTCTTGCTGCTGGAGATCACTTTGAAGTTGTTGACTGTCTTCGATGGTTTTGATGTTTTGAAACAGTTTTGTGTCATCAGCAAACATAGAAACCTTATTGCATTTATACAGTTGCACAAACTTAGAACATGAATGTTACTAAATACAAGAATATTCTTCGTTCTTTAGAAACCTTACCGTGTCACGCTTGGCATAAAATGCGGCGAAATCGGCCAAGTTCGCCTATCATTTCTTTCAGCATTTTTGCCCATGGGAGTATGAAAATTTTCAAGATGGTGGCAATTAGGAGTGGAATGCAAAAAGTATTCGTGCAGATTTTTCATCTTGTGTGTAGGAAAATGTTATCGATAATCACAAAAAACAAATTTGTACTGATGGACCAAGGAAGGAAACAAATTTTAGTGTGGAAATGACGTTTAGAACACACGAATGGCAAAGGCAAACTGCAAATATGTACTGCAAGACAGGGGCGGATCTAGGAATTTTCGTACGTGAGTCAAAAAGTCTGAAATGTTATCTTGGGCGTGGTCTTGATTTTCGATCGGCAAAAAAGACCCCCCGTGACACGATCGTTCGCGGTATTTAATTTCGCGATAGACAAAACTTCGAAGGAATTTTAAAAAAGCCGTTTCGCCCTATATCAGGGCTCATCAGCATGCCTAGGAAACACAAATTGCAATATATCAACAGTATATAGAGCAAAGTGGTGATTCCGACATGGACAGCCTTTAGACGGCTGTTCAAAGAGCAGACTGGTTTTAAGGCGCCAGAGACTCGCCTAGAAGGAGTTTGGTTAGAAAGGGTTGATTGTAAGGGACATTTCATGGACATGAAATTGCTCAATTTTCATGCCATCCCAGTCAATATGCACACACACACACACACACAAACATACAGGGATGAAAGGAGGTGATTAGATATAAATAACTATTAAAATAAGGACAATTTATCTTTCAAAGAGCAGACTGGTTTTAAGGCGCCAGAGACTCGCCTAGAGGAGTTTGATTAGAAAGGGTTGACTATATGGGACATTTCATGGACATGAAATTGCTCAATTTTCATGCCATCCCAGTCAATATGCACACACAAACATACAGGGATGAAAGGAGGTGATTAGATATAAATAACTAAAATAAGGACAATTTATCTTTCAAAGAGCAGACTGGTTTTAAGGCGCCAGAGACTCGCCTAGAAGGAGTTTGGTTAGAAAAGGTTGACTGTATGGGACATTTCATGGACATGAAATTGCTCAATTTTCATGCCATCCCAGTCAATATGCACACACACAAACATACACATACAGGGATGAAAGTAGATTATTAAAGTTATTAAGAACAAATTAAAAAGACATGTTAGCCAGGTTTTATAATTAGTAGACAACATTTAATAATACTTTTAGAAATATTTTGTTAATTGCAAAAGGTTAAGAAAGAATGAAAGATGTCATAGTATCACCGTGTTTTATTATGTTTATGTTGCGTTGTGCCCAGTTACTGCATACTGTACACTTTGTGTTTACTGTACGCGTTGTGCCCAGTTTATACTGTACACTTATAGTGTTTGACGGTTATGACGTCAACATCAAGGTAGACAAGCTACTGTATTTGCCTTTGGTCTACTATACTGTACACTTATAGTGTTTGACGGTTATGACGTCAACATCAAGGTAGACAAGCTACTGTATTTGCCTTTGGTCTACTACTATTTGCCCTACCAATTTTCGGAGCAACATTATGTTTTATTACTTTTATAGTTTTGAGTTACACATAAGCTCACGGCAAAGATAACCACAGTATGCAATATTTTGTTGCATTGCAAAATGTAAGAAAGATAGAATTATGTAACAATGGCACAATATATTACAGTGTGCAGCAAGTTAAGAAAGCATATAATGCTCACAATATAACGGTAATGATACTGACATACTGTGTATTACGGAAATACGATAACAGAAATACTACAGAGGATTCCGTGTTACGCTGTGTTAGATAGAGATACATGTAGATATGAATTGAGTTGAATATAACTACGAGTTTAGGCAAATGCTTAGATAGACTAAAATAGTGCTAACAAACAGAACTACACTCTTAACTAAATTTCAACCTTGTGTTTCCAACGGAAAACTTATCTATAACTTTTCCGATATCTGGAACAATCTCCTGGTGAATCTTCATCAAAGCGAGACCATTCAGGCGTTCTTCAACCATGGTACTGCGCTTGTAGTCTTTGAGTATTCTAAGGGCAGAAATGGACCGTTCACATTCACAAGAAGTGATGGGAAGAGTTCCTAGAATTCGAAGTAAAACTTTAATATTCTCAAAACCATCAAAACTGATAGCTTTCAACGTCAATACAATATTAGACGGGAGAGGTCCCTCAAACGTCTCCCAATAGGTGTTCCACAACGAAAGCTCAGCATCTAAAGCTAAGGGGTTGGGTAGATCATCACTGTAAAAAGCAGAAACGGTCTTAAACTCCTCTTTCCAATCAATTCCTTGTTAATTAAAGACATCATCTTTGTGGGCACAATACTTAATCCTTTATAGACATTAACACTATCAATGTCAAAACGTGTCTGTAAAGATAAATTAAAATGGTCAATCAAAGGAATGGTAATAGTACGTTTATAATATTCTGAAATAGACGTAAAAGGGTGATTAGCTCTCTTAGTCTGTCTGCCCACAGTCCTTGGCTTTGACTCATCAATGTCAAGCTCATTTGCTAAAGTAAGAGCTTCTTGATACCAGGAATCATGATAGGTATCTACAGAATCCCTCATTAGAATCATGTTGTCTTTCAAGCTGTTAATTAAATGAATGCCATCCATGATGTCTAGGCTCTTCCCTTGCAACAATTGTGTGACAGCAAGAGTTGCATCTAGTACATGTCTGGTTATAATAAATACTACAATAAAATCAAAAGTAGAAATATGTTTAAAGTGAGATAGAGCATCACTGGAAAGAGAGGGGTTATACTCACCCTCTGCATTATCAACCATATCTTCAAATAAACGATATAAAGGGATAAAAGCTCTGAAAAGTATCCATACCCTGAATACGTTCAACCCACCTGGTTCTACAAACATCAGCTAGCTTGGTCTTCTTTGTATCTGATGCAGAACAATGGGTTTTAATACTTTCCTCAAAAGGCATGTTACGTGTTTGAGAAATATTAATAAAGTGAGAAACCTCATTAACATGCTTCAGCATGTTTTTCACTTCAACAATGGCTAACGAATCACAAACAGATAAATTTAATCTATGGCTATAGCAGTGAGTGTAAAGGGCTTTACTGTTTAGCCTTAAAATATGTGCAGATAACCCATTTATGTGCCCAGCCACTGCACCAGCACCATCATACCCTTGACCACGACAATCTTCAATAGACAAGGTTAAATCTTTAAGCGCATCTAGAATTAATTTCGCAAGTTGGGCACCACTCAACCCCACTTGCAGTGCAAAATGCAATGAAATCTTCTCTGATATTCATGTCACTATCAACAAAACGTAATACAAGGGACATTTGCTCCTTGCGAGAAGTGTCTGAAGCCTCATCAGCAATAATACAAAAAAACTTACTTTTCTTTATATCGTTGATGATCTGCTCACTAATAACCTGGCCACAACATTCAATTATCTTATTCTGGCTGGTCTTAGAGATATAGCTTTGGTTCTTTCCACAAGTCTTTAAATGCTCTTCTAAGACTTTATCTCCAGCCCGAACTCTAAAATTGAGAGACTCCACAAAATTGCCCACTCCCCCCGTAGAGTAATTACCCACTTCTGGATGGTACTTGGCATCATCACGATGCCCACGAAGTGGCAAACCAAGACGCCACAAAAAACCACAGAGTCAACAATGGGAGTTAGTTTTTTCCTATTATCCTCAATTTCCTTTTTGAGGTTGGCATCTATCATAACCTCAATAGGCTGTGCTGCTCCTGACATTTGCAAAAGTAAAGAAGTTAAAATTGGGAAAGTACAAGCATGCAGGCCCATTTCTCCTGTACCATGCCCAGCATGGCGTTTCAAATTTTGTGCGGTATCGTTCCAGCGAGAAAGTGGTTGAGAAAATAATTTCTGGATTTTCCTAGCCTTACCCGGAAAACGATCTCCAAAAGTACACACGACAAACAGTATGCACCATCTTCAGAGGGTGAATAACAAAGCCAGGGATATAATTTTAACCAATCATACCTAAAACTTCTACCATTAGTCCTGGGAAAAGAGTGCTGTTTATCAGGTTTATAAACATTTTTAATTAAATTACAAATTTGAGATGTATCCATACCTTTAACCTTGTCTCTAAAGAATGCAACATCAAAATTATTAGTTAAATCATGTTTCACCTCTTCAATTTTAACCTTACTAGTTGATTGAAGAGAAGTAGTTGAGGTGCTAGGTGTTGAGTCCCCAGCTAACTTATGAGCAGCAAGTCTTTTGGAAGAAGAAAAAGTCTCATTATTGGCTTTCTTTGAACATGTTGGATCTATAATATTAACCTTTGTCTTTGACACTATACCGGTAGTAAAAATTAGAAATTGTAGAAACTTTTGCTTCTTAGTTATTCTGCCAGATGCCTGTGAATTAACTGCCGGCTTTCGTTTCTCCTGGTGTTGATGAAAAGAAGAGGTACAAAGTGGTTAGGTTTAAAGGTTTCTCCGGGTTTAATATTACCTTCATAACAAAATAGAACATGAAGATCATCTACACCTTTCTTAACATGTTGACGTGGCTCAACTAGGCGGTTAAATAGCAGTTTATACCTTAATTCACCACAATCTGGGTAGTAGGAAAAAATATTTCTACTTAAAACAGAAGAGAGACCTAAAATACAAAGAAATGATGACCATTTTGTATCTGTACAATTTAAAATGGCCTCCTGTTTTACCAAGTCATCCTTGGTCAAACCTGTGTCAAGGCATGCGAGAGAGACAGACAAAGGTAAAAGATTATTAATACTTTTACCAAAGCATTCATTATGATCATTCACAGCCGACAAAAAGCATGGGTGTTGAGAATAAAAATTAGCATTAATGAAAAGCTCAAGTGAGGTTAACATTCTCAAATCATTCACAAACTTGTTGCTGCCTACCAGTGCCAATGATGCAGAGCTATATAAGCAATTGCCAGAAATTTCAGATCTATACAAAATAAAGATATTTACTATTAATATAGTTAATATAGTTCATCCGATCAGAACTATAAATCATTAATACACCAGGCCATGTCACAGAATAAATCTTTATTCTATGGCCATGTGGACCATGTGGTGACAACAAATAAAACAACATGCAGGGCCAGCTAGCAGCTATGAACACGGTTCATATATATAGTATTATTTTACACGCAACAAAGCTTTAATACATACTTTATATAGAAAATAGAAATAAATGTCTTGATTGAAGACGACGCGACGACAGAGTATAAACAATATGCTAATATCATTAATATATCAATAGGATTAAAATATGAATGCATAAGTAACCTTTATTTGACAAAGAAACACACGCAACATTATGCAAATGTTAGGAATATATCTTTACCTTATTGCCGTACAACACTTTCGTCTGCCATCAATTGTTCCTTCACGTGCATGCTGCGGATAAACTTCTCAGCACCGAAATTTCTAGCGAGGCTAGAATTTGTGCTGTTTATCGCATCCAATAGATGAGCCGCAGACATCGTTGTTATGCTATTCAAAGCGTCGATTCGCTTGATCAGATGCCCGTAAATCTCGTTAAGACTTTCGAGATCGTTCTTCCGAAATCCTGCGATGATATTCTCGCGCATTGTCGATACACTGTATTATAATCGCTTGAAAATTGAAGCTAGCAATACAGAATATCGAGCAGAAGGCTAGTCAGCTCGAAACCTGACGTATTTATACCCCACGCTGCGACTGGTCAAAAATTGCGTCATGACCGGTCAAAAAATCTAGCCATGGATAAGGATGGATAATTTTTTTTGAATCATCCAATCGAATGCTCGCATTCGAGCTCCTGAACTGCACAAACCGGTCAGGCCGCCCCACAGATCGGTCAAAATGGCGAATCTCCATGGAGATGACCCCAAATAGGCATATTGACCAATCAGATTGCTAGAATTTGACCGGAGACCGGTCAAAACTCATGGGTAAGACAGCTGATCGGTCATTGGATTGGATTGCTTTACCAAAACTGCGCCACTGAACGAATTTAATTAACTGGACTAGAATTCCAATATTAATAACTATTATATTTATATATGCCGCTGCACGAAAGGTATTTAACTGGATTAACTTAGAATATTAATTATCTGCGCAATTTTTACATGAGTCGCGTGACCGGTTTGACCACCCCTAGATCCGCCCCTGCTGCAAGATATATATGGACAACAAATATGTAGTGTACAAAATATATTATATAAAGATAATATGAACGTTATTGTATTTAATCTTAAGCACAGTTCCAACTGTCATTTTAACTAAAGACTTAAGGTTATCTCACATAAAATGCCAGTAATATGGCTGATAAACCAAGTCAAACATGCAGTCAAAAGTGGTGTATTTAGAGGAAGTTATTTAAGACTGCGAGTATGTGACAGGCAGGTTCCTTGCAAATTGTTTGAAGTTAATGTTGATTTGTAAATGAATAAACTATTTTATTGATTTTCTGTAATTTATTGTAGTTTTTTTACACCAGGCTGTTTAGCAACACATAAAAGAACACACACAGGAGAAAAAACTTGAATGTGATGATTGCAAAGATGTTCCCATGATATAAAAAGACACACACACACGAGAAAAAGCTTATGAATGTTCTTGTACAAAAATTATTAAACCAAACAATTTACAACACATTTTGCCATGGAATATAGTTAGGCAGTATAAAGGTTACAGGTACATATTTTCAATTCATTGCAGCACTCACTTGTAGTTGGCAATAATAGACAATGTTAAAATTGCACTCAAACATATATACACATTAGTCCCACTGTAGTAATTAGGCATAATCCAACTTCAATAACACATCTCACAATATTCTTCCCTGGATGTGTAAATCTGACTTCCATCTAGACAAAAATAGTACACTGAAACCAATGTAGTTTCATACACACATTATTGTTTATGATAATCTCACACCCATGATTGGGTAAACCAGGGCGGAATAAAACACGGGCGGTGAAACGCCAATATAATCGCGCAAACTACATGTGATGCATCAAAGGCCTGGCACGAGCGCGCATTTCTTAAAAAATGTAAAGAAAGCTAATTCAAAATGTTGCAGGAAAATTTAAAGTCATCGAGTGAGAGATTGCAAGATTTAAATAGTAAGTGATTATTTATTCCAAATTATAATAACAAATAAATATTATTGAGTTCAGCTGCTTGTAATATGTCGGTATCTTTTACTGTTAAAGTGCTTATGAACGCAAAATGGGTTTTTATTGATTCGGATAAGGCGTGAAAAGTTAGTTAGTAAGTTCTAAATTAGTTTTTGGCTTAGACTTTTAGTTTCGGAGATATAAAGGCTCAGACAGGCAAATTTTACCATTTTCTGAAAAAAAGTAGCGCGACCAAAATATCACCAAGGGGCCTGGATCCCAGGAACCCAACTTTGATAAACAACTAAGAAATATTTTCATATTTTCTCTAAACGATGTTTCGTTTGTGCGTGATCTTACACAGAAAGTACCAACAGTAATATATCTAGCTATCTGACACCTTTTTTGGATGATTCGGCTTTAAACCGATAGAAAAGAGGGCACCGAAACTCATCGATCTGAGACATTTGGTGGCAAATACAGGCCATAGTTATCGACCTATAAACAAAGACAAATGTACCCAGTTGTCCCAACATAGGACAGGAATCAACATACAGGTAAGCTGTGATTTTAACAAATGCAATTATGTCTATTCGCGCGTATGAACTTTGGATATTTAACGTTGAATCATGTCACCTAAATGTGCATATTATTTGCTTAGTATACAATGTCATTGAAGCCAGTATGGATGAAAGGTTCTGCGCCGGACATGTCCGGTGTACAACAGTGTTTGTTGACGCACAAATCGATCGAAGTGCTTCTACCTCTGAGAGATTACATACTGCTGTTATAGAATAATATATCATATATGTTTCAATGTGGAAATTATCACAACTTTAATGCCTTTATGGTATTTAACTAATATAAATTAATAGGCCATTCTACTTTTAGACTTCAACCTACTTTATATGTGGACTTTCAGTGTCTTGTATTATCCTACACATGTGGTCAATGTCACATGTTTTATATGACAGTGAGATACTGATGATATATGTTTAATTGATACATGTATTTGGCACAAAGTTGATCACCAAGTGCTGACTGTGCTGCACTGTCCCACTAGTGGAACCACCTTAACCTGAGTATCAGGCATTTCTGCAGTTAGGCCTTGGTCCCTAAGCCACCTATGTTGAAGAACCTTAGGGAGGCTAACAGAAAATTCCCTAAATAGAGAGATACACTTCAACATTGTATAGCCCATTAAACTATTTGTTTGTGATTTCATCTAGATTATCAGTGAAGTAAACTGGAACCATCAGTGAAAGATGAATTAACATTTTTTATTAAATATTTATTAAACATCTTTATCAATATATGTTGCAGTGTGACTCTATTGTCTCTTGGGGGCAAGTTCACTTTTAATAGCTTAATTCCCTTGATCGATTGGATTGGCTTTAAAACCCATTTATTGGCAAATTTTACTCATCAGTGGTAGAGTACTGCCAATTAATGGGTTAACTGCACTTGATTGGATTGGCTAAACTTTAGCTGCTTTTTGGGTAATGGGTTACCTAGAAAAGAGCCAGACTCCCACTATGGAAGAACTTTACCCATCTGGAAGGAGAGATTCCACTTCTAAAATGTGCAAGGACATCTGGTAGGGGAGGGGGTCAACATCCATTTTCCTCCATGGGGAGGAAGTCGGTTTACCTGCACAGAGAAGCACCTTTCCGAGTTACTTAAATCAGCTATGTGGGCATGCCAAGAAAGTTGGACGTGTGTACACTATGAGTAAAGCATACATCACTCTCACACCACACATCTTACATCTAATGTGAAAGTTGAAGCATGTTTGCTCTGCCCACACAGGCAAAGCTACTGTAATAGAAAGTATGAAGTTTTACAGATCACATACTGGCCTTACGGCTTATTAAATTAGATATGTTTCCCCCACTAAAACATTCTCAGAAGATGAATATTATTCTAAGCCTATTTATGTGGCAATTAATGTTTAGTGTCGTCACAATAATTCCATAGATATATATCTATATATCCAGTATGATATCCGTGTATTGATCATCTTTCAGTTACATGGACAAAGATGACAATATGCCAACCAATCTTTCTATGAGAATATACATGGGGGCCAATTTCATTAGATTGTGGGTTGGCCAGTTGCAGTTAACCAGTTACTATTCTTGAAAATGTCCAAATTTTGGGCAACTTTGAATGTAAAATTTGTAGGGGAACAAGCTTCCTTGCCAAAGTGAGAACCAACTTTAAAGCAGGTGTAGAAATTAAATGCAACCGATTCCCATGTCCATGAAGGCATGAAGACTATAAAATGCAGTAAAAGGTTTAAGTTCCATTCCAACAAACTTTTAACCCTTACATTCGTTCATTTATTTCTTCTTTCGAAAGAATTTTATAAGCAAGAGGCATCTATGTCCCAGAATTTATAGACATAAGTTACTGTCATCAAGTGTCATCACTGTCATGGTCGTCTCCACGATCGACTTTGAAATCGCATTTAAATCCATTCCTTCGTCTATATTCCACGATTGACGATGCAAACCACTAGAAGGGTTACTTTGCACACTCAAAAATGTGTTTGAGTTCAAAAATGTGTTTTTTTCCTCAAGAAATAGCCGACTTTTCAAGATGATTTATCCAAATGTAATTGTTTTTATAGTAAAATTAATTTCCAAAATAGCGACTTTGAGCCTTTATATCTCCGAAACTAAAAGTCTAAGCCAAAAACTAATCTAGAACTTATTAACTAACTTTTTATGTTCATAAGCACTTTAAACACAGTCCAACAGTCAAAAAAGTCGTGAAAACGTTTGGTCAACAGAGAAAAAAATGAACAAAATATTGGCGAAAGTGACAAGCGTATTTTTTAAAAACTGAGTTTTCTGTCCGGTGAGGTTATTAAACACACACTAGGTTGTGGAGGTATATAAAATTGAAAGGGGCTTTTGGGGGCTTTTTGATTTATCAAAGCGAGACCAGCGACCCGGAAAGAATACTCATTACAACAGTTCGTACAAACACTGTATAACACAACAGATTATTATTCACTAGAACACACGCATGAATGGATATATAGCCTGAGTTTACCAAGCAAAAGATGCATAAATAGTATAAAATCCTGTATATACCTGCAAAAGAAACGGCGGCTATTCATATGTAGAAACGTTTGTTTACTAATCATTCGACCGAAAGTTCGGCTACGTCAAGTGTAATAACTTGCGTAAAAACTAATTTTTAATCATAACTAAATACGTAAAATTGAGGACTATAAAGCAGGCTAACCTGCTAACTTAGACATAAAATATGTCGTTTTCGAAAGAGCATACTCAAACAACAGTAGAGCAAAAATAGCTTTACAGGCTAATAAACTTTATATTTTATATCTTTAAAATAGTTTTTTAAAATGCTTATTTTATGTATTGTTCTGTATTGTTGCCTTTTTATATGAGATTTCCTCTTGAAAACTTGGTTTTCCGTGAGGTAAACAAAATAATCATCATTTCATGCATGACTAATATATTTATAGCCGAATCACATGCATAGCGTGAGCGTGCACATATTTGTATAAAAGGACGAAAGAAACATTTTATTTCACCTATAGATGTAAACTCATATACGGGATTGAACAGGATATTGTGATTCTATTATGATTTTTCCTTTATATACATATATATTTGAATATTCGTGCTTGATTTTGAAATATTTTGTTTGTTCAAACTGTGAATAGTTTTAAAATAAATTATTTTTCGCTTGCTTTATCTACTGGCTATTTCCTCTTTTATACCATAATGACTTTATACGAGGTCCTATAGAAACTACGTGTATGAAAAAATCTTTGAGAAAGGAGAACGTATAATGTTCTCTCAGTTGAGGTTATCAATAGATCTGCTTCACTCTTGTCATAAGATAGCTTTGAGCATATAGCTATATAGCAATGTTTTCATCAGAGGTTATAAACGGGATAATGATTTATACATTGATTTTCCACTATATCATTAATTATCTAGGAGAAGATATGTGCAGTAAAAATAGTTATGGCAAAAGGCGATGTTTAGGTGACATTAGTAATGCATCATCAACCCCTTGTTCATCAATGGAGTTTGAGTCTTCACAAACTGAAATTGTTGGCGGTTGTGAGAGAGATTGTACCCCAAATTTGGTCCTGGAATCTCGAGTCTGAGGTATTAGTAAGTCCTCATTCATTTCTGGAACTTCATTGTCTTCGGCAGAGCTTCTTCTATACTCTTTGATGCGGCTATCATTTGGAGATGGAGTATCAACATTTTCCAGGCATCATTCATTAGCCAGTTACAACAATATTAGTACAATCATTTCCAAAGTTACAGGCGTTCATTTTAGTGCCTCTCCCATTAGAAAGTATTTTCCCAAGGTTTCGAACAATAAAGTGAATAGGAATGTTGGAAAAGAAAATGGAGTTGTTCGATGGGTATTCTTCATGACAGAAACAGACAAGTATCTTCAAACCACGAAGGATATCTTGGGAAGATCAAATCTGACTGAGTCTGACATATATTTCTTGAGTGAAAATCTGAAAATTATCTGCAATCGGAGTGTAACCAGAAGACTCGAGGAGAAAATTCATCATGATGAAACGTTCCCAGCACAATTCCGAAACATCACGGAGAGATAGTTGCCTTGCTTTTCGAACTGGTCACCGTGGTATAATTCTGAACTGAAAACAATTCATTTGTACAATTACGGAAAAACACCAGGTTACGCTGACAGAGAAATTCGCATTTCTAAAGATGGTGAGTGGAATTTTCTTTCCGATGGTAGAGACAAAAATAATTGAATTTCAAAGCATATCCCAACCAATTTTTTCTATCAAGTCATTAACTCTGCTGCAGTTAATTGAAAACCGCCAAACGTGTAACAGATGTGGAAACTCTAAACAGTCGAAAGCTTATTTTTGGACAATAAAAAAAGTATATTTAAGAAAAAAGACAGTGGTGAAGGTGTATTTGTCGAAATGGACCAACTAAGATCACCTGACTGTACTTTACTCATTAATGATCAATCTGGTTCGTGCTCTTCGTGCAAAAAATGTAACCATTATCTACAAACTTTTTTGTCGCATCAGAAAGCTGCAGTCGATAACGTTACATCGAGTATATCGACCAGATATGACTATAGCAGTAAAAATGAACTTCTCACTACTTCAAGAGAAGCCACAAAAACAGTAAAAACACTTAAGGAAAAAAACGTCCAACATCCGATGTTGCATTAAAACACATATTTAATGATTTATACCATGGAGTATCCAAACACAAGGAGCGAAGATGTCGTTTTCAATGTGAGTGGAACGATTGTAACTCAAAGTTTGAAAATGTGGAAATAATGTACACACATTGCAAAGAACATATCGAATGACTTGATACAAGTACGGTTGCTCCCGTTAACAGAGTGTATTGTTGTGGATGGAATGGCTGCTCCAAAAGTTACTCGACACTCAAGTTGCTTGAGAACCACATTAGAGAACATACAGGAAGAATAAATGACGAATTCCTGGAAAGGCGTTGAATACAAGTTCTAGACAAATGCATTGGCATCCCCTGGTAATTAAGTGGTGTTTTTGCATCTACATAAAATCACATGGACTGTATGAAGATCTCAGAAATTCCGGTGGTTTTAAACTCCCCAGTGGTAGACTACTATCGGACTATAAAAATTTCTGTGCGCCGGATTCTGGATGGAAAACCGATAATTTGGAAAAGATGAAAAGAGAATTTGAAAGAATGAAGCCTCCGAAGCATGCAAAACTTGGCGGAATGTTCTTTGATGAGGTAAAGATTAACGAAGGCCTAGTGTTTGATTGTAAAAATTGGGAACTTATTGGATTCACAGACTTACAAGATGATGGTTTAACAGATGAAGATGCCTCTAAACCAGTCGACAAACTTGCCACACACGTGCTGCAGATTTTCTTCCGAAGTTTGTTTTTTATGTTTGATTACCTGTGTGTTTTTTTCCTGACAAAAACACAACAGCGCTGCAAATCAACAGGTTATTTTGGCTGGGAATCAGCATGCTTCACAGTTATGAATTTGATATTTTACTTTGCTGCTGTGATGGTGCTTCGCCTAATCGATCTTTCATGGTCATGAACCTTGAAGAGAAAAGCAACAGCTATTGTCAAAATATATTTTCTGGAATGCCACTATTCTTCTTCTCCGATCCGCCTCATCTTATAAAAAAATTACGAAACAACATAATATACAGCAGCGGTTTTAAAGAAAATCATCCTCGCTATACACTATCCCTTCTCCTTGACGAACAGTATATTCTTTAGAATCACATTTACGCAGTATATACAAGAGAGAAAAGGAGGCATTTGTATGTTACTGACTTGAGGAAGTCTCACGTGGAGTGAAACTCGCAGTCCAAACACTATGTCCCAAAGTTGTTACAGAGATGGAGGAGTGCGAAAAAATAAGAAATGAAACAGACATGTCGTTACATTAGAAACTGTGATGTGTTCTGGAAGGTTTTTAATGACCCCAAACCTCTAAGTAACCCTGATGACGACTGAATGAAAGAGCTCGAAAACGTAGTCACGTTTTTTGAAGATTGGAGGATCTGGCTGTCTAGCAAGTTTAAAAGAAAAGAAGAACAAATCTAAGCATTTTATCTCATGGCAAACCAAATTTGATCTTGACGTAAGTGCACATTCACACTCAGCCGTAAGTGCCGGTTTTTCGAATGAAAACTTGTACAACTATCACATGAACCTATTACATGTATAACTCAACATTAAAATATAGTGTATTTCGTGGCAACCTATAGGATAAACCTATAGGATAATTTATATTGATCTAGATTTTTACAATATATAGTTTTAAAGGTATTTTTTATTTCTATAGATAACAGTAGATGCTTTGAAAGAGCTACTGAAGTTCATCAAAAGTGCAGAATTTGTAAATAAATACGGTGACAATATATATCTTAACTTGAAGAGGATAAACCAAGAATTTGTCGAATCGTTTTTCTTATGCCAACGACAAATGTGTGGCGGAACACAAAACATGACGGCTTTATATGTGTATGGATATAACGTAAACAGTTTGACATGCCTTCGTTCCTCAAAGTTGATGATGATGAAGAAACAGACAAACATTTACGATGTTAATGAATCCCTCCCATATTTCAATGGAGACGAAAATTTACAAAGGCGAAAAGCCAATGATTCAATCTTAGAGACTGTACCATGGTTCATTGAAATTTAACTTTGATCCTTTAATTGTTGGATTTGATTAATAAGTAATTGTACATATTGAAATATAATCCTTTTTACACACATTCAAAATTGTAATTACATAATATATAAATCCTTTTTTAGTTTGTGGAAACATGATGTAGAGTTTTATTCCCTAAATATGAACAATAGACCTTATTACGTTTCATTGCAATATGCTAGTTAGATTCTATGGTAGTGCTTGCAAAGAAAATAGTAATGCAATGAAATGTCATGGTGAGTAAGGTCTATTAATTGTATAAATGTTAATCATCTCCAATACTTCTGCATGGCAAAACTCATTTGCACTAACAAATGAAATCTTTTGGAATAAAACTGGTGTTTCCACCAACTAAAAACTATTAATAATTATTTCACACTGTATATAATGCATGTTGTTAACACAATATATATATATATATATATATATATATAGTCAAATCTGCAGACATGCATGTTTTGCCGTTCAACGGCTCGTCAGTGCAGCTTGTAACGCAGTCTAGATGCGAGTGACTTCGTATTTATACACCATACTCTTGCCCTCACCAAGCGCATGTGGTACAATACTCAGACACATGCGCATCCAGACATGCGTGAAGTGTCTTGGGGCCAGAGTGCTCAAACGACCACAAGGGAAGTGAGCTTTTGCATTATAGCTTATAGCCACCAATTAACCTCACAGAGTGCTCAACAACACAAGTGAAGGAGCATATATAGTCAAATCTGCAGACATGCATGTTTCGCCGTTCAACGGCTCGTCAGTGCAGCTTGTAACGCAGTCTAGATGCGAGTGACTTCGTATTTATACCCTATACTCTTGCCCTCACCAAGCGCATGTGGTACAATACTCAGACGCATGCGCGTCCAGACATGCGTGAAGTATATATATAATTATGTAATTATGCACAGCTATATATAATTATGCACAGCATATATATATATATATATATATAGATTTTTCGCTTACCTCAAAACTTGTCTGCAACAGGCTGTTTCATCTGTAAAAGAATCATCAGGCAGTTTTGATTCTTTTACAGATGAAACAGCCTGTTGCAGACAAGTTTTGAGGTAAGCGAAAAATCTATAATTTGCTCTAACTATATGTGGTCGAGCACTCTTTGCCTTTCGGAGACCGAAACCTATACACGTATATATATATATATATATATATATATATATATATATATATATATATATGCTGTGCATAATTCAATAATTTAAATTGTGTAATTTATTAATTATATACTTATAAATACTGCACTTACAGTACATGTAGGGTAATAGGGTAAAAAGTATCACTGTCAGTCATAGAAAATTATTAGTTACCACTAAACCTACAGTTTTGAAATTACTGATTGGAAGTAGAGTAGACTTACAGTACTAGTAATCTCGTCCTCGAGATTACAAACCTCTCTTCTACAGAAAATTTGTCCATATCCTCGCTTATAATGCATCATTTACAGCAGAAGAGAAGGACATTTTTTTGCTCCTTCGACCACCATGTTTATTTACAAAGTTATAAAAATACAAATATATTTGGGGGGTTTTCGCGCATCACACATAGATCAGGAGCGCCATTGGTGTTTCTTCGCCCATGTTTTATTCCGCCCTGGGTATTTTTTGATAAGACAAAATATAGTAATAAAATGCACCAATTAATGTAGGCATTGGAACATATCACACAATTAACCCTTAACATGGCAAGTGAAATTATTTGGCAAATACTGGCATTAAACAGAACCACAAATATTAGGAGGTGTCAGGGACAGTGGGACACTGTGGCTTGTTGGGTTAAACTCAAATAGGAACAGACAATCAAAAAGTGTAGTCTTCGTAAGTAAGGCACAAACTTCACATGGATGGTTTGCATTTATATACGCTGAGGATATTCAATTTTTGCAGGGTTGTCAAGCATTTGAGCTAGGTAATTTCAAAGTAAGCTTGTAAATATACCCACACAATCCCGACTTTACTTATCTAAGTAATTCTGAGCATTTCAAGTGTCCAATTTCTGATGTGGAAATTAAATACAGTATATCACCATTCATATTACAGTATGTTTGCCAGGACGTTCTTGCCATGTTTTGTATATTTACCCCTGATTTGAATAAAAATAAACACACTTAACAACTGATAAACATACCTTTCCATAAAGTAAGTGCAATTTTCCTCTTTTGGCTTAAATATCATTGACATTCTTCCTATTTGCGACGCCGAACAAAGCCAAACATTGTTTCATAGTACGACGCAACCTTGTGAGCATCTGAATTTTACCCTGTGTTTCAAATGCATATTGTCGAATTTTAAAAACAAAATCGGAAAAAATAAAAGGATAGAAATTTTAATTATGAATTTTTCTTTCATATAAAGACTGTTGCTATGGTTTTTTAAGTGGCCGGAATGAATTCCCCAGGATACAATACCCTATATAAGATCTTTTTGTCGGGACTGAAGCGCATGGGCAAACCATATATATTCAAACTACGGCAAGCGCGTGCATGCTGGAAAATTCCCGATAAATAAAAAAAAATTCAAAATAAATATTTCTATTCGCCGTATCGCAGCCAAGTTTTACCAAATAAAGACACAGATAAAAAGCTAAATTTCGACCATCAGAAGCCTGTGGATATAATAAACATGAAAAGATATTAAAGATTGTTTGAGTTAACTGGAGGTATGTTTGGGATTAAACTTTTAGTATTTTTGATTCTGTAATGTTTAGTCGGCAAAATAGCCCACTGTTAAAAAGCTTATTTTGTAAGGATTCCAATGGTGTTAATTTGGCTCGAAGATGGAAAGCGTAAAGAAGATATATCGAGATATGTACGGGAAGGCTGCCAATGTACTGAGATGCTAGACTTCTTGAAAAGAGATTTATTTTCCACAGTCTGCATGGAGTATTCGTACTCTTGATAGACATATTCAAGTCAAGAATGCTGTTCAGAAGGAGAAGGGCCTGGCCAATTGCTCGGCTATAGAGCCATGCATAAAAAGGTCAGGCAAGAGCACAACCTGAATATTCCACGAAATCTGGTTCACACTTTTATGGCAGAGCTTGATCCTGAAGGTCTACAAGAACGCGGGGAGGGGGTTAGTATTAAGAAGAAGAATCGTGGAAAAGGAAATTTTACCACCAAGGGCCGAATTGGGTGCACTCTTTAGATGGGCACGACAAGTTGATGGGTTATCATAAATCAACATTCCCATTGGCAGTGTATGGCTGCATTGATTCTGCAAGTCGAAAGCTGTTGTGGCTGTGCATATGGGTTAGCAACAGTGATCCTAAGATAATTAGCCGCTGGTACTTGGGTTACCTATATGAGAGCAGGATGTTACCATCATATTTAAGATTAGATAAGGGTACAGAGACAGGTATCATGGCAACCATGCACACATTCCTTCGTAGAAATCATGGTGACATGGACCCTGATGATACTGTAATATATGGACCCTCAACTTCATAGTTACTGTATAAAATATATTATAGTGGTGTATTTCTTCTACTATGTTTTATGTTGACTTGCTACTGTTCATGGTGCCTTAGAAAAGTACAAACTGTGTTATAACTAACCACATGACTATGTCTATTCCACTGCATTCTAATAGATTGTGCATTGGTGGCAGGAGCTGCATGAACGTCTAGAGAAATATTTTAAACACCATTTAAACTGGCTGAAAAATAATAATGAGTAAGTACAAACTGTGTTATAACTAACCACATGACTATGTCTATTCCACTGCATTCTAATAGATTGTGTGTTGGTGGCAGGAGCTGCATGAACGTCTAGAGAAATATTTTAAACACCATTTAAACTGGCTGAAAAATAATAATGAGTACAATCCATACAGTCAGACTGACGGGTACATGTACATTATATAGCAATTTATAATGAAATACACAAAAATATTTATCACTATTAGACATTCAAACTTATCTGTCACTAAATTGTAGAATGCTTCTTGCATTTTTGATGGTACCACTTCTAAAAAAGAGAGCTGGATGTATTTAAAGAGACTGTTTGGACTACACACAGGATCTGTGCTCAGAAAGATACAGGTCTTCCTGCTGGGGTGCCAAATCATATATACAGCTTTCCTGAACAATATGGTCTTGAAGAGAAATGTACTGTTAAACAAAATAGTTTTAAAATGTTTTGTACACTGTGAAAGTACCAATGCTTCAAATTTCTCTTTAACCCATTAACCGGTAGCAACCTACCACAGACAAGTAAAATCCTCTGGCATTAGACAGAGTAAAATACTAAAGAAGGGTGCATCTGGGCACATTGCAAGCTAATAGGTTAATATTATTTAAGGCCAATATATAAATCAATTTATATTATCAAGCAATTAGCCTTGAACCCCCCCCCCCCTGTTCTTTTAAAACCAGATTATTTTTCTCATGTAATAATGTCAATTACCTGGGTGTTTTATTTGTAGGGTGGGCTTTGAGTGAAGAAGAGTTAGCAGAAGTTGCAATGAATGCAAGTGTTCTTGAAGTGGCAACAGATTTCCTAGAAGAAGATTTCCTGGCAGAATGTGAAAGAGTCTTACCTTACCCTAGTGAAGTAGAGCCCAGTGAATGCAGAGATGCATTCTTATATTTGAAAGAGAAATGCCACTTCCAATAACTACAGTTACAGTAGATATTATTCAGGCAAACTTCATCAGTAAGTCATCATTTTTCTGTTAGGGTTGGGGGGTCATAAGTAAATATTGGATGGATGTCATAAGAAAATATTGAAGGCATCAACAATGACACCAATGATTATTGTCCAAAACAGACATTAAAATGGGGGGGGTATTGAATGAATCGTTTTTACCTAAGTTTGAGCCAGAACTGCTGAAGTCATAATTATATATGTGTGGTATTCTTGGTGGCAAAAACATTGCTTGTATTAAGCTACAGCCTACTTCAAACAAGGTTTCTCATCATTATTAGCCTGGGTGGCAGACGGTCTCGCAGCAGAACATCCCAAAAGCAGGCAATTGGGTGTTCTGCAGTTCTGCCGCGGAAACCAATTTACACAAGGTTTGGGAGACAGATCATAAAACAAGAACAGTTTTCACATGCTTGCAACCATCTCACACATGCAACTAAATATTTTTAACAATAACATTAACTATCTAAACAGTAAAGTCAAACAAAGGTGTCCAAATAGGCACAAAGGAAAGTTATCAAAGATTAATATATTACGTAAAATGTCTGTCTGAATGTGTGCAGTCAACTATGTTCTAAGTGGACTCAGGCCAGCAAGAGTGCAAAATCTAGTGCACTTATGCTTACCAATAAAGTTGTCGATAGCAATGTGTGCAAGGTTCCCAGTGCAGAAAAGGAACTGACTATCATCGTAGAGGCTGGATGTAGCAATTTCTGGATCATATAATTGGTAGCCACTGCCTTGAATGTGAACTACCATCAGTTTTGTGCCAGACTTTTCATATGAAAAGTGTGAAAGGCACTGTGCTTTCTGCCCAATGACATCATTTCCAGCAACACATGGAATACCATTATTGTTGATATATTTTACAAACTCGTCTGACAAACTCTTCAACAGTGACATTTTCACCTTCATCTGTCTTGCCCAGAAAAATCTTTCGGTACTTTAGATGCACACCATATTTGTCCAGCCTTGCTTGCATCTTTCAAAATTTCTTCCTTAAGTTTGAAGAGCAAAGTTGCAAGCCAGCATATGCATTCGAACAACCTTTTTATTGTGATCTTCCAAAGTATGGTTTGTCGCTTCGATAGTGGCAACAGCATCGGGCAGATACTTCTTTATCACCCAAGGACATTTCTTGAATTCTGCATTTGTGACTTGTGGCTTTGTAAACATTTCTGAAACCCCCTTGACCAAAAGGATCTGCTTCAACCAAAAACTCTACATTGTTTGGAAGCTTGGACCAAGTCATGAGATCAATATCAAAAGAGTACATATGAACCACCGTTGTCTTCCGTGAGTCAACTATCTTCCCAAGTTTCATCATGTCTAGCACAGACAAGCTTTTGGGGTAACATTTACTAGGACTTCCCCCTGAAATCGCTGGTCGCTTAGCTTCGGGAAAGCTGCTAGAAAAAACAAAACTCGCTAGCCGATTCCATTTTTCGCAGAATTGATGGAGCAGGTGGCAAGCTACTAGACGTGCTCCCTAAACCTGCCTCGCCGTCGTCCTCGGGCCAAAAACATCAATGCTTGATTGAGGGATAAAGCGAACATGGATCAAATTGCTGCTTGGTATTTGGTTAATACTTTTACAAGAGGGACCCTGTTCCCCAGCCAGCACATCACAACAATACACACATGTATATAGCAATTGAAACTAATGTAGAGTAAGTAGCTCGTTGAATGACTTCGGTGACATGTACTGTTGTATTTTAGTATTAACTATAAAAATGTTTTAGTTTTGAAAAACTGTTTGATTATGTTCTTACTTCTTTTCAATAAAATTATTGCCAACACGTAATCCAAAATGGTCAACTTCAGTGTTATAGTATATAGTATATAGTATATAAGCTCCCTGTTCTGATGAGTATGAAGATGGGTTTGATGAGTATGAAGATGGATTTGTTTTCTTGTGAACATTTAATACTTTATATGCGAGAATGTCCAATTAAAAATTACACTTTGTCATTTTGATGACTTCATACATTACTGTTCTAGGCACTTTACATAGTAAAATGTTCTAATATTATTTACAATTTCTACTTATAAAATACTATATATATACATATAAAAACTAGAAACAAAGTGCAACAGTATATGCTTGTTTAAAAACGTATGTCTTTAATTTAGATTTAAAAATATTAATATCAGTAATTGATCTCATATCAATTGAAAGTGTATTCAAAAGTTTTGGCGCTGCTACTGAAAATGCTCTATATCCAGAAGTTTTTAATTTGAGTGATCGTTCTGTTAGACGCCATTTATCTGCCGACAAACGAAGTTGTCTTGCTGGTTCATGACGGCTAACAAGTTCTTGTAAATACTTGGGAGCTACATTATATATTATTTTAAAACATATTAAATCTAAAGATCTCTTTAGAGTTGAGCTGATATGATGACAAACAAGCTATGACACGTGCCGCCTCATTTTGTAGTTTATTAATTTCATACTTAGGCAGCCCGTATAGAAGTGAATTGCAAAAGTCCAACTTTGAAGACACAAAGGCATGAATCAAATTTCCGTTGTATCCGCTTCAATGTACTTTCTGATCCTAGCAAAGTTCTTAAGATGGTAAAAGGCTCCTTTAACTGTGTCATTTATATGACATGATATCGTCAAATTACTGTCAAACGTTACTCGAATATTATGTGCTTTTTTCGTTGTTTCAATAGTGTGAGATTTGAAACAAGTTCAATGGCTACAACTATATGCAATTGAGGCGTTAGTTATAAACAACTAAACAAGGTTAGGAAAACAATTAAAACGCAAATCACAAAAAATAACTAACTCACCTGTGTGTTCCCTTACGAAAATTTCACATATCATTTTCAAATGTGAAATTCTATGTGGATTGGAACATTTCACATGTGAAATTTAGAATTTTCACATATATTTTCACATGTGAAAAACTGCAAAGGTTCATATTACATGACAAACTATTTCACATATGAAACAAAATGCTTTATCCAATGAAACAGAATACTGTAATACCAAGTAAATTTTTCATACTTCCGGTCATCCAAAGGAAATTTTATTTGCTTACTAGAAATACATTCATGCAGAATCCAATCACCATTAGAACCAAAACAATTATTCTCCTGAACGCCCCAAAAGTCATTGTAACATGAAGTACTGTAACCATGGTAACACGCAAGCGAACACCGTAATACTGTATATTTATTTTCTTTTCTGTACAAACTGGTAAAATAGTGATAAGAATTTTACTTTTAACTATAAAATTACCAACTGCCCAACTATATAAAGGTGTGTTATTTTGTACTCTTTTAGCTTTGATTTACTGTAAAATTCAATCTTGGACATTTCACAAAACGTTTTGAAATTTTCATAAAACTTCAACTGTTTTTAACAGCATTTTTATACTATGAACTTTTTGAGATAAAATATGTTATTCCTTATTCTATATAACGCATTTGAATTAATCCTAAACAATTTTTAAGATTAGTCAATGTTGTTATTGACCACAGGATGAACTACTCATTTTCAAAACCACAAACTGTAATGCATGCCAATTGACGGCAAAACTGCAAAAGCAAGTAGTCCTCTTGGCTCTGTAAACCATATGCATTTTCGGGTATAATCTTAGTAACTTTCAGGAGACATGAATATGGTACCAAGGAACACCAAACCGCTTGAAACCAATTTTTTCCTTTATGTTCACAACAGCCATGGCTATTTTTAGATTTTCCTCAATTTTGCGGCCATCTTGGATTTCAAGATGGCCGCCGTCTTTCAAAAATAGTCAAGTAAGCAATAAAAAATAGTCAGATTCTGCTTAAAAAGAGCATATTGATACTACACATACAAAGGCAAAAAATCTTGATATAATTGGGTTTTTTCCCTATTTAACATGAGAACGAGGCCTGATATCACCTAACTTGTTCTTGGATATAGTGTTTTAAGTCTTTTAACTTGGTACCACATTGTATTATAAGTGTCATTATTTACATAATTTACTGTATAACATGGTTGGGGGGGTGTTACACCATAGACACTCAAATTTCAAAATGTTCAGGGGCAGCATGCGCTTGCACCTCTTGAAATGTTTTTCTTTGCAAGCAGGTGCTTTTCGCATCTGCAATGTATATTCATTGCACAAATGTTTACATTTTAAAAGTTATGTGCTCTCCTCCCCCCCCTCCCAACGTGAAAATTCCTTAAAAAGGCAATGAACAAATTAATTACATTGATCGTCTGCTGGATCTGAGATATGGCTGTTCATGTTTTGGCAAAAGTCTATGTCTGCTTCACATCGACACAGCTCTGTGCAAACAAGATTGTTTCGTTTGCACAAACATCTCGCTGAATTGCACTTATTTACTGCACTTGGGTTACTGGCACCACAGGTACATTTCACCAATCCGACAACTGCTGTTGGGGCAGGAGGAATCTTGGATAACTGGGGCACAAAATAGTCATCTTCTTTTATCCAGCCAAACATGAGTGAGTTTACAGTCGTTGGACAGACAATAAGATCTTGTTCCCATACCACACATTGGCAATGAGCTTGCAAGATGTGTTCTTTCCACGCTCCGTATGTTGGTGGCAGTAGCTCAATACCTTTGTCAATTCCCAGTTGCTTGAACAAGGTCCATCGTAGACTGTGGCTTCAATACCTTTCTTACGAGAGAGGCTACATAGAAACGATATGCAGCCTTGGATTATGTCTTCAGACGGCTCACCTTCTGTTCCAAGAGAGGAAATAGCAGAAACAGTACTGGGCTTTTCCTTCAAGAATGCTTCCAAACATGCTTTCTTGGACTTTCCCGAATGTAGCCTGTCGTATCACAGCCAGTTAAGGCATTCCATTTGCATAAGGCCTTCGCTTTCTCTTCTCCAAGTGAATGATAAATCGTCTTTAATAACACCAGTCGGCGTCGATCACCTGTACCCATCAGCAGTGCCGCTTTTTCACCAAGAAGAGGAACACGTCTCAAAGCAAGAAGCAATACATCTGTGTCTTGACTGTATATATGAACAATAGACCCTGCTCTTGCTGCTTCCACCGCATGTAAGATCATCAATGTATCTGCTTCTTCTTGTGTGCTAATACCAGGAATGATATTGCCAGCTCTGTTTGACTTAACACTGTCATGTGTTGCTGTAATGACGTGTACTTTAGGATTTCTGATTTGGCTTGAAGTTTAATCTCTTTGCTTGAGGAATTCCACGAAAGAAACTTAGATTTTGTCATCTTATCCCAGAGATTGGTTTCTCCACATATTATTTCTTCGACAAATTTCTTCATTGCAGATGACCCACGTGCTTCCATGCTTAAAATGCTTTCCTCGATAAGTTTTGGAATTATCTCCTTTGACATGAGTTTGAACAGGTGTGTTTCCTGTGATGTGAAGATATTACACCGTGCAAGCACACAGGACAGATTTGCAATGACTTGCTCTTGGCGTACTACTGTCGTGTGATTCAAGCAGTGATGTTCAGTGCCATTCTGATTACTTTGGCACATTTGAAGATTTGATCAAGATCACCTTTGATGTCTTTCTCTGTCTGACCTATATCTACTGCTTCCCGACCAGCTTTCTTCGAGTGTAGGACGCCTGGTATACTCCCTCTATGTTGGGATATCACAATGTTTGGCATGTTCAGTGAGATATTGGAAATCAGGGATCTGTGTGTAATTATTGGTTTATCTATACCATGATCACACATCAAGTTTTTATACAATGTTCCGACTTCAACTGTAGTAATGAATTCCCCAGACTCGACAACCTCATGCAAGTGATTAAAAAACTCCATTTCAGCAGCTATAAAATGTATTGATTGTCTGCATCCTTGCATGAACTTTGTCTATTGGAAGCTTGAACATATTTTAGCCAATATGTAGTTTTACAGCTTTTGTGGTATACTATGTCTCTGGCAAGGAAGTCATCCTCTGCTATTATATCCGCTAACTGCAACTTCCATTTAGCATTGTCACTTTTATCTACAATATCTTTGATCGAAATTGCACTGTTTTTACTCTGGCAAGAATGAATTATATCGCCATCTTTCTCAGGATCGCTTCCTTGACAAAAAAAACAGGCTTCACTATTGAAAGTCTCGTTATCTGATCTTGTCAATCTACTACAAACAGACCCTGAAGGTGAAGAAGGGCGCCCTTTTCCCTTGAAGTTAGTTTCGCTATTTATTTGGTGCCTGGTCTTATCTCTTTCAAGTTTGTTTTTATCTGTTGTTTCAGAATAGCAATTGCGATGCCACTGGGCTCCTAATTCTAGAAAATCTTCTGGTGACAGAAGATTTCCCTTCAATTTTTGTGACACTGCAACATAATCAGGATTCCCAGTTTCAAATCTCTTTTTCACACATAGTAAAAAACGTTTCGTATATGTAGACAAGCCCATTGGTTTTGGATATATTTCGATGCCATATTATCTAGTTTTTCATTTACCCAGGTTTTACCTATATCAGAAACAGTGAAGTGCTAAGAAATTTTAGAAAGTACATAGCGACTGTACAAAAGAATCTTGTTTCTCGGATGTAATGGTAATTCGTCAATTTCATTTAGGATATTAGTAAATAAGTCATATATTTCAGATTTGTGATCTTCGTCAGACATGTTGAAGTCAAAATAACGACCTAGGTAGTGAAATTTACCAATTTCAACACGTGGCACGAGGAAGTTATTTACAAATAGTTTGGGAAGATATTGAATGGATTTTGTTACTTCTTTCTTGATACCAAATGTTGAACATTTATCTACACGTATGATCATATTGGCCCACTGACACCAGATCGTAAAGCGGTTAAGAAGCATCTGGTTTTCTCTTTCTTGACCACTAATAACGGCCGCATCATCTGCAAACTGAAACCAATGGAATGGATTTAATGGAATGCCATTCTCGCTCAATTTCCAAAATCCAAGTTGACGGTATTTTTCTGATTTAATGTGTTGGATGAAAGTATTGAACGACATATTAAATAAAAGAGGACTGAGACAATCGCTTTGGAGGACGCCACGACCAACTGTGATAAAAGGAGTGTTAAATTCTTCTGTAATGATGGATGTTTGGAAATCAGTGTAAAGGCTGCGTATTAGGTTATTTATGTGATCGGGGATATGATGATATTCAAGGACTTCATAAATGAGGTTATGATGCACTTCACCGAATCCATTTTTCAGATCGAGTAGTGTTATGATGAGAGATCGTTGTTTAATACTTGCTTTATTAATTATATGTGCCATCTGAGCTGTATGTTCTAATGTTCCTGAGAGTTTGGGAGTGAAACCTTTCTGGATATTTTGTTCTATGAATTTATTATCTGCGAGAAATTGAAATGTTTTATTGCGAAGACATGATGTGAAGACCTTAAGTCGGATAGATTCAAGAGTAATTGGTCGAAAGTTTGCCGGCTCGTCCGTTTCTCCTTTCTTATGTATAAGTATTGTACATGCTTTTTTCCATTCAGATGGCACAACACCGTATGACCAGGCTGCAAGGATTATCTCGGTTAAGTAGGTGCGTAGATACGGACAGCGTTTAAAAGAGATTATAGATAATTGGTCAAGTGGACATGGCGAGCCAGACGGTTTCATTTTACGGATGATGTTCGTAATCTCTTGATAGGTCGGGGGGTCAAGATTAAAAGGAGTTTGCGGTGAATCAAATTTTGGAATCCAGCTAGGGATGTTGAATGTTTTATTGGCGTTAGTTGCTGAGAATGTTTTAGTGAAGTAAGATATACATTGCGCCAGATTAAATGAAGGAAGTGAGCTGGTATTCTTTTTGAAAAATCTTTTAACGTAACCCCAGAAGTTTTTATTAATCATACTATTGTGGTCAATTTCCGCAGACGCATGGTTATCAGTATTATGTTGATCGGTATTATTAGACTTATTGAGAAGGTTGCGCAGTTTCTTTGCCACGAATTTGATCTCTAATATATCTCCGTTTTCTAATTTTAATTTCTTTAAAGATTTTTTTAATTCTTTAGTTGAAAAGGTTTCATATTTTCTTTTAAATTGAACATTGTTAGTATTGTCAACATGTCTAAAATTCTCACTGAAATAATTGTAGATTACCGTTGCCATGGTGTTGATGTTGTTATTTAAATCATGTGGTGTGATTGGATGATTTGAAAAGGTCAATTTAAAAAGTCGTTAGCAGTTGACCATTGTGATGGAGATTTGGCCAGTTTTACTCCTTTTTTTAAGTCAGGGAAATTTTCTTGGTGGTTTAGAGGTGATATTTCTGAGTCATCTTGATTTTCATTATCCTCATTCTGATGTTCATTTAATGCTTCAGTCATTTGTTGTAATTCGTCTTCAAGATCATCAATGACTCTGCAGCTTCGCTGGTGCATTTTAAGACCGCGAGCCCCTTTGCAGACTTTACCACAGCAGCATTTAACAGCTTTACAAGATTTTACCGGCAGACATTCTTGTGCGGGGATTTCCACAGCAGGATTAACATTTACCGTTCTTTCTTGCTCATATCCCACTTTGCTTTTACACCGCCATGAGTGCCTCCCCAACGATACAAATTCCTTACCACAAAATCCACATATTATAAGCGTTGAAAATAATGCAAGCAAGCTTGCACGAATCATTATAGATATATTAATAGTATATCCGAAATATTGCATTAATATTTTAATTCAAAACAACAATAATAATAATAGTGATAATAATAGTGATAATAGTGATAATAATAAATAAAAATAAAATATAAAATTTATTCATCATTTCAACATATACAACAATAGTTAATTCGTCATTTTCAAAACAATTATACTAATAATACTAATAATACGAAAGAAAATTATTTCGGAAAAATTTTACATATAAAACTCATTTCAGTTAAAAGATCTAGAACTAATTCTTGATAATTTATAATTTGGAAAGTAATTCAATAAAATGTACATGTCCAGCGGTTAACGTCTTTAAATTGCGCAATCGCTTAAAAAACCTCTGCTGTAACAGAGTTTAATTTGAACTCGTCTATATGTTCATCTTTCGCACAAAATGGCGATCTGGATCCTCTCGTGCACAAATGCACGGACTTCAATATTTCGAAAGACAATCTTGTTCTGATCCAGGTAATGACAGTTGCGTAATCTTCTCCGTTTTTCCTCGACAATTTCTCGGCAAGATGCTTTAAAAATTTCTGGCATTCGTCTCCCACTCCTCCATTCGTCCCAAAGACCAAAGGCGTAAATGTTCCCATCTCCACGTCTAAGATTCTCTGTTGGTACTTTCTTTTCTTTTCCGCTTCTTGTTCCTTAAAGATATCAGATGTGGCTTTGTTTTGATGACATTGGGAGTTTACATGCGATACACGAACGTCAAAAAATGATGTAACTCCTCTTGCCCAAAACTCGCCAGCTTTGATATCCAATCGCGCATCCGGGCTTCTGTTGGTGGACTGTAAACGGAATTGTTCATTGTCCAATGGGATGAGCTTCGGTTCAGCTTCTACGTTATTGCACACTCTGCTGAGCAGCGTGGTCAGTAAATCACGAACGCCGTCATGCCTTCGGGCCACAAAACCTCCTCTTTTACATGATAAAGCATGGTTGACGGAAAATGCAAGCCCACACACGCAATGACTTGGCATGTCAGGCAATGGCATGCCATACCGCATTCTTATCGAATCCTTAAATTCTTCTTTGTTGAGGGTCAAACCTTGTTCTTCAACTGGTATAGCATTTAACCATGAGCTTGCTCCTTTATCCCGCGCTTGTTTAACAAGAGGTAGGAGATCGGCTGGGAGAGACTCGTCGATACGTTCTCTTTTTGCATTGGCATTTGCCCTCTTGATTGACTGCTGTTCGTTTTTTATCTCGTTAGTGATCGCTGGCATGGAAGTACATTGTGAAAATATTGCCTCCACATGTGGACGCGTTATTGACGTTGAAGCTGCGTACTGTTGTGGCGCTTCTTCGCTTAATGCAGGTATCCCTAAACCTCCTTGTGCAGGGGATAATGTGATAATTTTTGGCAATTCTTCTGGCAGAGGCTCTTCTTGGCCGAACAAAGCTGGGAGAAGCAACTCACTAATGGCTTCCTCGATAGGGTTAACATAATCTTCAAAGGAGCTTATCGTTCGCATAAAGTATGTAAACTTCGATTTGTAGCCCTTTGTGAAAGCCACATAGGCTGAATGGGGTTGACTTTTTGCGATATCACTTAGTGCTTCGATTTCTTCTCTCCATCTGTTGACCTTTTCGTTGCAGTACTCTTCTTTGTAATTTGTGGAACCAATAACTGCGCCCAGGTGACGCCTTCCTTCAGTTGTTATATTCACCTCGCTTCCAAACACCCGTTCCGCTTCTGATGCCAGAAGTTGTGATTTAACAATCAGCCAGCTCTTAGAACCATTTACATGGTATCCATACTTCATGCCTTCTTCACACAGAGAACGATACCAACTATAGAGCGATGCAATCGTTCCTCCCTGCCGAGTCATCAGCCAACCAAACTTGCTTGACGTCTGGGCTAGAAAGTCTCAGTAATTGTATGATGGTTGATGTATTGATTGAATACCAAGGCATGGCCAAAGGGTCACCTTGAGTGGTGCCTTCTTGAGACAGTATCTCCCCTCCACCACAAATAAATAGTCTAGAAGGACTTCTATAGGTGTTAATAAGATACTGTGAGATTTCGTTACAAGTAATCTGGATGTTATGCATTGCCACGGAGCGATTCATTTGGTTGAAAGCATTACTTGCATCGATCAGAAGTATTCCATCTGTTTCATCTTCAGCAAAGATCTCGCTCATTGCATGTATCGCGGCTTCAGCGCCCATGCTGTGCCCAGCACAAACTTGTAGCGGGCCCGCTGCTCGTTTCAAATCTTCTTTGAAAAATGCTGACACAGTTTTGCCAATAATTCGCCTCAGTACTTCGCCTACACCTATTGGCCTGATTCCAGGATTCTTGTCGAGGGGAATCAATCTACATGATGTAAAGGCCTCTAATAGGGAGGAATGGTATGAAGACTTCAGCAGATTTCTCGTCATTATGGCTATTTCCTCTCTTAGGAGTTTTCCTTCGGTCTTGAAACTTTTTGAACACAAGATTCTTCGATAAAGTTCGGCATCCATTCCTGAGGGCCCAGCCGAACCTTTTGTTTTTATCGCTGCCTTGTAGATGGTCTGCTCATCAATCAAATCGAAAATATTTGGTGGAACATAATCCATCGGCCCATACAAAAGGCTCCCCTCTTGCACCTCTGCAGCTGTTGGGTGTTTCTGTTTAAGCTCTTTAATGACTTCTGGCGATAGATTACATAAACCGGATGAACTCTCTTTATCTAACATCTTTATAGCAGCCGTGATTTTTCCTTGCATGACCAATTTTGCAAACGTTTTAGACACATCTTCCACGGATCTAGCCTTCCTCGAAGATTTAAATTTCATTTGAATAAATCTTACTTCTTTCATTAGTAGTGATACGTCGCCTTGTCTCCATAGGAGTAATCTGCGATCGATAGCTGAACTATGCTCTTTACTCTTAGACTTTGCAGACGGCTTCTGCAAAATCAGCGTAGGAAGTATCATAAATACTTTTAATGCAATTGAGTTCAACTCAGCATTGGAGTTAAATTGTTTTAAGCCAGTAAGTTAATTCAGTTATGAAATCTTTGCCTGCTCTACCGGACGGGATTTTAAAAATGTTTCTTCGGAAGTGAACGATCTCATCGTATATCTCGCCCACTTCACAGCACAGATCTCTGTGCGTTATTTCCCCCCGCATTTTCTCTTTTATTTGGGATGGCAACACATTAATCTCAGGCAGATTTGGCAGCAAATTGCGTGATAAACTCTCTTCTTTATTTCTTAATTCCTCTGGGACTTGCTCAATAGTAATGGTATGCAAATTTGACTCCGGTCTCAGTTCGTTGATTCCGCCGCTTACTTCAGCAATTTCGCCTTCCTGAGTTTTATACGATTCTTTTTCACAACCAACTGTTGGAATATTCTGAATCTTTTGAAGTTTCGAAGCTTGATCTCTTAAGTTTTGTCCTGTAAGGCCTAAACTTGCATAACCTCGTTCTTCCCAAAGTTGCTTCATGAGCTGTATATAGCCTATCTTCCTGCCCGTTGACTTGTTAACATTTAACGATGGATTTTCTGATGATTTTAATACTTGAGCTCTTTCTTTGCATTCTAAAACATCCCTATTCATTTCTTCTGTCCATTTCGTTCTCTTCTGTTTCCTTGACATCGCGAAATTGACATTTACTACACCGAATATGTACTTATTTTACAGAGCCATATTTCATACGTCTGTTGTTAATGAATGTCTTAAGTTGATTAATAATAATAATAATAATGGAAACTTTATTAAATGTTACTTACAATTGGCTACTTGAATCACAATTTAACCTCTAAATAATGTAACATGCAAATATATATATTTTTATACAAATTCGGGATTTCCCCATTCTTTGTTTTCGACAGCAGAAGATATAATAAGTAGTTATAATGGCAATGGTCATCATTTTTCTAATGCAATACATTTTGGTGGTTTTTATCGAGACAACAGCATCTAACATACTTAAAAAAGTAGAGCACTCTTTTGCAAACAGCTCATAGAGAGATATATAAATTTAACATGGTTAAAGTATTGACATTGCTGTCTTACTAATTCTTTAGATTAGAACCATCTACAATTTGTAGTGTATTGGCAAGAAAGTTCAGAATTGAATTGTGCCTCCACGTAAAATGGTCAAGATAGGATTGACATCCAGCAACCACGTGTGTAATAGTGTTTCTGGACTGAGACAAAAGCTGCATTCTGAACTTGAAGATATTCCCCATCTGTTAAGGTTTCTGCGTGTCGGAAGAGAATTATTAATATAGCGTATAGTAAAGTTATAAATGTTTTTAGGCAGTTTAGATTGTGCAGAAGACCACACCTTGTCGAGCTGTGCTAAGGAGAACTTGGTAACACTGGAGAAAAAGGAGCCTTGACAGGTCAATTGATTTTGGAGTTTATCTTCATGTGCAGAACGAAAATCTGTTAGCACTTAAGTACACAGTCGTATTGAATATTAGTATGCGTATTAGTAGATTTCCATAGTTTGTTAATTGATTCATTAGGAGAGGTTTTTAAAGTTGTACAAAGAATTGCTTGGCACTGGATAAATTTTACCGATGGCGGATATATACTCTGACCAAATTTGTTACGTGTTAGATAGACAGTACTTAGTGTTCCTGATATTGGTAGTTCAAGCCATTTCCGGATGTACTGGTTGACTACAGAATCAATATTTTCATGAATAATAATAATAATAAAAATAATAATAGTGATATTAATAATAATAATATATTATTAGTATATAGTATAATCTATTTAATAAACTTTTATATAATATGATATAATCTGTATAATATGGAAGCGTGAAAAAATGCAATTTTCGGTGATGGAGAGAACAACAAAAACAGAAACGAAACCGAAAACCTAGACCCGGTCTACCATAGTAGCCCGAGTAACAATGATAGCATTGTTACTCGGGCCAAAACTCACACCAGTTAAACATTAATCAACTTTTTGATCTTGACTTTTGGAGGAACTAAAATTAAGAGATTTAACCTTAAAAATCCTAGTGAAACGCCCATGTTAAAACAGATTTCATAGCCAACTGGGAGAGAGAAATTTAAGGATCCTTGACTTTAGGACATTGTTTACTGAATTATTAAATCACACGTCATATTTTGAAAAAGATCGAACGTATGCCTGTGCACGAGGAATGACTTAAAACTATAAAATACAGTGGGATGGTTTTGTATCTTGTTTATTACTTTAACTTATAATCAAATCTCAACATCAAACTCGACTCGCATGCTTGATAAAACCCCTCTCTACTCAGCCAACTATCCCTCTCGGTCTCCTATCATCACATGGCCTATATGTCACTCAACTTAGTTAATATAGTTAACATTAAGATACAACAGATGGGTGGTGGTAGAGAGGGGAAATAACGCAAGAACGCAATTCAATGTAGATTTGCATTCAATGTGTAAAAAATAATAAATAACAAATCGGTAATTAATGATCCTTTAATGCAAGAAAATCATTTTAGAATTAATGTGAACTCTATAAAAGCTAATGGTAAATGGACGCTTCTACTTTTCCAATTAACCAGAACTCAGAAGTGTTACAAGGGTAGTATAAACCAAACTCCCGTAAATGTAAGAGGTTAACTGGTGTCAGCATATCCTTGATTGCTTGTGGCGTTTGAACCAAGGTAGCCACAAAATATGCCTGTATTAACGTGGAAATATACATTTCCCGGTCGCTCCTTTGTTGCTCCTGTCTTGTCGTAGTAAGGTCTTATAGCGTTTGAAACAATTACCAGATCACATGGAGGCATTCCAATTTTCCCTCCTGGTGGGTCAGACCGCAACCAAAACATGTTTTCACTTGTGGTGGACAAAATTGGAGCAGATATAGCATATATGCACCAAAAAGAGGACTAGGATAACCAGGAGACACTGGTGCAAATGGATTGTGGATGTGCGAAGACTGTTGTTGTTGTCGTCGTCGTCGTCGTCTTTACTGTTTGTAGAGGAAGAGATACTAGATTTGCGTCTTCTCATTTCTTGATGTTGTTCTGAGATGTCTTCTGGATTATGAATGGTCTTTTCAAACTTGCTTTCATAGGCTTCTCGTTGTTTGATTGACATAGAGATGTCAATGTACCTCTAACATCCTCCTTTTGCTGTTTAATAAGCTTTGCCATCTTTAGTGCAAAATTGGACATTTCGCTTTCCTTGAAGTTCACAGCCTGTTTAATGCTAACTCAGGAACATTGGTATAGAACGGGGTGGGTGGATTTCCCAATCCAGTGTTCATCCGTACGTCGGTTAGCATGCTTTCGACGATCATAGGAGCCTAGTTTAAAATAAATGTGAAGAAGATATAAAGTTTATTTATTCTAACAACTATGGAGATTTTTTTTAATTTTATCTGAAATAATGACATTTTAGTCTAAAGTTACGATTGCTCCTTGGGCCATGACCATACTTTGTATAAACAACGATGAAACTGACAAATCATTTGTAGCATTTTATTAATTCATTTCATCTATACGGAGAAGCTTATACACAGATTTCTATCAGTATTTCATCCAATTTTGATCCAAATTCAACCAAAATTTAATAAAAATCCACAAAATAATAAACAAACAAATAAACAAACAAACAGGTGAAAACATAACCCGCTGGTGGAGGTAAAAAATAAAGAAACTGCACACAGAAATAACTATAATTTTTAAATATACAAGACACCACGAATTCAAATTGTTTTTAGTCAACTCTATGAGTCTGCGTTTTTCTCCACTTTTTCGTTAGAGAGCATCAGAGAAAAGAGCCTGGACACGAGTTCTGGGTGCTATTTTCCTTTAAAAAAGAACACTGAATACCTTTTCGTTTATATAACTGAAAAAGGAAGGGTTTTGGTTGGCAGTAAGGAAAGGCTTTTCTCTCTCGTCCCATACAGTTTCCAGCGGTGCCAGCTTCTTGTAAAAATCGTCTTCACTGTTGGAATCAACAAGTCCTTGGTAAAGAATAAATGTGAATGTCATCAGCGATACGAGAATATGATTATGGTAAGAGCATTATACCGATTCGATTATCCTGTTACCTTTTTCAAACGTTTCTCCTTCTCGTTTTCCGAATACATCGTCCATAAAACTCTGCTGAACTGACTCAGGAACGTTTGACTGTTTGAGCTTTACTTTGCAGTTGTCCCGAAAATGGCCAAAACACCGCAAATGAATGGCATGATTCATGCTATTTTTCATCCCTTCTATCAATGCTTCTTCTCCAATTCCAATTGCGAGAACATTTCTTAAGTTCTTATTAAGACCAGTCAGCTTACCGAAAAATGAATTATACGTCTCTGAGGTTTTCGACTGGCTTATCAGCAATGGTCCTATCATAATAGGATAATGGTCGTCCCTGCGTGTCACTACTTTCAAATGGTGGTACGTCGTAACGTCAGATTAAAGTTCCCTAAATTAAACGTTGGGTCAGCGCAGAAAATTGTAAAATCCTGAGGATTTGTGCAAAACTGTTCTATTTCGTCCAATTGTCAGTCAAACCCAAGGATGCATCGAAGTTCAGAGGCTCCAGTGACATCTCTTATGAAAGGGTCTTCCCCGAGGCTCATTTGTTGTCATTTGCACTCTTGTAGTAGGATATCAAGATAATCTACATTTCTTGAGTTAGGTTTCAACTGCGGCATCCTCAATCGGTAGTTCCTGGCCTGTTGACGGTTGCGTGGTAGATCGCTCGCAGAGGCTCCCCGCAAATGGCCACAATTTTCTTTGCTTACTTGATGGAACATCTCTTTAGGACCATTAGTTCCAGCAACTTCTTGCACTCTCTTTAATGTACTGGGTTTTGTCCTTATATAAGCTGATGTTTGAGTTTTATGAGAATTACCATGTGGTGCAGGTGTTATCCCATGTTCTTCTCCATCGAATATATACTGTATCATTAGTATATTTTTGTTCTCTGAAAAATTTTTAAATGTACACTTGATCAAGGAACCAGTCTTATTTATCATTAAGGTCGCAAGGGGTGTGTCGAATAGTATTTTAATGCAAAATGTTCATTACTACTTTTTGAAGAATATACCAGTCCAGAAAACTCCCAACTAACTCTGCTTTATCTATTGCATATGCATCTCATATTAATAATCTATAAATCGATGTTTACTTTTTCAGCATTGCAAAATCATCACAATTGCAAGAAGTGAAACATTTCGAAATTAATACAAATACAATTTGCACTGCTACATAATTATGAAAAAACAAACGGAAACTTCAACATATATACATTAAGGAGTTACCTTCGAGATAAGACACACATTTCTTCAGGTCGTCGGAAGTTTTATTTTTGTAGTATATACGTACAAGGGTGTACGTGGTTCTATTCTTCATGCTTTCATCTCCTTGTTGAGTTGCCTTTACAACGCCGTTTACGTGAGAGAGTATATTCCTCTTGACCTTCTCCACGCTCCCATATTGTCACATTTCCAATCATCCCAAGACTTACAGCTGGTGGAAACATCCAACAAGAAGGTGACATTATTTGAGATGTTTGTTGGTATTACTTGGCACATTCGCTCTTGTGGATAAGGTCTCAGAAGTGCCTTGACCTTTTTTCTTGTGATAAAATATTCGTTCCAGTCTTGTAGATTGGAAGAGAAAAGTCATCCTTGTAGTATCCTTTAAAGATCCTGATTGATAAAAAAATATTAAATACTGATACAAACATATCTGTTTTGTGTTCAATCTTTCCAGAAAATGTAATAATACACATACTCGTCATCACTTTCGCTGAAGCACGAAGATTCTGATGTATTACTGTAGTCGCTATCTTCTGTATCACATTGTGCGGAAACGGCCTGTATTAAATGAATTATATATATTATTAGGGGTCGAAATGCGACTAATAACTACTTTACCATTGATTGTAGAAACATTCTAAAATAGACTGCAAGCCGGTATGCTATTTTGCAGTGGGGGCATTGTGGCATGCTTGTTGCCCCCACAGTGACCCAGGGAAGTCGCGAGAGCTACGGTCGAGATAATTAAGAGTTATATCTTACAGTCTGCAAATTAGGTACTGTATGAAGTCAATATAAAGTGGCCTGATAAAGCCATCTCATATCATTAATAATTCATGTAGAAAACACCCAGACTGGAAAGTTTGCAAACTGCGCGGCCTAGATCAAAATTTTCCGACATTTTGCGCGGCCAACTTTCGAGTTTGCGCGTCCGGTACGAAAATTTGCGCGTTCAATTTTTTCCTTCATATCAAATGCGTTGACTTTTTATTGAGCGCAGCGTGCAAAATGTCCCGTTTGCGCGGCGACAGCGGCGATATGCCATTAGGGAGATCTTAGGGAGATCTTACATCATTGCCACTTTGCTTTGCAATTGTTTAGGAAGGTGTGTAAGTTATTAAATGTCTATATTCAGCAACCAGGTGGTGGTTAAAGGAAGGTATATCAGTTATTAAATGTCTATATTCAACAACCAGGTGGTGGTTTAGGAAGGTATATCAGTTATTAAATGTCTATATTTCAGGGCATTTTTTAAGAAATCGTTAGTAGGGGTGCCATAATCGAAAGGGAACGTAACAAGTAGGTAGTGTATTACAGGTGCGGGTAGCTGAAGGGGGGTCTGGGGGTCCTCCCCCACAAAATTTTTGTATTCTTGAGTCTCTGTGGCTTGATTTCCTGCATTTTCAGAGACAATTTTTGACATATCCCATCTAAATGGAGCCAGGTTTTGTTGTGAGAATACCATAACTTTCTTCTAAACTCAGTTTTTTCCCCTTTTTTGCATATATTTTGGACAAAAGGGACCTTCACTGGGGGGATAGCTTACTGGAGGGGGCCAACATGGGGAATGGCTGGGGGGGCATTTGCCCCCCCAGCCATTCCGTTAAAAAGGCCCTGCTATATTCAGCACCCAGGTGGTGGTTTAGGAAGGTATATCAGTTATTATATGTCTATATTCAAACTAAGCATTAAAACACAATACCACATAACTATATATCTAATCCACCAACCATCAGCTAACATACTTCACAAGCATGGTCGACCCAAGATTCTGTGAGATGTATGATATAGCTCTAATGCCATCACAGCATCTTCCATTCTCTCTCTCTATATATATATACATATTATTTTTTTTCGAACAGTTATCGCATATTTCACGCCTATATGTTTTCTGTTTTTAATACATATGTATAAATAACTTACATTATAGATCATAAAACGACTATTACGCTGCCTAGACTATAAATTTTACTTATACTTCACGACACAGTCTATTTACCAACAATACACAATCTATAAGACCTGATATTCAGTAAATGTGTGTGATACACAGTGCCGCAGGTTATTCACATGCCTTTTAGACTTCCTACAGCACCTGCCATGGTCTAGTTTTCAGACCCTCGTGATTGTTTAAAAGCCATTTATACCATTAATTATATAATATCGTACATACATGGATACACAATTACATAAATGACATAGCATACCAATTATTTAACGCCAGTGGAGGTTCTATTACCTACTCTTATATTACAATAAGAAAAAGCAAATATGTATATCAATTTAAGTAAGCTTATTTTGCAAATGAATTATCACTATCAAGGGTAGTACTGGACTGCTGGAGGGGCGGAGGCTACCACCCTGCCAGTCCATTAGCCATTTAGCCCCTTATCGGGAAAAAATTGTATTTCATTGGGAAGACTCTACGGTATGTCTTGTAACAAGTGTAACAATTCTATGTTACCGCAAAGTACCCTCAATAAAAATGATACAGGAAATATAGTGTCAGAGATTTGAAATTCTAATATTTTCTCAGGGGCGTATGATTCTGAACACAGAACACCCCTAGGATGAATTTCTGGCGCCACCCCTGATCACTATTATGATCATTCTATTTATGCAATTATGCTTATTATTGTAAAGTGCAGCTAATCTGTTGTAAATCTGGATGTAATATCACTATTGTAAAGTACCAGAGAAATCCAGTCTATTAAGTTATATCAATAATCCTCAGTCACTGTCCAGTCTGTCCTCAACCAATAGCCATAAGTCATTATTAAGAAATTACGTACGAGATTTGGTTATAACGCCATGTTACGAGTCACGAATATTTCTCTTTGATCTTGACCCTAATCCCGACCCAATACCTAACCCTATTGTGTGCGTAACATGGACTAGAACCCGAGATTTTAGGGATTTTGAAAATCCCGTGGGATTTTGGGGGAGGGGGGTGGACTTTTTTTGGGGATTTTCATAGATTTTCTAGGATTTTTAGTGATTTTTTGGGACTTCAGAGATTTTTTTAGGGATTTTTAAGATTAAAGATTTTTAAGGATTTTGTTTCGAGGTGTACAAGATTTCTTGGAGTGAATACACCCCTCGGCACATTCTACGGCGTTTACATGTTCAGTCTTTTCGTCTTGGTATTCCATAGTTATAAAAGGTAAAAAGACTTTATAAAGCTAAAAATTTGTAACGAAATGTCTGAATCGCCCAAGGCGGGCGTCTGAGTATATATATAACAGTGTGTTGCTGTGTTCAGACAGTTCAGACATGATTATTCGCTATTACGCTGTATACATTTCCATAAAACGCAAACAAAAATACAATCACTACGAACACGACATACACTCACCTCGCAAAATTAAACGCCTAATGTCTCTTGAACGTCTCCACGAAAGAATTCCACAGTAAAAATACTCAATAGCAGCTTGTCACTTCGAAGTATCGATGCTCGCCTTGAAAAGTCAAATCGAAAAAGCGCGGTACGGCGAAAAATTTATAATTTGCCAACAGCGAAGATCAGATTTCTCAATGCCAAATTTCTATTTGCTAAGCCCACCAAATCGGAAGTAAACTTCATTAAATGCGGCACGTGGCGCTTCGCAACTCTAATGTTATTGTTGTCTGCAGCGCTGCCAGCGCATGTGAATTCGCAGTTAGTGTCGCGTGTTCGCAAACGTTTCTAGTCGCGCGGCGCTTTCCTGCGCGCTTCTTCTCACGCTGCGTTACGCACGCTCAGGCTTTGCTGCGCGCTCGCGCTTGAAATATTGCGCAATATCTTTACAGGCGCGGCGCATTACGATATTGCGCGGCGGATAGGGAAAATTTCAAAATTTGCGCGTCCTGACGCGCATTTTGTCCGAAATTGCGCGGCCTAGATCTAGGCCGCGCAGTACAAACTTTCCAGTCTGGGAAAACACAAAGGAAATCAGCACCGTGTCGGTAGTTTGGATATCGGAAGAAATTACATAAATTAAGCAAACTTTCACCTTGATTTTCTCTTAAAATACTCATTCGTTTGAGATGTAATTTCAAAGCCTCCAATTTGGACTGATCAGCTATCTAATGGAGTAATGGCAATGCCAAGTTCGGAATGGAGTTGGCAAAGTTCGCTTTCAGTAGATTTAATGCAGCTGCCCAAGATGAGGGGACTTCTTGACCAACATCAACATCACACAGGAACAAAAGCTGATCGTTTCCTTCTAACTAAAAACATATTTAATAAATATTAATTTACAATCAAAATTATATCTTACAGTAACAGCAAGAATATATATATATATTTATAAAACATAACAGGTGTCCTATGCATGCTCTGATTGGACGAGAGCCATTTTGTATTAGAGTACAGAGACACGTTTGAAGTCTCCAATTGAAATGAAGTCATTCGTGTTTGTATCACAGTACAGAGACACACGCAAGCGATTTTCTATTTGTTAAATCTATATACCAAATAACTGTCTTACATCATATTGGTTGCTTTCCAGATAATCAAACACATTCGTTTTTAAGGTTTCCCAGTCAATGCCTAGTTGAAAGGCAGCTGAACAGTAAAAGCAATTCCAGTCTGTCGCAGAGGGGTGAAAACTTATTTAGTATCCTGTATCTTGCTTCTAAGCTTTTCATCAGTCATGTTCTGTTGCTGTAATATGACGAAAAAAAATTAATTACACCTGTTGTAATTGTAATTAATACCTGTTGTAATCTCGAAAGTAGGACCCTCCCCAAATATAGCGGTAAATTTGAGATGTTTCAGAAGTTTCAGAAAGTAGCCACCCCCTTGAAAGTATGTACACACACACACACACAAAGTAACTAGCTCCCATAAGTAGCACCCCCTGTAAGGTAGCGGCTGTTTTGAAACGAGTGCACTTCGATCTGCATGAAACAGTGGATACGATTGATGATGATAAAATGGCTTGAAAGAAGGAAACATAAAACCAACATTTATGAGGATATCCCGAATTCGTTTTATGTAATACAATTCAAAATATTTTATTTATCCACAGTATATTAACGTATATTCCACCACCCAAAAAGAGAGCCCCCCCCCCGAAAATAGTGGGCCCGAACAGCGGATAAAATCGAAAGTAAGGGGGGCTGCTACTTTCAGGATTCTACCGTAGTGAAAGTGCATTTCACTTTCCGTGGTTTTAACTGCTGCTCACTTTTTGCAAGGCAGCGCAATATCGACAGACTTTCCTGACTTCCCTCTGTGGTACTATTTCCGTTTGCGATTATCACAATAAAATAATTTGAATGTAATTTGAATGACACACGGTAATAAGGCGCATGCTCCAGTGATGCCTCCGGGCTCTGGCACTGATGACAGATGCTTGCAAGGCTCTCAGAAGTAAAATTCATGATATATTTACAGACTTTGCCGTTTCAAACAACCATTCATTTGATAGTTCAATTCAGCAGGTTTGGTTTCCTCGCTTGAACGTCGCCCACATGCACGCAAGGAGACAAACAAGCTAACAAAGCTTATGAATTCAGCCGAAGGCATTCATCACTGACCTTAAAAATCAGTATTTGCATTTTGTGGAATTTTTTTCAATAGCATGAAAGCAGGAAAAACTTAACATTACACCTCCCGCTGCATGACCTACATAAAACTAAAAAAATCTTAATTTAGTTTTACTCCCAAAACACCTACGATTAGCCTTTTGCGATCGTATATACTTCTTATAGAACAATATAAATCAAAACAACTTTCTGGATGATGCAATTACAGAAAATAATATTCTAAATGCAGCTAAGAAGTTGAAAAATAAAAAATCAGCTTACTCAGATAAGATAAGAAATGAAATGATAAAGGCCAGTATAGAAATACTCCTTAAAGGATATCATAAATTATTTAACCTTATCCTTGAATTTGGAAGTTTTCCTGACCAATGGTGTGAAGGACTGATTACACCTATTTTTAAAGCTGGCGACAAATCTGACACCAACAACTACAGAAGAATTTGTGTAACTAGCTGTTTAAGCAAATTCTTCTGTGTAATTCTTAACGAACGACTCTATAATTTCAGTCGAGAAAACAATCTTATTCACCCATCTCAAATAGGTTTCCAACCTGGCCACAGAACTGCTGATCACATTTTTACACTGAAAACACTGTTTGACAAACATATTACCAAAAACAAAAATGACAAAGTTTATGCTGGCTTTGTATGGAAGTTAACTTAAAGAAAACCCAAATTATGATCTTTCAAAAAGGAAATAATAAAATACAGAACCCAAAATTCATGTTAGGTAATAAAAACGTAACGATTGTACAAGAATATTGTTACTTAGGAATCAAATTGAATTCAAATGGTAAATTTACTCCAGCTATAAAACAGCTAAGTGAAAAAGCACTACATGCACTATACAGCATACGAAAACATCTCAACTTACACCACCTAAAACCGAAACTAGCTATAAAAATATTCGATAGTATAATATCACCAATTCTTCTCTAGAACTTAGAAGTATGGGGTGCATACCTCAAAAATGATTTTAATAATTGGGATAAACTTCCAATTGAAAAAACACACTTGAGGTTTTGTAAATTATACTTGGGAGTTGGGAGAAAATGCACTAACATCACCTCCAGAGGTGAACTTCGAAAATTTCCACTAATAATAAATATATTTAAACGATTATTTAAATATATTATACATTTAAACACATTGCCTGAAACAGCAATTGCCAAACAAGCCTTTTTAATATCTAAATATTTGTATTCTAAAAAGAATACTTCATTTTATGGAAATGTCACAGATATTTTAAAATCATACAATTGTAACACGCAAATACTAGATCTGGAATCAATATCCAATCATTCGGTAAATCTAATCTCAAGCAACATAAAACAAAGTTACATAACATTCTGGAAACACAAACTAGAGAATTCATCGAAACTATGTTTCTACTCTGCTTTCAAAATGGAATATCAGTTAGAAAAATATCTTACCACAATAAAAAATTCAAATCAAAGGAAAACTTTAACACGATTTCGGATAAGTAATCATAACCTAATGATTGAATATGGTAGATACCAAAACATTCCTCAAGCAGAACGACTATGTACGATCTGTCAGTCAGGCGAAATAGAAAATGAGTCGAATTTTCTCACATCATGTGAAGCCTACGACAGCATTAGAGAACATTTTTTTAAAAATTTACCAAATGTTCTCAATAGCACAGATCAAAGAGAACAAAGTTTATCTGTAGAAATAATGAAATCAAATGAAACTGAAACAATTTTATTATTATCGAAATTTATTTCTTCCTGTTTTGTGGAAAGAGATAAATGCCTTGAAACCAGGAATGCTGAAAATCTAATTATTTAAATTCTATATTAGCATATATCTTTGTATTTACTTTTATACTTTATACCACATACTTCCACGTAAATAGCACGTATTTTTATAGCACATAGTTATCCATACCGTACTTAGTTTAGCACCTATTTCATAGCTTTAGCAATACCTGTAACTAGAGGTCATGCCAATAAAGCAATTGTTTACTGTTATAGAGCTTGGAGTTTTTTTCGTGCACATTTTCATTTCCGACCCACGATCCGGATATTGTTTTTTTAATCTACAGCACTTATTAGAGGTGTGAGGTTTGTTGTATCACAAAAATTAATCAAGTTTGTTGTGCCAAGTTTGTTGGCGAGGCCACAGGCCTATTTAAATTTGTCCTTTCAGATCATTGCACAACACAGTAGCTTCAAAACTCAGGAAATGGCATTTCACCCTAGAAATCCAAAATTTTCCGGGTCAGCATTCCCCGATCCCCCTACGACTCCTCATTCCTTCGGAGCTTCGCTTCTAATACCGTCCACCCCCCCCCCCCCAATCGTCAGTTTATTCTGGCCTCGCCACTCCGAACCTCATATGAAACCAGGGAAAAGTACGGGAATATTATTTTAAAAAGTCAACAAAACAAACGACAAAATCGACATTTTGTCAGTAACCATCCGCCGGGGGAAATACCCCGGTTAAAAGTTTATTGTGCAATTATTGTGCTCAAGTGCCAGTTAACATATATACTCCAGGGCGTGAAATAACGGGACGGTCAACGGACAATGTCCGGCCAAAATGAGCATTTGCCTGTCCAAACTTTCGCATGACCGGTCATTTTGACCGGCCACTTAAAGTATAAATAATCGAAATCGACAACAAAACTTTCAGTCCAGAGCTAATTTTCCGACCAGTGAAGGTTCAGAATATTCCTTACCTTCTTTGTCTCATCATTCTCAACAGAATTATCGCCCTCACAGAGGAATTTCGTTGGAAAATGTGATGAATGTCAGAAAAGCAGCAGCCAAAAACGACAGTTTTGACAATACTCCACCTGGAAATAAAGAGTTGGCGCCAGCTGATACCAACTGAGTGACTTTGACAAAAGAATCTCTGGTCAACATCAGGAGAAAGTCAAAGAACACTCACTGCCACGAAATCATGAAATTTAACAGCAGCAGCAGCTAATCGATGGAAAACAACATCCTTGGCACCATGCATGGCGAGTGACTGGCTTGTACTAAACACACTCAGGTGCATTAATGCCTGGCTCCAATTTCGTAAGGAGTGGGAAAATAGAAAAAATATATAAAAATGAATAAAAAATTAACAAAGTAAACTATGACTCTCATTTTTTGGTGGGATGTTGGAAATGAAGTGCCGATATTTTTCAACCATTTGGTTTCCATGGAAACTGGTCATGTGACAAGATATAGGCGGTGATAATGGAAATTAACTTAAAGTTTTAAAACACGGCTTGTCGACGCACTAAACATTCATGGATATGTACAAAACTATTATCACGGAATCTTTTGCTCTTATACTACAGTGTTGTAATTAGAAACTTGACGATTATGCCATTGGTATGAAAATATTGCTGTGAATACAACAATGTCTCGCACAATGTCAATATAATTTGCACTAAAACGATCGTTCCAGCTTAAAATGTTTACAAGTCTAATTGTAGGACCAAAGTTGGCTGTATTCTAGGCAAAATCTACGTATTAACGACCAACATTAACGTTGTCTTATGCGTCGACAAGTCCAACGTGTTTTTCGCGTGATGAATTCGCGCACGCCATTATCATTATAGGCCTCTGCCGTGAAACAAAATATGAAATACAACTATACAATGACTAATAAACCATTTGCAAGTGCATTCAGATAATATGCTTGGAACAGAGACAAGATAAGTAAAACATGCATGATAAGTACAGATCAATGCGAACAAGAAATGTGCAAATATTACTGTTGTTCATTTATATATTGAGCAAAATATTCGACAGAAATGCAGTCTTTATAGGATATTATATTTCAACAACAACATTAATTGCTCCCGAGTTTAAGAGAAATATGTCACACTTAAACATCATCACCCAACAAAAGTTTGAATCAACCATACGCTGGGTATTTATTTGTATTTCAAATGTTTTTTTCAGTGGGAAACTAAAGAGGAATCACAAATCGGTGCTGAATTATTCAGACATAAACGCGCAATAGCGAGCTTTATATATCAAAGTTCAAAGGTCACCGCATATTGCATATAATATATTAAACTATAAAACGGCCAATTTTACGCGAAAACCTAAAAGTTTACTCGTCCCTGCTGGTTTTTATAATCTAAACTAATCCAATAGCTCATATTTATTGAATTTCAGTTTGATTCGAACGCCAAAACACATTCGAATACTTATAGCTGTCAAGATGAATTCCTCCTGCCAACATGCTAGACATGTTTAATCGCGCGCGCAACTCGCGCGGACATATCGAGTCAAGCGTGGGTAGAGCCATAGTAGAGCCAAGCATTAATCTGCCTGAGCAGACAATGTGGATTGCATAATTAGCTTGAATTGTTCTGTTTGCAAAACCTACGCCGACAGTTTGAAAGAGATGAAAAACTTTTCCACTGCTTGGGTGTTCACAGGTTCTACAAACCTCAGGTTAAGCAATGGGGAAGACCATGCATGCGGAGAACCTCATAAGAAAGCAATGGACTTGTATTTAAAAAATGAGAAGGGACTAAGTGCCACTGACAGACTAAGTACTCCCGGACAACAAAGAATTACGCTTGGTATTGCCAATATGCAAGCCAGTGACCTTGCCAAGTCAAAAGCAAAATTTGAAGTCGCATACTTCATTGCAAAAGAAGAACTTCTGCTGAAAAAGTAATGCGTTGACACGTTACAATACCAAGAATGTTGGTTTCATCTCACACCGCCGTTGTCAGTCTTCGTATATTCCGGTTAATACTTACAGTGACCGTTTCGCACATTTTTAGTCTTGTTATTCTTGTATACGATGTGTTTACATGAAAGAGTATTACTGATTAGTAGTACAGTATTGGTAATGCGTATCGGAAAAAATTGGGGAAATTTGCATTTAGAGGGGACTTTGTCAGGCTTCAGTATAGCGAATAGCTTGACCGTGCCCAAATGCGAGATGTCTGAGTCAAAATTGGTTTCGTCGGTCATTTGACCGGTGAGCTTCCTGCCGTTATTTTGCACCCTGTATACTCAGAGAATTTTAAATCTACTTTATGCAATGGTCAATCTGTGTGCATTCACACGATAGTCAGGACATGAGTCAAATTGTGCAATTACAATTTTAGTTATTTTAAGGCTAGATTGTACAAATTGTATAACATACTGAGAGAATTTTAAATCTACTTTATGCAATGGTCAATTTGTGTGCATTCAGACGATATTCAGGACACGAGCCAAATTATGCCATTACATTGTGGCTAGTAAATAAGTCTAAAGTTGAGAACTGTTCACGTAAAAACTTAAAAGTCGCAAAGTGGCATACATGAGGTGTGTGATTTCATACTCTCAAGACAAACATGGTGTGTGACAAAACGTGCATCTTAAGGCGCATGTGGAGGTGTGTGCGCGATCGTGCACCTCAACAGCCACGTCTGTAGATGGGGAGCACCTTCTCAGCTGCTTTTTCAGACCAGGAAAGATAATTTGGAATGCAGATAATTTGGAATCAAAAGATCAGTGACAAGTGCATATCATCTGCAGACAAATGGATTAGACAAAAGAACAAATCAAACCTTAAAACAATGTTTGTCAAAACTGGTCAATGAACACCACAATGATTGGTGTGACTTTTTAGATGAAGTGACTTTTTAGATGAAGTGACTTATTAGATGAAGTGACTTATTCCATAAGAACTTAAAAGCAAGCATCAACTAAATACACACCCTTTTGTTTGATGTTTGGTCGAAATCCAAATTCACCACAAATGGTATATACTGTAGATTGCATTACATATTTTACAGGAGTATAGATTTGTTACATAGTGCGATTGAATACAAAGATGAATGCAAAATAGTAATAATTTTGTATTAATATTTTTAAAGATTGTCAAGGACAGCTCTTCCACTCCTGACCAGCATGAAGACCTACTGGATAAGCTAGTTGCTTAAAGGATTGGACTATTCTGAAGTAACAAGCCAGCAAGTATGTACAAGAATAATTAGAACTAAGACCATTTTAGAGTTTTGTCTGTTGTGTATAGTTGATATTATGCTGGCCAATAAAATGACAGAATGTGTTTTCATACTCTATCAAGTAGGCTGTAGTATTTCTGCATATTCAATAGTATATACAGGGTGTATAAAAAAAAGTTAATCCAACTTTAGCATGCCATTGTGCGTTAATTACTCAGTGCATGAACGTAATTTTTTTATAATCATAAAGATCAGGCTTTTAGCTCAGAGCTAAAAATATGCAATTTCGACAAACAATTTTTATCGGGCTCGTATTTGCTCATTTTCCCTCCATATTGGATGAAAAACGTGTCATCCAACAGCTAAAAGCCTGATCTTTATGATTATAAAAAAAATACGTTCATGCACCGAGTAATTAACGCACAATGGCATGCTAAAGTTGGATTACCTTTTTTTGATACACCCTGTATAGTTCAATGGAGTGGGCAATGGTTGACATACTAACAGCAATTGTGTATTTACATTCTTTTATTTACAATGTCTGTATTATTGTTGTTAATAGGTCCTGGAAAATGTAGAATGTGCCCAAGAAAAAAAAAAAAAAAGTATCAAAAAATGGGTTAACTGTACCTAAAGCATCACACAACGTACTGTACCCTAAAAGATTGCTTTTATTTTAACCTGTCTTGCTAGATAATTAATTAAACAGAAAACACTATCTTGTTACATGAAAACTCCTTTTGAAACCTCATATTTTTATACCATTGTTCCCTTAAAAGAAGCTGCTCTGCCATTAAAGAACAAAGTTCCATATGACTGGCCACGACCATATGTGACAGGCGAACTGCACATCCAAGAACGTGATGATATCCCACCATCTGACGATGACATTCCACCACTATGTGATGAAGACATCCCACCACAAGACAACATACCACCATCATGTGACGACGAGGACTACTATTCTAGAAAAGGACTACTGGCTAATGGATGAGCATATGGATCATGCACAATGGTTGATATCCAGAAGCAAAAGGTTTGCACTCTGTATTAGCATTTCAGATCAACCCCCCTCAAGTTGAGAGAGGTCTTAAAAACCTTGTGCAAATTCTGAATGTTGGACTTCAACACCCCCAGATGCTTTGAGATCTTTTTAGAAAGTTCATCCACATGTGGCCTCGTAGCTCATAACCGAATGAAGAGTTACACCTATCAACTTCTGAGAAGTGATATTGTTTATTGCCACTCCATCTATCTTTAGCTCTAGGCCCTGGCTTATGCTGTTTTCCAGCTTGCCTGCTATTCTTTTTCCTGTAACTAACATTGTCTTAGTTTCTTTGTATTTATGAATATTTGATTTTCTTTTGACCATTCATTGAGGCAAACTAAATCACTGTTTAAATTATTAGTCAATTTGGCAATTTCATCATAGTGAGCATTTAAAGATAAGGAGTTGCGTAAATATAACGGTAGATCGTTGACGAAGTGCAGGAACAAAACTGGGCCTAAAGGTTCTTTTCCACTTGTCGCAAAAACCAACTTGCAAGCTCGCTGTGAGTACTTTCATCCAATCACAATGCTCTACAGTTTATTTTAATTACATGCAAGAACGCGCAGCGAGTTTGTGAGTTGGTTTTGCGATGAGTGGAAAAGAGCCTTAAGACTGACCCCTGTGGCACACGTTGCTTAACTACCAGGCGCTCTGATAACGCTCCGTCAAGAGCAACAAATTGGGAGCGTTCTGAGAGATAGGACTTTAGCCAAGACAGCACACCATCAACAGCTCTGTATAGTTGCAGCTTCTTGAGCAGAAGTTGATGGTCCACAACATCAAAGGCTTTCTTAAAGTCTACAAAGACTAGTCCGGTAATACAGGTAATACAGGTAATACAGGTAATACAGGTAATACAGGCAATACGGATATAGGCCTGTAATTGTTCCTGCTGTCATGAGTGCCATACTAGGGAAGTAGACTTTTTCGAAGGATAGCTGATGTTGTCAAGGACCTGTTGCCTTTCCGCCTGGTAACCCCTCAATCATCTTAAGAGTCTCTTGCACTGTCATTGCAGGAATATTAAATTGAGTGATGTAATTATCAAGCGTAGAAGAGACAATGTCCTCCAGTTTACTTGTATCTGCTTCTGTTATATCCGAGGTAGTACATAACTTACCAGTACTATTAACGATAAACTTGGTAAACATATTCGCCATCTCAGTGATGTCGTTACCATAGAGCCATCTTCCCTAATCAACTCACTGATTCGGCCTTGCTTTTTGGATTTTGTAAGCGATTTCAAAGCTTTCCTAATTCCGCTTGGGTTCCTTTTGTTACTTTCAATTGACTCTTGAAAGAAAAGTCCTTTTGATTTCCTTATTACATTGGTAACAAAGCATTTTGTGCATTTCAACTTGGCCCAGTCATCTGGATCATTACTTTTACACACCTTCTTAAGTTCATAATCACATTGTTTTGTTGCCTCAACAATATGTTCTTTTGTCCAATCAGGCTGCTTAAGCTTCTTGATGTGCATTTGTTTTTGTGGAATGTGCCTTCTCACTGCCTCATTTAGCAGCAACTCAAGTGCATCAAGCACATCATCCAAATCGTCAAAGACAAAAGCACTATCCCAAGGGGGAACTATGCAGGTCATTCAGTGGAGCTTCTTTGTCCAATTTCTTGAAGTCTGAATAATTTATAATTTTGTGAGTAGAATCTTTATTTTGATTAAAATATTTCAGACAAACAAAAACTGGAAGATGATCCGACAGGCCATCAGTGTCCGAAATAAAATGTCTGTGTGTTAAATAGACGTGGTCTAGACAAGTCTTGCTCTTAGGTCTTGTTAAAATGTTTTTTGTTGGGACATATTAATATCTTGGCAAGCCGATGTTTATGATAGGCCGTTTGGTCGAGATAATCAAGGTTTATATCCCCAATTAGTATCATTTCTTGGCACATTATGTTGAGGATCAAAGGAAAAAGGTGTCACATGACCGTTTTAGTGCATAGCGTGAGACAAATTACTATAGGATTATATTACAGCTGTCATTGTTCTTGTGTTTCCTTGCAAAATAACTGTGCTTGAACACTCTGCTTTCTGCTAAACTTAAGTATATCTAAGAAAAAATTATGGACGATGATTTGGAGGCAATTATATCTTTTCCCGAGCAATTAGAAGGCAAAAGTTGTTCGAGCAACATCAACGAGGAGTTGGCGTTTGTTGACCATGAAGAAACCTGAGGATATTTTCCCTTTTAATTTTGAAATAGTATTGTCTGGAAAATGAAGCCACTATGGAAGAAGAGAATAATATAAGTGCATAATGTATTCAACTAAATTCAAAATTTTATGTGCTTGTCCATCTTGTACCATTCTTCTGTTGTATGTGGTGTTGCGCTATAGGAAAGTAGAAATCTGTGTAGAACATGCCTCCAATCTTCTCCTTGAATTTTAGCAGCTCGGATTGCCTTATTCAGCGGCTTCATAAAAGCTAACTCGATCGTGGATAATGCCATTTTCTTTTAGCTAGTATTCATTTGTGATTTTAATAAATCCATGTTGAATCTTACGTGTGTGAATTTCTCTTCCAACCATATGCGAGTTGCGGCTTTGAAAACGGGGTATCTAAACCAAACCCTCCCGGTCATACTGGGTCAAAGATGTCTTCTTTCTGTTGATTGGTGGGGGGTTTCCCCTCTTCTTTACACCGGTTTTATCGTTTTGCAGGCTACATGTTGGCCATGGGAGCAAAACGTTTCATTGGATGATTATATTGCTACGCGACAACCAATTGAGGACATACGTTGGGTTGACAGGAGGGGAGAGTCCCTGCTGATTGGCAGAGGGGGGACAGCAAATGGCCATCTGTTAAATATGGTGTGTGCGTTTTCCCCATCAAACTTGAATAAACGCTCTTGTAATCCAGTCGAATAACGGATTGCTTCCGGATTTCTTTGAGGGGAACTCAGTTTTGGGGTATAAGGTTTGGGATGATTATTGGGTTTGGTGGATAGATTGTTTAGGTGATTGATTATGATTTATTGTGCGTGGCAGAGCAGATAGGTGTAAGGGGCGCTGACCTACATTTGTTCCATACCTTAATTTAGCTGAGCAGGAATAAGAGTATTATGGAATAGGTTACAATTCATAATGCTCATAATGATATGCAAAGATAAATTAAGTGATAATACACGGTTGAATGATGATGTATGCAAGGAAACATGTAGACGTTTTACATGCAATAATACTAGTAATACTTAATGCAATAATGTTCAATGAATGGAAATCAAGAAAGCTGACAATACGACTGTTCGAAGAAAATTTTCTCAAAAAATTTAAGTTTTTGATGGCATCATTTGACGAATTTACGTCTTGAGTACAACTCTTATTAAATGTGGTCGGTAAATATTGAAATTTTCTACTTTACTTAAGCATGCATAAGACCTTCTGACTATGGATTTCAGTTAGCTTCAGGCACTTGCAGGTAGTGCCGCTACCCCTAATCCCAACATCTGACAGGCATGTGTTCATCATAGTGGCAAGGGAAGGAGCTTATATTTTGAAAGCTTTAAGATGGAAATTGACAAGAATTTAATCCATAGGTTTTGTTTTCTGGGATTTTACTTATTTGATTCTCAACCTCAGTGGAAGTCACATTATCAAAAATAAACTTTCCCTAATAGAATTCTGTAGAAACTATGGTAATAATAACAGAGTTAGATATCGTTTTTTGTTTGATATTAAATTATTAATTCCTTTCCATGTTTGCTTCATGTTATAAACATTTCTTTAAAAAAGGAACAGTAATATGATTTACTAGCTTGTGAAAGATGAAAGATGAGAAATCATATTTCTATAATATTTATATTTATACCAATATGAAAATAGTTATTTTTTTATATGAATGGAAGAGCATAATCCTTGAGTAATCCAAGGCTTTGATAACTGCTTTTCTTTACCGTTTCGATAAAGATTTTAACAGAGCATGTTTATTTATTAGCGTGTTGACTTTATTATAAAAATATTAAAAACAACATTAAGGCCAGTTCACACAGGCGATTTTTGCTACGATTTCTAGTGCGATTTTCCTCTTTTTATGGATGTGAACGAGTGGATTAGTTATGAATATTCTGAGTATATGTACCATCATCTGAACATTGTAACTCATCCACTCGTTGCATCCATCAGAAGAAGAAAATCGCACCTAAAATTGCAGCAAAAATCGCCCGTGTGAACTGGCCTTTACAGTCCGAGGTCGAGGACTGTCGAGATATATTTTGTAAATTCAATTCCAGCAAAAATTTATTTTTGTTGAACTTCGAATAATCTCTGACTTTAGATTTTTTAGTATGATTTTGAATTTGACAGTTGTTAATAATGCTGACCTGCGAGAAATGATGACTTATATCCGATACTATATTCCCACAAGTAAAATTATATTCAGGGTTGTTTAAAAAAATATTGTCCAGTAGAGTAGCTGAATTTCCATATATTCTAGTAGGTTTTGTAATAGTTAGTAAGTAGGCATATGTATGCAAGGTATTAAGAAATTCTTTGCTGTATTTACAAGTTTGATACTTGAGAAGATCAATATTGAAGTCACCCAAAATGCAGACAGTATATTCTTGAAATTATGTTGGATCAATATGTTGTCAGCAGACAACACCACAAACAATACTTTCTTTATGGTCCAAAAATATTTCAATCCAACGTGATTGATAGTAAATATTAGACACCTTTTACAAAACAGAATATCTACAATTTTCTCGTATTTATATACCTACGCCTCCAGCAGAAAGTGGTGTAGGTACATATTCAAATAAATAGTCTGGAATATTAGGATTAAAATTACGTGGCTTGCCCATAACAATTCTAGTCTCTGTTATGGTAATTGCGGTAAATTGATAATTAATTTCATTTAACAAATGATTTTGAAAAGCCTCAAGGTTCTTTTTTAAACTACGTACATTATTATGCAAGAACGATGATGCACACCATTTTTGCAAATATCAAAAGAGTGTGGCAAATAATAGGGGCAATCCTTATGGTAAGTTATTCATATTATGATGAAACCCTAACTCAGTCTCCGAGATATTTTGATCATAAAATGGTAAACACGAAAGCAGATGTTGATTTTCCTTATGATTCTGTTTATTGTTGTCACGATTAGAAGACAATCAGTACTTTGTTAGACATCCTTATTGTTGGATGATTTATTTTCGTTCAGCTAGTTGTCATAGAACATGTAGTGTTGTCACCTTGATTAGATGAGATAAAGCTGTTTCTCGTAAATAGATTGCACTGTTTTTTGCCCAGCAATATTCGTAGTTGTAGGTTGCTTTGAACTTTTTAGATTCGTGCAAAAGATGCTGTTGTTTAGGTGTAAGATGGTCGAACAGCATTATTCTATGGGCTGTTGTTTCTGACAATGATGGAAACCCAAGGTCCGCTGGAGTTAAATTTCTTGCTTCTGATTTTACTCACATGACTGATTCCTTCGCCAGACGTCTTACGAATTTGTATATGATTGGCTTCGGCTCATTAGATCTTTGAGAATTTCGTACAGGGACTATATACTATGTGAGCTATATCAATGTCTGACAGTGATATTTCAGCTCCTACCACATTGAAAAGCTTCACACACATGTCTGATGTTTGTTTCGACGTTTCATTACTCGATTCTTCAGGCACACCAATTATTTTTACATTATACTGGTAGCTATAGCTTTCCAGGTTGTCTAACACTGCTTCGATGTGTTCTGCTTGAATAGATATTTGGCTTAGCCTTGAAGCACTGTAATTCTTTTTTACTTTTGTTGTTTGATACCACTAGCTCATCATACTTGTCGCTAAGGAACTGCACTGAAGAATCTTTACTTCTTTCTCCCTCGCTGGCTTCCATCGGCTTCAATTTACCGTTTGTCTTTGAATCACTTGAAGACAGCCGCTCACTCGATCTGTTAAGATCATTTGCCAATTTATTCAAATGCAAGACCTATTTACAGGTATTGCTAGAATGTCTACTTAAAGAGTAAAGAATATTATAGGACAAAACTATATATAAAGTTAGAGTTATTATATATATCTCTGTTTCCTGGTCAAAGTTTTTGGTGATGGATGTTATATTTTATTACTTTTCTTTAAGACTTAATGTACAACCTTTACTCTAGCTGTGTCTAGCATATAATGACTTATGTCGCAATACTATACATTTTATAGTATGCTAATTAGAATACATTATACACGCGATTTAATATACAAATTATGAATATATTACATCTCCCTTTTTTTTTAATTGTTTTTTTGTAGTTTCTTCTTAAAAATGTTTTTAAAGTTCTTATACAACGTTTAAATAATAAAGTTCTTTAAAAATGTAATGTCACATCAATATAAATAGTTTTTTTATCCACTGTCTCCGTATAATAAATAGTCTGAGAATCTTATAGGTTTTGTAACTGTCCGTCCGGATCTTGTCTTCTGTACTTGTCCCTGTTGGGTCTGCATGGATTGATTTTCTTCTGACGATAATTCAACAGTTGTGTCTTTCTGCTGAATTTCAGATCTTTTCTTCACAGGACTTGGCGTTTCAGCCAAATGTCTGCGATTTCGCCTGTAGATACTTCAATCAGGAGTTTGCACACGGTAAGATCGTGGAGATTCTCCGCGACAAATAACAGTTGCCGATTTCCAATCCAAGATTCTCATCTAACGGATCATCTTCACATGCACCACTTCTCGATAGTGTATCTGCAATTGGAATGTCCTTTCCAGGCTTATACTGAACGGTTACGTTGTATCTTTGTAGTTGGATTCTCATTCTCTGTAATCTCAATGGGGTTGATAGGAGAGGCTTCTTCATAATGATTTCTAAGGGTTTGTGATCGGTTTCTGCAACAAAGTCTCGACCATACAAGTAGTGGTGAAACTTTTCACATCCAAAAACCAATGCTAACGCTTCTTTCTCAATCTGAGCATAGGCTTGCTGGGTGAGAGTTAGGGCTTTCGAAGCATATGCCACAGGTTTATCGTCTTGCAGCAACACGGCTCCTACACCAGACTGTGAGGCATCTGCTTGTAGCGTGACAGGTTTAGATGGACCGTAGAATTGCAAAACATGTTCTTCATTTCATCAAATGCATCATCGTGTTCGGGACCCCAATTCCAATGGGTGTCTTTCTTCCCCAATTCCCTCAAGATAGCAGTCTTCTCTGACAAATGTGGTGAATACTGTGCCAAGTAGTTGAACATCCCAAGTTGACTTTCCAACTCTTTCTTGTCTTGTGGTGACGTCATATTTCTCACTGCTGCCCCTTTGGAGGGGTCAGGTTTCAGCCCATTCTTCGTGATGAGCTCACCAAAGAATTTCACTTCTTCTGAACACTTTTGAAGCTTCTTAGGATTGAACTTTACCCCATTCTGTAACGCAGTTGCCAGTGTTAAACTTTTCGTATTATGTTCAATTTCTCCATTCGATCTAGTTCGTTTTTCACTTTCTCTCTTAAACTGACGGGTACTTTTCTAGCAGCATGCACGATGGGTTTAACTTCGGGATTTAATTGAATGTTATATTCACTAGACAAACACCCTTGACCCTCGAAAACATCGCTAAATTATTCTAGTAACTCAGCAGACTTGCTAGATTCTTCGGATTTTGTCACCGTCATTACAATTTTAATTAATGATAAATCTTGGCATGCTTTCAAGCTTAAAGCAGTCGGAGCACTGGCATTTACCACATAGAATTCAAGATTACAGACTTTATCCTTGTATTGCAATCCAGTTGACAGCGACCTAGAACTGGTATTCTAGATCCCCCATACGTGGTTAATCTTACTTTAGTTGGTTGCAAAACTTTCGATTTTGATTTTATAGAGTTATAAATTTCTGCAGGCATTACGTTGTGCCCCTGTGTCAAGTTTAACTTTAATCAAATCACTGTCCTCGACTAACAAGTTGACAGATATTTCATCTTTTACACCACTATTATTATCGTCAATCACGCCGATAAAGAAATCATCATCTGAATCATTAGGAACTTCAATTTCATGCACCGTCTTACTTCTACACATACGTGAATAATGATTTCATTAATTGCAATTGAAGCAAGTTTTACCTTTCGCTGGACACGCCTGCTTACCCACATGTTTATGACCACCACAGCTTTGTCTGAAAGTCCGGTTTGACCCGTACGCTACATTTCAAATTTCGCCGTAACTTTGTAAATTTTTATTGTTTTTCTTTGAAAGTTGGTGAGTATGTACTGTTTTTAAAGCTCTATAAAACAGTGTATTAGCGAAAATCACACGGATATCAGATTACAAAGGTGTTACAAAGCGATTTGTTTTGCATTAGCCAAGAACAGGTGTGTTTGCTGAATCGATTGGGTATTTTTCGTCCGTTTTGGGTGAGGGGCACCAAAGATACAAGCGCTCAAAGTCGTCAACCTTTGGCGGTTGATATTCTATGCTGCCGTTCAGAAAAAGTTAAGGTTATCTATTTTTTATCTATGAAAATAAAGCAATCTGATTGGCTAGCGAGCGGTTCAGAGCGGTCCGGATTTTTGCATCCGGCCCGCTCTGGATTACACAACAAAACACAGGAGTAAAACAATTTTTAGATTAAAAAATCTACCCAAAAAGCTAGCCTAACAATAGTTAGAGTACAAAAATTGCATCAACTCTAAAGGCTTCATACTAAGCACGATGAGCCAAGAAAACTAATACATTTGTTTTAAATGCTCATGTATTGCAGTATTTGGGCACATTAAAGTTAAAAAAGTACAGTTTAAACAGATATCATAGAAGAAAAAAACCTTTCTCCATACATAAAACTTAAAAACATGGACCAAATGTGATGAAAACATGATTTTTCTGCCCATTTGTTAAGTACTTTTCATATACATATTGTAAACAAAAAAATTAAAGCCTTGGTGGCCCTTGGCAAACAAAGTTGAGGCTATATGTTTTTTATCGTGAAATGACCAGAAAAATATTACACCATACCTTGTTCATTATGGAGCTTGTGGTGGGGTAGGGTTAGGAGCAAACTTTTCAGGATCCCATATATCACAACGCACTTAGGCATAGCAGCTTTAATCATGAACTTAGCTACAATCAGCACACACCGCAACAACAATGCAGGAATAGGCAACGCAATATCATATAGTAATCACTGAACACAATGTACGCATATCTAGGAATAACAAGCCACAGGCATAGATTAAAGAATGAATAGATGGCTCACTCCTTTGATGTTTTTGGCGCTTCCGACAGGTGCGACTTCCGGATGGCCGCCATTACTCTGGCCAGTAAAGTGCAACCAGAACTATTGGAAAATGTATTGTGAAATTTTCAGTCTCAGGATGCATATATATATTACACCATCAAGTTCGAGAACAGAAAACTGGCATCTTCAACTAAAAAAGGAAGAAAGAGCAAAAAATACATTAAAGTTATCCATCTATAAACTACATCACACATATTATTGTAGTTTAATGCCATCTACTATAGTGAACTGATATTGGCCTAGTAGCTCAGTGGTTTGAGCATTGGACTAGTAATGCACATATCATCGTCTTCCCCGAGGGGGGTAACCCCGGGCGAACCCCGGGAAATGTCGTGGAATGTAAAGCATGTAAGGAGCAAAGTTTATCATTTCCCGAGGGTCCAAACAGTTAGGTAACATAATTTCCCTGGGGTCCTGGGGCATGTTGACATGCCAAATGGGTGCCACCTTCAAAAGTCAGTCACCAAGGCAATATAATGTCCGAAAGGCGAAACAGGTTATCATTCCGTATTTTATATATGCTGCAGCTTTAATATAATAATAGACATGGTGGTCAAAGGAATATAATAGCTCAAACGAATTAACATATTCAATGTATTAATTTAAAAATGTTCATTCAAATCGCACATCAGGCAAATTGAAATCTAGAATGGCAAGCACACAACTGTCTCACTGCAAAATGGACCTTTATGCCGTTTACAGTATTGCATTTCCCCCAGTGGTCTCGTTTTCATGTGGGTTGTATTTCGTGCACATGAGGGTTTGTAAATTTAGTTGGGCTAAATATCGAAGAGAATCCTAACTATTCGTGCACAAAACATGGGTATATAAATATATTAACCTGCACGTGCGCCTGCCTAAATAAAAACGTAAAATGGAAACGAGGCAATTGGGGAAAATGCAATGAACGGTAAGGTGTATTGGTATACAAGTATATAGAGTGCTTGCTTCACTCGCCAATAGGAGCGCTGTGGCGGTGACGTAATTCGCTAATTTCAATTCACGTCGTGTCAAGAAACTTATAAAACAGCAAATGAAAATCCATAAAGACGTCTTAATAGCGTTAGAACCTTAAAAAATTTAACTTTCATATTAACAACAAAAACAACAAAAGAACTCTGGCAAAAGTTCAGCTTCTTCTTCAGTCATATTTACACATTCACCATGGAACCAGTTATCGCAACCATCGCAGCAAATCATAAACCTAAAAGGGTTGAAAAATGAGCATGTTTGAGAACATGTTGCTAAGTCCTAAATTATTGTATGTACCTAAATTATATCGTATACTGCTTTATATATTATTGACATGGTTTGTACCTTTCGTCCTCAGGCTCTTGACAAATACAATGCACAATTTCGTCCTCTCCACTTAAACTGTGCTGCAACATATCTACAATTTAAGGATGTACAATTACAATAAAGCGTTCATTTCCGTTCCGAAATATCGCATTAATTTCACAATTCTTTGTAAGTATACCTTTTTCCGCTTGTACTTTCTTGGTTTTTCGTTTCTCAGCTGCCTTTGCAGCGCCGCGCTTTCTTCATTTCCTTACAGACAGTAAATGTTCAATCCACATTCTAACCTCTTCAGTCTTTAACAATGTTTTCTGCGCCAAATTCTCAGTTTCCTCCTCTGAGACCATTTCCCTATCTCCCAAGAATTCTCTAATCATAACCGATGGAGGCTGGATTCTACTGTCTTTTCCTTTAATATTTACCCATTTGATATTCTCCTCTGGACTTAAGAAATGCCCATTGCATTTGTTGGAACACCGTTCACAGTCGGATTCCCACGACTTAATGCCGTCTGGAATAGGTACTGGAAGGTACGAAAGTGGGGGTCCACCCTCAAACCATTTGAGTTCGACATCTGGTCTACTTTTACTGCAAACAGGATGTGGGCATTTTTTTTTATAACACGGTAGCAACATGAAAATATAATTTTCCGGAACATTCTTTACAACGTGATTGTTCCTAACTGTCCATACTTTCTGGAAATATTTGAATTCGTCCGGATAATTTTTTTCAAGTAGCAGTTTCTTCTTCTTTGTACCTTGCAAGAATGTGATAAGGTTCTCTCTTCGTTGACAATATTTTTTGGACACTGTATTGCTTGCACCTTTAACCAGTTTTATTGGATTACCTGCACATTGGCTTCCAGAGACTGAACTTATGTATACATCCGTCGCTGCATCAAGATTTTGTTTTAGTTTCTCCTCGTCGATGCCGTTATCATTTTGGTTTGATCCATGTATTGTGGAAGGTATATCTGGAAGTAACAATGGTACATTGCTTACCATTTTTTAAATGGTGTTATGTCCACACAAATTGAACTTCGTTGTGCGATGGGCCCTCGTCCGTAGCTCCTGCATGTAGTCTGCTGCATGTTGATTTGGATGCTTTTCAAATACTACGCCGAAACAAACCTCTGGCGTGGTATCAGTCCCCATGAACATATACGAAGATGTTTGAAGTACGGACGAGTATTTGTTTACAAAATCAGTTCTGGTTGTTAATTCCGGCTTTTCTGCTTCACTCAAAATCTTATGTTGTTTATGCGTGTACGTTGTATCCAGACGGAATCCAGCCGCATCATCCCTGTTCAACACTACTTTGTCACAACCGTCCTTTAACTGTAGAAAATCCAAGCCTTTGTATAATGCGCAACTCCAGTGAGCGTCGACGTTTAAACGTACACTGAAACCCTTCCTTGCTCTTCGTGACAAAAGTTTGGCTGCCCCCCAATATCTCTTCGATGAAAGCCTTCGCTTGTTACGAACCATACATAACTGCACAATGGTGCCATAACCAAATTTTGTGTTATACTTTTTCTCAAGATATCTTTTTATGCGGTTGAATGTCAACTTTGGACCTTTTCTTGTGTTGCCAGTAAACGTGAGCACACCCGTTCTTCGCCAGGAGTCTGCTCCTATTCTGCATTCTTTTGCGAATTCTTCAATATCTTTCCCGATGTGTGGGAATTTGGAAAGGGTTTTGCTGACAGACTTCGGTACTCGTCGTTTCAGGAGTGATTTCTTTGCCACTTCTTTAGCCAGGAGTCGTTTCTTGAGTGTTTGAAAAGCGGCAGTTCTTTGTTTAATTTTTTTCTTCAATTTCTCATTTTCTTCATTGCTCACATCAATTTTAACCCAGTCTTCTGGATCGTCACTTTCAGAATCTGTTACTGCAAGCCCATCAGATACTCGTTCACTTGCAAGTACGCTCTCGTATGCTTCTCTTGACTCTATCACCAGTTTTAAATGGTCAGAGATAAGTTTGTTTTTGCTTAATAGGTCATTAAAGAACTTAATTGTTAAATCGTTTAACGTTTTTGTGTTAACATTATTAAAAGATACCGCCAACTCAGCCATAAAGGACACCCAGTTAAATTTGTTCTCCAGTAGAACTTGCAACAAACTATCATCTGAGGGTAAGTCTTCTTTACCAGGTTTGAAGTCGTTCTCATATGGGCCCACATCACTGTCACCACCGTCCGATGAATCAGACATTTCCGAAGTGTCAGAATACGCATCTGAATCTGAAAAAACAATGTCAGAGGATTCTAGTGTTGCCTTCATTTTCGAATTCACTATGTCGTCCACTTGTTTTCTTATAGAAGAATATTCTTCGACAGCTTCTGCAACTTCTCTTCTCAATTCGTGTACATTACTGATTCCAAATACAGCCTTTGCCTGAACACCAGATAATCCCGCCGATGCGGCAGCTTTCACAAGTTTTCGGTCAGCTTCACTGCTAGCTAAGTCGCATAAAGCTTTCAAACTTGCCCGGTCCAATCCTAACGGCAATTTTTCACATGGAATGAGGTTCTCGATAATTTGCGTAAGTTTACGATAGTCCGCCTGAGCAGTATATTCTAAAACATACAAAATTCCGTTCACTTTTAAAACAACAACTGGCAGTTGCATTAGTCGTCGGATTGCTTTATCCGTTTTGTATGACGTGGACTTGAAGTGATTACAAAATAATGTTCGTAACTTAACTATTTGCTTACTGTCGACTTCTTTAGCAGCATTTATGAGAGGCAGACATATTTCACACTTTAATGGTAAAGAAGAATTAGAAGATACATGATGATGTTCGCAGTATAGCTTTCTGGCAGCTTGAAACTCTGATAAAGACATATCTTTAATGTGGGAAACATAGGCCCCGCCGCAACTAACATTATGTGTTAAATTTTGTCCAACATATTTTTTGTATGTCTCAAAAGTGCTATTGTCACCATAGTCATATTCTAAACGGCAATTAAAACAAGAACAGGAACCTGAACAAGAACAGTTATCAGTCATAAAAAAGTAGAATTTTCTACTTCATCTGCAAGGGGAGCACTGTAGTCTGTGCTACATGTAGCTTCATCTGCTTTGTCATCATTTACTTCGATGCTTGGATTAGCTTTGTCATCATTTACTTCGATGCTTGGATTAGATTCTTCCTTTCTTTCAGTTGGCTCTGCAATTTCTGCAACATTTTCAGAAGGGATTTCCAGAAGTGATTTCCTTTGCAAATTTCCATCACCCTCACTTTCCGAATCTGACGATACAAGAATTTCAGTATCCTCTCCGCTATCATCACCGGAACTTTCTTTTGATACCAACCATGATTTCAGTGGAACCAGCCTTGATGATGCTGTTGATGACACCTTCCGTTGCTTTGAAGACCTTTTCTTCTTCTTCTTCAACGAATTTGACCTAACTATGGCTTTCTTCAACTTATCCATTTCTTTGACTTTAATTTGCTTTTCTTCTGTGGTCTCCAAGATTCTTTTGTTAATTTCCACAGCTTCCAGATATCTTTCAGAATTTGTATACTTTAACTTTTGCTTTTGAAGGAGAGCAACGGTCTCAGCATAGGATTGAATAGCACTGGATATTCTTTTCATTTCCTCGTCTCTGCAATCCAATTGTACATATTTCCTCTTTGTTTTTGACTCGTCAGATGACTGCAGGGATCCAAACACTGCAGACCGAGAGCTCTTTTTCTTATAGTTGTACCCCTGCTCATTAACCTTCTTCCGTGCTTTGTCTAACAACACCCCACACGTTTTCAGTAGTGCAATATTACTTCTACACAACTCTAAGCTTGCTTTGTTGACTGCTTTTGGTAATCTGTTAAGACCATGGAAGGATTTTTGTAACCAAAAATCTTACTTTCATTTTCAAGCATCTCACTGGATATTGAAACGTTACTGCTAGTTGTAACGTTACTGGGAAAGATCTACCGGTCTGTTCGACAGTAATTTTGTCTAGTTTCCAAGTGAGGATGTTTATTTAATAACTGTGCCCTTACCTGTGGAACCTGTGGTCCAATGCAAAGAGCACCTTCCTTGACTACCAATGTTGCTTGCCCAGTTTTAGAACGATGTTCATCATCTATAATAATTAAATATTGACACATAAATATTACAAGTTTAATATTGACAGTTCTCCATCCAGAAGCGTTTCGCAGTGCACAAATAAGTAAAGTTTGACTTACAGTAGGTTTATTGCATTTCTGTTGTTATTGCATTCATTTGCTACGTGTACTCTAATATATTTTAATATTTTTTCAAACCTCATACCTGCATAAGGACTCTTGACTTGAGCGGCCTGCTAAGAAATATAACAAGGTAACATATTAATATTTTGAATAATTAGTATTACAGTATATATTATGAATACACATTTTTACAAAATGCAGATACTTAGGTTTCATATAATCTCATGAATATAATCCTACAGTATATAAATAGATCACAGAAGTTGATGGTATATTTATTAATGTGTTGCCTCCTACATGTGTTGCCACAGATTGTCTGTACACTACCCAAGAACTGGCAGTATAGATTTCAAAATATTTGTATCCCTTCTAAGACAATTTTTTTATAAAACCATTTTTAGGAAGATAAGAATTATACATAGCATCTGATGATGGTTTGTATAAAAATTATATTGAGCTAAATCATCAAAATTGAAGTATATTTTAATAATATGCTATATTGCAATATATTACTAAGCTATAAGTATAAAGATTAAATTGAATTACTGTTATTACAATGGAAGTGTTCATAAAATATTACATCAATTCATTACATAAAGTTGATTACTTCATACAGTATGCTCAAAAAATGCTCAACTTCCTGTGTGTGTGAATTTATAACGAATGGATTTCATGTCGGTGAGTGATTGACCAATTAGGAGCAAGTATGCCAGTAAACAAAAAATTGAGCAACTTTTGAGCAAATGAATTGTCAGAATTGATCAACTTTATGTAATTAATTGATGTATTATTTTATGAACACTTCCATTTCAACAACAGTACTAAATACAGATATATTATCATAAATACTACTGTCTACAATCTACATTATATGAACAATAATATTTTTCTATAAATTTAGGCAAATTAAATAAATTATAGGTCAATAAAACAATATATACCTTCTCTTGATTCTGCCCCCTACAAGCAGTCTCCACCACAAGGAAAATTTTGTCCTTGTTTTCTATCATGTCTATCATATCTACATCCACATTTTCCTCCCATATGTTATCATAACGCTGAACATAGAATCGCTGTTCATTGCCGGCAATGTCATTGGAGACACTAGCATCGATGTTGAATTGCCCTTTGGCTTGGTCTATAAGCTCTTCGATTGAGCAACAGTTTACCACAAATGGCTTCTTCCGTTGACCGTAGTGTAGAAGAATCTATTTGAAGTATAAAACCATTAATAATAAAACAGTTAAATTTTGTATTAATTAAAATATTAATAATTCATGTTATTAAAATTTAAGATAAATATTTCAAACACAAAAGCATAGATATACTAAATAAATTGCAAAAAACGATGACTATTTTAAAAGCAATTATAAACGGGATTGTTTTCTTTACCTTTCTTTGCTTGTTTCCTTCATTTTCCGCCATTGTCTTGATGCATGTGCACGTGGACGGTTTTAGTTAATAGGAGCCCGCGAGGAATCGGTCAGTGGTGTACCGCAACGAAAAAATGCAACGAAAATTCCCCGACCCCCCCCGGGCCAGTGAATTTGAAATTTATCAATATTCCCCCCAGTCCTGGGGATCAAATACATTAGAAATCTCCCTATATTTCCCCTCATTTACCCGACCCTGTCCCGGGGTTACCCCCCTCGGGGAAGACGATGATATGTGCATAAATCAAAGGTTGCAGGTTCAAGCCCTGCCAAGGTTGAGTGATTTTTCACTCTCCTTGGTATGGTCCACTCCTGACTACGATACCACAACAACATACATTTACTTACTTAATGATATAGACCACTTTCATAAATGGCTGCCAATTTGAAATTCTCTTATGTGCATATAAATTAGACCAACTAACCTCATTTCAGAGTAAAAAATATTTTGAAATGTAAACATCATGCCAAGGCTAGAAGGGCCAATTTATATGCATATAAAAGAATTTTTAATCGGCAGTCATTTATTAACTTTAGTAGTCTATGGAAGAAACTAGAACTGGGTCTCGAAATATCACCAAGGTGAACCAAATCAACCAATCGGCCTTGTAGCTCAGTGGTTAGAACATTGGACCACAAAACCAGAGGTCGCAGGTACAAGCCCTGCCAAGGCTGAGCGATTTTTCACTCTTCTTAACTGGTCCACTCAGTGAAGCAACAACCAATATCTTATATCTGAATAAGTTGGAATAACTGCAGTAGATAAATATCTAATGCAAGAAAACAGTGAACTTCAAAATAAATGTTTAACTTGGAAGTTGATTTTCAAAGATTTCATTTCTAACACACAGGCAGAGAAATGGTGATGGTCTGATGGAAAAACATACATGAGATAAATACTGTATATCTATTGTAAGAATGAGTTCATGATACGGAGCTCGGTTGCAATGTTATTTACACTCTTTATACCAAGGTTAGCGAGAAATATTTTGTAATTTGTTTCTGTACAAGACTGCAACAAAAGCTGTGCTGAGAATTGTGAAATTGTATATGGACTGTAGCTTTCATATTTTATAAACTTCATTTCAAATAATATTCATGTTACTTTTGAATGAAAACATACATGCGATGAAAAACTGCACAAGTCTTTGATATCATCGATAACACACAGCTCCAATAATCCGATGTACTTGCTAATGTTCTGGCTGTACTCTTCTGGCTGGCCGAACTGGCCATAGTTAAGAGCACAAAGTTTGACTTAAAAAGACACTAAAATACTCTCTTACCTTCCTAAATTTGATTTCGGACCGTAAACGTTGAATTCAGAGGTCCAAACCGCTAAAAACTAACTTTTTATGCACGCGATGTCAATTTCACAATACATTTTCCAATAGTTCTGGCTGCACTTTACTGGCCAGAGTAATGGCGGCCACCCGGAAGTCGCACTTGTTGGAAGCGCCAAAAACATCAAAGGAGTGAGCCATCTATTCATTCTTTAATCTATGCCACAGGATAGGGACACTACCAATTGCAGTTGTAGAGAAAACACCATTTGCCTGCTCCAAAAACAGCGCATGACTAGGGACATAGTATACAAAGCAACAGTCACAGTAAGCAACACAAACACGATAAAAAATTACATTGGCATGACTGCAACCACATTCAAAGAGCGATTGGCCAACCACACTAAATCTTTTCAGCATAAAAAGCATGCAAATGACACGGAACTTTCGAAATATATTTGGACATTGAAAGAAAGCAATAAGGATTTCAGTATTAATTGGCAAATTTTAAAACATTCTATTTCGTACACGGGAGGATCAAAACGATGCAATTTATGTTTAGAAGAAAAATTTTGTATTTTGAAAGAAAAAAACAAGAATTGTTTACTCAACAAAAGAGCTGAAATAATTTCACGGTGTTGTCATTGTAATAAATTTCGAGTAAACAACGCAAACAAAGCCATGCATGCACATATTGTCTCCCACATACACCCCCACGCTCCGGCAGGAAGCATATAAGCGGTCATTTCTTTCGATACTTGTAAACTGCCTGATGATTATTTTACAGATGAAACAGCCTGTTGTAGACAAGTTTTGAGGTAAGCGAAAATCTATAATTTGCTCTAACTATATGTTGTCGAGCACTCTTTGCGTTTCGTAGACCTAAACCTACACATATATATATTATGTTGTGTTATTGTTCACTCGGTAATATGATAAGGAGAGAATGTTCTCGAGTGATGTATTTCATGTATTACTGCGGTCTGGAAATTATGAAATACATCACTCGAGAACATTTTCTCCTTATTACAGTTGATTTCATCAAACCTTGAACGCTTGAGTTCCGAACTATCTTTCGAAATTGACAAGTGGGCGGGGAAATTGTTAATTACGTTGCGAAGTTCGGAACGAATTTGCTAATTTCGATTTGAATTTCGCAAATTCGTTGCAATTTGCATTTTGCAAACATCACAAAATGGATTTACCTGTAAAACAACCAGGCCAAGCGGTGCCAATACAAACAAGAAAAGTTATAATAAATCTGTGGAATGAAGGACTGACAATGTCTGCGATTGCAAAACGATTTTGCTTATCGAAAGCCACAATTTCCAAGATGGTAAATAGATTCATAAATGAAAATCGCTTGGCGCCAAACACGGGTGGAAACAACGTTCGAACTGCGAGAACGGAAACAAATATAACTTATATAGAATATTGCAAGGCTCAAAAGCCTAGTGTTTTCGCCAAAGAAATTCAGCAAGATTTAATAAAAAATCAGGTATGCTTGCCCGAAACTGTTCCTTCTCGCGCAAGTATATCTCGAGCACTAAAGGAAGATCTGGGTTATTCATATAAACGGCTACACAAAATTGCAAGAGAATCGCTGACCCCAGCAAATGAGCAAAAATTGGTTGAATATTTGGCAGCATGTGTGGATAAGGATCCACGAACAATGAAGCATCAGTCACTAAAACGACAGGAAATAGAAATTATGGACACTCTGCAGTTGGAAGCGAGGCAATTGAAATTCAACGATACGCGTCAAATGCAACATTCACAGTTAATTTATTACACAGTATAGTTGGAGTACAACACGTTAACATTTTAGCTGGTGCTTCAAATGGTATAGAACTGCTTAATTTTTTTGCTGAAGCCCTGAATGAGGTAGATATATTTCGTAATCCCTTACTTAAACCAGGTGACACAGTTATAATGGACAACTGCGGATTTCATCATGCAGTTATGACAGAGCCAGTGTTAAGAAGAATGCTAAATGAACACGGTGTTGATCTGATTTACCAACCACCATATCACCCAGTGTATAACACATGTGAGATGTGCTTCCGATTCTTGAAAGGCTGGCTTCGCGAGCATAGCGAATACGCAGAAACATACACTGAAATTGCAATTCTGGATGCGTTAAGTTATATTACGCAAGAAATGTCTCGAAACTTTTTCAGAAAATGCGGTTACGTGGATTAAAATTGCCAGTATATATAAACTGTATTGATAAAATACTGTAAAGGCGTGTAAAAATATGACAATATATAAACATGCGAGTTCCGTCAATTTTACTGTAAAAAGCAATACAATATTAGCACATTTCACGCGTGGTTTTACGTTGCAAAACTATCGACCTTGTGTCAAATAATAGAAACTTTTTTGTTAAGTTTATATGAATATGTATTGGAAAGCGAATTTACAATGTAAAGTAATTTGCAAATACAGAATGAACTGTTCGACCGTGTTTTGTATATACGGTTACTTGCCAGAAACACTATGTCTATACCAGGTTCAGGTTGTATTTGGGCGAAGCGATTTCTGATATGGTACATACTTGTGACAGACTGCTAAATGCAAATTGAAACAGATTCGCGGCAAGCCTTTTAGTTTTATAATTAATTTGTAAACTAATTCAGACACGAAATATACAATAATTATATTTGAGTATAGAACGCATAGTCATCTTCCATAATTTTTTACTTAATAGTTTCATTTTTGAGCTACTGTAATATATATCCGAAAAAGGTAGGTTTTTATTTTAAAGCAAGGCTGTGGCCCATGCGCCCATGCTGGTTTTAGTAATAGTTTCCCCCACGAGTTTAGAGAAACAGGAAGTTATATCATACTAATTATATTTTTTAGGTACTTTGTACGTAATACAAACAGAAACACAAACGTACAAATAAAATATCAATGTACTATTCAAGTATTACAATGTTTAGCGACAAATTATGCGCAACGCAACACGTATATCATGAAAAACAAATTTGTTATCAACCTCGTTCCCAGGTACGAGGTTGATTTGTTATGTGTTTACAATAAACATCGCCTTACAATCATCAAATCATGCATGTTTACGATTATAAACATGAACTTTTTACCATCACTGTCACTTTTGTTGATGTGCGAAACTATACAACGTTTGACACGACTCGTTTGCGTTTTTCTGCAAGTATATTTATGACTCGTTCATGCTTTATTTACAGACAAATAAAGTTAATATATCTTTACTGGCAAAGACAATTTTAGTCTTAGAAATAAGTAACAACTACGACAATTTACGAAGTCGCGTTGGATTTCCCAACGTGAGAAAGATGTATTTACTAAAATTAGCACACAAATGCATGGCAAACAAAAACATTGACATTTTCAGGCAAAAAGTTCCTGTTTACTGTAAATCGCAAAATATGAGCGAAACTAAACGTATAAAACATAATTTGAAGGTCACGGTTCAAAGCAGTTTGCAAATGGAACTACCTGTATTCTGTAACATCTTAAATTATTTACCTACATTTTGTTCGATGAATTTGCGACATTAACAAGTAGGTCAAAAGCAGTCGCGTCTTGCTTTGTATGCTCTGGTATTGTGTGAGATACAACATCTACCGAATTGGCCTGAAGATGACTGAATGCTGGTAAAGTATATGTATAGCCACTAAACTGGGGCGTCGTAATGCTGGCATCTTGAACATTTTGATGTCCGAACTGTGCATTATAAGGAAAAGGTCGCTGTGTCTGCGGTAAGCCGGTATGATATGGATAGTACATGTTATTACTGAAGGCAGTAGATCTAGCCATGTTATAAGGACCATAAGGCATATATTGCCCTGTACCCAAGTATGGATTATATGGTTCAGGTAAAGGGGTTGTATCTTCTTGTGGAAACGGAATTCGACGTCGCGGTTTACGGGATTTACGACGAATATGGCCCTCATTTTCTGAACTCGAACTTGAACGTCTGCGCGAGCGTTTTTTCTTCCGTTTCTGTTTGATTTTTCGCTCTGAATCAGAGACGCTATCGGTAACACTATTTGAGTTATGAACAGGGGAGAATGACACATTTAAATTAAATTCCGGAGAGTTTGTGGTCATCGCTTGTGTGTCATCTGGAACATCACGACAGTCCTGTTGCATAGTCCTTCGACATTTTGTTAGAAGGGCTTTCAATTGCCCTGCGTCATCGCATGTGACCTCCGGAATTTTTCCATCAAGAAATTTTCGCAACATTCTGATATCTCTCATCAGTTTTACTCGATTTAGTTTGTACGTGCTATCGACTGCCTGGAGCCTTGGTGTTAAACTTTTGATGAAATGGTATTCGTTGTGTACAGTAAAATCTTGCATTGATTTTACTTGCTGTTCTAGTTTATCGACGAGTTGTCTTTTCTTCTTTATTTCGGATTTTAAAGAATTTACTTGGTTTAGGTATTCGGGATGCTTATCTCTTAATCCGCAATAGGTGTAATCCGTACATTTTTCCAGATTGCATGGATGTAAAGTCTGGTTTCTGTGACCTCTATGATGACAATAACTACAAATTTGACGCGAAACACCAACAGGAGGTGGTTCACGTATTGATACTTGCGTAGATTCCAATTTAAATTCGAGTTCCTTCAATGCCATGCTTTCAGTATCTAATTGTTCCTTTACTGTCATTACTTGCTTTTTAAAGGCAGGAAGTACAGGCTATATGAAATATAGAAACAATAATTTAATGATATGCCTCATATTTTTACAAACACAAACATACAAAAACAGTACCTTTGCCGGATTCTCCGTCATCGATGTGGACGACTCGTTGTCGGAGTTCTCTTCTACCGTTGCCCTGTTCTGTTTTTTCATCGACTTATTCGGAAGTGGCGACTGGTCGTTCAACAAGTTTATTTGGTAGTGCAACAATGCACGAGCGCCTAGAGACAGCGCTGATTCGCCTTTGAACATGATGTCCAATTCGTTCCCTGTGATCAACTTCACTTGCATTCTCGTTTTAAATTTATTTTCTTTTAAAGTTTTAAATATCATTGTTGCTTCGCCAACATCTAGTTGGACCCGAAAAGAATCGACCCATTCTGACAATTCGTCGATAGCAGACTTTTCAGTTTCACGCTTTTTCGTAGTTTTATGTTTAGATTTGGACATGTCTGCTGCAGTGAAACGCCCAACGAATTTGCGAAATTGAAATCGAAATTGGCAAATTCGTTCCGAACTTCGCAACGTAATTAGCAACTTCCCCGCCCACTTGTCAATTTCCAAATATAGTTCGGAACTCAAGCGTTCAAGGTTTGCTGAAATCAACTGTAATATATATATGTAATGGTATATATCTTTTTCATATAGATAATAAGATAGATGAAGATGCATTACTATATTCGAGGCTGGGTTGGAGGCTGGGGTGAAGTTCCTTCACTTCCTCAAATCAAGAAGGGAAAAGAAATCTGCAAGCCAGAGCAATGCGTCAAAAAGCCCGAGCGGTGATGAAAAGAAATCCAACAACGTTGGCGAAGCTGAACGCGAAGACACAATTAGTGAACCTGCCGTTGAAATATGGTTCTTATATCATTATGTTTTACATTGGCATTGCTACCATTGGGAATTGGTTTAGTTTAATTTATTATATTTTATACCAAGTAGAGATGAATGGGAGGACTTAATAGTTATTAACAACCTGATTGACAAAGTAAAAGGCTACGAGGGTTAATGGCATAATGCCGTGCTTTTTTAGCGTGCTCAATCGAGTTATTGAGCACACTTTTCAGGCAATCAAAAACGTTCTTATATTAGATATATATTATAATAACATATTGACATCGTCTAGGGAGTAACTGACTAAGTTTATAATCCAAGCATATTTTGGGGGGAATTTTCTGTTTTTCAAATTTTTTTGCCACAGTCAAATATCGATCGTAAAAAGCTGCTGTACATCTTTCAATATAAATGAACTTGAATATAGAATAACTTTCAAACATATAATTCACAGAGTCTGAAACAAGATTGAAATCTTGCATTCCAGTTTGAACCATACCAAACTAAAATAAAATTAAAATGTTTTTTTTACATTTTTGGACTTGTGCAACTTGTACACAGTAGAAAATAACTAGATGTAAAAGTTTCATTTACTTGGGTTTCCTTTGTAAAAAAACACTTCAACTTGCATGCACCAAATTGAAACCAGTTTTATTGCCTGATATGTAACTCTGCCAACCAAGTCTTAATAATTAAGGTGATAGCAACAATAATATACTTGGTGCTAAATGTAACAAACTTGAGTAACAGAAAAAATTCTCATCTTCAGATTATTTTCCCCTTCATTGTAGAGTAAACTGTCAACACAATCTTAAAAACTAGAGTGTATATTAGAATCGTCTCACAGATTTATAATTAAAACTGTCATCAAAATAAATCAGGTCTTTCATTGTCTGTTTTGTAAATTAGGTCCCTTGATTGATCCAAGCATTGATCTTTAAAACTATTTTTCCAATATCAATGAACAGTCATAAGGGACCATCATTAATAATGGGAGGGGGGCGGTCTCTATTATATATGTCTTGAAAATAAATGTTTTGCTGTTGGTGGCAGTCTCTAGAAAAAGAGTTTTCTCACCCACCACCCCCCCCCCCCCCCTCCCATTATTAATGACCAGTTCCTAAGGTCATAGGAGGCCTTGTGATACCAAATTCGTAAAACCACAGCCAAAGGATTTTTCCAATAGGTTCAAGTCAAGATATTATCCCCAAAATTTATTTTTGAAGACGAAGTAGATAGCAATTTCTTTCATATCTCAGTATTCTTTTATATTAAACCATTGCAGGCCAATATGCCAAGTTAATATTTCATTGCTCTTGGTGTAGTTGGTGAGTACCGTCAATTCGTCAAAGCTTGATCACAGAATCACAGAAAGTTCTATGAACTAGTTTATTTCCTTCATTGCCCATGGCGTGTACGTCCTTAATCCTTTTATATACCTTGAAATATCACCAACTTATCACTCAAAACATATCGTAAGGCTATGACTAAGCTCACAGAAGCTATATAACTTGTATGACAATGTATGACAATGGCCAAATTCCACGATTAAATTCGTTTCTCATCCTCATAGTGACAATTTAACCAAAGAACTGCCTTTTCTTTATAATATTTCAAAGTATCCTGAGTTTCGCTTGGATACATAAAAAGCTAGAGCACTTTTAGTGGCTCTATTTCGTATTCCGCCATACTAACTCCTAAAAAATTTCCTCTGGTTTGGTTGCTTTCAACATGGCGGCCACACCGGAAGTCGGCTGACATTCTGGCACACTTTTGACCCCGGAGTGGAGCTTCTGCTCATGTCTATTCTGTGGCGCAGGCTCCAATTTATCCAGCGGGGTTGTTGTTAAAAACAAAATGGCGTTGTCTTACTTGTAACAGAAAAATGCCCTAAATCGAGTTAGAATTTTCTGCCTCTCATAATAGAATTGTGTAGTTCTTTTTGCATATTTATAAACTTAAATATTTGCATAGAAATATTTTCACAATTTTGTTTACATGTCGTTGTCTTGAAGAAACGAAACTATGCAAACAATTTGCTTATGTAAGACAGTTTATCACTCATATTACCAAATGCTAACAAATTCTCCTATTGTTCTCGCTATTAATATGTGTTTATTAGACTTTTTTTTTTTAGTTTAATCCTTTCTTAACTCACATCAATAATAATTCCCAAGAGTTCCATAGCTGATGTATTAACGAAAAGCTGTTAAACAAAAATCTGTAATATCTGTGTTTGGAGGTATATGCACACTACAACAATGATAATATAAGAAACACAGCATTTCCAACCTGCTAACTACAGTAGTGTGTAATAGCATTAATGGTGCAGAGCCAAAAAGCACAGATCAAGTTATGACTTTAGTTCTGGGCTTATTAAGTTGTTACAAACGATACAATTGTGGGCTTCCATAAATGTAAACATTTGAAGTGGCAATAATGCTCACATACAATTGTAAGAATGATGGGAGTAACTGATTCTCTCTGACTATTAATATAGCTACGCAGCCTTACTTCAACTCTACAGCAATATTCAGTAACCATTTAATATTACAGTGTGAAAAGAGAGACAAGTCTAATATATTATTAAGATACCAATTGATACTATAATTAACAACACTAGGAATTTGTTGCTATATTTGCTGATATTGTTGGGTATTTAATAGACGTTTATGCCTGACATTTTGTACAGGGAAATAAATATAATATAGGAAAATAGATATAATAAAATAGATGAATACATTTTATGCTTTGCCCAAACGTTTAGTGCCATCTAGTTATAATTGGCATTGCTTTTATGGGTTTTCCCATGAGGTGTGAACTTCCGTCAGTGTCATATTATAACTTTTCATGTTGCGACAAAACTTCTTGCTCTCTGGAGCTTTTACACAGGAGATTTATTTTGTAAGTTATCCGGCAGCCTTTCGCAGTTACATTTGTGCCAATAACCCCTGTGTACGACACATGATCAGCATTTATCGTAGTAAATCAACAAGCTTGAAGACACGCAACAGGAGGCGAAGTACGCAAATATGGCGCAACACGAATGTCCAATGCGTTCGTCAAAGAGATTTCTTTCTTAGCAGCTGTTTAATAACGCTAGCCATTCAAATGTCTTCTCTACATGCCCATCTACATCTTTCGTTTGAAAATTTTCTTTAGATTTACATTTAAGCAACAAATGTATGTAAAAAAACACAAAATATGCCAAAATTCCAGACGTTCTTGTTGATTTCTCGCGAATATGTGTGCGTCATGAAAATTTTCAAACGGGGATTGTGGAACTGACAAATACGCTACTGTGGGACCCATAGACAGGACCATCAGGGCGCGATATCCTTCGACAGAAAGACAGAAAAAAACGAGTATAGTTCACCACATTTTTCTCGAATTTCCAAACCATTTATACCTAAGGTGACAATACTATCAGTTAAATAAAAAATATACTCAAATTGTTTAAAGAGCGACGAAGATGGAGGGGTCAAACTAAATATTTATAGCTTGGAGTCTGGGAACTAACATTCTTACGCAATATGACTCCGGGAGCATTTCGCATAGCAAACGACCATTGTGTATATATGTTGAATGTAATTAATAATATTTTTAATAACAATAAATACAAATATTGAATATATAATTTAATACAATATTTCATAAATAAATAAATTTGTAATAAAATACTTACATATATATGTATCATATTGAAAATTCAAATGAATTATTAATATTAAATTAGGGGCTGACCATTAGATTTCTGAAAGGGGGGGTTGAGGGATCTGGTATAGGTATTTTTTTCTAAAATTACCCAACGACCCCCCCCCCCTCAAAAATCTAATGGTCGGCCTTTAAGTTATATTATCAAAGTTAATGTTATTAAATTTATTAGTTATGGTTTTTCAAAATATTTCCTAAAACTTGTGTTTGTTGTTGTTGTTGTTGTTGTTGTTGTTGTTGTTGTTGTTGTTGTTGTTGTTGTTGTTGTTGTTGTTGTTGTTGTTGTTGTTGTTGTTGTTGTTGTTGTTCCATGATGTACCATCATCTGTTGTTGCATCATCAAGAATTGTTGTTGTTGCTGCTGCTGCATTGTGTTAATTTGGATTGCAAACATAGATTTTTCTTGCTCACGGCTCTCACGCTCTTCTTGTTTTTCCTTTAATTCATCTCCTTGTAGCGCTCTCTCCATCGCTGCTTTTTCCCTTAACCATTCGAATGTATCTCCTGACTTTCTCCTCTTTCTTTCTGGAGTCCCACCATTTTCCCCACCATTCCTCTTTCTTGTCTCTCCATATCATCCCATTGCCTGTTGCCTCATCTCCACTGCTTGATTTTTCTCCTCGACGTTTGCTTTCTTTATTTTGTTCTCTCCTTCAACTCTTCTTTCGGTTTCCTCATTTATTTCGATCAATTCCTCCAATAACCCCTCCGCTTCTGTCAACTCTTCCCCACTAATTCCTGTCGCTCTTTCCTCTTGTTCCATTTTGTTTTTGAGCTTTCTCTCGAGTACCCCATAATGGTCCCTCACAGCCCGAGCTGTTACTTCAATCCAAGGGAAGCTTGGTTGCAATTTTTTGGCGATGATAAGCCAGCCAGCACCCCTCTCCCTTGACATTAATTTGTGCTGTAGCACGCCCTCTGCTGCCAGCTCTTTTAGCTGCATTTAGCGGCATTAGGTATCTCATTCCAGCTCAGAGCAGACCTGAAAAATTTAGAATTTCATAAAAATAATGACTTTAAAGTAACATATTTTTACAAAGTATTTTAACAAAACAATTTTTTAAATTTCTTTCCTAATCTGTATATCTTAACCCACCCAGTCAACTTTCCCTGGGCGAGGAAACCGGAGTGTCTGCAGAAAACTTTCGGCAGAGTGTTTACTTACTCTTTTCACACGAGTGTGATGGGTATAGTCCTCAGCGGGAATTGAACTCAAGACTCAGAAGTGAAAGTCCTGACCACTGCCCCACCGAAGCCCCGTGAAAATTTTTAGTGTATTTTGATAGAAATTACAATATCAAATACTGGGTCAATTCAAACCATTCTATTTTGTCTTGAAAGCGTTTATCACAAGTGTGAAGATTATTTAGTGTTCTAAAAGTGTCTTGTTATTCACGTACAATGAAAATTATTTTGCCTGTCCGCCATCTTGAAACAGTAAAGAGAAACAGGAAATAAATATTAATTGTTTTGTTTTTAATTTAAAATGGTGGAAACCGGAAGTAAATATTAATTGCGATGTCTGCTAGGTCTGCCGCCTACTCTCTTAAATGCTCCTGCTACTTTCAAAAATAATGAAACCCCTGTTACATGCATGCATGTAAGCTAGGTCAAGTATACCTTTGTCCTGATATTATCCTGATGGTCTTTAGAAACTATATCTATGTATTTAAATTTGCTCACCAAGTTGAGTTATTTTACTCAATATTTTGATTCACAATACTCAGGTATTTTTTGTATATCATATAAATATTCAGGTATATTCAGGTATAATAGTATCATACAAATACTCAGGTATGTTCTATATATCACTGCGAGTTACAATTCAGAATTATCAACGATAATATATATGGCAAATATTCATGTACCTCTAGATTTGCTTTTAACTATTCAAGCGAGAATATCATATACAATAACACATATTCTTTTCTATAAGACTCGGATCTTCTGGTGTATGATTGTAATGATTGGTATTGCCGTAATTGGTAAGTGTGTAGGTGCCTGTATACAAGGAGAAATTTATACAACAATTTGTTTTATAATGAAAATAATTTTACAAAAATATAAATGTGTGCATCCATAGTGAAAATATTAAATGGGAAATAACTGGATAAATGGAACTCGTGGAAATTGGGAAAACGAGAAATTGTCTGAAAACACTCCGCCCTCCGGGCGTTGTGTTTCCATACAATTTCTCGTTTTCCAAATTTCCACTTGTGTTGATATAACTGTATATCAACATGGAAAATGTTTTATATTTCCTTATTATAATAATATTTATATTACATGCATTGTGAGACACTATTGTTTTGAATATTCGGGATGAAAAAAAGGCACTATTTACTTTAGTAATTAATAATGCTATTTACTGGTAACAATGGGCATGAACACCATATCAATACAATTTTGATATACGTATATATAGAAATACAATTCAAAACTTAATAATATCAATACATATTCTCACAGTTATTGCGTTGCTGTGTTTGCTTGTATGCGAGTGAGAATTGTTTTCACTTTTATCTCTGATCAGCAAGAGTTCTAATTACTTTCTCTATTTGCATATAATTGATATGTAATAAACTAAAATGTAATTTTCTCATATTCACACTCAAGACAAGTTTTACTGTACAAGTCACTGTCTTTGTAAAGGTATAATATAGATAATCTGATAAGAACTAAGAGTGAATGAACAAAATTATTTGTTAATCAAAAGTAAATGAGTCAAAGTTCTTGAAATGGCAGTGGCAACACAACCGGAGCTCGGTGAAATTTGGCCCTGACTGTCAGTTGACCTTTCTGTGGAAGTGATGCCCTGTTCGCCACAAAAACACCAGGGTCACCTCTTCTCGATAGGTGTACCTGATTGAGCCTTTCCATTAAACCAGGCCCAGAAGGTACATGATGGTAAATCAAAATCTTTGTACCTTGTCTTGGATCCAGTCCAGTAAAAATAGGGCAATTCTGTGTCAATTCTCTTCTTGAATTCATTCAGGATTTTTGGCATCTCACTGTAAAATTGCTTGGCATCGAAAATTGACCTACATCATCAGTTGAGGATGACCTTGGATGCTCTGGCTGTAGTCCACGCGACACATACTGTATTTGGCGTAAATGGCGATTAGATTAGGTAGCTTCTAGATTAGCTACCAGCCCAACAATCATCTCGCGTGTTAATCGGCATATCCCTTTCAAAGGCCTATATAGCAGATTAAAAAATATATACAAACGTCAATTACAGATATGTGAAACAGCTAGTATTTAGAAATGGATAACTGACCTATTTACATCAATCAGAGTATAGTCAGTCGATTCTCTGTGCCAAGGTATCCAATCGTCAAGGAGCCAGTGTTTCATATCTTCACAGTATTTTGAGCGTTCAACTTCACTCAAACCTCATCCATCCACAGCTTTATGCCAGGTATGGATGGTCTTCAGAACACGTGCACCAGTTTTGCGGCCCTTCCTTTCCAGAAAGCTGATCACTCCATAGGAAATTATTCTTTCACAATCTGGAACAGATTGCTTATTCTTCCCTGTGAGGGCCTCATAAGTCAATCCTGTTGTGGGATCATGCAATGCTTCTCTCATATATCTCGGGTCTATTCCTGGGATGAGACCTTCGCGAAGACAGGAAATTACTCTTTTCAACGGACGGTTATGATCTTCACGATGGTGAACATATTCCATTGTGCCTAAAATAGCAATTCTTATTAGTGGGGCAAAACATCATGCTTATGAAATCGAAACTGTTTTTGAGTACCAAATTTGGAATACCACAATGCAAATTATGGGGAAGTGATTGCTGAATTTTAACACTGTGTGAGACTGGAGTGTGTCATAGAGGAATTTACATTTGTAAAACTCTTCCTCATGTTTGCATCACGCTGTATGTGAGCTCCGTTTATGGTGCTGTGGGGTGGGGTTGGCCTTGGATGGGTGCACATGGAATCCAGATCCTCCCCTTAAAAATGCTAGTGACAGATAAGATATATTTTGATACAGGACAGATAACTATATTTGGCATTATTTGCTCTTATTATCTAATGGTCATTGGGATTACTCAATACAGTACTGTATCACTGTTATTGTGTTTGATAGCTTGATACAAACATGACAGCTGAACAATCTAACATACCTAAAATGTAGAATGTACAGATTGTTTTATGAAACAAAATTGATACAACTAATCAGGGTTCTGTCTAGGAGGTTAGGAGTGCCAGGTATCTGCCACACCCTTATGGCACACTCTTTAAGTCACACCCTTTATTGTCATCCTCAGTGCCCCGATCGGCTTTGGTAATTTATGTGTATGAACAGAATTACATCATACATTAACTGGGGAACTTCTGAGTGCCGGGCAGAACAAGTTGGTGTTACCAGGCATTGACCACCGTGGGCAGAACCTTGCTATTACAGATGCACACATACATTAGTACTTACTACTCTGAAGTGGTTGCTGGGTGCAATGAAACGTTAGTAAATATATTTGAATTTTTGTCATTGTTATTTTCATAGTTTCGCATTTGAAAATTGTTTTCTATTATAATAATTACCTTCGCCCAATTCTGGTTGGTACAGGTATTTTGAGAAATCAGCAGGGTCACGTGAAAGGTTCTTCAGCTTCTTCACCTCCATTTGGAAAATGTAGATGGCCAGTATCGATCGCAGGACTTCTGTACTTGTTTCCATTCTCCCTTTTACCCAAGGATGTGGGTCATAGTAGAATGGGAAAAACCTTCTCCTTAACATACAACATGCTATGTGGAATGGATCTGGTTGACAACTGTTTCTCGCAAAGTTGTGCAGCCACAGCCACACAATTTCCTACAATATAAAATAATAATTATTAATGAAGGTCTTCATGGGTTATAGAAACCCAGTCCATGTAGGCAACTGCGATGTAAGAAAGCTGAATACACATGATGCTAGAGATATGTGTATGCAACAAACCATCACCCGCCTTTGAGAGTAAGGTTGTCACAGTTAAAAAGATATCTTGGGGGAAAATCCCGCTGTTGATGCAGTGCAACAAAAGATGGTCGCTAAACTTATCCCTAATCTTGACACTAATCCTTAGAACGTTTTTTGCTTTATTTTCCATCAACTGTTCGTGATTTATGTTGACTTTGCTGTTTTCTTCCTTAAACATTAAAAGGACTAAAACATTGACTACTAAAACATTCTAATATGCTTAAGTCAACTAATGTATAATCAGTTGTATATAAAAAAGTTGTTGTGGAATCCTCGTTTGGTGCTACCATGTATACATATATTATAAGTACATGAATTGATATACAAAGAAATTATATTACAGTAAATTAACTTCCCTGTAACTTGCGCTCGCACAATGGCAGCGCTTCGCTAGGCTTATTAAAGTCAGTGAATGGGCATTTGCAATGAGAACTTTCCAGAACATCCAAAAGCCAGAATAAACAAAAAAAAGTCATACTAACAAAATGAAATTCTTTAAATTAGTTGGATGGGCACATACAAGTTACACTCCCTTCATCTGCCATGTATGTAAAAGCACACCACCCTCCACTCACAGTTGGACCCACGCAGGGCTTTTGGTCGATTTCACTTTCAACCCACCCACCCAGCACATAATTTATCAATGCCAATTGTAAATATACAGTACCAATATTTTTGCCATTTTATTATTTGTAAAGCACATTTAATCATATTCTTTATGAAAATGTTTTATATCATAAAGTCGATGATCAGTTCAAATTGCATACTATTAAATTTTAGTCCTTTTCATTTCACATAGGTTATCTCCAAGAAAATGTCCCTGGAACTGTGCAAACTGGCATGTCCAGGTATGGTCATCTGGCAGCAATATTTTAACAGAGTTCAGTCGGCGTTGTCAAAACGTTAAGATTTACATATGTTAAGATTTGCATATGTTAATTGTTATAATCATTGTCATATCGGGGAAAATTCATCATATACAATTGCCTCGTTCTTTAAAATATCCCGTTCAAATTTATAACAAACAACAATTACCATACGATTTAAACCTTCCACTTTAAATCCAAAGAGTTTTAGGGCATTCTGGCTCGTATTTGTGTCTTTAAATGCAACTTGAAAAGTGGCGTGGTATTCTAGAATTGCTCCCAAACGGACAACATTCCAGGTTTTGCACCACTATATTATATAGTGTGTAAATGACAGTTATGATGACACATGACCTACAGTACGTACAGTACTCACCAACAACATCCATTCCGAGGCTTATCATTTCAGTTGTGACATCCAACTGCAGATCTCTTAGCTTAGCATCTGTTAGTGATTTATACGGCAGGAATTTCACCGGAATAGCATATGGTTTACGATTCCTTAACTCATCGGAAATCATGAATATAAGGAGATGGCTGGCTACATTTCTTCTCTTCGTAAATAATCCATGCAGATATTGGAGAAGCTTCTTGGTTAATGGAGGGAAAAACTTATTTACTTTGCTGTGCTCCCCCTTCTGCAGGTGTGATAAATGCAAAGTAACGCCAGCTTTGAATTATATTGCTTGTTTCATCAGTTCTGTGTAACCACTGGCATTCCATGCCAATTCTATCAATGCTGCTTCTCGTTTGCTAGAAACTTGAAGTGCCTTCTCGTATTCTTCTTTGGCAGTTTTCTCGCCATTGACCAGGAAAGTAAGATCTGCATCTAAAGCAGAGTTCAATTTAATGAAGTTACTCTCTTCATTACCAAGCTTCTGTATAGCTGTACATCTGGCTATAAACTCTTGGTACAATAGTTGCAAGGCACCAGAACCAAGATCTTCCTCCAGGCCACTCTCGGCGCATGCTCTCTCTCAAACCCATACAGATATCACAAGCGTCTGCCTTTATCCACCACCGCCCTGTTGCGTTGCGTTGGTATCTTTCGCTTTCTTTAATGCTTCAATCTAACAAAAATATATCCAGGGGTTACGCTTAACTTAACAATTTCATTAAATTTCTATTTGGCATTATTAATAAAACTATATTTTCACGTTTTAACTATCAGGGATGGTATAGGGCAGGTCTGCCCAGTAGATTTTTAGATCATAAAAATATGTTGAACGTATTTTGATTTTTTATATGTTGAGTTTTGATTTTTTATATTTTTTATATGTTGAACATATTTTGATTTTGTGATTAACAAATCAACCTCTCGCTATGCGGTCGGTTGATTTTGTAATCACTCGTATGATTTTGGTATTGAAAGCACTCCTATTTGTTCTATTACTATAATTATTAACCAAGTGTTTCATCATTAAGTTGTCAATTATCTGTAACAATGTGATTAACTGTCACCAAACACAGCGTATTACATCACATCACAAACTGCAACGTTAACAATAGTCACTCATCATCAAAGTTGATTACCCTTTTACATGACCAGGTCCAGATATAGTATAACACACCAATTTTATGTACTTAGACATGGATTTAAATGTACCTGAACATCAACATTCCTTCTAAAACCAGAGCAGTTTTGCTCTTGATAATAAAAATTAAAAAGAGAATTAATATGTAATTATATAATAGATCATTAACCGGAACATTACTACAGGTCTATTTATACAGTACATTGTACTTGTCTCAACCAGGGATGTGATAACGGCAGTGGGCACTGGGAAGCTGTGCCCAGTAGTACACATTGCTGCCTTGCATTAGCTTTAAATAAAATTTTCATGATCGCATTAGGTAGGTTTCTCAGTATCGTCAAGGTAAGAGAAAGTATTGTATTCTAGCTTACAAATTTTTTTGAGCACAACCCTGATCAATACAACACATGTTTTCGTGGCCTACAGTACATGTAAAACGTTTTTGCAAAACACAGTCAATGCCACACTATTGTACCAATAATCACCTTCAAAGGATCAAACATCCACTTGTTCTGATATTTCTTCTTCGATGTCGGTAAGATTCCATGATGAGATTCAATATCTCTTTGCGATAGCTCATTTTCATATGATGGTTGTAGGTGAGTCCACAAATGTGAAACAGAATTCTCACTAGGTTGGCTGTTATTAAGGTTACTTCATACCTTGGAGTCATGTTTCAACAAAATCGGCCGCTGCGCGTTCAGTTTTTGACCAATGTCTATGAAATTTGGCACACATATTGATACATAACTGAAGAATCTAAGATTGTAACCATAGTTTAATACATTTTAATCTGTAGTTACAATGAGTGTATTTTATCAAAATAGTATGCTTTGCGCCACGAGATTTAAGTCCCGTTGGTTTCATATGCAAACATCAGAAATAACATGTTTCCCATCTCAACTGATCAAAGAACAAAACTGTGTTCGCATTTTTTTATATCTATTTTAATCGCTTAGATATTAAGCATCAAAGTTGAACTATCTTATCTAGCGTGTAGACAATGGCGTATACGCTGATAAAATAAAAAGTATCGCATTAAATCGAAAACGCGAACACAGTTTTGCTCCCATAGTATCACTAAACAATGTGTTAAAATTTTGGAGCAATCGGATAAAACGTTCGGGACTTAAATATTTTTTTGTAGCGTGAACTTGCATTTTTTTCCTTCACTGTAAAAGCCGATTTAAACTTACGCGGGGTTTTGACTTACTCTGCAGTTTCCGCTCTCCCGCAGTGTCTTGATTGACAGTTTATATGTCAATTTCAATTATAATTTTCGCGCAATTTTATTTGGTTTAAAAATTGCTTTTGAAATATCTCGGCCGCTTTTTAAGATTTTTTTAAAAACTCTGCTGAATATGATATATATTTGTGTCTTTAGTACAAATATGTAAAAAAAATAAATAATAAAAAATCAAAGTTCCAAGGTATGAAGTAACCTTAACTTCTGGTTCACGAGTATCGCCTCCACAGTCGACCTCGGAAATGAGAGGATTACCAAAGGAGTAACCAGGATCTATCATCTCAATATCAATATGATCACTGTTGTCAATTTGATCATCTGCAATGTAGATATATTATCATCACTAGAAGTCACAAACAAATCACAGTAACCAGAGAGTCACAAAAGGATGGCAATAAGATCAGCAGTTAGATATGTCAAATGATAAAAATTACTAAGTTATGTGCCAGGTACTGTAGAAATTAACAGGATGCAATAAAGCTAAAAGGGAAGGTATTGTATATCATAGGAATTGGCCCATATGGCCAGATGCACTCAGTCGTAGACACTGCTCTTGTCAGGGATAGATCAAGCTTGATCTGTTAGGGGGTGCTGACTGCTAAGTGGGACCGTGGATGCTGGTCTAGGGGTGGGGCACAACCATCTACCTATTGACTATTGCTGTAATTGCTAACTGTATTACATTATTATGTTATTATCTCATTTAGTCTAACTGTATTACATTATGTTATTATCTCATTTAGTCTACAATTGCCAGGCCAATTCAAAAAAATTGTTTTATAAGGGAATTGGCAACCCCCTGCACCTCCTTTGGGAAATGCTATGGGTGATGCTGCCCAGGATTAGATAATTTTCAGAATCTCACCTACTATAGTAGATATTTTAGTAGCACTGACATAACAACCGAAAAAAAGTGTCTTATTCTGGTTTACATACTGCATGTAAGCCATAATTCCAATTGTTAAGTCCACACTATTGGTCGGATTGTGAAAATTATATTCAATCCTAGACAGCAGTGTGTACAACCGGGTGCATCTTTCCAGTGTCCATGCATGTGAGCAAATTCCTATGATATACGTCAAATTTTAGCTTTATTTACAATGTCACTTTGTATTTCATCAGAATATATTACAACCACTGAAACTGTTTAAACTTTTCCCATGTATTGTAACACTAGTCACCACAAATGCCAAATTCACTTTCTACCTCCAAGAGAAAATTACCTGATCCATGCTGTTTTATCAAACATTGTTCTGGGCCATTGAGAACATACCTGTATCATTCTGTTATTAACAGACTGTTACAGCACTGATGGACCAACAGTCTGATACCATCAGCTCTGAACAGTCTGTAGATCAACGACCTGATACGGATATTATATCACAGGCTCACAGCCACAACAAGGCTGCTGATGCTACAAAAGGCTGTAACAGGTCTTTGTGTTTTTACATGTGTAGTAAAATAGAATACATAACATGGACTGCAGAGGTTAGTACTGTAGTGAAGATAACAAATGTTGATAAACTGCCAGAATACGGTTCAAGAGTCTAACGTTTTGAGCAAAGGCCCTTCGTCAGAGAGAGAAACGAGTAAAGTGAAAAAAAGACCATGTGGGTAACTAATATGGGTAAAATGGACACGTAACAAAAATAAACCAATCAAAAAACGAGAGATAAGAAAATCATTTGCTATTTTAGTACTGTATTACCTGTTTCAAGATGTACATCAGAATCCTGAAGGCTTATGCCACTCAATTGCAATCTTGAATAATATTGTCTGACGACTCTGACCATGTACTACTTCCTTCAACACATTCTGTATATTCCTTGTACTGCCAACATGGGCCTCTGTGTAGACACTTGTCCAAAGTGCGAAAACATGGTCTCTAGCCACTGTGCATAATGCTCCTCTATTCCTAATTTTTGGGTGGAATTTCCAGCAAAAAAACGTAGATTGTAATCGATGAGGCCAAATGGCATTCGGTTTAGGGGCATTCTTGTCTTCAATTCCTTCTCCCTCCTTTTCGAAACACTTGAAATGCTGTGGATGAAGTTTTTCTTCCCTTCCTCAAACAGAGTTATCTTTTATTTAGTGTTAAAAACAAAGCAATAAACTTACCATGTTTCAAATATTTGTTCGTCCATTTTGTCAAAAACAGTGAAATTTGCCTACCAGAATACACTGCGGTCGTACCGCGCACACCGCCTGCATCTTTATAGTCAGAAATATATTAATATGAACTCAAACATTCAATTGTCCGAAAGATACGTCTAGTTCAGCACTAGAACTTGAGGTAATGAGGTCCTATTGAGGACGCTAACATGTTGTATTACAATGGTCATCTTAAAGTAAGCCAAATTAGGGATTGCAAAGTCAAAACAAAGGACAACAAAAAAACCAAGAACACGTTGTTTTTATATATTATACACTATACAGTATACACTCATGCCGGTGTGTACCAAAATTTATAAAATAATATAAAATTCAAGTACAGGTTACCAGAAGCAAAAAATAGGTCAAACATGAATGAATTCAGAGTTATATGTGGTTGTCCAGAGATCGGTAAAAATTGTCCAGAAATCGGTCATTTTCTGCCAGGCACTACTTCATCGCGACTTCCCCAAGCACCACCGTGTTTCGCTACCTCTCCAAGAACCCCCGCGTGCTCGCCCAGCTTAGTCACTGATCTCTATAAATTAGCTGAATGCATAAATTTTCTTTTCCTTAGAAGCGTCTGGGTATGAGGCTGGGCTCAAGTGGTAAGGAAGAGCGTGAGTGTACGTTGACATATGTTTGTTATTTTATAACAACTAGTTAGGGTTTCACAAGTTGAGAAATTGCTGTGATTTCAATTGGCTAACCTTTTTAGATTTTTCTTCCAGCCTATTTTTTCCAGCACCAGAAATATTAGATTAACCATAAATAGGTTTTCTAATAAAAACAATTTCTTATCATGTACACTCATGCAATTCCTTCTAAATAGCAATATTTTTTTGGTGAGAACAATATCAATATATTACATGACATTGTACAAATCAAGATAATTCTGTATTTGTTATAAATAGATGCATGTACTGATACCAATTTTGTGACTAATTATTAAAATTAAAATTGCTGCAACTGTGTGTCAGCCATTGTGAAACTAATGGTATATTTTGCTAGTAAACAAAACTAAATTCTGAACAAACAATCTAACGAGTGACCAATTTACCGTTGCTACATGTACAGTAGCCATGCAATGTGGCAATGTTACAAATAGTTATATCAAACTCTCATTGTACAGAATTTTTTGTTTGAAAGCAACAAAAATTCACACAGAAATAAAACAAGATTTATCTTTTTTTCAAATTGATCAAAGGTCCCATAATAACATGCCTCTGATTAATATATTTCATGGTGGTAAAACCATTATTTCTCTAACTCTGCCTGTCGTGGTTCTTTTACAAGATGGTACTGTATAAAAACAAGTATCCACGCTTTGCTCCCTTGGTCAACTTAATCATAAAAGTTATTTAAGATTAAACCAGTTTATTCAACCATCTCTATTTTTGGAACAATACAATTGTACCCACCTGATTCACACCAGTGATTTACTCTGCAATTTTCTCTTTGACTGATTCGAACCAATAGACCCGCACAAAAGTGTAGATCACTAAGTCTTTTGCTAGTCACTCATTCACCCACATCTACCACCAGAAGAAAATTCACCAACAACATTTTGGTGATTTCTTTTGTTATTTCTAGAAGAAAGTTTAAAATGCCTGGAATTAATTTGATATTAATAATCACACCCTATTTTACAGAAGTCAATACATGAGCATTTTTATTAAGATTGACTTAATTAATATTATAGGCAGATCTACTCAACTTGCATACAGTATCTGCCACTTTGTATTCAAAGACATTCCATAAGAAATAACAGTATACACATCTTTTTATATTTATGTATCACCATAAGCACACCACTTACTATTTTTCAGGTGTCACAAGTCGAAGTAATGCTTCATATTAGCTGATTTTGTCCTCATGTGTTTGCTGATGGACCCATGTCTGTCCGAGATAAATGCTAAGCCATACAGTTCTAAAATGCTAAGTACTCCATTGCTGGGCTGCTGCCTGCTTCGTTCCTCTAAATGTAAAGAAGTGTTTTGTGTACAATAGTAATGCTGCAGCCAACTCTAATACCTTAGCATCAGCTTGTTGTGGTAAACAAAACTGTGCTCTATAGCCACTGTAAAATAATTGTTAAAACGCTTTGCTTATCATTGGTAACAAGTGTTTTTGAAACGATAAAAATATACAGAATAACAGGGTATTTTCAATTTACCTGAACAAGGGAAAAATCAATGATGAGGGATGTGGTACAGCTGAATATGGTATAGGCACAATATTTCGCACTAATAAAGTCCCATACTGTCGTGACGACCATCTCCTGCCAAAACTAAAGAGCCAGCTGCTAGCCTGGTTGAGCAACTTCTGCTGGTATTCCTTCCAATAGACATGTATGGAGGGTAAAAGTATTTTCTATAAACATACACACAAAGATAACTGAATTAGTTTGAAATAGTTTATATACTTTGTTCTATTGTGAAATTTATTATGCATGGTGTTAATCCTACCATATAACCTAATATGTCACCTGCAATTATTTTTACACTGTCATTGCCAGGCGATATCACACAGTGTTTTTAACTATACTTACACGTTGGTGTCTAAAATATGTAGCCAAATGATAAACATGACAGTCCCATGTGTTTCAAAACTTGCAATACTTTGCTTGCTGACGATCCTGCTGCCAAGATACCAAAGGATAACAAAAAGCTTCCTGCAGCGATTTTTGTCCCAGGCATTAATGGTTGGCTTTTCCATGTAAAGACTTTTCCACATTCTGGTTGTTGACACTTATTTTTATGGTCACCATTGTTCCAACTTGTGTCACTTTAACTTTCATGACACTCCACACAGGTCTTGAATAGCAACAGTAGCTGTGCCAGGAAAACAACAAATTTCGGTTGCTTGTGGACATCGTCTGTGATTAACACACTAATATACAAATGAAATAACATTCTTTGATTTAGATCCGATATAATAATTGGTTTTCTTTTTGGAAGACATTGTGTTCAATACTGTATATTTGTGATGATGAAGATCTAGACAAGTTTGGTCATAATGTATACTGTAAGATCTGAGACTTATTTAGTATCTGGTCCAAAATGGGATATAACTTTTACATCAGGAATTGATCAATACATTACCTTGGCACAGAGTGTTGCTCTTCATCATCTCCATCTGCACCAATATCACTGGATTCACTATCATCTGACTGACTCACATCCTCCTCGATCATGTATTCAGCCTCGTCATCCCAATTATCCTTGGACATATTTTCCCCTTCATCCACAGCGACTACATTTCCCCCTGACTGTTTACCCAGTGGTTCTGGGTTCTTCTGGTTGTTTTCTCCTGAATGGAGAAAGAGAATATTGAAAAAATGTACCAACCATTCAAGTTGGAAAACATTTGACTGCATACTATGTAGTATGTAGCCATAATATCCTCAAACCTATTTTAATTGCTGCAGCTATCATCGAAGATGGCAAAGAAAGTTTTGTCTCGCTACATATGCCATGACTGTCATGACTATAGGTAGTTTATGTTTTAGTGGAAAAATAACTTTTGTCAAAAACATAATGTCTGCAGGATATCATTACTAGTTTTCAAATATCTCACAGTACCTTGATTAGCGTTTTGTTCCTCTCTTAGCTTCTTCAACTTATATTTGGTTGTCAACCAGGCACTCTCAGTTATTTGGTTTTTAGCAAAGAGACTTGTGCATTCCTCGCATTCCTGAGCTTCTGTCTGGGTTTTACGAGGTTTGGAGCCTTATATCTGGCAAACAAAAAGAGAAAACCACTTCAACTAACTTTCTCTCTTCTATTCAGAAATGCAATTGTGACATATTCAGAAATTTTTTTGTGACATAAGCACTTTAAATTATATACAGGTAAGTCTATAATTAGATATAAAATGCAAGATTAATACACCAAAAAGCTGCTGCAACGATGGACATATATGATCGTTTGAGAACTTCACTTGTACTAAGAAATAAACTATAAAAATTTATACATGTAGAGTAGTACATACCTACAGTTACCATGCCAATATCTTCCATATCAGTTTTCAACTCTTCTTTCAGGTCTCGTGCATTCTTGTCAGTCAGACTGCTGTACTTAAGAACACGAACAGGAATTGCATACGGTTTGAAATTTCTTAACTCATCACTTGCCATGAATATCAGTATGTGAGATGCTGCTGCTACTCGTGTCTTTGAAGTAATGCCTTAAAGATTATAACTTTATCAGAAAACATAAACTGCTATTAAATACTATACAGTATGGTAAATTGTAACTAAAAATGAATGAAATGATGTTTATGAAACTTTTCAACAACATTTTCACAAAGTACTTGTCAAGACAAAATGAGCTTTCTTGTAAAGCTCAAAATTTGATTAGAAGTGTTTCCAACCTTGGTGATATATATTACTCAAAGCATATCTAAACCTCCATTGAACCTTGGAACCTTGGAACACATAACACAGTCACATAAATTTACAGTCTATGAAAACCTCACTTTAGTACTATATACCTAACATAATCCAGTAATTCTTTACATAGACTGGCCAGAGTTGCTCCAATGTTTAATGAATGGTTGACACCACTGTCGATGATGCTGATGATGTTTTTCAGTGACTGCGACAAGGACACATTCTTCTCCAGCAACTTGCCATACTCTACTTTCCACGCACATGCAAACAATGCTTTCTCTGTAGTAGAGGTGTGCAAATCCGATCCGAATCCGATCCGAATCCGATCCGAAATTACGAAATAAAATGAATTAATTATTTACGACAAAAACAAAACATCAGAAGGTGTAGACTGTAGAAGCTAAGTCCTGCAGTGTTCACTGTTCAGTAAAAGGTTAGTCGAAATTCGGTGTTATTTATTGTTATTTTTGTGACTATATTTTATTACGTCTATAAAATTTGAATATTATTACTCGTATAGTCGTAAAAATAATGACGATGCTTTATAATTTATAGTTTATATTTATAACATCGATGATCCACTGTCGTCTATTTATTTAGTATATTTATTATTTAAAATTATTTACGAAGAAATGCGAATTGACAATTCAGCAAAGTCAAAGATGCCGAATGCATGCAGTAAAAGTAAACACACTACACTAGTACAGTATGTCTAGACTTTCAGTCTCGAGTCTAGACAGTAGACACGCTATGACGCTATAGTCTATACTCTACAGTATACATTACGTACCCTATTGATAAACATTTTCGTATTACATAGGATGGCAAGTTGGCAACAAGCAGTTTGACAATTTGACATAAACATAAAACAGGTATCCGCGCTAGTTCTGCGAGACTAGTGTATTATACAATCATTTCAAGTCACTAAGACAGTCAGTTCTGTACGCTGTGCAAGTGTGCAGTGCCAGTAGTGCATACTGCATAGTGTTCACAATTTCACATGTTATGGCCGAGGGTGAAACCAGTAAATTGTCACAAGAAAATGTGGAGAAACTCCTGCGAGGAAATTCTGATCGCGCCTCCATTACATCAGCTGGTGAAAAGAAGAGATCTCAATGTTGGAAGAAATTCGGGTTTCCAAAAGTTGACGAAATTGTTTATGAAGATCTTGCTGCCTGTTATAAATGCAAAACGGTTTACAAGTACTCTTACACCAAAGGAAATGCTCAACTAAACAAGCACATTTGCGGCAATTCTAAGCTACCCAAAGGACAGACAACGCTTAAAATGTATTCGTCAGGTCAAGAAAAGCCGCAGATAAAGCTAACAAAAGCCGAAGAAGAAGCACTACAAATCGATGCAATTGACGCAGCAGCCATGGACTTTAAGTCCACTGTCAAGTTATGGAAAAGACGGCATTAAACAATTGCTTAAAACAGCAGCAAAGCTTGGTGCAAAGTATGGTGAAAATCTTGATCTGAGCCAGCATATTGTGCACAGAACCATCCTCACTCGCAATTATTTGCCCAAGCGCCATGAAGAGATTCGAAAGAAAGTTTTAGAGGTGATAAATGGTGATCCATTCGCCACTACAACTGATCTTTGGAAGGAGAAATATACTGGGAAAAACTATATGTCAGTCACAGTACACCACATTTCTCCTGACTGGACCCTGCGTAACTTCATTTGGTCAACAGTTGAGTACACCCTTGACGATCACACCGCAGCAAATATTGGCATGTTTTATCTGGATGTCCCGGATGCCCCGTTTCGGCTTGTTGTAACCGACAACACAAACACTATGCCAGCTGCTTTTCGGTATCTTCCTAAAGATGATCAAATCGGTTGCATTGCTCACATCAGTTCGTTAATAGCGAAAGCGTGTGTTACGTCAGAAGATGCCATAGAAGTTAAGGCCAACATTGAAGCTGCGAAAAGGCTTGTTGGACATGTTAAGCGAACTGACCTTCAATCGCGCTTGACTAAAACTCTTAAGCAAACAGTTTCCACGCGTTTCTATACGTATAGAGAAATGATTGGAAGTGTTATTGAAAGTTGGGAGGAGCTTGAAAATGCATTGGATGCACGAAACGAGTTGAACTACTTGGAGGATATCAACAAAATACTCCTGATCCAAACATCACGCGTTCTTAAACCTCTTCACAGCTGCGGCCTTGAACTAGAACAGGATAAAAAGCCTACGCTGCACAGAGTTTTATTTTGGGAAGCGAAGCTCAAGTTGGCGTTCTGCGAAAACGAACAAGATCTGGCTGCTATCAAGAAAATGAAAGCAATTGGAAGAAGAGCAATACAAACCAAATTAACAAGTCGTCTAGGAATTTACCTTGACATTGCAGCAATCATGGATCCACGAGTTAGAGAAATTGAGGACGAGACAAAGAGAAACATGGTTCACCAGAAAATTAGTTACATTTATGAGCGAATAACTGGGGATCAATCAGAAATGCGTGAATCCTCAGATGATGACAATGGAGAAATTAGAGATCAGGTAAATACAGTATATACTATATACTACATACTATACAATCTTGATTTTCCTTAATTGTCCGTTGTTCGGGATTAAAGGTGTTACGACTTAGCTGTTATTCTATAATCTATATTCTCATTTTAGGGTACTGCTGCTGCATCTGAGACCGAGTCTTCTGGTTCGAAACGTAAAAAGAAAAACCCGTGCGACGATATTGATGACGTCCAAGTTGACTTTTACAAGAAGAAAAGGAAAGTTTCGTCTGTCATTGAAGAAGTCCAAGCGTTTTGTAGAAGCCACATCGATGTTGAAAAATATATATCCGTGGAGGGAGAATTTGATATTCTTGCGTTTTGGAAAGATCACGAAAACGTTTATCCCAAACTAGCAAAGGTAACACGGTTCATTTTGGCCTGTCCTGCAAGCAGTGCACCAGCGGAAAGGTCGTTTTCTCAAGCAGGGTGGACTATTAACGTTCGACGTACACGACTATTGCCAAGAAATGTCAACGCGTTACTTTGTATACGAAGCTTTCTTAAGCAGGAAGCGTGGAGCGCTCTGAATATGGATGAAGAAGATGAATAGATTATTTTTGAAGTTTGAACAGTCTGAACTTTGAAACTTGAACCCATTGCCGTGATGTCTGCAGTCTGCACTATAATATTGCAAATACTAAACATTAGTAAACAATTTATATTGCCATAATGACATTGTAAATAATTTTGACATTAACGTTAACCTAATTTTAATTTGTTAAGCAGTAAAAACATTATCGCGGTTGTCGTTGCATTATTCGTTTGATACTTCAATTGGACGTCACCTTGTCAACCTCTCACCTTCCACTAGGATGGGTTTCATGAAGAAATTTCATTGTAGATGTCTGTAAAATATCAAAATCGATTTGGTTAAACATTTCTATTTCATTTCTTGATCTAAAATGCATTCACTATTATATCAGTATGTACCTGAATGTCAGTGTCTTTGCTAAACTCACAGTCCTTGTTCATCCTTCGAATTGTTCGAGCAGCAGGTCCAGCAATATTGATCTTAGCCTACAAGATAAATAAAGAATATTACATATATGTTAGTCACTGCAATTTACTCATTACTGTTACTTACATTATACTGAGAACATCTGGACATTGGCACAGTAATATACTTTTAATTATCTTTAATGGGCCTCCTTTTATGGTCCTACCAGACTTCATGACATCACCAGCAGTTGTATCTTTCACATTCTCCAATGCTGGCAATGGGTTTTCCATACTCACCATAGGGGACTCTGATCCAAATGTTTCTTGCAGTGCTAGGTTAATATCTAAACTTAATGAAGAATCATTAGTAACAGACACATGCTCACTCTCAATTTCATAGGACCACATTGGCCCCAGGTGCATTGATGCCAACTTGTTTCCAAACAAGGTATACATTGATTCACATCAGGATCTGTAGTCGTCTGGAGCTTGAAGGTTTGAAACATTGTCTGATGCAAAAAACTTCAGATTATGGGCAATAAGACCAAAAGGCATCCTATCCAATGGCATCCTAGGAATATCACCTACATGGCGTTGTTCCCCAAAGCATCGAGCAGCATGATAGATAAGATTATCTTTATTACTAGCATGCAGTATGGACATAGCCTTGGCAACAAGTAGTACGAAACGCTGTGGTACAAATGTAGTATCTAAATCAGTGTTAATGTCTTCTACCAGCCATTTCTGAAACAGGTGGATGAGTAGTTGTTCTCTTTGTTGAGAGGTTAGCTTCGAAAATCCAGAGGACACAACCTCAAGAATACAACCAGGAAGTTTGGTATGATCTGAATCATGTAAGGGAGAAAATCCAAGCAGTGGGGACCTGGTAGATGTAGCATGACCAGATGCAGCAGGTGGACCAGATGGTATACTTTGGCTAACATGACTGGATACCTAGGTTTTTAGAATTGTATTAGCACTGAGGAATGTATTAGCAATTTTCGAATTGTCACATGATGTTATATCTGCATGTACTGTATTCATTATAAACAGATGATACTTGTAAAATAGTTACATAACCTACTACAGTGATATTGTGCCATACAGTGTGCAGAGTCATATTTCACACAAAATTAGCATATATTATCGCACATTGTGATACATGAAAATAAAATGTAAAAGGCACCCAGTGCACTTAATGCTTTAAATTATATAAATTAGACATAATTTGAATTTACTTACCAGATCGCTTGCCGTCAATATTATAACAGTTTACAGCATCAGCACATTTCCCCCAAAATTCATCATTCTCAACTACAGGCCATATGTTGGAGGAATTTTCATCAGGTGAATAATAGAGAGCAATATATTCAACCAATGCTGACACTTCCACATCACTCCATGTATTATGCACCTGTACATGTGCAAATGCAGAAATATTATAAATAACACTCACCAAGGGAAAAATTATAACTTTACTGTACTTTTCTTTTAATTGTCTCTCTACCACTGGACAATATATATACCTCCTGCTCCACATCCTTTTCTAATTCAGTATCTAACCCAGGGGTTTCACCAGTTGGAGGATCATGCACTCTTTCCTAAGTCTTCTAAATATTGGTTCAAAAGTAATTTAACACTTATTCTAAAGAAAAGCGCTCTCAATACTGTGGAACTTTTAAAATTAATTGTGTAGAACAAACTTTGGTGGCGCAATGTTGTCAGGGGCAATAAGGTGCCATTTTGGCAAAAGTTGAAATGAGTATGGTTACTTCAATACTGAATATCTTGAAAACTGCTGGGGAGCCTGGGGGCCTCTCCGGCAGATTTAGAGTTCAGACATTTGTTTCGATATTTTTGTAAAAATTATGAAAATCGAACCATACAAACTCCAGATATTTTAGTTTGAAGATTGTAAATGGATGCAAAGTTGAGTCATCATGGAGCGGTAACCTGACCAACTTTAATAAACAAAAAGGTATATAGTGAGAAATGTTGGAGAAGAACAGGGGGGTGCGCAACTCAGTTGATCACTCGGCAACTTTCGGCATTTGCCGTAAACCTGTATATTTTTCAAGATGGCTGCCAAACACTCGTCACACTCTGCAGGATTTTTTAGAGATTTGAACAAACTTTCAAGCGCTGATTTTTACAATCGGAATGTTGAACATAAAAGGAAAAGAACATTAGATAATGGGCGATTATTTCCTGTAGAGAGGGTTAGGCCGTCAGCTAGTGCACCAAAACGTTTAGTTTCATTGGACACCTCGCTAAGCTAAAATAATAACTACTTACTAACTGAGCGTGAGGTCTGTACGGTAAAATATCAAGCTGAGGTCTTGCTGTATTGACCGAGCGATAGCGAAGTCAATACAGCAAGACCGAGGCTTGATATTTTACCGTACAGACCGAACAGTCGAAGTTAGTAAGTTGTTTATTATATGGCATTTCAGACAACAAAAAACAAGTCATTTTGCCAAAAATTGGTCACGCGAGGGCAAAGTACAAAGTCCGAAACTCAACGCTGGTCATTTTCAAATGTCAAAATAATTTCAATGATACGAATTTGTCTTAGTTTTTTACAAATTTATCTAATCTTAGCTTAGTAAAACTACTCTACAGTACCATTTATAGAATAAAATATAAAGCTATCGGATCAAGGACAAAAACAACTTTGCATGTTCGAAAAAACAAAAATATTCTTGACTGTTTTAGTTAAAAAACATCGTAAAATTTACCTTAATATTTAGACTTGAGCCAACAAAACTTGATTTTATCCCTTGTAGTTATCCCTTTTCCGTATTTTCCGTTTATTTTTCATTGTTTTAAATTATTTTTAAGGATTTTTTAATGCTTTTATTGGTTTGAAATGTGTTCAAGTCGTCGCAGGGCAATAAGAATACCGTATTGCCCGTGGGCAATCGGATTCTGAGATTCACCAAAACAAGCACTTGCCATATAATAACTTTACATATTCTTATAGATTAAAACACGCTGAATCCAAATCTAAAAAGTTCTTGTCAAGATACCCTGCAGTTTTTTTGTATTTCTCGATTGAAATCTTAAAAGATTCACTATTTTGCAATTCCGTGCAAAACTCATTGTTCAAAAAGGGTTTCATAGGAATCGGACCAATAGGCTGCATACCGCCTACATCTCGGGCATATCTCGGGTCATTTTAAAATATACAAAATAGTGATGTACAAAACATTTGTAAACAAAATGTTACATATTTTTTTCATATCAGGTTTCCGAATAAAATAAGCGATGAAGCGTAATATAGAAACAGTAGAGCTTCGTGAAGATGTTGAGGGCTTTGTATGGCATATTGACAATGGATAATGTAGTTTTCGATGGGGAAACGAAGGCCAACACGAGGATACTTTCCTGACATTAGCATTTGCCCTACTTCAAATACGAAGATCCGTTTAACTTTCAGGTATCTATGGCTATTACCCAATTTTCTGATGCGCTAAAACAATTGACGGAGAGAACTATTGGACTGATGGCGCATGAAAATGACCACACAACATAACATAACAATGACACAATAGTTGGGTTTCAGTATTTATTCATTTACATTTGAATATGCAATGATGCAATCTGAAGCTATAATAATAAACAAAGAATTATAGTGTTTTAAAAGATTATTGTTTCTGTTCGTCATTGAATAAATCCATTAATAAACTTCACCTTAATGTCTGACTTACATTTGTCTCAACTACTGCATCGAAACTTTGTTAAACCATCATATAAAACATTAAAACTAACATTAAATTTACGACTGAAATACGTTTTCTTCTCAAATATTCCTCGAGGTCTTGACTGCTCGCAGGCGTATGTCTCTTCACTACTTCATGTCATAAAGTTAACGTAACAACTATCGCTTTAGGAATACAATGGAACACATCTGAAATTCGAAGTTTAGGTGAAACAGGCAGAATAACCGAAGATATGCAATATGATCTTTCTCGCACATTGACAAATCCATAAGAAAATAAAAAACACATGCCTCAAACAGCTGTCGCCTGTAAGTCGAATAGAAACCGGCAAATAATCGGCGCATGTTTGTACAGGAAGTATGATTTTTGAAAGATGTGTTTTCGCGAAACTGCTAATAAACATAATCACGCGACAGTGAATTTTTAAGATTTCAATCGAAAAATACAAAAAACTGCAGGGTATATCGACAATAACTTTTTAGATTTGGATTCAGCGTGTTTTAATCTATAAGAATATGTGAAGTTCTTTTAGCTTAGCGAGGTGTCCAATGAAATTCGTTTTCTAGCCATCTTTTGGTGCCTAGCTCACAGCCTTGGTGATAACAAGTCGCCGATCAAAGAATATGGACACAAGAGTGTATATTTACTCAACAGACAACAATCTATAAACATGTTTATAGTTAATAAAATTATTCAAAATGTACATTTAATTGATTGAAATGTAGAGTCCAAGTTTATTTTGATATATGTTAAACTATGTTGTTTTTCCGTTGCGGCTTCTTGCTTTAATATTTGTTTTATAAAAGAATCAGAATAATTAGAAGCTTTAATCAAACTCGCTAAAAATTTACAACAATACATTAAAACAAACAAGATATTACAAACAACAAAAGGCAAGTTAGATAAGGGATTCACAAACGGACTCGAAGTCCCAACAAGGCAAACCCCGCAAATATATAACACCTAAATTTACACTATGTCTATGATGACAGAAAATATACATAAAACCTATCTAGTTTATCTAACTACTGTTGGACGAAATACGCCATTCTCCTTAATAATAATAGACCCTTCACTGCTTGCGTCATAAGCTAATTTACACCACCAAAGTTTCCCTAATACAGATAATCAGCGTGAAAGTATAACTAACTCATGGATTTCATCAAAGGACAAATTTACTTGTTTGAGAAGAGATAACACCACCGAGTTAACAAAAACTTTGATAGTGCAAACCAGCCCATATATCTCCTAACAGCAGGAAGGATTGTCAATAGACCTACAATAAGGACATATTGTCTTCCAAGTACTTAGTCTGTCCGTATCAAAAATGTTATTTAGCTTATTAAGATAATATATGTATAATCTAGTTTTAAAGGAACTAAAAATAGTTGATTTACGAATGTCAAGTGGTAGATTGTTCCATAGTTGCACATTACGATTGAAGAAGGAGTCTCTAAATAGCGAAGTACGATAACGGTGAACTGGATACAGAATACTGTTAATAGAGACGATAGCAGGGTATCTGGTCATCTCGGCCCACTTACCAACTTGGCCCAACCGTTAGATAAACGTTATTTTGTTGAAATAAAGATAAAACTACTGTATTTAATAGTAACTCAGAATCTAGATAAAACATTGAAACAAAATTGCTTAATAAAGAGTCATAGTTTTAAATTATAGTTGGTTGGTTGTTGGATGACTGTTCTCCACACAAATGTAAATTTATAAAATCTCCCTGCTTTGCTTTGCCTTCAAACGCAGTGGAAATAGTTTTATAATCCTCTATTCACTGATGATTATGGCAAATATAACATAAAATGTTTGCATTCTATCTGAATAATTTCCAATAGTTAATATGATGACTACACAACACTGATATTTTGGAGAATATTTTATAAAGAACAACCCTGTGAAATGCTTAGTTAGTTAATTGAACTAAGTCTAAGGCATAGAGTAAGGAAACGAATAGAGAGACAGGTCCTTTGATCTTTTTGGGACCACTGACAGCGACATCCGGTTGGCGGCGGCCATTAGTCTGGCCAGAAGATTTGCAAATTCGTATTAGAAAATAGATGAGGAATTTGCATTCTTGCCTACTAAATCGCGTTTTTTAGCGAATTATTTTCATAATTTCATCTTTTGAACTCGGAAATACAAATGAAAAAGGTAAGAAAGTATTTTTAAAGTTTAAATTGCTAAAGAAAACATATTTATCGGCCGATATTCACTATACTTCACATTCGCGGATACTTTTGACGGTGTAGAATTGTAGACATTTATATTTTTGTAACAATCTAATGTTAGTAATATTCTCAGTTGTCTATTGAGCATTGTCTCTAAACAGCAGCTTTATATGGTTAGTTTTATCGTGAATATTTTAACTATGTGCTTAGTGGTGTGTAGTTCTGTTAAGCAATTGGCATTGATCTAGGTATATTAATTATTATTTTTGTGTAATTTAATTGAAACGGGAGAATGCCTCGCATGGGTCTTCGAGTCCCGTTCGCATTCTTTCCGCTTGGATTTTTGTTACTTATCCAATAAAGTTGTTAAATAATAATAAATACTCGAAGGAGTGACAGGAGCGAGACTACGAGGGCACACGTTTATTTATTTATGAATAAACGTTCAATAAACTTCAAGAAAGACTTTTAATGTAAACATACCTCTTTGGTATGACAGTACCAAGAGTATTAAAGTTATTTGGTAATATATAATATATTTTGCAAAATATATGGACTGTATAGATGGGAGCATACATGATACATTATATACAGTACTCACTATACTCAGCATAGTGTAGTTTTTACATACTTATACAATATTTACATGGAGTTTGTTTTACTGGAATACCACAGACATTGCATTCTATGTCTTCCAAACTTGAATGACTATGACTATATCAATTATAAATTGTTCCCTTCAAGGGGTGGAATTTCACATCAATGATGAATTGGTTTTGTGAAGTTCTTTTGTTTTATGCAACATTTATTATTCAACACACTCCACCTTTGAAAAATTTTCTGTTGATATGGCTAATACTATTTGTTTTAACCCATTGAGTAGCAATGCACTTCAGTGCACGCTACTTTATGTGCTCTGTCTACAACATAGCAGACAATTTTAAAAAGTGGTTCTTTATTATGCACGAGTCAAATCCATAAGTAACCATCCCCCCCCTGGGAATACACCCGGATATTAGCTACTTTTTGTAAAGAAAGGGAAAATTCCCTGCTGCGGGGCGACAGCTTGAGGGCAAATGTCCTGCCCACGGGGCAACAGTTAAGTGGAAAATGTCCCACCCCGGGGAGCAAAAAAATTAAGTTGAATTTTATAGTTTAAAATTGTACAACGCATCAAGTAAAAATGTCTTCATATGGTCAATTTTCAACAGATTTGCACATTATTTGCATGTTAATTGGGGCTCTTCTCTTTAATTCCTTCTACAGTACATAGAACTTTAACATCAATTAAGAAGTTTCAATAAACAGTTGCTCTATTCGTACTATATTGACAGTACAATATCTTTTTGTATCACTGTATTAAAGTCTTGAACTCCATATTAAGTCTAAAAAAACTTCCACTAACAAATTCCAATTATTTTACATACAAAATTATGATTCCTTAGATTTTTATTTATTTATTTATATATTATTTGCCCAAAGGCTGGTGATATTACAATAGGACTCAAAGTCTCCTACTAGGTAATAACACCATGGTTAGTACCCGGAGAAAAACCCTCGAAGCACAGGAGGGAACCAACCAATCTCAACTTACATGAGTTAGTCAAGATATGCCACTCCTGATAACTTTTGCAATTAAGGTGCTAAGGTCTCCCTTTTTTAAATTGTCTGCCATGTTAGACAGAGCACATAAAGTAGCGTGCACTGAAGTGCATTGCTACTCAATGGGTTAAAACAAATAGTATTAGCCATATTTTCAAAGGTGGAGTGTGTTGAATAATAAATGTTGCATAAAACAAAAGAACTTCACAAAACCAATTCATCATTGATGTGAAATTCCACCACTTGAAGGGAACAATTTATAATTGATATAGTCATAGTCATTCAAGTTTGGAAGACATAGAATGCAATGTCTGTGGCATTCCACTAAAACAAACCCCATGTAAATATTGTATGAGTATGTAAAAACCACACTATGCTGAGTAGTGAGTACTGTATATAATGTATCATGTATGCTCCCATCTATACAGTCCATATATTTTGCAAACTATATATTATATATTACCAAATAACTTTAATACTCTTGGTACTGTCATACCAAAGAGGTATGTTTACATTAAAAGTCTTTCTTGAAGTTTATTGAACGTTATTCATAAATAAATAAACGTGTGCCCTCGTAGTCTCGCTCCTGTCACTCCTTCGAGTAGCGAATATCGGCCGATAAATATGTTTTCTTTTCTTTCTTACCTTTCTCATTTGTATTTCCGAGTTCAAAAGATGAAATTATGAAAATAATTAGCTAAAAAACGCGATTTAGTAGGCAAGAATGCAAATTCCCCATATATTTTCTAATACGAATTTGCAAATCTTCTGGCCAGACTAATGGCCGCCGCCAACCGGATGTCGCTGTCGGTGGTCCCAAAAAGATCAAAGGAGCTGTCTCTCTATTCATTTCCTTACTCTATGTCTAAGGCATGCAAAGCAACATAATAGTATAAGGCTAATGTTTGTGATGACATTTAGCACTGTTTGCACAGATGATGTAAACAAAAATAGCTGAGACATGTGTATTGGGCCAATAGCACTTATATTTATATTGATTAATATTGTCCCGCACATCATTTCTTACATTGTTTAGCTTCTGTTGTTGCCTTCAGTTCTGAATACTTTAATTAATAACACTTTCTTTGATAAAGGAGACAGAGTATCTGATAAAGTGGACTAACTATAGTGCATTTGAGGCAAGATGGGAACCACAAAGACATCTTAATTATGAATGTCTGAAGTATGTTATCAATTTAATAGCAAGCAAATAAGATTTAAGTAGTCTGATATTTGTCATATTTTTGGTAGAAATTGTTGCATCTAGCAACAATAGATACAGGACCTTAACCTGTGCATCAGTGCATGATATTGTATAACATGTGACTCATTGCAACATGTGTTGTGTGGGTATGCTACACCAGATAGAGATGTGGTTCTTTATGAAGTGAGTCGTCTGAAAGTAGCTGTAGCTTATGCGTTGAAGGCTTCAAAGGTGTGCAAGACCATAGCTGTAGAGTTTAGGCAAGATGTGTATTTGTATCTTTTTGGAAGTAAAGGCTATCAGCAAGGAAAGTGGAGGGTATTAGAGAAAGATGATTTTTTGGAGCAGTTTTTCTTTCAGCCAAGTCAGTGGGATAGCTTTTTAGACCAACATGGACAGGGTACCAAAATCCATTATCCTGTTAAGGTCAAGCACTTCATCTCATGGTCCCCAAAGGGATTTATTAAAAAGCAAAACATTACAGAGGCACCAAGGGCCTGCCAGGAAAAGTTGTCCTTAGAAATGATAAAAGTGGTTGCTTAATGAGTTAGCATGACTAACACTAGTACATTTCTAAATAATTTGTTCAATTATAGCACTACTGTACATTTTTAGTTTGTTTTTATTAACACTTTAATATAATTTTCCCACCATTTAAACAAGGTGGACTACAGTGTATCAGTAATTAGTTACTTTTACCAGTTCCGGTTTTTACTTGGAACTTGGTATGTTTTTGTTAATGAAGTTTAATTGAATCTCCTGAACATAATTTCTTAATTGTGCATTGTCTGTTTTGAGATGCCCTGTATAAGGTAGTTATTTTTTTATGTTAGTAGTTTTCTTGACGTTTACTTTACATGTTAAACGTTACATGAGTCTGGTAGTTACTGTATTTTCAAACAGCTCAGCAGTTGCAATCTTATGGTGCTAATGGACTAGTCATCCACTGGGGTTTGACTGCTGATACATGCTTCCTTGGTTTTCTTGATAACAACTTGCTTCTGGTTTTCCCAAAACTGATTGTTAGTCTTGTGGTATGGTCTTTTTCTTCTTTCTCTATGCTGAAGTGACATGATTCGGCATTCTTTCCTCAAAACTTCATCCCAGTTATTGGACTTGTGTAAAACTGTTGTTCGAGCCATATCGTTATTCTTTTCAACCCCTATACAAGTTAAAAGGTAATGTTTACACTTGGAAAACTGTTAAAGTGGAGACTGGTTTACTGTACAAATGCTGTTTAACCCATTAGCTGACAATGCGCCCAGATGCTCCGGGGATATTTTAGTATTTCACTCTGTCTAAACTCTAACGTCAGACAAGTTCAATCCTCAGTGGTAGGAGGATACAGGTTAAATTAAACATACTTTGCGAAAAGCTTCATGTAGAACATAAATTACTAGTATGCATGTAATAGATGCAAAAGTGGGTTTACAACTACCTGAAAAATAAAGCAAAGTAGTTGTAAACCTACTTTCGCATCTATTGATCTTGTCGCTACCTACACTGCCCCCCCCCCTCCTCAGAAGATGACATTCATTTAATATTAATTTTTTATTATTTATATTTATTTAAAGTTACCTTGACTGCTAAACTGCTTAACATTTTCAAACTTTTCCATAGCTCCTTGGATATGATATGCAGCACAGTGCATGTACGGTGAAATATTTTTGGCATAGCCCTTTACGAGCAAAGCCAACGGTTAAGAAAAGACTTATCCAGTCCCGCATCTATATCACATAAGACAAATACTAAAATAAAAATTATGCACAATTTTATAAAAAAATGATTTAGTTTCAAATTGCTTATGAGAGTGAGTATTTATATAGGATATTCAAATGGCAAGTATCTGCCATTTTGAGGGTCCTGTCTTTCCTCGTCAAAGAATATAGAGAATGAAGAAAGCGACTTTTTAAGTTGAAAATAAAAATTTATCATTTGCATAAATATACGCAACTGCATTTATAATAAGTTGCATTTTGTGTTGCTTACACTAGCTCTCAAGTTTGGGAGAGGCAGTAAAAAATGGCAGATAAACCATATGGCAGATAAACCATATGTGATAAAATCTTGTAATTAAAATTCTTATGGCTTCTTTATAATTCTTATGAGAACTTAGCCTCTAATATGAATTGAATATTGCTCTCAAAGAACTTGCTCTAAAATTCTTGCTCTAAATATGACTACACTGATTGTCTGCTAAATGCAAAAGATCATTCTGAAAAGGCCCATTTAATCCTAATTGGAGTACATTCTATATTTGATTTATTTGTATACTGTAGATGTATACCTTTGATCCAAAACTTTCTTTCATCGTTGGGTCACAAGATGAAATTTCTTCAAAGTATAACTTAGAAAAGTCCTGCAAAAAATTAACATAATCAACCCATTACAAGCTGTAGTGAGGTATTGTGTCCGGCTGGCCGCAGCACATTATTATACCTGGTAAATTGTAATTCTACTCTTAACAGCTAACACCTGATAATTTTTCTTATCAGTAATGTCTGGAATGACCTTCTAATATCTAAATGACTGTGAACAATACATTTTTACCTTCCATAACTTGATAACAGTTGCTGTGTCTGGCTGTATTGCCTCATGGCAATCTTCCAATTTGGATGGAAGTAGTTTCAATAGTTTTTTTCTTTTCATCACCCATCAAAGAGGTCCAATCCATTCTACCTGATCCTTTACCATCTGCATCTTTCTTTTCCCAAATGCTGAAGGTGGCCCCACAGCTATTTATTACTCCAATCAACTTTTGGAGGTGGACACCCTTTGGTACTCCTTTCTTCTTCAAAAAATCACATTTGTCATCCCACTCCAGGACATCAGTGATTCTCAAAAGAAGATGGATTTCATCGAGGATAAGATGATCAAATGGGATCTTTAAGAGTGGAGTTTCAACGAAGCAAAAATTTTGTTCAGACACATATTTATATATGTCATTCTCAGTGAAAGCCATTGGTGGTTTGTTGTATGTGTCTAAAGATTTTGACATATCCCATCTAAATGAAATATAGCAGTAAATTAATTCAAGATAGTTAAACTTGTTGTATAAAATTATAAATTATGCTAATGCATGCATTATGCATTGAAGGTTACTTAATCCAATTATCCAGTTTAATAAAGAGTATAATGACAATGACCAAGCCCGCTGTCCATAGAAAAAGGCGATGCTATGCAAATTGTTAAAGTGCTTATAAACCCAAAATGGGTTTTTATTGATTCGGATAAGGCATGAAAAGTTAGTTAGTAAGTTCTAGATTAGTTTTTGGCTTAGACTTTTAGTTTCGGAGATATAAAGGCTCAAACAAGCAAATTTTGGCATTTTCTGAAAAAAAAGTAGCGCGACCAAAATATTGCCAAGGGGCCTGGATCCCAGGAACCCAACTTTGATAAACAACTAAGAAATATATGGCGAAGATATCAATGTATTGTGTTTTTTTTTCATATTTTGTCTAAACAATGTTTCGTTTGTGTGTGATATTACACTGAAAGTACCAACAGTAACATATCTAGCAATCTGCCACCTTTTTTGGATGATAAATCACCTACTGCGGCTTTAAACCGATAGAAAAGAGGACACCGAAACTCATCTGAATTTGCCTTCGGGTTTGGTGGCAAATACATGCCATAGTTATAGACCTATAAACAAAGACTAATGTACCCAGTTGTCCCAACATAGGACAGGAATCAGAATACAGGTAAGCTGTGATTTTAACAAATGCAATGATGTCTATTTGCGTGTATGAACTTTGGATATTTAGATATTTAACGTTGAATCATGTCACCTAAATTTGCATATTATTTGCTTTATAGTATACAATGTCATTGAAGCCAGTATGGAATGAAAGGTTCTGCGCCGGACATGTCCGGTGTACAACGGTGTTTGTTGGCACACAAATCGATTGAAGTGCTTCTACCTCTGCGAGATTACATACTGCTGTTATAGAATAATATATCATATGTTTCAATGTGAAAATTATCACAACTTTAATGCCTTTATGGTATTTAACTAATATAAATTAATAGGCCATTCTACTTTTAGATTTCAACCTACTTTATATGTGGACTTTCCGTGTCTTGTATTATCCTACACATGTGGTCAATGTCAAATGTTTTATATGACAGTGAGATACTGATGCTATATGTTTGATTGATACATGTATTTGGCACAAAGTTGATCACCAAGTGCTGCACTGTCCCACTAGTGGAACCACCTTAACCTGAGTATCAGGCATTGCTACGGTTAGGCCTTGGTTTGTTAGCCGCCTATGTTGAAGAACCTTAGGGAGGCTGAGAAAAAATTCCCTGAATAGAGATATACACCACAAGATTGTATAGCCCATTGAACTATTTGTTTGTGATTTCATCTAGATTATCAGTGAAGTAAACTGGAACCATCAGTGAAAGATGAATTAACATTTTTAATTAATATTTATTGAACATCTTTATCAATATATTTTGTATTGTGACTCAACTGTCTCTTGGGGGCAAGTGCACTTTTAATAGCTCAGCCCCTTGATTGGATCGATTGGCTTAACCCATTAAATTGGCAAATTTTACTCATCAGTGGTAGAGTACTGCCAATTAATGGGTTAACTGCGCTTGATTGGATCGGCTAAACCTTAGCTGCTTTTTGGGTAATGGGTTACCTAGAAAAGAGCCAGACTCCCACTATGGAGGAACTTTACCCATCTGGAAGGGGAGATTCCACTTATAAAATGAGCAAGGACATCTGGTAGGGGAGGGGGTCAACATCCATTTCCCTCCATGGAGAGAAAGTCATTTTACTTGCATTTGCTCATGGAGAGAAAGTCATTTTACTTACATTTTTACTTACATTTGCTCAACTTCCTGTTTACTAGCATACTTGTTCACAATTGGTCAATCAGTCACTGAAATGAGAAGTCATTGGTCAATTCACACACACAGGAAGTTGATTAATTTTTCAACGAATGAATTGATAAATTCTAGGTAATGACTCGAATCAATTGATGCAATATTTTAGGAACACTTCCATTGCAATGACAGCAATTACTAAATTGTTACTTTGAAGTTCGAAATCAATGCAAATATGAATCAAAATAAAATGGCTTTGTATGAGTGATCAACATGGATTTGAATACGAGTAACTATTGAGTATTGTCATTTTTCAATTTATGGGAATACCAGAAGAAACACACAACGAAAAAGGTACAAAACCGAACAATACATACTATAAAATTAAATTGGTATTGGATTATGGGCCCCTTGGCTTTGCATTGTTTACGTATTACTGATAAGCAAATGTCCTTAGGAGGCTCGTAATAGTGACATGCATATTTGTAGAAAGACAGTGGGAAGATATTTAATATTATGTTCTTTTGTAGCCATGTAAATCGAAATTTGCCTGCCAGCAAAATGTAAACAAGGTATGACCATAATGACCAAAGGGCGTTAGCACATATACACATACATGCTACTCTATTTATAACTGCAATAAAACTTTTTTATGCCTCGTTGTTTAGGATCATATCCATATGAACATATATCGAGGTTATTAGCCTCGGCATATAAGAACATGCCATGCCTAGGGCTGTTATGCTAAGCCATAAATAAAATCAGTGTATCAAACAAAAAAATCATGAGCACCTTGTAATCACCGCCAAGAAAAATCTCTACATGCACTGATCTTTGACCTTCGTTAATCTTTACTTGGCTGTCAGCAATGACTTCATTAATCTCATCCCAACTGTCTTTTAAATTGCATTTCAAAGATTCATAGCATTCCACCCCACTCACGACAGCAATAGTGTTTGTGCCTATATATAAAATTATGAAATTTACATTATTTATTTTACTTCAATACTGGTATAATAAAATTGATCAATCATAATTAAGCACCTCTTGCTGAGAAAACATCTTCATTTTTATCAAGAATGCAGTAACTGAGTATGAAATAGTTTGTCAGCCTGGTCATGCGTGCACATCGCCGCTTATCTTTAGTCTCACAGCTCGGGAAGTATTCCTTCTGCATCCTAAGAAATAAAAATTCACTGTCAGTGAATCATTTGTAAACTAAGGCACTATATATGTTGTTTCCATAATGATAGTCATTCTGAGTCTGAGTAAGTCTGAGTTGTAGTCAATACTTTCATCTAGAGTATAACATACTTACAAGTAATTTCAGCTTTGATGACAGGCTTTCCTTGAAAGAAATTTGGATGCCGGGATCACTACCTGGTGTTGGTCTGATGTTGCATGTGCTGTTTAATTTATCTCGACACTGTTTCACAAGATATGATTTGGGCATTCCATCAATGACCATGCTGACTTCATGTAGGAAGGCATCTCCTACTGCAAATTTGTCCATAAGGAACAATAGTGATTCAACCTTGCATTTATTGTCAAGTTTTCATATTGTTTCCATGGATTTTTTTTAATAGGTGCAGGTTGGGAAGCAGATGTTGAAGATGTCAATTGATCAGTTTCAGAATCAATTTCTGAAGTTGATGGTAAATTAGGCTGGGATATTAATGATTCCAGTTGAGGTGTTGATTGCATGGGCGGCCGAGGTTGGTATTGAGATGCTGGTGTTGTCAGGTTTGATGGTGTTGTCAAAGTTGATAGCGTTGTCTCAATTGTTGATGGTTGTGCATCTGTTGTTAATTTTACTGGATATTTATGACCACCTTCATCACGGAACTGTATTGCATCAAGTTCCAGCCCAAAGTGCGATATAAACCACAAGGCTTCTGCTACCCAAAGCTTGCACCCGTCTCTTCTGTTGACGTTTAGAAAGGCTAGGGAAATCCTTCAGGCTTTGAGGGTTGATATTAGTCTTTTCCAACTCATTGATGCATTTTCTCATGTTTTCTTTATCATTTTCGAGATCATTGATTTTTTCTTCCAGGCATTGTTTCTTCTGCAGGTGGTGTTCCATTATTTCAGAATACAATAACTTTTTTTCTTCCTCAAGATTTTTAAACTTTGTTTTCCATTCCTCAACAGCCATGTTCAAGTTTTCGATTTTTTCCTTTGCCTCTTTTTCACTTGTTTAATTTTCTGTTCATATTCACTAGCTGTCATTACATCCCCAACTAGGATGGAAAGTTTTGACCATTTTTCCAAATATTCGTCTCTTTTAATTCTGGACCCTTTTCTATTGAGCGTTTTCACCTGATTTTTAACTCTCCAACATAAAACTCTCACTTATCAATGATTACCTTGCAGTCTTTCTTTATTTTAATTCCAGCATCTGGAATTAAATTGTTGATGAGATCAACATATTTTGTGTCCGGTTCATTAGCAATATTTAGTAACACAGAATTTTTTATATCAAAGATGTAAATGACTTCATTATTTGCCAATGCTTGCTTTTTTACATAATCCAGCATATTATTTGGTGTCCTTCCATTAATAATAAAGTCCAACTATTTTTCTTTTAATGGTAATTCGGACATCATTAACAGTTTTAATTTAATATTTAGCTTTAAAACAAACGAGAATGATGTCGGAATTTTTACAACTTTGTTTTAGTTGCACAGCTGTAAACTTTTCGCGCCTTTTTCGTTCGTTATATTGTTTATTTTATTTCCACTGAATTTGTTTTAATATTCGCTACTTTGTCATCTTTAAATAAGTAGGTGAGTGTACAGAACTTTCAAAAAATATATACTTATTATAGATTTGCATTTTAGATTATAATAGATGTGTTTAGAAAACGATTATATTTTGCTTGTTTTTGTCTTTCCAACTTAATATAAAAGTAATAAAACTGAAGGATGTGTTATAATGCGGACAGGTAATTAGAATGATTTTCAAACTTGGTCAGCGAATCACGCGGGATAAATTGACTTAATTTCTTACAGCGTGTTCGTTTGGATATGCCAAACAGATAAACACAAAAACGTACACACGTATTAAACGGGTAAAGTGCGAAAACTCAAAAGTACGGCATGGAAACTCAGAAAAAAATCTAAAAAGGGCATTGTAACCATAGAAACGGGAAAAGTTTGCAAGCAAAAAAAGGGCAAAAAACTCTTCAAAAACCGCAACAGATATAAATTTCTCAACATCGGGCATAAATGATCGTTGAAGTGTGTCTTTTCAACTTTTTAAAAAAGACAGAACATCTTACAAACAGTCTCGCGTTTTCTCAAAAAATGGCAATGACCGATAGCAATTAGAGGAATTTTGTGGCGATTACCTGAAAATGTGTAGGACAACATACTGCAAACTTTCATCGCCAAAAGGCCCAAAACCGCAAGAGATTTACTTTGCTGGATCGTGTTTACCATCTTAACATACAAGTTTTCAGCTCTACGAACAATAAAAGACAGAACATTTCAACCTTTTCAGATGAACAAAGAGGTATGATCGGTTTTCGTTTTTTCCCGTAAGCAACTCATACATTTGCGAAGCCATTTTGTGTAGCAAATTTTTTCTAAGTCTCTGTTCCTACTGCGCATGCGTGTCCAAAATTTCTCGCCATGGTTTTTGCGTCCAATGCAAATTAGACAGCCAGAAATCTTCACGAACACGATGCAAAAATACCGCGATTTCATTGGTCGAGATATTCATGGGACAGCTGTCCAACTTCTTCTGCAACATGCTCATCAATTTTGAAATCTGTGTGAACCCATTCCCTAGTTGCATATTTGGGAAATTTTAATGATCCCCAAGATAGTATTGAAAGATCGAAATATTAACATGTTGGGCTCTGCATGAACATTACAATCAGGGCCTGAAACTATATTGGATAAACTTCCCCTTGCTTCCCTCTATGGGGTGCCATATCCACCAAAATTATATAAATACGAATTATGTGGGTATTGTTTGCATTTATTCAGTAATCGCTCGATCTTTAGCCAGATTTTATTAGATTATTCAGTTGTACTGATTGTACAGTTGTAAATTTCTGAAAAAATTATGTACAAACGTTTAGAAAGTTATCTAAATATGAAAAATATTTTCTGCGACTCGCAATATGACTTCCGTCATCAGCATTCAACACAACATGCCATTCTCGACATTGTCAACAAAATTCAAAATAACATTGACAATAAACTATTTTCTTGTGGAATATTTATTGACCTGAAGAAGGCATTTGATACTGTAGACCACAACATTCTGTTGGGCAAATTGAATCATTACAGTATTGGAGTAATAAATGACAGGTTCTCTTCTTACCTCAAAAATCGCTCACAAACTACCCTTGTTGGGAATTGCATATCGGATAAAGAGACCACTTTATGTGGAGTGCCTCAAGGATCAGTTCTCAGACCTTTACTTTTCTTGATATATATCGACGATATCTGTGAGTCATCTAAGATTTTTAACTTTTTAATTTTTGCAGATGATACAAACCTATTATATGCCAATAAAAATCTGAGAACGCTTGAATCAGTTGTCAATTCTGAATTAAATAATGTTTGTGATTGGCTTGCTGTCAATAAGCTCACACTTAATATAAAAAAATCAAATTTTCATCCAAATCGTCCAAATCAGAAATCGTTTAATCATCAACCTACAATTAAAATCTTTGATAATAACACTAAACAATACATACCACTTGAATGCAAAGAATATATAAAGTACCTTGGAGTCATTATTGATTGTAATTTAAGTTGGAAGCATCACATTACTTACAATGCGCTAAAGATTAGCAAAAACGTGGGAATTATCTCAAAATTACGTCATGTTTCACATCACATTTTGTTAGATATATATATAGGTCCTTAATTTTACCTTATTTATTGTATGGCGTAGTAGCATGGGGAAATGTTGCCAAAATTTATATAGAAAAGCTCCTTATTTTACAAAAACGTGTCTTACGACTTATCCATTAAGTCATTTCGTGATCACGCAATTCCTTTATTTATTTCCTCAAATACTCTTCCTATAAATATTATATATATCAAAGAATCTGCTAGCATATATGACATCTCAGCGGGAAAGCACCTATAGCCTTACAAGAATTATTCAAAAAACGTCTATGTCTCATAAATATAACACAAGGGCGGTAGCAAAAGACAATTGTTATATCAATTATTCTCGTTTGGAGATACAGAAACGCTCATTTTCTCGATTTGGTGTTGAAATTTGGAACAGTATTGATCCAAGTATTCGTTCAATGCATAAACAGATATTTAAAACGCAAATATACCAAGCCCTAGTTACAATCCTTACAACTGAGAATAATTATGTTGATACATACACCCGTGATAATAGATATATTGCCTAAGGGATGGACCATTAGAAAAGTGATGGGGGGGAGGGGTATTTTGTTCATGTTTGCAGGGTTTTTTCAGGTTGTCAGCTGTGTATGCAATTTTTTTAAGGATATGTTACCTTGTATGCAAATTTTTTTTAGCCAATATTAACTATGCAAGTATTAAAATATTTTTTTGAAAAAATGTTTCTTACACACTGCAAGATGTTCTGGCAATATAAATTGCTATAAACCAACAAGATGTTGTCAACAACTGAATGCACTAAATCATCATCATCATCGTCAGTCAAGACTAAATCTGGCGGTCCACAATTGTGAGTGTAGAAGAGGATAGTGGTAGTGTGAATGAATGCAGAAGAGAAAGTGGCATTGTGAATATAGAATAATGTATTATAAAGACAACAGAAGATATTTAATAGTACATAAACTATATATATATATTGAGTTGGACATAATATCAATATAATATAATATATTTTAAGAGTTAATATATCAGTATGTTGCTTGTTTCACAGTGACCAACTAATATTTTTGTTGTTTACAAAAAATGTTATAACAAGTTGATTTTACTATTAGAGCCTCATTTCCATCTGGTCACAGCTGCCATGGCAAATTTATGCTCACTATTTGCCAATTGCCAAATAGCCTATCAAATCTATTTTTTTTGTGCTATATGCCATGGTAATAACTGAATAGATGTATCCACAGTATTACATCTGCTACCTTGACATTCTTGAAACTGTCATGACCAAATAGAAACCAGGCTTATTATAAAGTTCATGTTTTGCAGCACATCAGATTTTCTAGTTTTGTGCAAGCTAGTTTATGAACATGTAAATTTAAAATTAAAGTTTTATTGTTGTTCTGTTTGCAATTTTTTTTTGAAACGATTCTGTTGCATGTTTTTTTTTTAAACCTTTTTTTGTTTGTATGGTTTTTTTTCTGTTTTTCCCCCACCCCCCCCCCCATCACTTTTCTAATGGTCCATCCCTAAGGTAGCTAAGATAATTTAGAGTAATTCACTAATAATTTAAAAAAGGACAATTTCAATTGTGGATATTTTTTATATTTTTGTAACTAAGAATATTATTTTATTTCTTTAATGATAAATAAATATCTTTCAATGTCAGTTAAAAAATGTATTCACTATATCACTTTGTCTTTGCTCTTCTGCTGTAAATATATATAATTAATACTTTTTCTATATGTAAGCTCACTACCTTCCTCGATTAGTAAAAATTGAAAATTGTCAATATTGTAAATTTGTATTTGTACTTATGTCGTCAGCCAGTTTTTTTCACAACCGAATGCAGATTGAGTACGGTTGGCTCAGTAGGTCGACCTTCGTTTTATATTCCAAAAGAGCAGATTGAATACCTAATGGTTGCAACTTTACAGTTAGAGAAATGAGCGAAATACTAAATGTATCGAAATGAACTCTGGAACGACGTATGAGTGCATATAACCTGACAGAAATGAATAGATTTACTGAAATAACTGATGAACAGTTAGACAATGCTGTCAACGATGTCAAACGAACCTCACCTTGATTGTGGTTCAAAGCTTCTCGCTGGGTATCTGCGAGCAATGAATATACATGTTCAAAGAAACCGCGTTAGGGTGTCACTTACTCGTGTTGATGCCTTGGGGATACTTGCCAGATGATGTCGGACAGTCCATTGTAGGGTATATGATATCACCCGTCCTCATGCCCTGTGGCATTTAGACGGAAATCACAAGCTAATTCATTGGCGCTTTGTAGTGCATGGGTGTGTTGATGGATATGCCCATATACCTGTATTTTTGAAATGCAGCAATAACAACAAACCTATTCAGACAGGCTATTGATGATTGGGGCCTTCCGTCACGTGTAAGGTGTGATAAAGGTGGGGGGAAATGTGGATGCTTTATGCTTAACCATCCAGAGCGTGGGCCAGGCCAGGACGAGGATCAGGATGTCATCACTTACTTACCAGTTACCAACACACCTTAATTTTAAATACTATGTTCCATGCACATTCTAAATTTAGATTAAAATATTTTTAGCAAGCAAATACAAAAATAAAGAGTCTGAAGTTGTTTTATTGCAATCATGAATGCTTCCAGGGTTCTCATTAGAATATGAAGTAGCAGCTGAAATAGATAATCTAGAATCCCTAAAATGCCATTATTATAGCATTATTATAACATTTGAAACCGTTTCACTCTTAATTATCAGGAGTGTCTGCATTAAAAAATGCTGTCATTAAATCTTTAAATTGTTTGAACTCAGTGTGGATAGTTGGTACTAATAAAGTACAAGCGCAAGTATTTGAATTGGGGAATTTCGACATAGATCCATCTTTTTCCGGTGTATGCAGGAAGTATATACTTAGAGTTAAACCCACAGGTGGAAGTTCTTTACACCAAGATGAGAAGAAAAGGATATCATTGAAATTAACAACACTTCCACAATCAACACTTTCACCATCAACAATTTCTCTATCTTCAATATCTTGAAGATAATCATTCCAGTATGAAAGAACTGAAGACTCCTTCTCATACAAAATCACAATTCATTGTTTGAGGAGAGAAGCAAAAGACTGATCGCAAAGCATCCGGGTTCTGTAATCGATTGAAGTACAGCCAACGCATATAAACCTTCCTTAAAACGCTCCAAAGAACAGTTTGCTCTGTGAGAAATCATGATCACATCTTCTAAAGAATTTACTGGCTGTAATGTACCAGCAAGATCAAGTATATTCTCAATAGCATGATCACTTACCAGACTTCTTGCTTCATCAACAGGCTTACAATTCGTCATTATAACCAGTGATGTTTTTAATTTGAAATCATACACATCATTTGTCAACAGAGATAGAGCGGGCGCCATATATTATGGAATCATAGACAACTGGCACCAAACATCTAAACCCTGGGCCAGCATGAACAAGAGACATGGCTATAACTTCACCAGCAAATAAATAATAATCATTGGTCTGACAAGATGCATTGCATGACAGGAATTTTGAATTTTCAGAGCCACAGAAAATTTGCAAATTCATAATAGAATCCAACACAAGAGTAAAAAACTCTCGTTTTGACCCCCCATGATCAACAGTGCTTTCAGCAGTTCCAAGAAAGACTCCTCAGTGCACCTTCCCACACATTATTATGACTAATGTTAAATTTAGATACCTTAATGCAAAGTAGCTAACTGCCCTAGTATTTCAGAAAGATCAGAATTTTTGCTACATTTTGTGCCTAAATTGTCCTTGTGCCTAAATTGTCCACCTTCTGATTCACTGCTTGACACTATGACACATGGGTTGAGTTCTTCAAACAACCAATAACCATACGATGAGTCTGCATCAAATAGTGATTGTGATGTGCTGACTTACTTATCCTGAGAAATCTCGATATCTTGTTCAGTTCTAAAAATGCGACAGTTTACTTAAATATTAGCTTAAATAAAATCCGAACGTTTTATTAAATATGAGAGTGAAATGGCCACTCGATTTGCCAAATGTTTGAGGGTTTTGCTCCTTATTAAGGGGTAGATGTTATTAGAAATGCTGTGGGTCTTTTGGATCAATCTACCTAAAAAGTACAATAATAACTACGACGTTTTGAGCGAAGGCGCTTCGTACTAACTTCATTCTAACTTCCAGATGAAGCGCTTTCGTTGAAAACGTTGGAAGTTCTTATTGTATTTTTCAGGTAGATTGATACAAAAGACCCACAGCATTTCGTATAGACACTACCACCACACATTTGTGTTATTAGGCTGTAACAAACTTACATATATGTGTTTTGTTTACATATTTTGTTCTAAATAATAGATAAAACAAAATGACAAAATATGTAACAAACCATACCCATGCAGGTCCAGGACATGAGCAGAACGGACTTGACAGCCACTCTTAACATATTAATGGAAAATGCCTATCACACAATGTTCCCTTCATTATTGTTTTAATCTGTCCATTTAATGCTCACACTTGCTTCCAAGTATAACTCTGAGTTGCTGCACTATAGTGGGAAATATAATGTGTAACCTAGCAGTGCAAGGGAGAAAGAGACTGAATTCTGCCAAAATAATTTATTAAATTGTTCAGTATTAAATCATCTGCCTAGTTTTATTGTTAATACTTTCCTTTGAGAAGTAAAATCATTTGGTGTTAGATGGTGGGGGGAATAATCAGGGACGTAGCAAAGCATTTGGAGTAGGGGGGTCAAATCATTTTACCTGAAAATTGAACTTCAATGTTTAAATTTACCTGAAGTATAATGATTATAATATACCTTTTTCTGATTGATTATCATTGTAATACTGAGTTGTTTAAAAGATAGAGGGGTATTCCCCAGAAGATTATTATATATTTTGACTGCATTTCTGGCATTTTCTGAAGCAATTTTGTAAACGAATTGCATCCAAATTGACACTATATTTTGCACAAAATTTTAGTTATGTGGAGGTTTGTAAAGAGATCAGGTTCTTTCAAGTAATTTAACATACAATTTTAGTTATCACTTTACAAAATATAAACTTTATCCCCCCAAATTATACCTGAAAATGTCAAATTTTACCTCGAATTTTACCTGATTCATACCTGATAACACCCATGCTAATGTTTCTTTACCCTCTCCCAAGGGAAGGTTTGCTGATAGCATTCCCAAGAAGAGTATTGTAAACTTAGTACAGTTATAATTATTCAACAAACAAAATTTTTAGGGCACTTTCTTCCCAAAAAGCGTTGACTTCTCCTACCAGGGAAGGGAGGGGCATAAATGGTTATTAATGCATACTCTGATCTATTCTTAGTCAACAGTTTATGACCATCAGGTAGATTTACATTAAATACATGCAAGCTAGAAAACAGTGGACCCATGATTAGTCTGAAATTTATTTCACATTCAAGATCAATGATTCTATGAGGTCATCATGTTTGCCATAATGAGATAATGGTTTACATGTATGACCTTCAATTTAATAGTAGAGTCACAGGTCAAGCAATATACAGCAGCTGAAGATGTAAGCTTTTATAGAAGACTGTAACAAGAAAACGTCATTTCAATTATTAAACAAAACTGTGTCTACAAGAAAATGACTTTGCACAAACTCTAGGATTCTCCAGTAATATGGTGAATTCTCCAGTAATAACGGTAAATGTTACTGGCCACCACCTGATAAGGAGAACCCTGTAATAACTATATGTGCTGAAATGTATAGGAATTCAAAGCCAGAGGGTTAAAAATGCATTATTATAAACCCTCAACTGGGCAAGACCCCCCCACCCATATTGATTTTGCCTGGATTTTCTCCTAATTGTGGGAGGGGGCTCTTAAAGAATAAGGCTTTATATTAAATTTATTCTTCCCAAATGGGAGAGGGATTACTAGCAGGAAAAGTATGTAATTTGAGGAGCAGGGAGAGCCTCAGGAGGGATAAATAGAGGATATTGTATTGCTAATAGTTTAATTGAGTGTTGATAGAGGTATTGCATAATTAATTGCATATAAGTTTATAAATAAGGTTTGTACCTTGCTTTAATATCTGCAGTATCCTCTTTTGGCTGTTCTCTTTCACCAGGGCACACATATATATATTGTTGAGCACTCTGTGAGGTTAATTGGTGGCTATAAGCTATAATGCAAAAGCTCACTTCCCTTGTGGTCGTTTGAGCACTCTGGCCCAAGACACTTCACGCATGTCTGGATGCGCATGTGTCTGAGTATTGTACCACATGCGCTTGGTGAGGGCAAGAGTATGGTGTATAAATACGAAGTCACTCGCATCTAGACTGCGTTACAAGCTGCACTGACGAGCTGTTGAACGGCGAAACATGCATGTCTGCAGATTTGACTATATATATATAGTCACTTGACTATATATATAGTCACTTGCATCTAGACTGCGTTACAAGCTGCGCTGACGAGCCGTTGAACGGCGAAACATGCAGATTTGACTATATATTTTCGCTTACCTCAAAACTTGTCTGCAACAGGCTGTTTCATCTGTAAAAGAATCATCAGGCAGTTTACAAGTATCGAAAGAAATGACCGCTTATATGCTTCCTGCCAGGGCGTGGGGGTGTGTGTGGGAGACAATGTGTGCATGCATGGCTTTGTTTGCGTTGTTTACGCGAAATTTGTTATGATGACGACATCGTGAAATTATTTCAGCTCTTTTGTTGAGTAAACAATCCTTGTTTTTTTCTTTCAAAATACAAAATTTTTCTTCTAAACATAAATTGCATCGTTTTGTTCCTCCCGTATACGAAATAGAATGTTTTAAAATTTGCCAATTAATACATTTTATCGTCATATCGTCAGGGGTAATATTAAAATTTCAATTCATGGCAATAGCATGTACTGTACATTATATAATTGTACATGTAAATTTGTACATGTAGCTGTCTACAAGAAATCATGTGATGAGTGAACAAAATGAAATGTGTTTGGGTTTGTGGGAAGAGGGGACGACAACATTAAAAAGAGCAGATCTTGTCAGCAAAGCAGTGGACCTAACTGGTCTTGATGAACAAGCAATAAGGGTATACATGTTATAGATTTAAAATTTTTACATTACACACCCTAAATACTTGGTATGATTGTTGATTAAAATTCTAAAAGGTAGCTACAATCATCATTTTTCTATTGGTACATCAATTTTTTATTAGTTTTTAGTTTCAACTGTGTACCTGAATTTGGGCATTACCAGAAATTAGTGACATCTTGTGCCCACATGCTTGTGATTGCAAATGAGCATGCGCACCAGTAGTAAAGTATCAATATGGCGGAATTTAAACAATGAAGAACCCGAGCAAGGATAAACTATAAAGTGCTGAACAACCTATGTTCTTCGGATCGTTTACCTGCCTCAATAAACAAGCGAAGGAAAATGTATACAAGGGAAAGAATGATAATCAATTTAATGTATGTTTAAACGTGCGGTGCCAGTGTGGGTAGGTACCAGCAAATATGTGTTTGACTAAACGCATGTGTGCCAGTGGGTAGAGAATAAGTAGGCGTTGATCAGGTTCTGAAAAACTACCTGAAACATCGACAACGCGTTTGGCCAGGCCCGTCACTAACATCCAGACGAAGGGCCTTCGCTCGAAACGTCAAAGTTCTCGTTGTATTTTTCAGGTAGTTTTATACCACAGTCAACCGCTGTATAATGTATGTTTACATAATGTATGTTTAAAGTGTCTCGTTTTTTTAAACACTGTGTGGTGGAAAAAAAGTGACTGTTTGATTTAGTATAACTCAAAAACCAAAAGAGCTATTACACTAAAACAAGTTTCTTGGCATTTAGCAATGTGTAACTTAAATATTGATATATACCATGCATATTTTCATGCAATATTGACCGAGATGGCTGCGTTTAAACTCGAGTAAACCTTTTTGGAACTGTCAAGAATTAGCAAAAAGGTATTAAGATGTGCATGAGACAGATTAGCCTTACAAGTTAATTTTTATGTACAGGTATTGCCAAATAAAAGAGCATATCTATCCAAGAAACATTTCTAACTTCAACTTCACTTCATTGAAATAAAACTGGTAACAGTTATCAAATTAAGTTAGGCCGTTTTTAGCTAATTCTCAACAGTTCCAAAAATGTTTATTCAAGTTTAACGCAGTTATCAGAAATACTGCATGAAAATGCACATGGCATATATCAAAATTTAAGTTGGACATCGCTGAATGCAAAGAAACTTGTTTAAGTGTAATAGCTAATTTTAGTTTTTAAGTTATGCTAAATCAAACAGTCATACTTGTGCCACCTGGCACATTTGGTCAATTTGGATATGAAACACAAGATATTTGTGTGTAAAGTATTTTTGCTTTTACATCTGATTTCATGTACTTATTTACTTTGGTGGAATACTTTATAAAGTGGGAAAACTGGTCTTTGTGGATGTAGTTGGGAACCTGCAGACCACTTGAATTTTCACACAATTAGGTAAGAGCATGTTATGCTATTTCCATCCTGCCATTAGTAAAGCAATTAAAGAAGTTCACGCATGAATTATTGCATTACTTCAAATTTGTTCTGTTTTTCAAATTATAAGATTTCTCAGATATATATTTTATGTTGTAAGTTAAGTGTTAATATGTGTCCCAGTCATTGAGTTACTGTACTAGGCAGCTATGTACTAGGCGTTCGAAAATGATTCTTGTCGGAATTGGCATCATTATTTTTTCATCATGCGATTATTTAATTAGGCCATATTTAAAGTGCTTATGAACCCAAAATGGGTTTTTACTGATTCGAATAGAACATACAAAGTTAGTTAATAAGTTCTAGATTAGTTTTTGGCTTAGACTTTTAGTTTCAGAGATATAAAGGCTCAAAGTCATTATTTTGGGAAAAAAGTAGCGTCTTCCGGGGCACTGGGTCCCAGGAACGTGTGTATTTAATTTTACTATAAAAACAATTACATTTGGAATAATCATCTTGAAAAGTCGGCTATTTCTTGAGGAAAAAACACATTTTTGAACTCAAACACATTTTTGAGTGTGTAAAGTAACCCTTCTAGTAGCTTGCATCATGGAATATAGACGAAGGAATGGATTTAAATGCGATTTCAAACTTGAAAGTCGATTGTGGAGACGACCATGACAGTAACTTATGTCTATAAATTCTGGGACATAGATGCCTTTTCTGGTGAACCAATTGCTTATAAAATTCTTTCGTATAGTATCAAATAAAGAAAGAAGAAATAAATGAACGAATGTAAGGGTTAAAAGTTTGTTGGAATGGAACTTAAACCTTTTACTGCATTTTATAGTCTTCATGCCTTCATGGACATGGGAATCGGTTGCATTTAATTTCTACACCTGCTTTCAAGTTGGTTCTCACTTTAGCAAGCATGCCTGTTTCCCTACAAATTTTACATCCAAATTTGCCCAAAATTTGGACATTTTCAAGAATAATAACTGGTTAACTGCAGCTGGCCAACTAATGAAATTGGCCCCTATGTATAATTCTCACAGCACCTTTCATGGAAAGATTGGTTGTACGTGTAGGTTTAGGTCTACGAAACGCAAAGAGTGCTCGACAATATAGTTAGAGCAAATTATCGATTTTCGCTTACCTAAAAACTTGTCTGCAACAGGCTGTTTCATCTGTAAAAGAATCATCAGGCAGTTTACAAGTATCGAAAGAAATGACCGCTTATATGTTTCCTGCCGGAGCATGGGGGTGTATGTGGGAGACAAATGTGTGCATGCATGGTTTTGTTTGCATTGTTTATGTGAAATTTATTACGATGACGACACCGTGAAATTATTTCAGCTCTTTTGTTAAGTAAACAATTCTTGTTTTTTTTCTTTCAAAACACAAATATATATATATAGACTGCGTTACAAGCTGCACTGACGAGCCGTTGAACGGCGAAACATGCATGTCTGCAGATTTGACTATATATAATATATATATATATATATATGGAATTATTGTGACAACACTAAACATTAATTGCCACATGTTGTATTGGGGAAACATATCTAATTTAATAAATAACCCATAAGGGCACTTGCCCCCAAGAGACAATAGAGTCACACTACAACATATATTGATAAAGATGTTTCATAAATATTTAATTAAAAATGTTAATTAATCTTTCACTGATGGTTCCAGTTTACTAATCTAGATGAAATCACAAACAAATAGTTTAATGGGCTATACAATTTTGAAGTGTGTCTCTCTATTCAGGGAATTTTCTCTTAGCCTCCCTAAGGTTCTTCAACATAGGTGGCTAACAAACCAAGGCCTAGCTGCAGAAATGCCTGATACTCAGGTTAAGGTGGGTTGCACTAGTGGGACAGTGCAGCACTTGGTGATCAACTTTGTGTGCCAAATACATGTATCAATCAAACATATAGCATCAGTATCCCACTGTCATATAAAACATTTGACTATTAAATTTTGGCCCAATTTCCTATAGGAATTCCTATAGGATCCAAAAGAATTCCTATAGGATTTCCTATAGGAAATTGGGGCCGAAATATAATATGAATGCTATTAGTTTTCCCATAGGAATTCCTATAGAAATTCCTGTATAATCGTTTTAATCAAGGTGAAGGAAAATGAGAAAACAAATAGAACAATTTTTATTACAGATAAAAATGTGGCAAATATAACAATTTTTTCGCAACTAATATACTAATCCTGATTTCAAAACTAAGTTTGTCTAATGTGAAAGGACTGATCAAATTTGGTAGAGAAACATATTTTACAAATTCTAATAGCTGTTTTGATTTTGGAGATATTTCAATGTGTTCAATATACAAATTATGACATCAGAATTTAAGTTAAATCTCCATGTTTGTTCCCCCAAATCACTTGAAATTGTGTTCATAATATTAACTGTTCAATTCACCAAATGCATATATTTTCATTTTTTACAACTGCCTCTGCACATATACACAATTTTTTACTAAAAATTTAGACCTACAAAAGTCCAATAACCAAACTTGCCGGTTAATGGTATAATAGTGTCTGGTTAACATTTACATTTGTATTAGGCATAATATACAACACATTCCCTTTGATCGGATAACTTGTCTATCACTAGATTGTGTGAATTAGCAAGGCACAAAGGCTCCATTGCAACTTAATGGGTTAACCAGAAACAAGAGCACATAATCTGGTCAACCATTGACATGAAATACTTTCCATTTGACAAGTATAATTGCCTGGTGTTAGACAGAGTAAATTAATAAGGTGCATTGGGGCACATTGCATTGTAATGGTTAATACAAATAATATTGCAACATAAAATGTTTTGAAGTAACAATTTCCTGCAAGAGCACAGAGTTTTCTTATACTGTTTGCAGTTTACATGTTGTTTGTTTCTCAAACCCCCTGCTTTGGGACAATTTGTCTTTTGTTGTGGCACAGTGATTTGGTAGAAAATCCCCTGTTGGGATATACAATATAATGAATTACTAATTTGTAAATATGGCAACAACATTGGGGATTATTTGTTTCAGACTTTTTAGGTTGTATAAGGCATATATTTCATCACCTACCTGGACTGAGTAATTTATGTTTTGTTTAGATACATTTCAATCTTGAAAGATCTCTGTATAATCATTTCTGTGGGTTACAATGGTGAAACTTGTTCACAAAATTATGATTTCAGGTTCATTGGAAAATTGTTTATATTACATAAGTCAGCCAAGGTGTTTTGGCCCTATGGAATAGGCATTATGGATTAATTGAAGTTAACGACCCCCCTACGCCAATGGGGTTGTATAGTTCAATAACAAATATTCGGGTTGAAGTATACGGCCTCCCTTGTATTATATCATTTAATTTACAGATTTTTGTGTCTGTTTCAAAGGAATTTTTATGACTTCCCTTCTATTGTCTGTCTCAGTTCGTTGATTTTTTTAAACAAATTCAAAGACTTTCAACACGACCAATAATATGCGCTTGAGGTGTTTTGTTTTGGAATTTTGTGTACATGTTTTGGTAGCAAACTGCATCTTGTAAATATCTATACTTGACCTGGATCACTAGTGTATTCTGATGAGTGGGCTGCATACAATCGCGTCAGCATTATCCCTAGCTTAGAGCACCGAACGGTCCACCACTCGCAAATTATAATAGCAATATGCAAATTAGGTAAAGGCGTAAATTAAGAATGCAAAAAGCTGATTTTTTTTTAAATGAAATTTTATGCAACGTTTTGAAGGGCTTACACTTAAGCAAATGTTCTGAAATTTTGAACAGCAATGCAACACCCAACAAATTTTCCACCCACTAACTCAAAATAACTTTTAAGCATTCCAATTTTGTGCGCAAGCAATTTTTGATCTGTTGGACAAGACTCCCCCCCTGGGTTTTGAAAATTTAACTTTCAGAATTTTAAAGTTTATTCTACATTATAAATACCCAAACAATCTATATTAATAAAAAACTTTGTACGCGAAGTTGAGAGCAATTTCAAATTTGTCCAGTTTTTTTTATACACCCTGTATGTATACACATGTGATGTGAAGAAAAGACTCGACTTGTTAATGTTAACTTTTAGCCAATCAGCGGCCAGCTTATATAAAATAGGCAACGTTAGCCAATCAGCAATTGGCTTACAACCAACAATGATGTAATATTTCACAAGGAATTACATCATTCAATCACCATTCTTGTCTGTCTGTTGTGATGAAAAGTGAAATTCCTCAACAATTAAAGGATGCTATGAAGTTATGATCTCGTCCTACCTCTTTTTTATGGAATGAAAACTTTTATGGAGAGAAGAGTTACAAAATACCATGTTTTCAGATGATGTCAAAAATAAATTAGAATTATTATTTTCTCAGCATACTGCCAACAGGGCAACCAATGTTAATGTACTTGTGAATAATTTTTCAGAAATTTTGCGAGATTCAACCAAAAAAGTTTTACTTGGGTAATTTCCTAGTAAAGTATCCAACAGATCCTTTTATACGTCATGCATTTTTTGCAAAAAGAAAAGAGTACAAGAGGTTAATTAAAAAACTCAAAAGACAATTTCAAAACACTATATTAAATAAAATTCAAAATCTATCTGATAGTAATCCTAAGGAGTCTTGGAAATTAGTCAATTCGATTAAAACACATCAATCTTCTGCAATGCCAAATGAGATACAACCTTCTGAATGGTTTAATTATTTTGAAAATTTAAATGGACTGCACTTCAGCAGTGAAAAGAATAGTCATGAAGCTCGAATTATCACAGATTATGACGGATGGGCAATTTCTAATAATGACATACTTGATAAACCAATTTCATCTCGGGAAATATATACATTGTCAAAAAAACTGAAGAATAAGGCCAGTGCTAGTGACTCTCTATCGAATAAAATTATTAAGCTGGCAGTTAAAACCTTACCATCCTACTTTACAAAATTTTTAATAGTATTTTAAATCATGGGGAATTTCCGTCACTATGGACCAAAAGTTTTATTGTTTCAATACATAAATCTGGTGATACAACTGACCCTAATAACTACAGAGGAATTTGTATTGGTAGCTGCTTAGGAAAACTATTTACATTGATAATGAATACCCGTTTAAACACTTTTTTGGAAGAAAACAAAATATTAAATAAATGGCAAAATAAACATCGAACAGCTGATCATATGCTTGTCTTGGAAACCATAATAGACCATTAAGCTAAACCGAAAACCAATCTTCACTTGCTTTATTGACTTTAGGAAAGCCTACAATAGTGTATGGAGAGAAGGCCTTTTTTATAAATTATTGCCATACGGATGTAGTAAACCGTTTTAACGATGTGTTTTAAGTATGTATATTCCACTGTTAACCATTCAATTAAATTAGAAAATGGAAGAACTCCTTTTTTTAATTATTTTGTTGGGGTGAAACAAGGATGCAATCTGAGCCCAACCATGTGACCCAGTAAAGCTTGGGCTATTATCGGAATCGCAGGAAGGTTTGCAAAAGTGCCTCCTAAAACTACAAAAGTACACAAAAGTGGAAGCTAAGCATTAATGAGAAGAAGTCTAAAATTTTACTATTGGGAACATCGGCCCAGAGGCATACATATGTAACTTCAAATTGAGTATTTGAAAATAATATTCTGGAACAAGTGGATGAATATTGTTATCTTGGCATTATAATCCATTTTTCTGGAAAGTTTAAACGAGCACAAAAAAATTTGCACAGTAAAGTACTACGAGCATACCATTGTTTATTCAAAAAAAATTCAAATTTTGAAAATGTACCAATTAAATTACTTTTAAAATTATTCTCAACAACAGTAATTCCAATTCTATTATACTGTAGTGAAGTTTGGGGACCGTATTTGTTAGGCAAGATAACCTCCTTAACAGCTGACCCTTGTACTCTAATAAGTAGAGCTTGTTATTGCGCGTTTAATATGGCTGAATTATATTCAACACTGATTTCTAGTTTCTCTTTAGTTTCCCACAAATACAAATAAATACCCACGTATTGTTCGCCCAAACTATTGTAGAGTACAATCGTTAAGTCTTGAAGGCGCAATGTTTGTTGTTGGAAATATAATACCCTCATATAGACTGAAGTGTGTTGTATACTACATAGTGCATGACGAATATCGGCATGATTTGTACGTTTCTCGTTCGTATTGCACTTGCATTTATCTTATCGTTCCCTTGATGCGTTATTGATCTGTTTAAAACACAAGTACGTAACTCAAAATGGGCAAGTACTTTAAGATGCACAAAAGAAAATTGCATGCATTTTGTCGGGTGACTTGGGTGACCGAAGAAGTGCAATTTAGTTTGTGACACCCCCAAAACTCCAGGACGACGAAGAACAAAACATGCAGGGGCATATTAAACCTTGGCTCTGCCAGCCGTAGTAACTATATACAACTTGTCCCAATGGGAATACTTATCCCTAGTAGAGTGATGATATTGTTGCTTTATTGTGTTTGCCCGTTCTTTGCAAAATGGCGCCTGTAATTACGAAATTGCCTATTGTTGAATAATATTCCTTCAAGGGCAACTGTGGCATTACCATGAACAGATACATGTACGCTTAGCATACCTATTTTTTCATTTGTCAGCTATTGACGGTTTTTATCAGCAATTAGTATGACCGGATCACTAAGTTCCCAGATAAATGACTGGCTGGAACTAATTAGTCTCCTAGTAAACTTAGTATTCTACTAACTCTAGTAAACAAAGCATTCTTTCTAATACTAAGTTTGCCATATTTCAATGTTTACTAGAACACTACATTTACTAGAATACTAAAATCCCATATAATTATTAGGATATTATAGCATTCTAGTAAACCTAATATTCTCGTAAACTACGTATTCTAATTAATGTTTTTTTATGTATTTGTAGATCATCCATCCCATGATGAATCTGCAGCCGGGTTTCCAAAAACTTGCCAAGGTCCGTAGAGGCAGATTGTGACACACCTATGGAGGAGGACTCTAATGATAGCATGTCCAGGTTTGAAGTTCCACAGCAGTTAATGGAATTCTCTATTGAAGACGATACCCCGAGGCAATATGATGATGCGAACGTACCAGCAGTGCTAACATATCAAGTGATAGCAGATGGCTCACAAAAAGAGAAAGAAAAACTGGCAGACAGCGAGGGCTACACCTACACAGTTAAAGTAAGGAGGGACAATGGAAATAAAGTTTGGATGTGCAGTGTGAGAAATAAATCCATGTGGTGCAATGCAAGCGTACTAGAGAAAGCTGATGGTTTCACACAGGGATCTCAGCCCCATATACATTTGGCACAACTTGGACCAGCAACAGCCACAAGAGTCTCAACGTCGGTCAAGAAGATTGCAGCTACTGAAATCTTCACATCAGCAGCCGAAATTGTTAACAAGGTACCCACAGCGTATTCATGCATTGACTTCATTTTATGCAACTAATGGAATATATGGTAGTAGTTAACTAATGTTATACATAAAAGTAGTTGTGTTCCTACTTCAATATGTTTGTTTATATCTTATTAAGTTGTCTATAGCTGCTAAATAGAAAATATTTTGTATTATTTAATTAGGTAATGTTGGAAGAGGGTATAGCTACCTCCACATAGCCATTGCCTTCTTTGAGGAACCCAGAGTACCTTGCAAGGGCTGCAAACCGCCACTGTCAGAGAATGCGACCAGCTGAGCCAACAGACCTAGAGTTTGAAATCAGTGAAGAGCACATACCAGCAGATTTCCTGAAGTCAGATTTGAAAGTAGACGAAAGGCAACACCTCATATTTGCGACCAAAAACATGTTCGATTTGCTGTCAAAATCCAAGACATGGTATGTTGATGGACTTTTAAAGTGGTTAAGGCACCTTTTTGCCTTCGTTTTGATGTTGGGAAAACGCAAACGGGACTACCGGAAAGTACTAAAAGCCATCAAAGACAAAACGAAGGACAGGAAACTCGAGAAGATTGTTCTCGATTTCGAGAGTGCGCTGTGGCAGGCTATCCCTCATGTTTTTCGAGCTGCTCATTCCATTGGGCGCAATGCATCTGGAGGAAGATTCAAGATATTGGTCTGGCCCCAGCTTATAAGAACGACAATGCCACCCATAAGCTGTGCAGAAAGTTCCTGGCTCTGCCATATTTACCAAAAGAGCACATATCAGCTATGTTCGAGAACCTTGCCACAAAGGTCACTACGCCAATGTTGACTGAGCTGGTGACATATATTTGTGTGAACTGGGTAGAAGGTACTTAATTGGCTATAAGTAATTATCAGTTTAGTTGATACTCTGCAAGGTTCTTGATAGGTAACTGTGACTAGTTCAGGTTTATGGTCCTTAATATGCTCATTTCGGTTTAACTTGTCTTAAAGGAAGTCTAATTATTATACTTAAAACATCTATATTTGTGATAATCACAAAATACTAATATATTTGTTATTGTTATTGAAGGTGAATTACCAGAGATCTGGAGTGTGTTCAACCAAGCTGTCCGAACCAACAACGACGTGGAGGGTTGGCAAGGCATGCCCAACCGACATGAGAAATGTAGAAACCTAACCTTCTATTTGATGGTGCGACTCCTCCACGAACAAGCCCAACTTGTCAAATAAAGAAATACTGGCAAGTAGACGGTAAACTTTTTGGTAATTGGGCTCAGTACATCGCTGGAAGATTGTCAGCTATGAAACTACTTTCAAGTGTTCTTATCTTGCCTGTCCAGTGTGAACTTGACACTTGGTAAATGTATAGAGATGTTGGTATATATTAAATATATTGGCTATATATATTGTATACAACTCAATCATACCCTGTAGAAGGAATTCCACTCATAGAATTTTATATTATAACAATTATTTCATGGACAAAATATATAATAAAACATAGTACAGTTTTTCTTACCTCAAACTTACCACTACACTGTGTTTCATCCGATAATGGAACCACCTGAAGATTCCACTATTGGATGAAACACAGTGTAGTGGTAAGTTTGATGTAAGAAAAACTGTAGTATTTTATTTTTAACTGCACTCTCATTTTCGTGAACCAAAACACACTCGTAATAAAGCATATAATGCACAACTCTTTGAGCAACTTGCATGTATATATATATATATGCCTGCGTTCCCTGGAAGATCTCAGCGACAGTCCACAGAGGCAAGTCAATCTCTGACATCTTAGCCTTTCACTGATATTTTTCAGGAAACTGGCACACGATGTAAGTACAAACAATTATCACTCTAGAACTATACTAGAATTTATAAGAAGAGCTTGCTACAGGGTTATGATTGGGCAGCCTGTGAGCAGTTTCAACAGCGAAGCAGCAAGTACTATAAACTATATATTGAATATGTTGTATATATATGGTCATTGGCAATCTTATATTTCATTGTATATATTTCTGTGTGTCCTACGATCTACAAATAAATAATATTTATTTCCACTTTTTTGTTCCTTTTGCATTGTTTACAGTACAGTTTATAATTTAAAAATTAAAAAATAATTTAAAATTTTTGTAAACCAAAATGTATTTCGCATTCTGAAATTCGGGGACGTTCTGACTAGAGGACGTTTTGACCTGGGGAGGTTTTGACTTGGGGACGTTTTGACCGGTAAGTGCACTTGGTTATTCCAATTTTTATTACTGTTTTAACTTATCTTTAAAACTGATTTTGATGTTAAAGGTTGTATTTAAAGTAATGTTATTTGCCTACTGTGAGTCACTATATAGCATTAACAAAGACTTGATGTCAGTGCCATTTATTTATAAGGTTTATAAACAATTGCCAAAATACATTACTTTACAACGCAATTTGGTATGGAATTCAAATTGATGTTTTAATCTTTCTTTCGGTGTTAAGAAGCGATAGTTCGTTCAAGTATTTAACGAAATTTCACAGTGACAATATACACAAAACATCACTGCCGATTTTCGTAAATAACAAATTAAACAGTGTGAAGCTGCCACAGGATCCACCACAGGATTCACCCTAACTTTCGATCACATCAAAATCGAACTCTTGTGAATGTTGCACAACATTCATCCACAATCAAATTCGAATTTATGACGAATTTGTCATTGTGCACAAAAACAAAATATGTTGCCATTTGCCTTCAGAAACGGCTTGTATATAAATGAATTTTAAAGCCCATACTTCATAGATATTGAATACACAATTTTTTAGACTGGCCCAAAATCGTGCTTGTATCTTATGGAACTTAAAACACACAAGACTACTACCCTGACATTCAGAATCGCATCTAATTAAATAATTCCAAAACAAGCAAAGTTCACCTTCAGAAACGGGTTGTATATAAATGAATAAGGTATAGATAGATAGCCCATACTTCATAGATATTGAATACAAAATTTTTAGACTGGCCCAAATTCGTTCTTGTATCTTACGGGACTTGAAACACTCAAATTAAATAATTCCAAAGCCAAGGCAAAGTGTAATGTTTCATACGCGCTTCAAAACAAGCGAAGTTCCTATTCAGAAACGGCTTGTATATAGATGAATAAGGTACCATAGAAAGCCTGTACATCGTAGATATTGAATATGCGATTTTTAGACTGGCCCAAATTCGTGCTTGTATCTTATGGGACTTGAAACACACAAGTCCGCTACCCTGACATTCAAAAACGCATGTAATTAAATAATGCCAAGGCAAAGTGTAATGTTTCATACGCGCTTCAAAACAAGCGAAATTCGTATTCAGAAACTGCTTGTTTATAGATTAATAAGGTACAGATAGAAAGCCTGTACATCGCATATATTGAATATGCGATTTTTAGACTGGCCCGAATTCGTGCTGAGAGTTGGGACACATCGCTTCAGAGTGCGAGATGAATATACATCAACAGAATCAGGGAAACAGAAGACGGCTACCACAAGCATGCGACAGGGATTAGCCAAAGAAAATAAAGTGTCCCATCAGTGCAATGGCTGCAATCATGTTTTGGAACAGACTTTTTGGCGTTGTGAATGCTGTAAACTTGTAAACTACTGTGGTACGAAATACCAGCGAAATCATTGGCCACAGCATAGAACATTGTGCAACGCCATCAAGCAGCAAATCCAAAACAGATGCGAATTCGGGTATTTTCATCAGCCATCTAACACCAAAAACAACAGCAAAAGGTAGTTGGCCTGGTAGGTAGGAGATGTTCAATCAAAGTGAAGCAAAATGGAAAAAGAGCAGAGATTCTGTGGGACACCGGGCCCCAAGTCTCTATCGTTTTGGCCAGCTTCATAAAGAGGAACTTTCCTAGCGTGTTGGTTAGAGATGTTAGTGAATTGCTGGATGGCGATCTTACCTTGACTGCAGCCAATGGTAGTAGCATACCGTACAAATGATGGGTTGAATTGGATCTCCAAATTGGAGATTCTGAGCACATGAATTATGCCTCGTAAATACCTGAAAAAAAGATGTGGTCATACTTCGGGGAAAATCTCTTAAAGTGAGCTGCACAGTGAACACTGGTCCGCTAGATAAACCCACACCAGTTTTATTCGAAGCTGATGAGAACGGTTAGTGGCCGTCTGGTCTCCAAGTTTCGGACACATTATTGACAGTAATGGCAGGGAAATCTAGCCGAGTGGAAGTAGAAGTGAAGAATTGACTCCACCTTTAAACTTTCATTTGTAGGAATCGAGTGTGCGTTAGAAGCTGTGATCAACAAGTGGAAAAAATTGAAACAACAGTATAAAACATATTTGGATAAAACTAGAAGTGGCACAGAAAAAAATGAAAGTTTTTTGATGATATGGATCAGGCTTGTGGTAATCGTGACACATCTACTCCAGTATCAGTATCCCTAGTTGATTCAAGTTTGACTAATGGTAGTTCAGGTAAAAACTTTAGTTGTATGAATAGCTAAGCATATACAAATAGATTTATTCTGCCATTAACAACTTTGGCATATATAACTAGGGGCAAAAGTTGTGAATCTTGTTTTCTGTATAGTTATTATTTAATATAAATAATTTTGTAACTGGGCACATTTCCAGCTAATGTTATCATATGTGTTCTCTTGACCCCGTGTCCTCAGCATGTTTTAAAATAAGTGTAGGCTAATGGCAACATAAGTTTGAGGCAACAGACAAAGGCAAACAAATTAAGCTTCCATAAAATTTTATATGGTGCTTTTCTTCATTAAACAATTTAGACAGCGATGATGATGTTTCCTTATCTCCTTAATATGAGCTGACATAGAGATAGTTTAAGATGGAAGAACCTCTGGCTATGAGGCTACAATTAATTAACATATTAACTTGAGACACTGTTATGCTTAGCCTGAAGAGAAGAGAGCTGTCGATTCTAGGGCGAGAAAATTAAGATGTCACTGTGCCTCAATGTTTGATTTGATTAGGGAGTTTACAGTCTTAATTGTTGCAAGAAGTTCATTCCACTGTGTAGTTAGTACACGACTTAGTTTTACAAGTCAGTACAACATGGTTTATTAGAGACCTTTAGCATCTCGTCACTTCCACGGCACCGCAAACCTCAAACTGCAGTTTGACGTCAGACGTTTTCCGTCAAGCTTTCGACATTTAGCATGGCGCTTTTTTTCAAACCGTACGTATACGTAAAGAGCGGAATTCTAGGCAATAAACATGGCGACTGCAAGAAGGTATTGTTCATATTTGTCTCATTTTGTTTTTATTTACAACGCTTTTACTTAAATTGAAGTAGAACATTTAAGCTTAACATTTGCATGAATTTATTTATCAGGAAAGATTTGGACGATATCGTCAATTTTATGTTATATGACGACGACAGCAGCAGCTCTGATGAGTCAACCAGTAGTGATGATGAAAAAGATTTGCTCCTTGTTGAACCAATAAATTATGTAAAATATATATATTTTCCCTTTGTTTCAATATCAAACAGATTTCAAAAGGGTGACATGGAACATCTTTTACATGCACTGGAAATACCACCAAAGTACATATGTCAGCAAAGAACTACTGCAACTGGGATGGAAGCATTGATGATTTTACTAAGAAGACTGGTGTATCCCAATAGATTATGTGATCTGGTGCCATTGTTTGGACGATCAGAGTCTGAATTAAGTCTAATTTTTAATGAGGTAAGTATTAATAGTTCAGAGAATTGTTTGTGACTTTCCATGACTCATATCATTTATTCTTTTCCAGTTTGTCGATGACTTGCATAACCGCTTCAGTCATCTGCTGGATACTTTAGATATCATATGGTTAGATCCTAAACTTTTTTCTGAAACAATTCACAACAAAGGTGCTCCACTTCAGCACTGTTGGGGATTTATAGATGGCACAGTGAGACCCATTGCACGCCCAACTCGCAGTCAGAGGGTCATGTATAGTGGTCACAAACGGACACACTGCATAAAATTTCAGGTACATTCCTGTACATGGGATATTGATCATTACCCCTTGCTCATAACTAATCATGCGTAATTACTGTAGGAGCACGAGAGTGAAAACACCTTTTTTTTCTCATTTAAGTCTGTTCTTGCTCCTAATGGCCTCATTGTAAATATGTTTGGACCTATTGAGGGAAGAAGGCATGATGCGTTCATACTCAGAGAAAGTGGTTTAGCTGACAAGCTTCGAAGAGTGCAAAGACCTAATGGAGAGCCCTATGTCATCTATGGTGACCCAGCATATGGACTAAACATATTGTCACCATTCAGAGGAGCTAACTTGACTGCTGATCAACAGGAGTTCAATAAATGTATGAGTAAAGTGAGAGTGTCTGTAGAGTGGGGATTTGGCAAAATTGTGCAAAATTTTGCCTTTCTTGATTTTAAGAAAAATTTAAAAATCCTCCTCCAGCCTGTGGCTAAGTATTACCTGGTGGATACATTGCTGATCAACTGCCATACATGTTTGTATGGATCTCTTACTAGCAAGTTCTTTAATTTAGATCCTCCTTCACTGGATACTTATCTTTCAAATAATTAGTTCAGTATGTTATAACATTGGACACAAAGCATTGGACACTTCAATGAACATTTATTGTTATTTTTCCATCTAGAAACCAAATTAAATATATTTGTTAACACTCAATAAATTAATAAATTATTAATATTCAAATTTTCAATTATAACTTGTAATAATTTTCAATTGCTCTGCTTCTTCAGAAGAGAAATAATTGCTTTCCTTTCTTCCAACTCTATCTCCAGGCGAGCTTTTCGTTCTAGTTCTTCAACTTCAAACTTCTTTTTTTGAAAATCCAGCTCCTGTTTCCTGAGGTCCAGCTCCTCGGTTTTTAATGCCGCTTTCTTTGCATATTTCTGAGCAAGCACTTCCATAGCAGACTGTTTTGAGGCTTGTTGTCTGCATTTCTTAGTAACAGATGGCAACAGATGGCAACCGGAACTCATTAATCCGAGAGCAAACAGCAGCAAGTTCTCTAGTGATGAAGACCCACACAAAGTCATAGTAAGTGTCAATCCCAGAGATACAAGCCCTAACCCTTCTTCCGAGAATGCAGTCGAGAACGAAAACACAGTCAGAACGAAAATGCAGTCAAGAACGAGAACGAAAACACAGTCAAGAACGAGAATGAAAACACAGTCGAGAACAAGAATGCAGTCGAGAACGAGAATGGAAACGCAGTTGAAACGGAGAATGCAGTCGCGACGGAGATTGTTCCAGACTTGCCAGCACAGATTGAACAACCAAGAGCAAGAAGATCAAGGCACCCACCTGACCGCTTGACATATTACAGACCTGGCCAAGTTGACCCAGCAAATGTATTCTACATGACAGCAACAACTCCACCACCTCCTCCGTTTACATGGCACCTCCCTTAATGTTTTCAGTTAATAGACCCTTTCCCTTTGTCCATCCACCACCTGTGTATTGGCCACCCTTCGTGAACATGATTTAATTCACTGCCCAAATTTCCCACAGCAGAAGATGAGGAATGCTTGAGAGGGAAGCTCGCATTTCGGTGTATGCGATCGAGTAAGCACATGTCAAATAGTGCATTTAAGTTTCAGCTCAATACAGATTTCTGGAATTGGCGTCTTATGAATTTCATACACGAGAACTCTAACTGCACAGAACAAACTCACAATGTGTAAACGCCCCTTTAGTAACAGCAAGTTAATGGTCGGATGAGACTTCTGCTTGTGTTGCATTTGACACAGACAGTCTTCCAAGTGTCGAAGAAAGAATGAGTGATTATAAGTTGTTGTTTTATGTTTTCGTTGACGAAATGAGATTGTGTTGACATTTGCAAATGATCTTGTGACTCTTACGGGAGCAATACGTTCAGGTAAGGTACTTTGAGATATCGATACAATGCCAGTAATAGCTTTGAAGAAGAACATTAAGTCTAAATATCCATGCCAATATGCAAGGGGAAGAAGTTCTGTCGAGATGAGTCTGTCTTTATAGGATATGTCACACATGAATGGGAGGCCTAGAATAAACTTTGAAGCTCGGCGTTGCACACGTTCTACTCGGTTGATGAGCTTGACCGACTGCGGCGACCACACCTGAGTGGCGTAGCCCAAGGCTGGTCGTACAACTGCCAAATACAATGCATGGCAAATCTTTTTATCCATAATTTCCGTTGCAGATCTACGTACAAATCTGAGCATCTTATTGGTAGCGGCACATCGATCGAGGGTGTGTTTGGACCATGTCAGATTGCTAGTAACCCAAATGCCAAGATCCTTCTCCTCTGTTGTTACTGCGAGCGTTTTGTTTTTGACGACGTAGGGGAATTCGGTGGTAGTCTTTTTCCTAGTAATTATCTGACACTAGCATTTATTTTGATTAAATACAAGTCCAGAAGAAGTCGACCACTCCTCAAGATTATCAAGATCACTTTGAATCGAGACAGCGTCTGTGAGAATCGACACACTTGAATAATTTTGTGCCGTCAGCAAAACAAGCTACTTTTCCATTATTCACTACATCAGGTAGGTCGTTAACATAAAGGAGAAAGAGTATTGGACCCAGGATAGAACCTCGAGGGACTCCAGACATTACAGGTTTTTCAGACGAAGTAGCCCCTAGAACAGTCACACGTTGCCTTCTGTTCATCAAGTAGGAGGAGAACCAACCGAGTAAACTACCAAAGATGCCAAAGCAGTTGTAAAGTTTATGAATAAGAATTTGGTGGTTAACTTTATCAAAAGCTTTAGACATATCCATGTAGATCACGTCAGTCTGTTTACCAGCATCCAGTAAAGATCCTATATAGTCGTGCACTTCCACCAGCTGGGAAGTACAAGATTTTCCTGGAATAAAACCGTGTTGGGAGTTGTTGATCAAGGCTGCCAAATGATCTCGGATGTTACGAAGTGCACAGCGCTCAAGAACTTTCAAATTATAGAGAGGAGAGAAATGGGGCGGTAGTTTTCAACTTGAGCTTTTTCTGCTTTCTTGTACACAGGTACAATGTTTGCTAGCTTCCAATCATCAGGTACAACTCCACAACTAACAGATTTATTAAATAGCTTAGTTAGTGAAGGTGCAATCTGGTGGGCAGTTGCTTTCAAAAGTTTAGGAGAGATGTTACCAGGTCCAGTCACTTTGCTGGTATCAAGCGCTAGAAGAGTTTTCTGAACTTCTTCTGCAGAAAATTGGACGTTTGATAATAGTGAATCTGTAAGTGGTGGTTGGGAAGGAGGCAAAGATACATCAGAATAACTTTTCGTGAAAACAGATGAGAAATAGTTATTGAATGTCTCCGCTATGGTAGTGGGGGTTGAAGCAGTTCGAATTTGTGACGAAACAGATATATCAGCGTTATTCGTCATGGACTCGGGAATGCTGGATTCTTTGTTTGTTAGCTTAAAGATCGACCAAAATCTTTTTGGGTTTAGTTGGAAACATCAAGGGAGGAAAAAAAATTTACGGCTTGACTTAACCATTTCCTTAACGTTAGCTCGTAATTCTCTGAACTTGGTATTTAAGGCAGCAGTCGGAGATGTTTTAAGCTTTCGTCGCACAGCTTCCTTTTGCCGTAAGGCGTGGATGACGTTGCCATTTAACCAAGGAGGGGAGTTTCTTCCCTTAAACTTTTGAGATGGGACAAAATTTTTGACTGTTGTGAGAAAAGTGTCTTTCCACAGCAGCCAATCTACATTTATGTTAGAATCTTGTTGTATTATAGTGGAGAGATCAATCGCTTGTAAAGCAGATCGAAGGCCATCGAAGTCACCCATCCGGAAATCCAAAACTGTTCGGTTTAGCCTAGGACCCGCTCTAATAGATGTTTTTAGATCAAAAACAATTACTGAGTGATCAGTAAACAAGCCGCTATTTTCTGGATTAAGCAAAGTTATGTTATTTATCTGGTTCTGTACACTGGAGATAACTAAATCAAGTATATTGGCACCTCTTGTAGTTAGAGTGTTAAGTTGTGTTAAGTAGAAATCGTTCAATTGCTCTGTGAATGAGATTTCATCAGTGCCAAAAGTTTCAGCAGGAGATTGCCAGTTTACTTTAGGGAAGTTGAAATCACCACAAATTATGATATTATCATGTGAGACGACAGATCATCAAAAATCGAGTTAAATTTTTCTAACCAGATCTTTTCAGCATTAGGTGGTCTATAGCAACAGCAGATTAACAGTTTTGAGTGGGTGATTATTTCTACAGAGGTTACCTCCAGGTCAGATGAATTAACTAGTTCTCGAGATGAATTAAATGTATCTGTTTTGATTGCTAGTAGAACGCCGCCACCGTTGCGCATTTTGCGGTCTTTCCTATAGATTGAATAACCAGTTGGCAGAATTTCAGCGTTATCAATGTCTTCAGTAAGCCACGTTTCTGTGACCCACACCAAATCGGCTGTCTCGGAATAAACAAGCTCTTGAAAACAAGATAGATTACATACTTGTTTGCCATCTGTTACGTGCAAACTTTTTAGACTACGGGCATTAATAACAAGGCATGTTGCAGGATAACCTTTTAAATTTTGCATCTGTGGTTGTTGATGTGGTCTATTAGGACCCGGGTTTCAGGAGATATCTCCAGAGAGGAGAATACAAATTAACGCATGCGAAGTTCTACGGTTGACTTGAAAGGTTAGGCCATAGTGGTGGTGCGGTGTATAATTAATTTTCTGTAATTTACTATCACGGGTAAAACACCAAAGGGAGCATATTCTGTCAGGTAAAGTGGCAAGTTCCGAGCTAACAATCACGTTGGAGGGTAGACTCTTATCGTTGTAGAGAGGTCGTGATGTCTGATGGTTATCATATTGGTAGTTAGTTTAAAAGACGAACAATAATGCAAGGTGGGAAGTAGACTTGCTCCAAGTCTGTCTCTTATGGGGGCAGTATATTAGGGCGCGCGAAAATGCGGTCGGGAGGCGGGCAGCGAGAAAATTGGGAGAGGAGAGACAGACTTGTTTCCCTTGCAGGAATTTGAATCCGATTATAAATTCGGCGGGAAAGTTGATTGACAAGTTTGTGCCTTGCGGTGCTTTAATTTATTCGACACCTACGTTCACACATTGTTTACACTTTAATACTTTAACTTTTTTTAACTTCCAAATCTGCATGTTCACCGCCGTTATCTACTGCAAATGATGTGTGGCTATGCAAGAGATTAATAGTAATATCACTCCAACGAAAGCTTACACTTGTGTAGATATATTGCCAAATTCAAAGAATAAAACTTGCGTTCTGTGTTGTACTGTTGTCGTGAAAGCCGACGTGAGAAGAAAATTATTTAGTACAGCATCCAAAAAAACAAAAGCTTGTTTAAATTTAGAGTTTCTCTCTTGATCTATTTACTAAATTTAGTGAGTATCTAGAACGCTAGACAAAAGTTCTAATAATGAAATCTATAAAGTTGTAACGTGAAAAATCTTGAAACACATAATCACATTTCAAAACGAAAAATGTTGTAATTGAAATGACAAAGAATAAAGTTAAATATATAGATAGGTAAAATATAGTTAAATAACTTCATGCCGTAGAGCATCCTTTATAGATTGCATTGTCAGTCTCAGTTAATCGCCACAAGCCGTGATTATTTTCTCTCACTTCCGAAGCTACAGTCTACAGATGATGATTGATGACAGCAGGCTACTGGCCCACCTCCGGTGGAAAAATCAACCGGTAAATTTGGCGCGCTGCAAGGGAGTCTGTCTCTCCTCTTCCAATTTTATCACGTCCCGCCCGCATTTTCGCACTCCCCAATAAAAACCCCTATATAAGAGACAGACTTGGAGCAAGTCTAGGTGGGAAGTTAAGGTGATGGTTGAAATGAGTTGAATAGTTGAAGACTTCAGCAAATTACACGGGCTTCAATATAGACAGGAAATCCCATTATCCCAAGGCAAAGTGAAATATGATTAATGTCTTCATGAGAACAATACAACAGATATCATATCGGAGACACAATATCATATTTCTAATAAATAATCGATAGAAATAAAGGAATGCATGGAATATCTGAACGCCCACACACCCAGGTTTGCGTAGGTCATACGGCCTTCATTTGCACAGAGTTCAGTATTGTACCTACAGAATTAAAACTGTAGGGAGCCTCCTTAAAGGTGGGGAAAAACTGAAATGGATCATTATCGTCCTTACATTTTTTGGGATTGTTTTGGGCGCTGTATGCACCCAATTCCTGAAGCACACAATCCTCAAACATTTGGGCCATATTCAAACATGCACTGTTGCATTGAATGTTGAACACATTTTGGGGTTGATATCCAAAGAGTAACGAGGTAATCTAAAGATGGGTTCTTTATCTCGCATATACAGGTTTTGTCCATGAACAGGAATGTCTGGCTGCAAGTTGTTTGTGTGGGCGGTTTCACTACCACAAGCGTTGGCATGCTTGTGGTGACTGTAATAGGCTCAGCATCAATCTATATGGAAAATAAAATGAATGCATTGAACACGTACATGATCAATGTAAAACAGAGTGATGTCTGCCCTGGTGTAAAATCAAGCTAAATCGATTTTTTAAACCGGAAGCTGTACTACTGTAGTTAATTAGTCTTTGTTTACAATAAACACACCCACAGTAATCCCCGAGCCGAAATACTGTTGCAGTATGAATTGTCGTCACTCGTCAGAATTGATATTAAAACAACAACCAAGATGATAAGTGTTCGAAGAAGAAAAATGTGATTATATGAGTGGATTTTTAGAAATAGAGACCGCATTAGTAAGTTTAAAGATACAGTAAACTTTGCATGTAAATTGGTAAACCTTTTTGTGTTTTTTTGCACGCAAATATCGACACACTCACACTGTGTGGCCGGCTTTTGTGTTCAGTTTTGGCTGTTGCTCAAATGAACTTGGTTTTTGTTTTAATGCTTTAATCCTAAAAACAGTTTGCACTGAAAATTCAAAAGTTTGTTGATATTTTGTTCAATATTTTTTATTATTCATCGGAACCCAACCACATAACAATACATTGCATGATATTCAGATGTGGTATTGTATTGGCATTTATATGCATACCTATTGGAGATATTCTTACCTTGTTAAAGACCACAATACTTGTGTTGTTCTTCTTATTTATCGCGGTTTCTATTGATGCCAATGTTTGGAGCGATGGTTCCTCTATCAAGTTCTGTGATGAGGCCTGATCATTATAATATAATATAATAATGAAAATATAATTTTTGATGATATTTGTAGATGGAATATTTGAAGAGAAATTTATATGCGTTTTTAGACCTACTAGTGTAATCAGGAGCAGTAGTGAGAAATGCAAATATTCCTCTGGCAGGAATTGAACTTATGGCTCTGCCATCCTGGTGCAGGACTGCAGGTGTGATCCCTGCCAGAGGGCCATTTATTGCAACTGCTCCTGGTTATGTATAAAATGTATATAAATTTTTGTTTAAATATTCCATCTTCAAACACCCTCTACTACTAGTCCTCACTGTCGAATGAGATGCCGACAAACTATCTTGAAAAATAATTTTAATAGGTTTTATTGTTTATATAAGTATATAAAATATAGTTTATACAGTCATGCCAATAGAAATGTTTTCCTTACCCACATAGTGTCCTTACCCACTCCGGACACCTCAACACAACATATTTTTCTAGTACATCTTTTAGGGATGGCAGTATGTCGCTCTCAACCCATGCTGTGAAGTTTGCTAGAGTACTTCGTACGATGCGCCTGATATGCTCTTACATGTAAAAAGACAGAAATTTGAATGAGATATTTTTAGTAGAGAAACACTTTGAAGCAATACAAAAAGGTAAGCCTCCTGTCATATACCCTACAGTATAATATAGACATTAAACTAGTCCAGTTGATGTTGTCACAAGTAATACTCAAATGTAAAATCCAAGCACAAAAAGTATAATGGGAATAAAATTTTGTCTAACACGCCCAATTATAGGCAGATGCCATTCAACCGCTTAACATATAAATATTAGGTGTATTCCCATCTCGCTGTTCACACTTGGATTGTACCATTTGACCAAACTCTGTATCACGATCTGTATCATGAAAAGGGCAAACATTTTTTATTTAGGTAATTATCAGGAATAGATTCACAATGGAGACACAATATCAATCGATAGAAATAAAGGAATGCATGGAATATCTGAACGCCCACACACCCAGGTTTGCATAGGTCATACGGCCTTCATTTGCACAGAGTTCAGTATTGTACCTTTGATGGTTTAGTCTTCCTAATTTCATTAGAGAGTTCCTCCAAAATGGATTTTAGAATTTTGTAGTCCATGCTCTCATTCTGTTCCTCGATCAGTATTCTGCCAACTAATGTACTCTCCCCTTTTGGTTTTGGTTTCCCAGTCCTCTTATGGTTTTGTACACTTTGATCGATCCAAGGTCTCTCACTGTGGTTTAACATACCAACACTTTACATGGATACCCATTTGAGCGCTGGTACGTTAGACTAGAGAGCTTGGATTTGATTCCCGGTTGGGACATCCAGAGAACAATTCTACATCAAGTGATCCGATTTCATTTGGACACCACAAGTTATCAATCCTACACTGCTGAGGACACCAAGCAGTTCACTACTGAGGACACCAAGCAGATGCAAATTATCTCAAATTGCGCCCGTCGTTTGTAGGCAAAATGACTATTGATAATATTGATAGTTTATAATAAATGTTTTCTTAACTTCACACAAAACCAACTTCCTAAACAAAGACTTACATAGTTGCATGATGCCCCAGGCAAAACGATTGCGTCTTTTAGCGCAGGGAAACGCACTACCAGATGCTGGCAAATCAAATTGTATTGATTTGACAAATTATGGCACAATGACAGGTAAAATCTTGCTGCCTCTTTAATGAGTCGTGCTCAGACAAGCAGTATTGATCCCAGCTTTTCTGCATCCAGGATTGCCGGCGAGAATGGCAGATAGGGCAGTGGGGATGGAAGCTTGATATCAGTGTCCTATAAAATATATTGCATAATTTATGTTTTTGCATGTGTGTAATCATACATTGTGCCTTCCACCGTACTGTATTGTAATCAAAGACTAATAACTTGCATTTCCCGGTGAAGTACACTCGACGTTAAGAGAAATCATTGTCTGAAGATCGTACATGAAACAGAATTATTTTATATATTATGTGCAGTGCTATGCATGTATGATACACAAAACATGGCAGGGAAAATAGTGGGGAATATGCGAGAGCAACACAGGATATAACTTAATATATCATAAACTTACTGCAAATGCTGCATTCTGATTTGCTACATATGCTACTCATCATTCTCGCTTTTGTGACTAGGTTTCTGTGAAGCAAATGTTATTTGTCAAGTGTGTTTCTACTAAAACAATTATAGACTATTCGCTCTCGATTTCTACGAAGTGATAGTTGACTAGCACCTCATAAAAATGGGAAATATCGAGCTCATAATCTAGTTGTTTAATAAATAGAATGAAAACTTACCTCTTTTGATAAATCCAACAAATCCTGGTTTGATGAGGTAGCCTGTAAGGTCTGAGGAAACTAATGAGGAAACTGATGTATAATTCTATAATTGATGAATAACAACAGCTAAAACGATACTGTGAGACTATGGGAAAGCAGGGGTGCAAATTGCCCCCCCCCCCCACAAACCCACCCAGTAGTTACGCCCATGCCAAAAGTGCCAAAATACCATGTTTTTTTGGTCTTATCAAGAAGCTACATGCAACTCCACAGGCTCAAGAAAGAACAATACAAATAGTCAAAATTACCTCATTTAGAATGTTCACGAATTTTCAACCTTTTACCTAAGGTCTAAAAAATTGCACCCTTAAGAGTTAAGGCCATGTTACGTGAGGCAATTTTTGCTGCAACTTGCAATGCAATTTTGGGGACAGAGCGATGTTAGGTAAAAAATATATTCGCAAATAAATCGAGAGAAAGAATCGCGTTTTTTCAATATGCCAATATTTTTCTTGCTTAACATGCCCAAAAGACAACAAAGAAATGTACGAGAATAATAAAATTGGTGGTAATAAATTTCAATAGCCAAATGGTAGTACGCTCCTAGGTCTTTTATGATAATGTAACATAAATTTTGAAGAAATAACAAACCATAAGTATATTTGGTCAGATAAGTGATATTTAACTTGTCACATCCATATCTCTCTAGATGTTTGACTCCTTTAGAAGGTTAATTTCAAATTTCAGATCTTGTTATTACAACAAGCTGTAACAATTTTCCATTTTGTCTAATTGTTGAATCATCAACAATAGCAAGCTATCAAGAAGCTGATGACAACCTGTCAATAAGCCATGCCAACATTTCCCAATAACATGAATCAGAGATGGAAAACGTTTTTGTTTCTGGGGAGCTAGGGCCGGTTATACGAAGGGTAAACGCTATCAGTGGATAGTGTTTTTCATTAAATTAATGTTTCCTTCTTTTAATCATGAGGTCTGTATCCGTAGTTTTATAGCCTTTCAAGCTTTATTATGCCGGTTGATGACCGGTGGTATCCAGCCTTCGCACAACTGGCCCATCCCCGATCACTCCCCACATGATTATCGAAAGGGTGTATTTTATTGTATGCAAAACTTATTTGTTAATACTCCATATTACATTCAAGAAGAACAGCAAGAAATTTACAAACTGATGGGGAATTGAAATTTTGTATCATTGAATATATTTCATTGACAATTCATTTGATTCTATATAGCATTGGACTGATAGTAGTCTTGTTTCGTGTTAAACAGTGGTATGTTAATTTAATGAATTAGAACTGCTGCATTAATATCAACTAGAGCGTCAGAGTTCTGTTATTACTCATCAGTTATCAACAAATTCTGAGAAAAAAATTCTGCAAAAAATTTAAAAAATCCGATACTTGTTCCACCTCTGAACAAGATATTGTGACACGTTTACTTTAGCTTTTACGTGTGTATATCTTACCAGCTAATGACGTCATCTGGGTATCGATAACTAAACATGCAATGCCAATGAAAACACACCAGTGGAAAATGGGATGGGTTAATGTACGAATATTAATACTGTATCTCCCATTTTATCCAACATATCCCCTGTCAAAAGTTTCAGGCTGTCTGACTCCAATTCCTCAGCTAAACACAGTTTTTATTTACGTAAAATAGAAAATGTGTCAGAAACTTAGAGATATTGATATAACAACGGTAAAACAGCAAGGTAAAAACATTTAAGTAAGTTTGTTCCGACCCAATATGCCCCTCCCCTCCTCGTTATACTTTGTGGTATTATAATTTGTCAGCATTGACCAAAGATCCATTTTTTTCACTGGATTAAAAACAAACATTTCGCGTCAATCACTTTAATATGTGACTGCTCAGAATAACTAATTATTTGCCTTTAAGGACCACATGTCGACACCGGCAATATTGCGACTTGTTGTTCAACATGTTTCGAGACTTTTTCAGTAAAACTCCTGCATGATTTGTTGTCGCTCGCATAGACATGTCTTTAGCTGTCAAAATTATTAACAATGAGGCTCTCAGAGGCAATAGCCAGGGCAGGATTTAACACAATTTCCATATTTAAGTGGATATCGCCACTCCAAGTAGCATTGTAGAACACAAGTCGTTAACTATTTTGATCAGTCAACTGGCAATGTAATGGCATGATATAATAGGGTTTCCATCCAATATAAAAGTCTGCAACTTCCCTTGAAGCTAACATAGTAATACTGCAAAATATAGTGGGGGAGGGGCAGAATTTTTTTATGGAACACCCTGTAATCTGTTTTCAATCCGGGAAAAGGAAAACGCACAGTAGTAACGCAAATCATAGAGCGCAATTACAGCATGTGGACCCGATGGGATTCTGGCACGCCTATTAAAAGAGTGTAGTGAACAAATTGCACCAAGCCTGTGTGTACTCTTCGAATTCGAGTTGGCAGCTAGTTTTGTTACCCATTAGCTGTCAGTACTCTTCCACTGACAAGTAAAATCGTCTGGCATTAGACAGAGTATAATACTAAAGCATATTCCAACCACTGATTCAAACCTACAGGCACACATAATTATATGTACCTTAGTTTAAGATAAAAAAATCTTGTTATATAGTATGGAACACATAAATTTATATTTAGAACCCCATGTTTTAATACATTTGTAGAGCCATTCATGTAGTTCGAAATGGCATTCGATTTGATGTCACCAATGCGGTCTGTTTAACGACAGAAGACGAAGAGTTGCCTTGTTTTGGATGCTATATCCAAGTTCTGATCCTGGATGATAGTCATACACTGTTCGTGATTCAGAAAGCTGTGACTGACAATTATTATTACAATTTTTTGTCGTACGAAGTACGCAAAATAGATGAAACAACAATCGTCCGTTTGGAGGACTGGCACATTGTATACCGCTGTATCCACAAACCATAAATGGGACTGTGTTTGTCAAGCTTAGGCACAGCAGAGTTTACGAGTTTATAGCTCAGTAGAAGGTTCTTATAAAGAAATCGCTGTTGTTGTAATTTGATACTTTTATGTAGACAAATTATTTAAAGTGGAAGTCAAGTCCGTTCTGCGCATCTCTTCTGCGCATTGTTTACATCCTTTGTTTTGATACACTATAACTGTCTTACATGAAGCCTTTTGCGTCTTGTTGTTCTCCCTGCACCTGGATTTTTTAAATGACTTTGTGTGTGGTCTTTTTATACAATACTTACAGTATTTTTTTACCTGCTTCATGGGAAGTAAAACGAAATGCCACCTTTCCTCGCTAAACACAAAAAAGCCATGCCAACAAACCCTTTGTTCAACCAGCTTGTCCTGGATGCAAATGTTTTGGGCATTGCAATGAGGTATAGAGAGGACATTCTAGTTATGGAACACCCCAGAAACAATGAACACTTTAGGCATTCTGCATATAGTTTGTTCTATGGCAGCATGGGCGGTGCCAAGAGTAGTGGTGCCAAGTTGTAGTGTTCTTGCCATAAGAGCAAGGTATCCTTCTCCCAATGGAGTTTATACAGGTTTCCAGCCAGCTAGACTATAATGCTATTGGCAATACACAATAAATGACTTGTATAATGTATTTGTAAATTCTGGTTCAACAATTTCTTTTTGTTAAAGACATATAGATTTTAGAACAAATTTGTTTGTATAATTATATTAGATTATAAAAATATGCTACATAATATGCAATCATCAAAATTTTCAAAAGCATACAAAACATAGATTTTTGCAACTCTCAAAAAAAGCATACATTAAATGTTGAACCTCTGGTGTGAAAATTATAGGTTGTTGAATAGTGCTTGACTTTTTACAATTGCAAAACCTCTTCAATGAAATTTAACCCATTAGCTGGCAATGTACCCAGATATGCCATACTTCAGTACTTTATTCTGTCTAATACCAGACGACTTGCCAGTGCTAGGATACTGCCAGTTAATGGGTTAACAAAACTATCTGCCAGACTGAGTGTCTCTTGTTAACCCATTAGCTGGCAATGCACCCAGGTACACCCTACTTTAGTATTTTATTCTGTCTAACACCATACAATTTTACTTGCCAGCAGGGGTGGATCCAGTGGGCTTTGGTCATGAAGCAGGGAATGACCTTCGACCAGGGAAGGGTGAATCACCACTGAGGACAGGATCAAGGGGGTTATCTTGTCAGGAAATGTTTAAAAAATAAGATGGCCTACATGGTCAAAAAGGCCCATGAATTGCCTAATATTATATTGATAAATGCCCTGTCACATCCAAAATTTGGATTTGATATGGGAATTGGCACCCTCCTACCCCTTGGCCAAGGCTAGGAGAGGTGTGCACCCCCACCCCAGTAAATCCATGTAATCCTGCTTGCCAGTGCGAGGATACTGCCAGTTAATGAATGATAATAACCCACATTTTCTAATGTATAAATATAAATTTTGAATAGAGTAAATAGCCCATCAACCCCCACCCACCCCTCCCATCTCCCACTTTGGTTACTTTTTAAAATGTTGAAAAATTGTGGATAATCCCTAATTTATTGATTATCTGACCATAATTCCCAGCCTTTTGTGTCAGTGTTAAAACCCCAGATAGCAGAATAACAACGCTTGTTAAAACTCTCTATTTTCCCTGCAAAATCATGTTAAAACCCCACATAAGCCTGAGGGTGGTGGTGGGTTTTCAATTGACTACCGTAGTGCATTATGGTGCTGTACAGATTCTGGGGTTCTTGATGTAACTCTTACATAGTCTGATATTTAATGTACGACTTTTTCTGCACCAGCTTCCGGTAACTTACAGCATATTTTGATATTAATAATGGTTGATCAGAACAGTAGATGGAAAGCTAGACTTTGGAAAGCTGGGTAATTTAACAAATGGACAAAATTTTAGGCCGGGATTGTTAAAATATCCCTGCATATTGTCAGGGGTCAGGGTTTCAATTGACTAGTGCATAATAGTGTATAGAAGACAGAAATGTATCAATATATGGTTTGATGGAGCCAATTGGTTGTCAAGACATTATTTAAAATTCTAAATCAGTTTGTAAATCTTGATTGGTGTCTTTATACCAACAGCTCTTCCTTTCAAGGTTTGGGCTCTAGAGTAATATTGGTTGCAATCCTTCATCGATCAGCTGCTGCAAGTTTCAACTTCTGGGTTTCCGCATCACTACAAAATTATAAGCAGATACTGTAGATCTCCATCAAAATACTGCTTTTATCCATTATTACATTATTCGTCAATACAATCTATATTTCTTACCTGGTTGTTTATAGGAGTTGCTTCGTCTAAGCAAGGCTACTAATTCTTTGTCCAAGATGACTTTTAGCTCGTCTTTTAACTGTCGCCACCGCATAAATTGCTCCTGATAAAAACATATATTTGTGACATTCCTTCCCGCTAAATATTTTTTTCGTTTGGCCTTTTTATCTTCGTTGGATACAACACTAATTCCCTCAATTTCGCCGCTAACAACATTTTGGGATGGCTTTCGCCTTCCTCCATTGTGTTTGAATACATAATCACATGCGAAATGCGCATGCGAAATGCGCATGCGTCGTTCAATTAAAATTCCAATGGTGAGGGCCTCCACATAAAGCGCAGAAAAGATGTGCAGAACGGACTTGACTTCCACTTTAATGTTATAGCCGCACCTTTTGCAGTAGCCAAATAATTTTAGTTCATCTCCTAGCTATTGATCTAAGTGATATATAAGAAAGGTTTTTTGAACCTTAAATAGTTCTCACTTTCTTAATTATTGTGTTTTGAAATGTACCCTATTTTCTCTGCTGGGGTCCGATATCTTGGTTACCATGGCAACAACATTGAGTAAAGTTACATTTTTGGAGATGGGTAGTAGTATGCAAAAGTTTAACATAATAAAATCTTCACATTGTTGAAAAACTTTAAAAAAGTTTTGTTTTGTGTAAGACCACCTTGTGTTTTGAAATACTCAGTCAAAGCTGCTCTTATTTCCAGGGCATTAGTGTCTTATTGGGATCCAAAGTCAAAGCTTTCTTCAGCTGTTTGCTCAATTGTCCCACGCAATTCTTCCTGAAATGCACCCCCCCTGGTCTCACAAAGATTATGAAGGACACAGCATGTGGCAATTTTTGATGGTAGACACTTCAAGCTGGTATTGTTTCTTGTTAACAGGCAACAGAATTTGCTTTTTAATCTACCAAATGCTCCCTCAACAACATTTCTTGCTCTGCTAAGTGTAGATTATGTAGGATAATATATTCACGTTGTTAAGTAATTTGATATGCATGATTACTGTATCTAGGTGAGGCATCTATTTTGACTATATAAGCATGTTATGTAATGTTATGTTTCTTACTAAATATATATCTGTTAACACAAAGTTGAGTTAAATAACATGGTGTCAGATGTGGGATACCTAAGAAATTAATAAAGCTATTACAATTTAAGAACATGGCTGAGTCTTGCTTCCATAAGCCTGGTCCGCTAATATTCGACGGGAATATAGCCGAAAATTGGAGACGTTTTGTGCAAGAATATGATGTGTTTATTGCAGCGGCGTGTAGCACAAAACCGAAGAAAACGCAAGCATATATTTTGCTAAACTTGGCCGGAGGTGAAGCAATCGAACGGGAAAAGTCATTCACGTTTGGCGAGAGTGAAACTAAAGAAGATTGGAGAGTTGTGCAACCCACAAGCGAATGTCACAATGGAACGGCATAAATTCAATACTCGGGCACAGCAGCGTGGAGAATCAATTCAAACGTATGTCTCGGATTTAAAGAACAAAGCTAGTACTTGCGAGTTTGGGGACTTGAAAGATGAAATGATCAAAGATCGGTTAGTCTGTGGAATTGAAAATTACAAGCTTAGACGAAGCTTGTTACGAGAAGACAAGCTAACCTTACAGAAAGCGATCGAGCTGTGTCAGATAAGTGAACTGTCTGAGCAAAGAATGAAAGAGCTGGCCACTGCACCAGAGGTACATGAAGTAAAATACCCACGGCAAAAAGGTCCGAGTAATCGACAGCGACAACATAGAAATGAAAGCGGCAAGTTTCGACAGCCGACAAAATCGAGAGACGAGGAGAGTTGACAGAAACCATGTCCTTACTGTGGAAATGTGCACAAACAGCGAAGTTGTCCAGCCTATGGAAAGAAATGTCGCGCGTGTGGTAAACTAAATCACTTTGAAAGAGTTTGTCGATCAACTACACCTCGAATGACGAAAAATAGCCAACCAGTGAACCTCATAACCGAAGAGAAACAAGGCATTCAACCATTTCTGATTGATATGTTAGGTACATACAATATACAAGCAGTTAGTCATGGTGCATTAAGTATTACAGTTGAAGTGCAGTCAAAGCCACTTAAGTTGAAGGTAGATACAGGTGCTAGATGCAACGTGTGGCCAAAATATATTCTAGATTCCTTGAATATTTGCAATAAGATTGATTACACTAAGAGAGTTAAGTTAATTAGTTACAGTGGAAACACAATAGACACAATAGGTCAAATATTCCTTTCTTGCAAATACAATGGTGAAATTTATAATTTATTGTTTCAAGTTATAGATCAGTCATTTGAGCCACTAATAGGTCTACAAAGCTCACTTGGTCACCGAACCAACGAGTTGGGTATCCTCCTTTGTAGCAGTAAAGAAGAAAGGAAAAGATGAGATCAGATTATGTATCGACCCAAAAGATTTGAATTGCGCCATTCAACGACAGCATTATCCGATGAGAACGATTGAGGAGGTAGCGGCACGAATTCCAAATGCAAAGTTTTTCATAGTCCTCGATGCTTCAAGTGGTTTTTGGCAGATCCCTTTAGATTATGAATCATCGCTGAAAACAACCTTCAACACTCCGTATGGTAGATACCGGTTTTGTCGTCTACCCCTTGGCATCAAGTCAGCATCCGAAGTCTTCCAGAAGGCGATGGATCATCTATTAGGAGGCTATCCGTGTGAGGTCATCATGGATGATATCCTAATTTGGGGAGTAACGGAAGCTGAGCATGATGAAAATCTCATTAAAGTCCTAGATAGAATTCGAGAAATCAACCTGAAGCTCAAATGGGACAAATGCAAATTCAAAGTGAAGGATGTGTTGGTCACCTCTTAACTGGAGATGGATTAAAGCCAGATCCAGAGAAAATTCCAGCAATTGAGGGGGTGAAGACACCGGAAAATGTGAAAGATTTACAACGATTCCTTGGTATGGTGCGATATCTTTCTAAATTTGTTCCGCGATTGAGTGAACTCGCTTTACAACTGCAACACCTCACGCATGCAGATACACCATGGGCTTGGGATGATGTCCATCAAAGAGCCTTTGATAACCTCAAAGGTGCAATTAGTTCAACACCTGCATTACGGTTTTACGATGTAAGTAAACCAGTGACACTAACGTGCGATGCCTCCTTTGGTGGCGTTGGAGCAGCGTGTTTGCAAGATGGTATACCCATAGCATACGCCTCACAATCATTGACCAAAACTGAACTATGCTCAAATTGAGAAGGAACTTCTGGCTGTTACATTCGCATGCAACAAGTTCCATGACTACATTCTTGGAAAGAATGTGACAGTTGAATCCGATCATAAACCATTGGAGATAATCTTCAAGAAGCCTTTGTTGACGGCTCCAATGCGGTTACAACGAATGATGCTACAATTACAGCGATATGATTTGTCGTTGGTGTACAAGAAAGGGTCTCAGTTGTTTATAGCAGATACATTGTCTCGTGCGCAGCTAAGTGAAACTTCGCCTGCAGATATTTATGAAGACTACGAAATATTGACGGTGGAACCCGTTGGATCACACAAGATGGCTGAATTGCAAAGAGAAACAGCTTTGGATCCTACAATGATGAATTTGGCGTCAGTGATACTCCATGGATGGCCAGTAAGTGAGAATGATGTTTCTGATGATTTGAAACCATATTTTAACGTGAGAGATCAACTAGCTTCCAGAGACGGTGTTATTTATAAAGGTGAAAAAGTCGTCGTACCTAAGTCATTACGTTCTGATTACCTGCATCATGTTCATTTGGGTCATGTAGGTGAAGAGCCGACCAAGAGAAGAGCTCGAGATATCTTAGACTGGCCAGGAATGAACGAAGATGTTGAAAGGCTTGTTCGTACCTGCTCTGTGTGCAACAGTTGCAAGCCACATCAACAACGCGAGCCTCTCAAACTGCATGATGTTCCTGAAAGACCATGGTCCCTGGTGGCTACGGATCTATTTCATTGGAATGGGGCAGATTATGTTGTTGTCACGGATTCATTTTCCGGATGGTTTGAAATCATCAAGTTGAGAAACACGTCTTCGAGGACCGTAATTGAGAAATTTTTCAAGATTTGGAATTCCAGATGTGGTATATTCAGACAATGGTTGACAATATTCAAGTGAAGAATTCCAACCGTTTTCTCGTGAATGGGGATTTAATCATGTGACAAGCAGTCCGTATTATCCACAAAGTAATGGTCTAGCGGAGAGAGCAGTTCGTAGTGCTAAAGATTTACTGGAGAAATGCAAGAGAGATGGAACTGATATAAACTTAGCGTTACTAAATCAGAGAAACACTCCGCGTGATGAAGTTCTTGGGATCGCCTGCGCAAAGATTGATGTTGAGAAGATTGAAATCTACGATTCCTTGTCCTGGCGATTTGTTGAAATGCCAACAGTTTGATGGTTCGATGGTTAAAGATCGTTTGAATCAAAAGCGTCAGCAACAAAAGAAATACTATGATAAGCAGACGAAGTGCCTACCAGCATTGGACAAAGGTGATGTTGTACGAATGCAAACACCCAAAGGTTATAATCAACTTGGTTTCGTTGTGCGTGCTGCAGAACAACCAAGATCATTCGTGGTCAAGTCACAGGGCCAAGAATACCGAAGAAATAGAAGACACCTGTTGAAAGTTCCAGAGCAAAGTCAAGTTATTGAACAGAATCCAGTTATCGAAGAAAGTCATGTTTCTACTAAAGAATCGTCAAGTACAGGAACTGAGGGAGAGAAGTATACTAGGGTAGTAGTAACTAGAAGTGGACGTATATCTAAACCTAATTCCAAATATAAAGACTATCTTACGTAAGTGAACATTTGAACATCTGATGTGAACATTTGATGACATTATTAGGTTAAATAGCTAGAAATATATATTCAATTTGAACATTTAAAAAAAAAAAGACAAAACGTTAAAAAAATAGATTTATATAGTTACGTTCTTTACATTTAAAGTATTCATATGATTGGGAACTCGTAGCTTTTGTTTAGAAAAGGGAGGATGTAGATTATGTAGGATAATATATTCATGTTGTTAAGTAATTTGATATGCATGATTACTGTATCTAGGTGAGGCATCTATTTTGACTATATAAGCATGTTATGTAATGTTATGTTTCTTACTAAATATATATCTGTTAACACAAAGTTGAGTTAAATAACACTAAGGTGGTAATTAAATTCCATTTGATCCCTGTTCACAACCTCAGCATTTGGATATCTTTTAAGCAACCAAGCTAATAATGGGTATGCTGGATCACCAATTAGAAACAGTGGAATATCACAGCCATTAATGGTTTCTGTCCACTATTCAAAGTAAAAACATGCTGTATCAAATTTATGAGAAATATTATGTATTTACATGATGGGTATGTAACAAACTGCTATAGCACAAGAATGATTTCAGATGTTGACAAATACTCTAGTGGACACTTGGTGGCAGAAACTTTGTGATTTCTTTTTGGGGGGAGAACTGAGCTGTAACCGTGAATTTACTCAAGTAACAAATTGTGAGTTACACACACACCAAGAATGCTAAAAAGCAACAGCAGTTACAGTTATCAATTTTGCAAGAATTGTAATGTTTTGGCAAAACCGTGTTAAAACATACTCATTTAATACTTCATTAATAACACTACAAAAATATTATCTTTGCAAAAAGTAATACTTACATCAGGGAAAAGTTCACCATTATGACCTTTGAGATCGAGACCTGAGTTACTCAATACTTGAGCATCGTGAACCTTTCCTGGCCATTTTATGTATACATCCGTAAACCTAAAACAAGCAACATCCTAGCTTGAAGTCTGGTAATCTCATTTTTTAGTGAGAGAATAAATATGGAAATCACAACATGTACCATACAGTAGAACCCCGCTAACTTCAACTCGCTTAATTCTAACTCCCGCTAACTCAAACGAAATCCAACTTCCCCTGGATTTGACCCAATTTTTACAGTAATTTACTCCGGTTAACTCTAACTCCTCGCTAACTCAAACAAATTTCATTTTCCCGTGGTCAAATTTACCAGGTTAACTCAAACTGTATATTTGTGAAGAGGAGCACGTGGTAACATATAGCACATTGACAAGTCGGAAGCTTGGATTTCTATTGAAACAACAGTTGAATCTGCATATAATATATACAAACATAATACATGTCCAGCCTCGTACCCAGGCGCTTTTAAGGAAAAGAAAAAAAATTGTGTTCAGCTAATTTATAGAGATCGGTGGCTGAGATTAATGAGCGCGTGGGGTGATTGGGGAGGATGCGACGAGAGGGGGAAGCCTTTGATTTGAGGTGCCTTTTCGTCAGTTTTTCTCCCTGGTGTGTTATCATTGATATCTGTATGGATGAAACAGACCATTCTTTTCCAGAAGCTCTAACTACAGGTATTTTTATGTATATATAATATATTTAATATTTTTGCAAAGCCCTCTAGTGGTTAAAATTGTGTAAATATATGAAATGGTTGCACAGAATTGACGATTTTTCTTATTTGTGGTCACAAAACTAACTGGACCTTTGATATGCTGTATCCTTGCGAGATTGCTGTTTTTCATTCGTGCTATTTTCTTTAAGCAATTTGCATGCTTTGTTGTCGTTTTTATATACAATAACAATTGAATGCTTGATCACAGGCACAGTCTACGATTTTGGTAATTTGTATCGCTAAAACAAGTTTCTTTTATATGCAGAATTTAGTTCAGACGAAGTTAATACTTCCTTTCGACAACTCTGTTCAAGGTAATTTTTACTATTATTTTTTATTATTATTTTCTAATAATATAGTCATAGGCATTGTGTATTTTGTTATGTATTCATTTAAAACTCTGTCAGTGCTTCTTGATATTGACTGAACTCACTGAAGTAGCATGGTTACCAAGAGCATCCGAAAATAACCAGTATATTCATGAGGTAGGGTCACATAACCTACCAACAGGCTATATTGCTACCAACTTGCCAAAGTGGCATGGATAATTGCACATTACGTTCCTCGACATGGATTGCCATTCTAAATCGTGTATGCTGCTTTTTTAACCCTGGGGACAGTTCATCACAAATAAATGCTCCTTTTCATACAAAGCTCAAAGCCTATCTTCTGTCCACGAAAAAATTGTACATTCCCAAAAAAATCCCTGGTCTCTGGTTGGTTCGACCCTAAATTCTCTTTCAACTACTGTGTTTACAACACTTAGCATAGCAATTTTCCATCTTCTCTTATTTCGCAAATATTGTATAATTGTTTCTTTCATTTTTCATTGTTTTTTACGCATTTTTACACTCTGATGGTTTGTCACAAGAACAGCCAATGCTGTCACGGTGGAAATGTCCACCATATTTATCATTGAAAATATGATCCCTAGAATACCCTAGCAGTTGACTACTACTCCTATATATCCTTTTATATACATTATGTTCCTTGACTAACAGATGTAATGTAGCCCAGATGTAGTTGTCAAGTGTGAACACTCCTGACAGTAGGTTTTAAAACAAATCGAATTCGAATACACTAAATCGATTTACAAGTGACCTAAATGTGAATGGGCATGTTAATAACCCGGTTAGGGATACAGTCCAGGCCATTGGTTTGAAAACATTAATATTGAGTATTTTGGTACAAACTTCCTCGGGATAAATTTTGGGTGTAGGTTGAGGTGCAGGAAGGTAGGCAGGTAACAGGAAAGGATCAAGTGGAGGGAGATCATTATTCACGCTTAAGAAATATATATTAAGTGATTGGGCGAGATCTTTAACCGATAGAGTCACACCATTCTTAACAATCTTGATTTTATTGGGTGTAGATTTCTTTTTCCCAGATATCTGGTTGATACAGTCCCACCATCTTCTGGAGTCACTAGATTTTAAATGTTGTACCTTGTTCACGTAATATGCACGCTTTTTTAGCACTATTGCATTTCGGACCTTGAGTCTGTAATTTCGCCAGAGGTCCTTGTTACCAGAATGAAAAGCTTTTTGTCTTTGATCAATCCGTTTTTTAACATGGGTGTCATCCACGGTTTATCAGAATTGTGAAGTTTAATTGCCTTGGTTGGAAATATTCTATCGACAGCAGAATTTAATTTGTTGGTAAAAGAGGACACTAAAATGGACATATAATTATTGTTTCCAACATCAGTAAACCATTCACACGAGCAGCACCATCTTCCAAAAAGCTTCACTTGCTGTCAAGGGGAAGGAACTTACGTTTTTCTTAATTGTTTTATTATTCATTCTCGCTGTTATTTTCGAGGACCATTTGACAATGTTATGATCTGATGAACCGAGAGGTGCTATAATGACTGGGTTACAATACAGGGCTTCCAGATTAGTAATGATTAAATCCAAAATGTTACTTTGACACGTTGGAGTATCCACTATTTCTGTAAAATTGTGATGACACAGAATATCGCCGATATTTAGGTTATTAAAATCACCAAGGATAACCACACAACAATCGGGATGGGTAGATCTGATTTTGTCTAACTGGTCAATAATGTAAGCCGTTAATTATTATTGCTCGTGGGTTGGTGTATCAGGCGGGTTATATAAAACGTTAGTTAGATGTCTTGGAAGCCGATAGGGGAGTCTTCCATTGATTCAAGTACCTACCCCATCCAATTGGTCTACTAATAGCAGCACCGATATGAAAAATATAACATCGAAACAGAATATGCACCCTGTGCACTCAAACCGAAGCCACTTATATCATTCTTTTTTCTGGTGACAATTCCTGAACAAGCTTCCCCTAATATGACCCCAATCCCAAACAAGAAAAGTACAGCTACTACATATATAACAAGTTGGAACAATTAGTAAGTTTTAAAGTTGCAGAAAGTAAAGACCTCGGCTTACGCTTTATATATGGTATGCTTATATTCAAGGGGAAGGGTGTAATATTTTAAGGGCATACTCTTTTTCTAGAAGCAAGCTCACAAAGGGGTGTAATATTTTGAGGCATACTCTATTTCTAGAAACAAGCTTTCAAAGTATTATTTGTGGTTGTCATCTCTTTGTCCAAGACATAGTGATGATGATTGAAAGATTGAAATGAAGGATTTTGAACAAAGAATACAAACCATATGCTTATTCACAATACTAAAATCACAATAATTAAACTAAGTTGTGCCCTTGCCTTGCCTGCAATTCTTGCACCTCAAGTTTGTACTTTTTGTTCAAAAATTCATATTTTCCACTTATCGAGATCTTCTCTTTCTCCAATTCCAGAATTTGAATTTGCATCCTTTGAACATCCTGTGTTGTTATTCATCGTTTCCTGGTGCTGCCACTGGGTGGTAAGCTTTTGGTGGCATTTTGATGTTTTGATGGAGTAGCCATAGGGATTGCCGATGTTGAGGCAGGCTGAGGTGCAGGTGTCACAAGGCACTCACTTGTTACTGGTGCAACATCGCCTATTAAAGGCTTGTGATTGGTCCTCATACCCCAACAATTCATGCAGCGTTGGCCCAGTGTTGAAAACAGGCTCTCAATGAGCTGTGTTTCATTTACTATTGTTTGTGTTGATGTTTCAGATCCTACGAAAAATAATGAAATTTGTGTTGAATAAGTGCTAATTTTGCCCTGTTCACATTGTTGTATATAAAATATTTAAACCAAATATGTTTTATATTTAAATTACAAAATAGAATTATTGTAAAATCTATAATATTTGTAATTTGTCCAGAACTTATCTGAGTTTATATAAATATTGACTGTATTTGAAAGCTAGGCAGTCTTTGATATGTACCAAAAAGTTAAAAACGCCTGTCTATCTCATACATAAAAAAGACAACCATTTTTGTTGATAAATAATCGCCAAAAAGTTTGATGATTTTGGCTTTTTTCTCTGCTGAAATCCTTCTTGGCACTGCTTATCATTGTTCGCCATTTATCTTTAATTTCATCTGTGGTTCTCTTGGTGACTCCTACCACGTTTACCTTCTCCTTCAACACTTGCCAGCCCTCTGCGTTTTTTGGTTTGTCAAAACACTGGAAAATTTTTTCTGTAGCACAACTAAATTGTCCTCCACTGCTTGCAGAATGAGTGCTGAGGTGCATGTGATGAGACATGAACAATACGATATGCAAGAATGAATAGTTCTAGCTCTTGTTTAGTTTATCTTATTCTTGTTGGGATTCTGTACAATTCCGTATGGAAAATTAACCTTTATGATGAATCGAACAATATCTGTAAAAATACAGCGAAAACTGCAGCACGGAACCTTCGTTCAGTCAATCTACAATGTAATGTTCTGGCAACTGATGTGAAATGCCAACGCCATTTTGTGTTTACAAACGTTTCTTCTCTGAGTTTCTTTGGCTGGCAGAGTAACTCGATACCCAAACAGTGATTCAACATTTCAGATAATATGGCTTTTAACTAGCTGGGATGTCAATTTGAACCCTGGACCTTACACAGAGAAACCAAAATGTCACACATGCTTGAGATTATTGGTCACAATCACCGGTCGTTACAGTGCAATTTGTGTGGATTAAACTACCACATTAAGTCCACATTGAGTAAACTAAGGTGCATGCAGTTATTATGTAGATTTGATATCTTAGCTATAACTGAAATGCATTTAGACAAAACAGTCCCAGACATTTTTACGGCTTGATCGGAAAGGACGGAAGGGAGGAGGGTGTATATTATATTATATTATGCTGATCACCTGCGAGCGACCCATAGGTCTAGAAGCAATCTGGGTGCAGGTAAAATTTCCCAGCAATTCCATATTGTTCGCAGTAATGTATAGACCTCCTGATGCTAATCAGTTTTTCGATTTCCTTGGTCTCACTTTAGAAAAAGCTTGGCTAAAGTCGTCAAACATTGTATTACGAGATTTTAATTGTGACTTCTCAAGTAGAGATTTAAAAGAAACTGCCGAGTTTGTAACAAACACAAGAAAATCACGGTCAATTTGCGACATGTTCAATATGCAAAACGTTGTAAATGAGGCCACAAGAACAACAACAACCTCAAGTACTTTGATTGATCTTATTGTTACTTCCAGAGAAAATTTAATTGGCACAACAGGCGTTTTCCCCCTGGGGATATCGGACCATAAGTTAATATATGCGACCATGCATTTAAAGAGCAAAAGGCCACCACCGAAGTATACCAAAATAAGAAACAATACAAGATTTGACCAGGAACATTTTAGATGCAACATAGAATCTGCGCCTTTCCATACGACTACTGTGTTTGATAATGCAAACGATACGTTGTGGGCCTGGCAGATCCTATGGTGTGGAAAGAATACAAAAAAGTCAGAAACGAGATTACGTTGGCCCTACGGCAAGTCAAAGCATCCCATTACTCTGATATGTTTAACAAAGTCAAGGATACCAAAGCTTACTGGAATTTACTTAATAAGGCCACCAAACCTACCATACAAAATAATATAGGCCCCTGAAGAGAGATGATGGCAGTGTTGCACTTGCTAACTACGAGAAAGCTTGCCTGATGAATTCCGATTTTGCTACCATTGGAACGCAATAATAAATCAACCACCATTACATGAGGAGTTTACAGTTTCGCTACACTCAGTTCAGAATAAAATTAGTAAACTGAAAACCGACAAATAGACGGGCCCTGATAACATTTCACCAAAGATTTTAAAACTTGGGGGAACTATTATAGTTGCACCACTGGTCTGTCTCTACTGATACAGTATGGAATGCAGAACAGTATTCCCTGCTTGGAAAGAAGCAAGAATAACGCCTGTATTTAAAACAGATGACGAAGCGGACCGTGGAAACTACCGTCCAATTTCAGTACTTTGTGTCCCAAGTAAGATCATGGAATCGGAGGTCAATGACATGCTTGTGCAGCCCATCTTCAAAGATAACAAGCTAGCCTTGGATCGGCAGTGGGCATATCGAGCTGGATATTCAACAGAGTCACTTATGGTCCATTTAATAGAGGAGTGGAGAAAATCTCTTGACTCAGGAAAATATGTGGCAGTCACCTTTATTGATTTCAGGAAGGCGTTTGACAGTGTCTCCCACGAGATTCTGGAGAAAAAGTTGAAACGGTATCACAGGTACATTGTTTGATTGGATAAAGAGCTATCTAAGCGAAAGAAGACAAGTCACAGTGTTAAACAAGGTTGCATCAGAACTTCTGCCAGTGTGTGTAAGTATTCCCCAGGGTTCTGTGCTCAGACCAACCCTGTTCACCTTACCATCCTCTGTTGTTTTAAGGACGTTATACATGTATGCAGACGACACAATTGAACAAGGCACTACACAAGGTCTGCACATGGTGTTTGAATAATCGACTTACACCCCACCCAGGCAAGAGCGAGGTGATGTTGCTTAGCAGAGGAACAACAATGGGTCCAATTGCCCCTGTATACATAGGAGACTTGTGCCTGAGATTGGTTATGAAAACGCGTTTACTCAGTATGACAGTTGACGATAAAGTTAGTTGGGCACCTCATGTGCCGGAAGGAAAGAAAAGTTTATAACAAAACTAGAACTATTGAAACAGTCAAGATTCCTGCCCAAGAACATTTTACGAGACTTTTATTTTAAAGTAATTTTCCCTCTGTAAAATATGGTTTAATGTAATGGGGCTTGTGCTGTAATTCAGATATGCCTGATGCTATAGAAAGATTACAATGCAGAGCAGCAAGAAAATTTTTTAACTTGCCCAACAACATGGCGTGAAGTGAAGCACTTAAACATGACAATTGGTCATCCTTTTTAGCTTATTATAAACTAGATATCTTTGCTTTGTTTTATAAAGCAACTAATAATATTATTCCAGAAACCATGTCAAAGAGTATTGTTAAGAAACGTTGCAGTGGCTACTCCCCGAGAGGATCAGGTGTTTTAACAATACCAAGTTTCAACACCAGATACATGAAGGACTCGGTTGATATATATTATAACGAGGATGGAGTGGAACATCAGCAACTTAGTTATTTAAAATAACAGTTACGTTCAAGGAACTATTTCAAAGACTTTAAATTTGATGTCGTCTCTGCCTCAACCACATGGTTCATGCAGATTTAATTTAACTAGTATATAGCTTAACTTTCTTCATGGTTAACTCATATAGGCATAGTTATATACACGACCCCACAAGCTTGTAGCTTTAAATATATTGTGTCAAAATACAGGTTATCTATCTATCTATCTATCTGCATTCTGAAGGCGACAAATTTGGTTTACGAGATCGCTTTGCTTTCTCAGTGGCCGACATTTTTTAAATGATAAGTAAAGTAAAGTGAAAGGTAAATTCGTCATTTTACATAGAAACGCATAACAACGAGCTTACCCTGCTATCCATGCTTCATACAATACATTTTTTTTCGGATAGAAGATTTATCCGCCGGATATCAATCAATCAATCAAAATCAATCAAAATGTTTAATCACTCAGTAATCATTACAAGTCAAAATAAAGAAATACAAGTTATTACATAGGAAAGAGTGAAGGCCATCTGAAATAACCATATGGGCTAGACGAGTCAGATGACCTTTAACAATGTACATATATATATATATATATATATATATATTATTGGTATGACAAAATGTTAAAAGACAGCTCAAATTCAGTCATAAAATACAGAGTATCAGACACTAAACAGACAATAAAGAAGTCAAACACAAAACAATTTAGAACAGACTACAAACAACAATGCCATAAGCCTACACCAATAAAATTTTAAACTACTTTGATTATTATTTATACCAGGTTTGAATATATAAAATAAAATATGTATTTTTAACTAATACACTAATACAAGCCAATCAGTTGCTCTTTGAATTTCTTTTTAAAGCAGTATTTACTTAATACTTTGAAAGATTCATCTAAGGAATTCCAAAACTTAGGACCGCAAAAAGTGATATTAACTCTTTCTGGTCGGTCGCATTTTAATTATGTTGTCGCAAGTTGTCGCAAGAGCACTTTGAGTACGATCTCCTTTGCAAAATATTTACCCCCTGGCAATGAAATTAACACCATTGGAATCCTTAGAAAATAATCTTTTTAACAGTGGGCTATTTTGCCGACTAAACATTACAGAATCAAAAATACTAAAAGTTTAATCCCAAACATACCTCCAGTCATACTTCAATTCAACTCAAACAATCTTTAATATCTTTTCATATGTTTATTATATCCACAGACTTCTAATGGTCAAAATTTAGCTTTTTATCTGTGTCTTTATTTGGTAAAACTTGGCTGCGATACGGCGAACTGAAATATTTATTTTGAATTTTTTTTTATTTATCGGGAATTTTCCAGCATGCACGCGTGTGCATTTTCCAGCATTACAAATGTGTTAAAACTCACGGAGATCTGTAAAGCAACGTGTTTAGCTATTTGTGTGGCATTAGCCAAGAACAGGTGTGTTTGCTGAATCGATTGGTGGTATTTTCGTCCTTTTTGGGTGAGGGGCGCCAAAGATACAAGCGCTCAAAGTCATCATGCTTTGGCGATTGATATTCGACGGTGCTGTTTAGAAAGAGTTAAATACTCCATAGTTTGTCCGAACTGAGGGTAGGTTGTAATTAAAAGTAGATGCTAAACGTGTTTCATGCATATGCCTACTATTAATTGGGCTAAACAAACCATCAAAGTCAGGTGGGAGGTTGTCTTTACTGTACTGAAGCATAAACATCGCAGTATATAGATTAACAATGTCTACAAATTTAAGTAAGTTTAGCTCTTTAAAAAGAGGAGACGTATGTGCTCGATAGTCCGAAAATGTGATAATTCGTATGGCTTTCTTTTGAAGGATTGTCAGGGACTGTATGTTAGTTTTATAAGTATTCCCCCAGATCATAACAGCATACGTAAGGAATGAATACATAATTGAATAGTACACTTGTTTGAGTGTATGAATAGAAATAAAATTTCTGAGTTTCAATAAAATGCCAGTTCCTCTCGAATTTTTTTAGAAAGCTCATAGACATGATCTTTCCAATTTAGGTGACAATCCATCAAAACGAAATTGGATTTTTCAATATTCAGAGACAATTTATTTGCACATAACCATTCATTCACTTTGTTCAATTTTACATTTAAATTTCTTTCTAAACTTTCAAGATTTTTATGAGTACAAAGTAAATTAGAATCATCTGCAAAAAATAAATGAAAATCAATGCCACATGCACAATTATTAAAATCATTAATATAAAGCAGGAACGACAGTGGTCCTAGAACTGATCATTGGGGAACACTGCATGTTATCATTTGTTTCTCAGAGTGGTTAATACCAATTGAAACATACTGTTGTCTATTCTGCAAATAAGAGAAGAACCAATCATTTGCACTCCCCTTATTCCACAATTTTCTAGTTTCTTTAGTAGGATGTTATGGTTAACAGTATCAAAAGCCTTACTCAGATCAAGAAAAATACCACATGAGTATAGCTTATTTTCAATTGCTTTTTGGATTTTATCAGTAATCAGCAGGATTGCATGAGAAGTGGAATGGTTAGTGTAATGATTTATTAAACAAAGATCTTTAAGTCTATTTACCAAGCTCTTATATACTAAAAGTCATTCCTAATTTATACAGTCATGAATAATCATGACATCTTCCCTTTTCGGGAACACATGCAATATACACTATATATCATGGCCAGAAATTACAGATGCGTGAATTACGCATGCGCGCGATTCGCTTTCAATATGGCTGAATCTGGGCTGAATAGTAGGAGTGAAAATGTATAGGGAAATTTACATAATCGTTATTTGCAAGGTCTGTGTGTTAAATTTTTTACTTGCCGAGCTCCGTCTTGATGTCCGAAAGCATCTGAACAACTCCAATGTATGTTACGAGTTATTACGGCCCTGCATTTTACAAATGAATATTTCAGCACTTTACCTTATGTTCTGTATATAAAAGAACCAGATTTTCGCCAAAAGGTGATCTTTGTCTCAGCATTATGCGTTTTCTACTGTTCGATTCACATCTGCCGAGCTCGTTTCGTTTCCAACGTATATATACCTAATAGTCCAACGAATTTGAGAACTACATTTAATTTCATCGCCCTGCAAATCTTTGCCAAAAATCGTATAAAACGGGCCGTGAGGACAACTAGCTGTGCTTGGCTCACAATTTTGATAAACAACTTTGATCGCTCCGAAGAAGAAATCATATTTTGGCAGATGAATTCGACGAAACCTCTCATGTTTGGTATCAAAATATGCACCGAAATAGTATCTTTCCAATGCCGCATAGATGTTAGGGATAGATGTAGCGTCTACGGCGATTTTGGTCAGCGAACCCTTTGCTTCTTTGACTTCCTGTTACTTCATGCATTTCCGTATCGGGATTAACTAAAACGGATCCCTCACAAAGCATAACATCTTCCGGTCTTACCCCGATTGCTTGTAATCCCGGCCCTTTTTGACATTTAAATGATCCAATTTTAGCAATCGCTGAATTTCGCGCACAGTCAGTCATTTCGCGGGAATTTTGATTGTTGTACATCGTTCAAACAAGCTATACCTTTCTGTTCGAAATGTTGAGTTGTAATTAACATGTCCGATATTTTAGACTTTTTGAGTCTTCAGAAGTATAAAAACAGTATATCTGTAAATACAAACCATTGTCTGAGTTATGCAAATCACCAAAGCGTGTCGGACAAAGAAATTATAATAACAATTCATGTGTCGCACGAATGCCTTCGGCACTGGTACGAAGCAAGACAAGAAGCATTGCAACAACATATTCCTTGTACGTATATTGAAAGGTCTGATAAAGGAAAACGATATCAGAAACGAGGTGCTCCAAGAGGAAAACGAATCGCTGAAGAAACGTTGTGAACAGCTATTTGGTGATATGGTTAAAGCCCAAAGAGAGACGAGGGTTGTCAACGAGAACATGGACACAGTTAATGTTGAAATTGATAGACTTAGAAATGAAAACCAAAAACTACATTCCTATATTGACAATCTTGGCCAGGAGTTGACATTTAAAAACAATGGTGGGACGGTAACAGAAATAGGCAAACGTCATCAGAGAAGAAAACTAAAGGAACTCAAAAGCAATGTAGAAAGGGCACTGTGGTTTGCCGATTCATTTGGATTGCAGTTGAGGGATATTGATTTTGTTGATCAGAAAGGCACCAGTCATAAGATGTCCTTTGCTGAGAATGAGAAGCGCTCCTACAAAGATTTGCACGAAGACGATCAGCAAAAAGTAAAAAACATATTGTTTGTGCTAGACAAATTTTGCATAGGTGAGGCGGCCTATCATGAATTGACAATGGTGTGCGAGGGCGAGGATTTGCCCAGATCTTACATAATTAAACAATGCAAAGAGGAGTTAAACAAACTGTGCCACATAACAAGAACTCCTGGTTCAGCTCAAGGTGCTCAACTAAGTTTTGCTGCCGAGTTGGAATCAGTCATTCAAAGCCAGGTAATATTACAACCAAAAGCATTTATCGATTAGGCTAATTATATTCAACCTTGACATTCTCTTTTTACCTCTGGTGGAATAATGCAGTAACCATGCCCTCAGTTGCCCCCCCTCCCCACACTGACTGCACTAAGGCTTTGCATTGTTTTGTAGAGACAATGCAAATTTCCGGCAACAGGGAAATGACTAATGGCAAATTTCCCACCCCTATAGCAACAATACAATTTTGTGAAATTGACTGATGGATAATTTTAACAAATTTGACACCAAAAATAATCTTCATCAGTAGAGATGATTGTGTAGTTGGTACAAAGTAGTGAAATCATATTGAAATTTAATATTTCTTCCAGGCAGACCAGGGCAAACTAGACATTGATGACCCATCGCTTAAACTGAAAGTTAAAGTGTCTGGTGATGGAGCAAAGATGACAAGATTGACCAATTTTATAGTAATCTCATTCCCGGTATTGAATAGTGAGAAGGATATGATGTCGTCGAAAGGTATTGTGAATGCTGGTTTCAGATGTACATAATTAGTTATTAATAAGGATGTGGTTCACAAGATTGAATATTTTTTTAATTTTATACAACTCTACTGTATTACCCCACTGAGATATGTTAGTGATGAAGTGACCAAACATTTTGAGGCTGGGAAGCGGGATGGACAGGGTGTTACCAGTAGAGGTTTTATAAATTAGAGTGATGTGTTTTTTTCTCAATTATCTGACATAATTTGCCATTTCATAGGGAACCACACAGTTGCTATTGTTAAAGGCCAGGAGTCATATGAGCTGCTACAAACATCATGCTCCAGTATTTTTCAAGATGTAAACAATCTAGTAGCATGTAAGAAGGTCACCATACATGGAAAAGACATCCCTGTTGAAGTCTATCTTGGTGGTGATTATAAGGTAAATAAAAGCCACTTACAATAGTCATGTATAACAAGCCTCCTGGTTATAAGTTTTAGCAATCGCAGATGTGACATAATCAAATTAACAAGTTCACCTAATTAAATCACTTTCTGACAAATGTTTCAGTTTCTTCTTCTTATGCTTGGCATGAAGTCTGCAACCTCTGACTGTGCTTGTATTTGGTGTGAAGTCCATAAGCTTAACAGGTACGTATTTTTAAACTCACTTCATTATACCTGTAGGTTAACAGACCACAATTGTTCACATAAATTAATTATTTAATGATGATCTTTTTAACAAATTATATTTTTTAGATATGACATGTCCCACCCAAAAGACTTTTACTGGGGAGAGTTAGCAAGAACGTTGGCTAAAGTTAAAGAGGATGCGACCACTGCTAAACATTCTTGTCAGCATCAGCCACTTTTAAACATTCCGCTTGAGAATGTTGTATTGGATGAACTCCACTTAATGCTTCGCATTACAGGTTAGGCAAAATAAATATAATTCTTGTACATTTTCAATGGAATGCACAAGATATTTAACCAGACCTAACCCAATCTTGTACCTAGAGTATGCCTGTTAACAGGTTCGACTTGCCACGACTCTAGGGATATCGAATGGGAATTTTCACATATATTTGGACCGTGCACATCACTAACTTTGTTTGATTGTGTGTGTGTGCAGGCACCAATTTTCAAAATTGAAAACATTTTCATTTGATTTTCTCAGTCACGCCAGCACCAACCTGTGAACATGCGTACATAATATCCCAAGATAGGAAAATATTGCAGGTTATCTAAGCTAAAATAGATTAAAACACCTCAAATAATTACTATTTATGTAGATAAGCTTACAAAAAATATTGTCCTGGATGCTATTGAATGGGACAGAAAAGATAACTTGGGCAAGCCTCCAGTGCAAAGGCAAAATAAACATCAAGAGGACCTTATCAAAGTTATTAAAAGTTGTGGGATAACATTCAATGTCTGGGAGAAACAAGATGCTGATGGAAAGAGCAGTGGATTGCATGATTTCACAAGTTTAATGGGGTCAGACAAAAAGCTGCTCTTAAAAAGACTACCAGATAAGCTACATGGCATAATGACACTGTAGTTCAACTCTGGAAGGTAATTAATGTAATTATTTATTTATTTACAGTTGTAACACATGCAGAATGTGGTCACCCAATCATCCGAGCCTGTGGCTTATAAATGTATCAAGTGTACAAGATAACTTTACAAGTAATAAACAGTACCTGCCTGTAACATCCATAATTATTTTATCTGTAGGACTTTGATGTTGTTTACACAATACTTGGACAAGACAATCCAAACAATGAACAAGTTATGGACTACTTTGTCAAGGTTTGTAAGGTTTAATTACTAGCCAAGTCACTCTTGGGGTCGCAGAGGAACAGTTTTGCCTTGCCAGATACATTATTTTTTGTTCGTTAATTATTTAACACTTTTGAGTAGGAAATTAAATTCTGCATGCGTGGACTGGGTAAACAAGGTTAAAAGGTGGTATATATATGCATGCTGATTTTACTGTTGATATACCAACATTTTGACACACATTTTATCTTTTAATACTGATTATATACAGGCTGCCAACTGGGTGAAGCTGTATATCTCCCTTAGTGGGACAATTAGTCGTGGCTACGAGAAAGAAAGAGTTACCCCTTACATGCATGTAATGGTCTACCATGTTCCAAGATTTATGGAAAAATGTGGAGGAATAAAGAAATTTACTGGGCAAGGTAAAATAGATATTAATGCTTGCTACCTGCAGTGGCGAAGCTGGCCCTAGTAACTGGTCATGCTATGCTAATTTATCGGCATCAACATCGCATGAAAACAATACATTTCTAAAGGTTTGAATAATGTAAACATCATTAAATTTGCATAGCATGACCAGTTGCTATGGCCGGCTTCCCCACTGGCTAGCTGTAAATAGATTTTTAAACAAATTAAGGTTTCATCCCTTGTATACAAACTGTAATCCTGTTCTATGTCGGTTTGTTATCTTGGTGTTCAATGGATTTAGCTTCAAACATTATTTTGTAGGAGTAGAGAAACTCAATGATGACTGTAGAAAGATTCACCTGCATAGGTCAAACAAGTGGGATGCCCCAAAAGATGTTCTTCTTGTTGAAAAACGCATTGACCATCTGGCTGAGAGTGAGAGGACCCCAAGGCAATACGTGAAGCGAAATGTTGAGTACTGGGGAAATGAGATAAGGGTGCAACGTGCAAAACGCAAAAGGATCAGTTGTGAAGTCTTACCTGAGGAAAATTTGCAAAATGCATCAGTTGTTGACATCGAGAGTCTTAGCATAGCTGAAGTTAAGTCTAAGTTGAAGGAAATGGGTATAGTGACCAGATTGCGATCAGAGAAAAAACTTAAAGAACTTTTAACGAAAACCATCAATGATGCAAATATGTAAATAATTATGTTAATAATGTCAATTAATAGTACTGTATAATATGTATATATATATATATATATATATAAATTTAACTAGATATGTTAGTTTATATTCTCAATGTTGTATCCTCTTCTAATGATGGTGATGCAAATTTTTTCGATGGGAATACGTGGGGCTTGAATTAATTTACCCACTTTCTTCACAAAATGTGCTGGTGTCCATGACAAAACTGGCTTCACTTTAACTGGGAAGTCAATTCCACAACCTTCACCATGTACATTGAGAAAGTACCACCAATGAGAAGGTAAATACTTAAATCGTACCAGGTCATTCTTCTCAAACAAAAAATGGCCACGGTGTTGCGAAGCTGTTCCTTTATTGTACGTGATGTATCGCCAAATGTCCAACCCCAAGTTTACATACACAGGTGACGTTGATTGGTTTTTTAGTGCACTCAAAATGCCTGCTGCAAATGCACGACTTGCCTCTTGCAATCTCTGGTCATCAATATTCGTGGGAAATGCATAGTTTCTACAAATGTGTACAAAGGAAACAAACATTTAGGGGGTGTTTACATCAGCTTTAATATGTCAAGGGCTGATTCTCCCTGGAGATATCTTGCAAGCTACTTGAAATTGTCTTTACGAGAAGTCCCAGCTGTACTGGGCTAGTAGAGCTGGGTACAATATATGCAGTTTCCATGTTAAACTCAGACCTAGAAGTCTTTCGCTTTAAATATATTCAACTAATAGAACAACATTCAATTGTCTTGTTGGTTTACAGTATTAGGAAATTTGCTCAGCAAAACATGATATTTTTGACAATATTTGAAGATGATCATCACAAAGTATAAAAACAAATACAAACTCAGAATCACATTCATATTAAAAGTTATATCATGTCACTCACCTCAGCAAATCTGATGTCAAATTGGACGAGGGTTCCCAAGAGCATGATTCAAAAGGCCAGCCAAGCCATTTTATTAGGTATTCATGATCCTATATTTCATAGAATGTATATACATTATCTGGGATGATTTAATTAACAGACTATAAATGATCAATACTGCGATATTTACTAATATTAATACGAAGCACGACGAACTTACATGACGAACTGTACGCCTTGAAATGACTCTTTCCACTTCCCAAAGTCTTCCTTTATTTCTATTCGGTACTGTGTCGTACAAAACAACCGACGAAAGAGAGTTCAACTGTTGGTAATCGACCACACGTTTACGCTTTTCACCAGCAGCTGAGGAAGCCATTTTACTTTGTAAATATGAATTTTAATTAGATAAGCAAAGCCGCTGAGGGGGCGTGCGAGCGGGCGCATGTCCGCAATTTCTGGCCATGATATATATTTTTTTTACATTATTTCACTAAGATAAAATACTGTTAACTTTTATAAGTTTATAAGATTTATACAAGTCAAATTTAATGTTCATATGCTTGAAGCCACGCCGGTGGTCTAACAGTTCTTCCTGATCTTGTTCTGTATGGGGATATCTGGTTTATAGTAGGAAGGGAAGAACACGTTGCAGGATCTTGGGCAATAGCGGTGGTCTGAGTATCAGAGGTGGCTGGTTCTTCAAATTCCACGTCTTCGTCTCCCGAGTATTGTGTGCTTCCCAAGATAAAGCTTTCATCAGTGTGCAGAAGATCCCTCCTATTTCTCCTCAACTTTCTACCATTTTCATGTTGTATTATGTATGACCTGGGCGTATCTGCCTTCTTTATGACTTGTGCCAGTGAATCCCAACCATTTCCACGTTGAATTCGTACTGTGGATCCTTCATTAAGAGGACGAAGGGATTTGGTCTTAATATCATAATACTGTTTTTGCTTTAGTTGTTTCTTCTCCAGCACCATTTTTTTTAGATGTGATGTTTCTTTCTTCATTCTAGGTAGCCTTGTGCGCAAATCTCGATTCATTAACTTAGTGGCTGGTGCTGGTGTTCCATCTGGACATGGACATGCTCTGAAATTCATCAAGGCTAGGTACGGATCTTCTTCATCTTTAGAGGCTTTCTTCATTAATGACTTTATGGTCTGTACTGTTCGTTCAGCTTTACCATTCGCTTCGGGATGATAAGGACTTGATGTAATGTGCTGAAATTCCCATTTCTTTGCGAATTCCTGATATTCCTTACTAGTATATTGCGGACCATTGTCGGATATGACAACTTCCGGAATGCCATGTCTCGCGAATATTGATTTGGTGTGCTTAATTACAGTGGAACTAGTGGTATTTGGTAAGAGGCTAACTTCTGGGTAATTTGTGTGGTAGTCTACTACAAGAAGGTAATATTTGCCTTGCAATTTGAACAAATCAGTTCCAACTCGTGTCCAGGCTTCAGTTGCTGGTGGCAAGGGTTGCATTGGTTCTCGTTGATGTTTTCGTCTAGATTCAAGACAGGTGCTGCATCGCGAAATCATGTCAGTAATTTCTGAAGACATTGGCGGCCAATACAAAGTTTCTCGAGCACGCGCTTTACACCTTTCTACGCCAAGATGCCCTTCGTGTATCCGGCTCTTCATCTCTTTTCTCATTGACGTTGGCACAATAATGCGACCGCCTCTTAGCATGATACCTTCTGCTTCAGAAATTTCATCTTGATGGGTTAGGTATGGTTTGACTGCATCTGGTATTGTCCCTTTGTCATCGGACCATCCTTCTTGAATGAAAAGTCTCAATTTCTGGAGATTTTTATCCTTCGCAGTTTCTCTCTTAATCTCATCTAGTTTGGACGCAGACACTGGTAAACTGTTAATTATGGAATGAACATGACATCTAATTTCTTGCTCTGGAACTTCCGGCTTGGCAGGATATGTAAGATACGCTCTGCTGAGTGTATCGGCAACAGGAATCTCACTTCCGGGGGTAAATTCAACTTGAAGATCATATCTCTGGAGTCGAAGTAGGAATATCTGAATTCTTGGAGGTGCCTTGTTAAGCGGCTTGGAAAAAATTGCCCTGAGTGGTTTGTGGTCTGTTCGCACTATGACCCGCTTTCCATAGGTATATTCATGAAACCGTTCACACGCAAACACTATGGCGAGTGTTTCCTTCTCAATCTGTGCATAATGCTGCTCACATTGGGTCATGGCTCGGCTGGCATATGCGATTGGTTTCCATAATTCTTCGTGTTTCTGTTCCAGAACCGCTCCAAGGCCTGCTTTTGACGCATCAGTTGTAAGTCGTGTAGGTAACTTTGATTCATAATAGGCTAACACTGGACTACTGGTAATCATCTTCTTCAGCATGTCAACTGCTGCTTCGTGTTGCTGTTCAATATGCCATTGAACATCCTTTTCCAGTAGCTGACCTAGTGGTGCTGTTTCTTTCGATAAATTTGGAAGGAATTTACCGAGGTAGTTGATCATTCCAAGAAATCTTTGAAGCTCTGTTTTGTTCTCTGGTGTTGGCATTTTCAAAATAGCTTCGATCTTACGAGGATCTGGCTTGATTCCATCGGCAGAGATGAGATGACCAAGAAACGTCGTTTCCGTCACTCTGAAGGTACATTTCTTCTTATTCAACTTGAGTCTGGACTCTCGAACCCTATCAAGGACTTGCTTGAGGGCTTCATCGTGCTCTTCATTATCTTTTCGAAAGACAATAATGTCATCTTGATCGTTATCTGCGCCATCAATATCGCTGATTATTTCCGAAATCTTCTTCTGGAACACTTCCGCTGCACTATGTATCCCAAATGGCAGTCTCTTAAATCGATACCTGCCAAATGGTGTGTTGAATGTGAGCAATTTCGAACTTTCGTCGTCAACCTTTATCTGCCAGTAGCCACTTGACGCATCTAATTTTGAAAATACTTTTGCTCCCCCAAGCCTGGATAAAATTTCATCGACAGTTGGCATGGGATGATGATGTCGTTTTATTGCTTTGTTGAGATCCCTCGGATCAAGACATAAGCGAATCTTGCCATCAGGTTTCTCAACGATCACCAAGGAACTAACCCAATCAGTTGGTTCATCGATCTTTTCTATCACGTCAAGTTGTTTCATTCTTTCTAGTTCAGCTTTAAGTTTGTCCATCATCGATATGGGAATTTTTCTAGATGGATGTACGACAGGTGTGACTTCAGGATTTGTGACAATGTGATGCTCTCCTTGTAAACATCCAATTTCACCAAATACATCTTCATATTGTTCCATTAAATTTGGCTCCGAGGTGTTGACAATCCATATTCGTTTGATAATGTTGAGCTGTTGACACGTTTGAAGTCCAAGGAGGGGTGGTGATTCGGTGTCGGGGACAATGAACGTGACTTTGTGATTTTCACTCTTATTTTCTAAATTTAATTCACACTTTCCGATAGCTGGTATGTCTCCCCCATTATATGCTGATAATTTCACGTCTGTTTTTTTTAATGTGGACTTGATGTTGAGTTGGTTGTATGTTGATAGCGGTAAGACGTTAGTTTGAGCTCCTGTGTCTATTTTGTATCGGATATTAGAACCATTTGATTGTAATGAAATGAACCAATCTAGCTCGTTGGTTTCCAAAGAATTAGCATTGTCCCCCGACATATCTTTATGCTGTTCAGTCTGTTCAACAATCCCAATGAAAAAATCTTCATCTTCGCTTTCGTGCTGTGGTTGAGCTTGTGTGAAGTCGATTCGTTTTTGACTTGAGAGACAGACTGAAGCGAAATGATTTAATTTTTTACATTTCAGACATGTTTTGCCAAACGCTGGACAGTTTCGGCGCTTATGAATCGTACCACAGTATTTGCATGACTGGGAAATGTACTCATTGTTTGCTTGTCTTGGCTTGCTATTATGTTGGTTCAGCTTGAGTGCATCTATTGCCTGGTTTCCTTGTAATCTGCATAACTCGTAGGCGTGTTTTTTCGTTGCTTCGGCTGCTTGTCCTAACTTTATAGCATCTTCGAGACTTAGGTTATCCATTCGAAGTAATCTTTCTCTCAACGAGTTGCTTATAACCCCGATTACAATCATATCTCTAATCAAAGAGTCCCGTAGAGTTGCAAATTCACACTACGAACTTCGCTTCTTTAGTTCCGTTATAAATGCATCGAATGACTGACTTTCGCTTTGTCTATATATGAAAAAATGATGACGTATAAGTGTTATGTTCTTTCGTGGCTTGCAATATGCTTCAAACTTCTCCATAACTAGCTTTAACTTCATTTTGTCACCGTCATTTGCAAATGTAAATGTGTTGTATATTTCAATAGCTTGGCTCCCAATACAAGTTAAAAATATCTAGGTTTTGATGTTGTCGGCCTTCTCATTAGATTCTGTAGCCATGATATATAACTCAAACTGTTGCTTCCATCGATCCCATTGCTCAGCTATATTCCCTTCAAAGGATATTGGTTCTGGTGGGCGAAATTTGTTCATCCTGACTCCATGTAATGATTTATTAAACAAAGATCTTTAAGTCTATTTACCAAGCTCTTATATACTAAAAGTCATTCCTAATTTATACAGTCATGAATAATCATGACAGTTAGCACGAAAACCAAATTGACCTGAGAATAGTGCTTGATGTTTTTCGAGATATGTTAATAGTCTATTGTACATTAATTTCTCAAGAATTTTATTGAAAACTGAGAGTAAAGAAATAGGGCGATAATTAGGTACAATAGATTTTAATCCTTTTTTATACACCGGTATGACTCTGGCTATTTTAAGTTTATCAGGTTGAAAATGAACAATTTATTAAGTAAGCAAGTGGCTCAGATACAAGAGTTTTGAGGATCTTAAGTAACTTAGTAGGAATACTAAATGGTCCAGTTGATTTAAGATTGCTAATTATATTTTCAATTTCAGAAGTACTTGTTGGAAAAATTACAAAACTGTTACAAATTGGTGTGTTTAGGAAAGTTTAAAATGATGTGTTAACTGTTGATATACCACTAGCAATATCAGAACCAATGCTAGAGAAATAATTATTATAAGCATTTGCAATTGTTTGTGATGTAGTTAGTTTAGTATCTCCTACATCTATTTTAGTGGGAATTTAATGTTTTGACTGTGTGAGGGTAATCAGTTGTTTGATGCCCTTCCAAGTCTCCTTGATATTATGTTTATTATTTGCAAAGTAATGATTATAGTACTTTTTTTACTTTGGAGCAACAGGTGGTTTAGTTTATTTCTATATATTTTAAACTTTGAAAAATAATTATTATTTTTGGACTTTAGATATTTTTTGTAAAGTTTATTCTTTTTCGCAATTGTAACCCTAAGTCCTTTTGTAATCCAAGGTTTAGCTAAAGAACGCATACTTTTTTCGATAGTTTCCTCAAAGGAACATGTTTATCAATAATTTCTGAAAGGTTTATGTAAAAAGATTCAAAAATATGATTTACATCTTCAGTAGCAGGCAACACATCCTCCCATTTAACTGACTGAACATCCTCAATAAGTTTATTTTCCTCAAACTTAGAATAGTCACGACGATAATTATATAGTTTGATTAGAAGAAGAGCAAGAAAGCTTATTAATGAAAAGAAAGTTTGGGAGATGGTCTGATATATCACACACCAAATTTCCACTAATACAGTAATGCTCAATAGAGTTAAAAAAGATATTGTCAATCAAGGTAGCTGTGTGGTCAGTAATTCTAGTTGGTTGTAGAATATGTGGTTGGAAACAGAACACCCCCAAGTTATTAATAAACTCATCAGTTGGGGTATGTGATTCATAATTTAACAAATTTATATTAAAATCACCCATTAGGATGCAATATTTTTTTCATTTGAGATTTTATCCATAGATGCTGTCAAATAATTAGAAAAATTATCGAAATTGCCATGCGGATGTCTATAAATTACTGAGCATACTATATTACGATGACATTTGGTGTGAACTTCTATCCATAAACATTCACAATTGCTTCTTACATAAAATCCAGCACCACCAGCACAGTGAAGGCTGTAACCAGGAATATCGATATTAACTAGAGGATCTTTACTGGTCATTCTAGTTTCAGTTAGGCCAATTACATGAAAGTTATGACCAAGATTAGAGAGCATAGATGTTAGCTTGTCATGATTGGCAGCTAGGCTTCTTATATTAGAATGTATAACTGAGAAGGAAGTATTTTTAGAACGTATTTGTCCAATGTTTTCACTATTTAGAAAATTATTGATTGTGTAATAATTAAAGTTAACTTGACTTAAGACATTATCAACATCAGCATCAGCTAGATTTGGAATGTTTGTTAGACTAGAGAACAGTTCTAGTCTGGGTAAATTATCTATCACACTACACATTGTTGGTACTTATCTTAAGTCTTGTTGATTTGATACGATACGTGCTGGGCAATCTTTGTCCTTCCTAAGGTATATACGACTATTATGAGTCCATATAAATTTATAATTGTTTTCTTTCTTGAATTTCAGACAATCTTTAAATACGGAGATAAAAATTCCGTTCTCTGAAAATTGTGACAGACCAATATCTTTCGTTGATTTATTCTTTAGATATTTGCGACCATGATAAAATTGATCTTTCGTTTCCCTTCTTGCGAATTTGACAGCCGGGTTTACTTTGTTTGATGCCGGGTTTACTTTGTTTGATGCAGATCCCTCCCTTGGTCTTAGCCTTGACAACACAAATAGACAAAAAAAAACACTGAATTATCAAAATATTGGCAGAGCTCGACATTTTGACGCCATCTTGTCAGTGCTTCCACTTGAATAGCACTTATCCACTGGATAACTTATCCACCTTTGATACAACCAGCCCATGAGCAATTGGTCTCACCATTCAAATTTAGTGCTAAACCTGAAAGACCAAGTGTATGCTGATTTCCACGCCCCAGATGTCAACATACTATCTATTGGCTGAACACCCCCTAACTTAGACTAACTAAGTTACTCGGGGTCCATTTATTAAGACAGTTTTATTGAATTAAAACCCGGAGGGTTGAATTGCATAATTTTACAATCTATAAAAAACCTACTGAACTATTATAAAAAATTTACAAGAATATAGACTAAAAGTATGACTAGTACGATCTCTTAATATTGGAGTTTTAGCCATTAGTAAAGCGATGGAATTTCATTGGAAAAGATTATCGCCAAAGCTCTTTTTTGGATTCTTTCGATTTGATGGTGAACATATTCTGGCAGGCTATCATGGAAAATAGCACAACTGTACTCAAGTACTGGTCTTATACATACATACTTGGTAGAATTTCACTAGAACCTTATGTTGCACATGGGCTCTCTTCAACTGAGCCTACTTAATAACAAACCGCCACTTGGGACCAGCAAGTTCTAGCAGTTGTGTGCAAAGCCAATAAAATGCTCGGTCTCCTATGTAGATCTTGCCCATTGCTCACAGACTCTAGAGTAAGACGATCACTCTATCTATCGCTGGTTAAGTGCCACCTCTGGTCTCTGACTCATATTTCACTTAAAATCAAAATAGAAAATGTTCAAAGAAGAGCGACCAGATGGATACTGCAGCAAAAAGGGGAACAGTCATACAAATATCGGTTTGTGACTTTAAATCTTCTGCCACTATGCTACGACAGCGAACTGAAGGATTTGTATTCTTTTATAATGCTCTGTACGGACATATAGATATGGATATTTCCGACTTTGTTGCTTTTGTCAATAATAGTAGCACCAGGTCAAATCAAGTGAGAACACTCAAAACACCATACTGTCGAACCAGCACTTTTCAAGGTTCATACTTCAACTGCATCGTCAAGCTCTGGAACAAAATAATATGCAGTGCTCCTTCAAAAAGTTTTTCTAGTTTATCACTCTTTAAAAAGTTACTAAAAGACTTATTTACATTGGAGTTGAACAGAACTTCTGACCTGTCATTGTCCTGCACATGGAGTCTTGTGCATGACTGTGCTTGTCATAGGACATGGTATATGAACGTTCAAGTAAAACTTTCAAACAGGGGTGACTTATAATGGTTTGTGACAAATCATTGTCTCTATCTCTTATGTGAAGCTTTTATAAATTATCTATTCATCTTTCGCTTCTGTTTGATCGTTTTAATAATTTTATTAATTAGTATTATATATATGTTATTTACCGGTTGTGCGGTCCGGATGAGAAAAACTGTGCTCTAGGTCTTGAAAACGGCCCGCGCCGGGGGGATGAGGGACGTTTTCAAGACCGAGGGCACAGTTTTTCTCTTCCGGACCAATGCTGCTGGTAAATAACGTGTTTATTTTTTATCATACGTAAAATTTAAGAATTTATTAAAATTGAAAATTCCAGTGTAGCGAAATAATTTGAGATCAGTGCAATTGTGAAATCAAAGCGAGGCTGACAAAACTTGAACGTTGAAAGAAAACACGAAGACGAAAACTCAAGAAAACTGGCAAGAAACTCACAAAAAACCATCGTTTCTGTAAAAATGTACACTATATTTTTTAAATATGGCAGCAGAAAAGCATTGTTCAGTGTTGCTTCGAGCCTGCGACGAGGATATATTTGTGTTTACTTGCTTTGCCCATAAAAAAACTCATAAAGTGAATCATGCAATGAATGCATGTGTTTTGACTTCGATCAACGCTTTCTACTAAAACTGGACAATGAACAAGGTATGCTGTAATTTTTTTCTGGCCGTTTCACGATAAAAAACAAATAGACTCAACTTTGTTTGCCAAGGGCCAAGGCTTTATTTTTTTATTGTTTACAATATGTATACGAAAAGTATTTTAACAAATGGGTAGAAAAATCATGTTTTCACCACAGTTGGTCCATATTTTTAAGATTTATGTATGGAGAAAAGTTTTTTCTTCTATGATATCTGTTTAAACTGTATTTTTTTAACTTTAATGTGCCCAAATACTGAAATACATGAGCATTTAAAACAAATGTATTAGTTTTGGAATTGCATCTCCAAGATAACTAAATCCTGACTACTGGTCCTTTTAAGCATTCCATAATGTTTGCTTGCGAATGGACATTGGGTCAATTACCAAACAGCAGTCCTTATTTACAGGTGAACCAGCCATTTGGTTGGATGATGATTTAAATGCCTCTTCAATAAAACCTGGTTCACATTTAAGAGAAGTAGACCATTTTCTTATCAAGGATGGGCTTGGTAATGGGATGATGGATCTGACATATTTATATGCTTTAGATGAGTAGAAATACAGAGTTAGGGCAAATTCCTTAATTTCATCTGTGTACCGACTTCCAGATAGTGAAGTTTTGAGATTATGTTAAAATTGGATAAAAATTCTAGGTGTGTATTTTAGAAGTTGTCGTGCAGACTTTCTGCCTCCTTCGAAACTTATAACCAGTTTTTCTTCCAAAATATGGTGATATCACCTCGCCCGTGGTTCTAGCTTTTTGTTTTGTACAAAGCAGTTGTTGTTGTAGTTTCCGTATTTTTTGTCCAAGTTTTTTTTCTAATTCATCTATTCTTCTATAGGAACAGTTTTGGCAACTTTTTCTGGTGGTGCCAGGTTTTCATGATTGGTTGGAGGGACTGGTCTCTTGTTAATGATTGGTTGGAGGGACTGGTCTCTTGTTAGAAAATTTGAGCCTGCTTTGTAACTCTTATGGCAGGCTTATGTTTCATAGGAAATCTATAATAGTTACACATACAGTACCGACCGCCAGTAACATGACGCGACTCGCAAGTGAATCACGAGTTACGAGTGGCAAGTCACTCACGAGTGAGTTGTGTGAGTCACTCACAAGCTACGAGCGAGTGAAGTGTGCCAAGTAAGCGTGTGAGTGCATCAATATGCATCAGGAATAGAAAATCATGGAAATCAAGAAGGGAATATTTATATCGTGTTGTTGGCCATTGTGTGTGTCTCTCGCTATAATTTGTGAGCATTGGTTTTTTAACATTATCTTGCTGACAGTTCGGTGGATTTGTTTATAATCTTCTCAGCACTATATATATTGTGTTTGTGTTATCGTGTCAAGTTTAAAGGATTGTGGTTCAGTAGATTTTAAACTACAACCATTTTAATTTTGTGACATTGGAGCTTTTTAACTTATAATAACGTGTAGTGCCACTCGTCACGGCAACAACATCGTCTACCATAGTATAAGGACAACTTTAATTTCTACCCTGGATTTGTGTTTGTCTGTCTAATTGTATCGTTTTTGGCACTATTCTGAATATTTCATGTTTTATTAGTACTTTTGCCTTATGGGTGTTGTATCAGTACTGCTGTGTATAAACTAAATATTTCCTGAATGTTTAATCATTGCCCATTATCCCTGGTCTCATTCCCTTGGAGTAATTGAAATTTGGCTGAGCAGTGGTTACTCGTAATCTTAACTTATCCTGCAAATTTGATCGTTTAACTTTTCACTTGACCTTTGAACCTGAGATTTTGCTCCCTGATATTTTGCACATTCCACATCTTGGCTGCGGTATTTTCCCTGACATTTGCAAATCATGGTGGTTGGTTGCCTACTCCACCAGCTCCTGTTTCTTCTACTTCTATCCATACAAAGTTCTAAATATACCATCAATGGTACTGAAACCTCACCTTCATTAACAAAAGCACAGATGGATTTTAAAGTTTGCCCTACTTGGCACTCTGGAATTAATTTATCATCCTCAAGTGTGTTCTTTTGTCGGAAAGGTTTTATGAAAAGGAGACTAAACTACTATCTTAACTGCTCTGCTTCTTTCAACCCAATAATGGTATTTGCTATACGTAGGAGACATACATCCACATCCAGGTCCTGTATCTCACAGCGCAAGTACCACTACCCCAAAACAAACTCAACACTCTTTCTGTTCGGAGATTTTTAGGCGTAAAATCCTGGCTGTCGTGTTTTACAGGCCGCCCAACTCCAACCTTGACCATCTGAAAGAACTTAAAAAGTCATTTTGCCATGCCTCTCAATTCAATTTCGATCAGATAACCATCTGTCGGGATTTTAATCTGCCTGATATCGATTGGTCTACTGGCATTGCCTCCTCTTCCGAATCATTGCAGAACTACTTTACTAAATTTGTCAAAGACAATTACTTATGGCAGTTGGTTCACTTTCCAACGAGAAACAACAACATTCTTGACTTGATCTTAACAAACATTCCTGACAAAGTACATAATTTACATGGTTATGATGACATCATCTCTACCGATCACAAATTGATCGGTTTTGATCTAGATCTAAGGGTCCCTAAGAAACCGGACATTAAACGCAGTGTCTACAACTTTAAAAGAGCAGATTGGTCTAGTCTAAACAACTCACCCCTTGGGAAGTGTTTTGTACCTAATGATATGGATGCCTCTCTCTCAAAATGAAATGTTCCATTTACAAACCAGAACATCGAGGATGTTTAATGACACTGTGAAAGTACTTTTAAGTACTATCTGCTGCTGTTTTACCTTTATCATGTGTTCAAAATACTTGTTCGCCGTATCCCAACACCAGTTGTTGGCTTTCACCGCTTTTCCTTCGTGTGTTGTTTTTGTAAAATCAATGTAGAGTGCAAATTAAACTGCGTCAAAAAAGAAAGGAGGGACAATGTGTCGTGTGCCACTTTGTAAAAGCACACCAATATCCCCAAGAGGCAAACTCTTTGAAAAGCCACAAAGTTTGCTCGCTACACTTTCCTGGTGGCAAGAAAGTTTTAAATTCATTACCAACTGCTCCTATGTCATCATGTAGACACACAAAAAATAGCAGTAAAGGTAGAGAATGCTCAAGTCCTAAGATAAACAGTACTTCTAGTACTCTTGTTGAAGCAACTGATGAAAATAAGAATGAGCTGCCGTTAAACTATGATATGGTGAAAAACAGGGTTGGTTTATTTCTTATATCTTCTTATATTAATATAAGAAGATTGATATTTTGGGCAAAAATCTTCTTATATCTTCTTATATTATTTTCGTTAATTATTCCATTGTAAATTTTAAGGGTTTGAAATTAATATATATTTAATAATATATCAGTGTTACAACAATTGTATTTTTGTGTAATTGTTGACTGTCTACAGCAAATTGACCTGCAAACAGGTGCTAGCATCTCGACCTGCTTAAAGGTTGCAGCCTAACTTTTTGCGCAAAAAATTTTGTTTCACCAATTTTAGCATTAAATTTACTGTTGTGAAGAGCTGGAAAATGCTGCAAATGTGAAAAGGTAGGTAAATATATCCTTTTTTTTTCATTGCAGTGTTGCTTACTTGCTTTATGTAAATTTGGTGTATGTTTAAGTTTTTGAGTATACTAAACAAAATAGATTCGAAAAGTTGGAAGTCAAAAACTTGTTTCTTTTTTGGTTATTATTTTTAAATTTAAACTGTTAAAAACCAATACCAGCCGACAATTTCAAAAAATATAAGAGAAAATATAACCTGAAGATTAACTTGTTTTGAAAAAAACCTGAAAAAGTTTGATCAACAAAAAAATAAAAATACTATTAATCAGTGTATGTATATTGATTTATTGATCATATAAAATGTCTTCATGCTTCGGTGACAACGTGGTCCGTGCCACGGCAGCGAATAAAAAAGCTTGGAAAGCACTTGAAGAGAACTCAGGTATATTAATGCCTGGGTCTGCCCACGTTTGACTTGATTTCTGCATGCGAGTTTAAACATGTCTCGCGTACTTGACTGTTGAAAATGAGGAATGCGTCTTGCTGAAGTTATGTGAATGTTAAGGCTTGTATTTAGTCTGTTCAAATCGAAATATAATAATCAGGAGCTATAGGTGGATTGTCTTGGAATATAGCAAGGCATAGGGGGCGCTAAGCTCTTGGATTTTCGTGTAAAAATTACCCTTTTACAGTTTAATACTTGTATAGAATATGCGGCAGCTGACCCTTGAACTCTAATTAATAAAGCTTGTTATTGCGCGTTTTATATCTGAATTATATTAAACACTAATCTCTAGTTTCTCTAGTTTGCCACAAAAAATGACTTGAATATACAAAAAATACCCGTATATTTCGTTCAAACTATTGTAGAGTATTGATGTTTTAGAGCGATGCGCTTTAATATCATAATTATATGATTCATATTCGTCTTCAAGCCTTGAAGACGCAATATTAATGTTGTTGGAAATTTAATATGCCTCCTATAGACTGAAGTACGTCGAATATTTTACAAAATGCGTGACGAATATCATCATGATTTGTATGTTTCTCGTTCACATTGCACTCTGTTAGACACTCTTGTACATATCGTATTGTTCTCTTCTCCATTTAAAACAGCCTTTGAATATACTCGCAAATATTCATATTATCGGAAGTGACCTGAATTCATCATGGCACGCGCGAACTTGTCACGCGAAAAACGCATTCAACTTGCAGCAGGGTAAATCATATGTTTGAACATTATTTTAAGGACGAAAAACATCAATAAGATATTGAAGTATCTTAAGAATATTTGGAAACCGTTCTATTAGACAGTAAACATCTTTTAATGTTCAGATAAACGATCCTATCATGGCAGACTGTGTAATATTCACTCATAAATTGCTCAAACCAAGATCAAGCGACATTTTTCATTCTTTCACAATCATCACGTTCCCAGGGCTGACCTGAAGAAGGCACTGAAAGCAGAAAAATTAAAAAACCTTGTTCAGCACCTACACCATTGGGGCATGATCCTGGGCTGTTTCAAGTCATTAATCAAGTCAGATGGTGTCCTAAATGGACTGGTATCCCAACATGATTTTGTCAAACAAGCCGATGCCAAGCAGAAAGAGAAACGTGCAGAGATCAAAGAGATCATCATTCGTCCAAATTTTGTTGATATGCTTGATGAATGCATAACGATTCTCAAACCAATTGACATGTTTATTAAGATCTTCCAAAGTGATGCTGCTCCCTGTTCTGATGTCTACAACGCCTTTCTTGATCTTGAGAGTAAAATGCATTTGATCTCAAACCAAGATGAAGAAAGGAAGACCTACCTCGTGGAATTGGTACGGAAACGATTTGAATTCATGTATGGTGATGCTCATGGTGTAGCTTACCTTCTCGGCCCTCGGTACTTGGGTAACTGGATGTCATGAAGCTATGACAATGTAAATGAAGTTAGAGATGACGAGGAAATGATGGAAGACGAACCAAGATGTGTATTTGCACAGTTACATGTATAATTTTTTCACTATCTTTGGTTTGTAGGCGATAGAGAATTGAACCTTATTTAAATAGTTAAGATACATAATACGAAACTTTCTTCAATAATGTTCCTGTTTTACCATAATTAAGATTTGAGGTCAATGTTAAATAAGAAATTTATATGCAAAGCTATAAATTCGCGGTTAATGGAGTAATATATTCAAGAAGATTCTATCTGCCCTACACATGGGTTTTCTCCAGTCTAGCTGTCACCGTGATTATCACATGCACCAAATTTAGCTCGGACAAGGTCAAGTGCCTCGATAGAACAAGGCAGTCCCTTTACTAGCCTTGTTAATAATTATAAAATATCAAAAGAAATCGAACTTTGGCAACTTAGCATGTGAATAACTGATGCAAACTTGAGTTTGACCAATCAAAAATTCTCCTGAAGGTTTTCCCTTCACGTGCACGAGTACAATGGCCCCCTTTTTCTACAAAGACTTTTGCCTACAGTTAATGCATGCATTGGTCATTCTCAAGACCTCAGCCAATGCGTCAACATCGCTGGTCAAATTTTTAAAGTTAATTAGAAGGTATAAAACCTCTACTATACAAAAAAAAAACCCGCCCACCTCCCCCAAAGCAAGGGACTGGGCAATAATCTGCATGTCGACATAATACGTAGATCGTCTGTGTATGTGACCTATACATTTGTAATTGCTAACTTGTTATGGTAGTGAATTAAAATAAATAAATAATGGCAGGGAAGTGCTGTCCTTCGGGACAACACTTCACCATGTGAAGTGCAGTTACAGGACATTCAGGTCGTAAATGCGACCTAATGACCTGACCTAGAGTCAGTCAGACAATAGTTGAGTACCCTGCACCAATAGTTGGTCACCAAGTCCAACTAGGACTCAATTTCAACGAACTGACTGACCTGAACGGGGGTCTGCCTGTTCCCCTGTTATCTAGAGGTCCACCTGTTCCTCTAGAAAAACCTACAGCTTTGCATGCTCTGTCAGGTCTTGAGTGCCCTTACTGTCTCAGTATAACCAATGGTGGTCTCCAGATCATCAGGTCTCAACTCACTGAACAACATGCACAGAGCTGGCTCACCCCCTCTGCAACCTAGAGGTCCTCCTGTTCCTCTAGGTAAAACGTAGGTTAGCTAGAGCCTCTAGACCGTTCGAGCGCTTCCTTGACCAATATATATGCCACAAAAATGTGTCTCAATGTATTTGTTGTCGTGCTAAGTTGCCAGTAGTTCAAACTATTTTATGGTTGATTTCAACATATTAAACTACATTAACTGTCGATTATTTGGAATAGAAATACTCTTCTATATAGAGTACATTGTTAAATAGTTTAACTCTTTCTGGTCAGTCGCATTTTAATTATGTTGTCGCAAGAGCACTTTGAGTACGATCTCCTTTGCAAAATAGTTACCCCCTGGCAATGAAGTTAACACCATTGGAATCCTTACAAAATAAGCTTTTTAACAGTGGGCTATTTTGCCGACTAAACATTACAGAATCAAAAATACTAAAAGTTTAATCCCAAACATACCTCCAGTCATACTTCAGTTCAACTCAAACAATCTTTAATATCTTTTCATATGTTTGCTATCTCTACAGACTTCTAATGGTCGAAATTTAGCTTTTTATCTGTGTCTTTATTTGGTAAAACTTGGCTGCGATAAAGCGAATTGAAATATTTATTTTTAATGTTTTTTTATTTATCGGCTATTTTCCAGCAAGCATGCGCTTGCCGTAGTTTGACTATATATGGTTTGCCCACGCTCTTCAGTCCCGACAAAAAGATATTATATAGGGTATTTTACCCTGGGGAATTCATTCCGGCCACTTAAAAAACCATAGCAACAGTCTTTGTTTATCTTTGGACCTTTTCCGGTTGTTTTTGTCTGAAATTCCGGTTTGACCTGTACGCTACATTTCAAATTTCGCCGTAACTTTGTCAATTTGTATTGTTCTTTGAACGTTGGTCCGTATGTACTGTTTTTAAAGCTCTATAAAGTGGTGTATTAGCAAAGATCACACAGTTTTTAAAACAGAAGTTATGATCGACCAAAGGTACTGAATATATAATTAGTTTACGATATAATAAATATCAGATTACAAAAGTGTTAAAACTCACGGAGATCTGTAAAACAATGTGTTTAGCGATTTGATTGGCATTAGCCAAGAACAGGTGTGTTTGCTGAATCGATTGGTGGTATTTTCGTCCGTTTTGGGTGAGGGGCGCCAAAGATACAAGCGCTCAAAGTCATCATCCTTTGGTGGTTGATATTCGACGGTGCCGTGTAGAAAGAGTTAAAGAAGATAAATATTATATAAACTTTACATAATATGCAAAATGACGTCACAAAAAATACAAGTCAAATTGACGATGTCATTCCGAACGTTGGATGACATCATTTTATGACGTCCTTAAATTTAGCTACATTTTTGAAAATCTTATATAGATAAATTAATATAAGAAATAAGATTCTATTTTTGAAAAAATCTTCTTATATCCAACCCTGATGTAAAGTGAACATGCCGAGTTGAAACACAAATATGATTAGCTGTCAAAGAAACACAAACAGTGTGTACTTCACATTGAACATATCATTGCAAGTGATGCAAATTTTTAATTTTATACAAGTTTTCCAAACTATGCGCATTTAAAGTATTCTTTGACTGTTTACTACATTCTTTGACTATTTACCACCAGCTTGTAATTTTCTAATGTATGTTGGCTGAAATAACACTGAGCATATGCCAGAAACACAAGAGAAACATGATAGAACAAGGCAACTATCACCAGAACAAGAGCTTTCATGGTCTTAGCACAGAATAGAGATGAGCAGGAAGCTCACTCACGTTGGAACCTTTGAACTTTTTGTGCCCACGGTCTCTCTCTCTCTCTCTCTCTCGCTCCGTGCATCTCCGCCGCCATGTTGAAAGAAAGCCTTCCACGCTCAAAACAATAGAACATAATATGGTGACATGCAGAGTTGGGAGCTTTAAATGGCTATATCTTTATCATTTTGCGGCCGATTTCCTTAATACGACCAGTACATTTTAAACAGGGGTAGGTGATTAATATCGTTGTGTCAGAAGTCATTTCAAGTCGCAATTTCATTCGCTAGTTACGTTTAAACTAGAGGTCCAAGAGTGGTGTGTTCGACGTTCATCTAGGCATTGCTATTGTGTGCAGTTGTACTGCAATGTACTTTGGATATTGCTTGTTAGTTAACATTTTCTGATAGAAGTTTCATCTCAGTTCCCTTGCCAGCTGTTTTCTAAGACAACATTAATGTTGAGTAAACTTCAACATGAACATAGAAACATTTTCCTCAAGGCATTCCTGTCTAGCAGCTTGATAAATAATGACAGAGAACTTCTGTATAGTACTGTGACTATTGCATGATACATGTATATTGTACTTCACATAAAAGGATTTGAATATATTTCTAGTGTTTGTGTGCAGTCACTGATGATGTTCTTTATCAAGAGATGCCAAGTTTCTTCAACAATAAACTGAATTCTAATAGATCCTCAATATAATATTCTATTCACAAGTACATGAAAATGATGAAATGTACATTTTCTCTTTACCCATTAAGCTGCAATATTGCCCAATGCGCTCAACTTTGTTATGTTACTCTGTGATGCCATACGATTTTACTTGCCAAGGACAACCTTTTGGGTGGGTGTTAATAGGTTAACTAAACAATCTACCCATGTCTTTTGTTAATCCACTAAGCCGCAATGTGCCAGAAGTAGAAGCTCACCTGGGTTTCATAAAAGATCACTAACCTTAATTTTCTTTAAATGTAAATGATGCCTGAAGTTCCCTTGTCACAGGGGATGTAGTTTGCAGGGTATATTGATTTATTATATCTTGTTATTAGTAAGTCTGTCATATCTCATTGTTGTCTGTTAAGTTGTGTTTACACTACAATACTATACCTGAGCTATGACAGACCTAATGCAGTTAGATGGGAAATTCTCAAAACTCATGGAAATTGGGAAAACTCGAAATTGTGTGAAAACATTCCGCCCTCCGGGCGTCGTGTTTCCACACAATTTCTCGTTTTCCCAATTTCCACTCATGTTGATATAACTGTATGTAAACACGGAAATGTTTTATATTTCTTAAATGTAAAGCATTTGTGAGACCATGTGACACCTCAAAAGTAGTCCACACCAGACAAGAGACTTCAATCACTTTAAATAGATCTATAATTTATTTAATTGTTCACTGAATTTACACAGAATTATAATTATTTCATGGACAGCAAGTTTCCTTCTTTCAAGGTGTGGGTGAAAGTCACCAACTAAAACTAAACAAGAAAAATTTACATGTAAAAAGTCAATAGTGTAGAATAAGATTACTTTTATACTTTATTTGGGCTAGTTGACAAGTCATATTGCCTTATGTTGGCAAAATTCCATGCTAAAAGTTGTTGGTTTGCCTTCCAGCAACAATTAAATCAATCGCCTACCTTCTCTTTAAATGGTGTCAAAGTAAAATGAGAATCGTCCAAATATTTGTGCAGCTACCATGGTTTTGTGGTTCCATTTCGTTTTCCGCCATATTAACTCCAGTAAAAAAACAGTATTTTAGTGCAGCTATTGAGAAACAAGAGAACGAACTAAATCTACTAAGATCTAAAAATACAAAACTTAAGTCTCGCCTACAGACACTTGAGTATCAAATACCAGAAAATTTAAATAAAGCAGCGTGCCAAACTTATTCAGAAGTTGCAAAGAACGCTGAACATAAAAAAAACTATTGATGCAAATGGCACAACAAGTTCTAACAACAGTAATCCCAATTCAAATAGCGAGCCTCGGCTAACACAAAAACAAGTCACCCCTGATTGATTCTATAACAAAAACAAGTAATGACTCAAACAATATGCATACCATGACAGATGAAAATAATCTAAGTAATAAGTCGGCAATTAACTCTATTTTTGATGTAAACAATGTCAATTTAATTTTTCGGATGTTAATAGTAATGAATTACCTTTCAACGAAATCAAAACATCCCTCAAGTTAATTCATCAAAAACACAAGAGGATAATGTCACAGTAGATGTAACTCGGGAAGCCGATGGTTTTATCGGTGTCAAAGTAAAAGAAGACATTAAAAGATATTTAAAGGGGAATTTCAGCTACCGTAAGGCATGAAACCATTATTGGTTACTTAGAAAATATAAATATCCGCCCCACTCAACTGAGAATATTTCGAAGTTGACGAAAGCGGACTATTTCGGGCAAACTAAACGTGAATGCTACAGATAGCTTTGCCATTTCCCAAAAGGACTTCTGGCCAACAATTGTCTCTTGCAAGCTTTGGCTGACGAAAGATAAACTTGATAGCATAAAGCAAGATAAAACAACTAATCAACACCATGAATACTTTACATATCGCGACACTAAATGTGGGCAGACTGATTTGCAACATACCTTGTGTTGAACAATGTCTAAATAACACTATTTAGTTATTGAAGAACACTGGCTCTATTAGTTATTGAAGAACACTGGCTCTACCCTGATTCTCTATCAATTATTCTCTATCAATTATTCAGACACTACACCAAGACTTTACTGGTTGGGGAATATGCACCAATAATTTAGACATGAATTCACTATGGTGGAGAGGCAAAGGCTGTGTTGCCATTTTTTGAGGAAATCATTAAATCCAAGTATTGAAATACTGGACGACATAGGCAGTGATCGAAATTGTAGCTATACATTTAAAATTCCAGCCCTGTTTGACCCAGGCTGAAACTCAACTCAGTCCGGGTAGCATGTAATCTCAAATAATTTTTAAAATCGTTTAAATGGCTTTGTTTTGCATGTATGGCTTTTTTTTGACACAGAATGCCAGCCTTTTTATTTTATTTGGTTCGCTCACAAGTTGGCAATATCTGACGTTTTCCACCTTCCAACCGAGTTTACGCCTTGCTCTACGAATGGTTGCCTCAGAGATTTGGATATCGCATTCATTGAACATTTCCCCCTTCAGCTCTCGAGAAGTTAGTTCATCGTTTTCTTGCATTTTTGCTTCAATATATGCGATGGCTTCTGGTGCCAATTGCCTTCCATTGCCTTCTATAAAGAAACTTCTCAAGCCCTGGAAGACATCATAAATCAACTTTCTAATCGCGGGTCCTTCATTGCACTCTGTGACTTCAACTGCCATATAGGATCATCAGGGGGTCCCAGAAGCTTTGTACAAACGAATAAGAGGAACACTTTTTGCTAGAATGACGACGAGACTATCATTGATCTCTAGTAACTCACAATCGTTTTGTACAGGACCTTTCGACATGTTTTATAACAACAATGGCCTTACCAAAATGACAGTAGATCATATTCTTATTCAGAAAGATCACGTCGACCAATGATAGTGGGAATCTCTAATTTCATGTACCTATTTTCTGCACGATTAAACTACATGCAACAAACAAGTTAAAAAAGTCTAACCCAAAATCTTTTCCAGCATGGAAAATGATGGCTGTTCCCTTAGTTAAGGAGGCATATGAAGCAAATGTAGCTGCTGCTCATGCAACTTTAAAGATTGAAGAATATTGAAGAATATGTTCTAACAGACATAACAGCTGTGCCTAAATCGTCTGCTGACCAGTCAATCCTGAAATTAAAGCTTAAAAATTACCTCAAACCTTACTGGAAAGAAGGTTTCAAACCTATACACGACAACTGTTGTTATTACAGAAAGAAAGATTTGGAGAACACAGGGATGCCCTCGAGATCCTCATAATGCATATCTCTGCACTTACAAGCAGGCAAAACGTGACTTTAGAAAGCAGTTAAGACGAAAGACTGAGTCCAAAGAATATGAAAGGTTTGAGAACATTTCGAGCAAGACAATGGAGCATTTCAATGCATCATGTCAACTCGGCGTAAGGATAGAAGACTACAAACAAATGCTCTAAAGATTAACAGGAAATTTATAAACGATCCAAATGAGTTATGAGAGGTGTGGAAAGAGCATTACTCAGATTTGTACACCTCTAAATCTAATCTAAACTTTGATGCAAATTTCACTTCCTATGTTGAAAAATGTCTGGAAGATTACGAAATCAAAAGTCTAGGGTTATGATGCCCTAGATGTGCACGTGCACACAATTATATTTCAGAAACGTCGCCTCGATATAACAATGTAAACCACTTTATTTCGCTCAAAAACAGCGTTACAAAGAAAAAACGTTAACTATTAAACAATATAAACCATCTAACACCATCCCAAAGTTCCTTGCGCTCCCACAAGTCGTCGCCATTTTATTTCGCTCGCAAAGAAGCATGGCGGAAGGAAATCGTTTGCATGAGAATCCTGCATCTTTGGATAACATCACGGCGGTTCCAGATGAGGAAGTATCGAAGTCAGGTAACTCAAAGGCTAAAGCTTTAGTTTAGTCCATTTTTGCGGATCCAGGAGCTCTAAAATTGCTTCAATCCGCTCTCAATATTACGCCAAATACAGGAGCGACCAAGGCTCGTTGTATTGATCCTGAGATACAAATTATTGATGCCGGGGCGTCCAAGGCCCATTTATCGGCACGGACAGATGAACAAACAGTGTCCGGAAAGACTTTTGAGGCGAATGAACCTCCACAAAAACGACCTCGCATTGACTTTGAGGCGAGTGATTCGCAACATGAAATTTGCTTGGAAGATATTGAGGATGAGTCAACTTTGCCAGCCTCACGTTGGCAGGCAAGTAATGAACTCTCGGGCTTTATTGAGTCCTTTCGAAAACCTCTACAGTCATTTGATCGCAAGGCTATATGTCGTAAATTTCCCCGACCTGATGTGGAGGCTGCATATACTCCAGTGATAGACAATTATTTGACAGGTCTGATTCCAGGTCTAAAACAAGCAGATAAGGAATTTCGGTTTATGCAAGACCGAGTGCTGGATACCTTGGGACCTTTGGCCCTTGTGTATGAACACCTCAACCAATTGGTAACTCCGTCACAGAAAGATGACAATATTGTTTTATCTCAAGCCCAAGCACAATGTTTCTTGGGTGCTATTTCTGACGGTATGAGGTTATATCTTGTTATTAGTAAGTCTGTCATATCTCATTGTTGTCTGTTAAGCTGTGTTTACACTACAATACTATACCTGAGCTATGACAGACCTAATGCAGTTAGATGGGAAATTCTCAAAACTCATGGAAATTGGGAAAACACGAAATTGTGTGAAAACATTCCGCCCTCTGGGCGTCGTGTTTCGACACAATTTCTCGTTTTCCCAATTTCCACTCATGTTGATATAACTGTATGTAAACACGGAAATGTTTTATATTTCTTAAATGTAAAGCATTTGTGAGACCATGGGACACCTCAAAAGTAGTCAACACCAGACAACAGACTTCAATCACTTGAAATAGATCTAGAATTTCTTTAATTGTTCACTGAATGTAATTGGAATTATTTCATGGACAGCAAGTTTCCTACTTTCAAGGTGTGGGTGAAAGTCACCAACTAAAACTAAACAAGAAAAATTTACATGTAAAAAGTCAATAGTGTAGAATAAGATTACTTTTATACTTTATTTGGGCTAGTTGACAAGTCATATTGCCTTATGTTGGCAAAATTCCATGCTAAAAGTTGTTGGTTTGCCTTCCAGCAACAATTAAATCAATCGCCTACCTTCTCTTTAAATGGTGTCAAAGTAAAATGAGAATCGTCCAAATATTTGTGCAGCTACCATGGTTTTGTGGTTCCATTTCGTTTTCCGCCATATTAACTCCAGTAAAAAAACAGTATTTTAGTGCAGCTATTGAGAAACAAGAGAACAAACTAAATCTACTAAGATCTAAAAATACAAAACTTAAGTCTCGCCTACAGACACTTGAGTATCAAATACCAGAAAATTTAAATAAAGCAGCGTGCCAAACTTATTCAGAAGTTACAAAGAACGCTGAACATAAAAAAAACTATTGATGCAAATGGCACAACAAGTTCTAACAACAGTAATCCCAATTCAAATAGCGAGCCTCGGCTAACACAAAAACAAGTCACCCCTGATTGATTCTATAACAAAAACAAGTAATGACTCAAACAATATGCATACCATGACAGATGAAAATAATCTAAGTAATAAGTCGGCAATTAACTCTAATAATAAAGGAACTCTGACCTCACTAGCTTCAGAAGAGTTCCCGGATGCTAAGAAGAACCTGTTTGGAGAAGGGTTTGAGGAGCGTCTGAAGCAACGATCAGATACTGCTAGAACCCTAATTCAGGCTTCAAATGTTGGGCGACAGCCTGGGTTTTTTCGTGGCCGCACCACTTCCTTCCGGAGCAGAGGTTTCCCCCGAAGTGGTGCAAATTACCGGCGGTCTCCAAGACGATTCAACAGAGGTTTCCAGCGTCATCGGGGCTCTTGGGGCCGGGGTGTGCAACCTCAACAACAACAACAGTAACCAAGGTAAGTATCAGTCCAGTTCTTTTAGACATAGATTTATTGCAAAAGTTGTCTCTCACTCATCTTCCCCTTGCAGGGAGACTAAAACATTGTCTAAGCAATTGGGGAATAATATGCGAAGATCCTTGGGTTCTTCAGGCTATCAAAGGTTATCAACTAGATTTTATAAATCCCCCATTTCAGGATTACATACCTCGAGGGACTCCTCAGACAGAGGAATCGACCAAATTAATCGACAAGGAAGTTCAGGACCTAGTACAAAAAGGTGCAGTCCATCTCACTACTCAACCTCTCAGTCAGGAGGGGTTTATCAGCAACCTCTTCCTTGTTCCCAAGAAGGGGGGTGGTCAAAGACCAGTGATAAACCTAAAAAATCTCAATCTATTTTTGAGATACGAACATTTCAAAATGGAAAACATTCAAATGATCCGGGATCTTTTAAAAAAGGACGATTTTATGGTAAAAATAGATCTCAAGGATGCGTATTTTACAGTCCCAATTTGGATAGAACATCAAAAATACCTCAGATTTGTGTGGAAAGACAACATGTACGAGTTTGCATGCCTTCCTTTCGGGTTGGCATCAGCCCCCCGAGTTTTCACCAAAATCATGAAACCGGTTGTGGGTCTTCTGAGGCAGCTAGGAATTCGAATCATCATTTATCTAGACGACATGTTAATAATGGCAGAATCTGCAGACTTAGCAGCAAATCATGCACAGGTAACAGTAAACATTCTGGAGTGTTTGGGATTTACAGTAAACTTCCAGAAATCAGTTCTCGAGCCATCAACAACAATCGAGTTTCTAGGTTTCCTCATAAATTCCAAAACAATGTCGTTGTCCTTACCGAGGGACAAGGTGCGCAAAGCAAGGAAAGAATGCCAGAATGTACTAGACAATCCCCAGCCGTCAATTCAACAAATTTCCAAGCTGTTAGGATATCTAAGCTCGACTATCCAAGCAGTGTTTCCTGCCCCAATACATTTCCGGCATTTACAAATCGACAAGAACAAAGCATTCCTAATCTCCCAGGATTATTCAGCCACCTTCCAACTCCTGCCCAGAAGCGAAGGACGAGTTGGTTTGGTGGAGGGACAACCTGGATGCATGGAACGGGAAGGCTCTTGTATCAGGGGAGCCAGACCTAGTCATAGAAACCGATGCATCCCTGCAAGGTTGGGGTGCCTCCTGCATGGGGGTGACAACAGGGGGAAGATGGACATCTCAGGAGAAATCTCTCCACATCAATTGCTTGGAACTACTAGCCGGGGCATTTGCTCTCAAAGCATTTGCAAAGAACAAAGCAGAAATAAGGGTCCGTCTGTTAATGGACAATACAACGGCAACATATTATATCAACAGAATGGGAGGAACCCATTCCCCAGTTTTAGCCACTCTAGCAATAAATATCTGGGAGTGGTGCCTTTCTCGGGGAATAGTGATAGAGGCTCAACACATTCCGGGGGTGCTAAATGTGGCAGCAGACAGAGAATCCAGGGTTTTCGCCGACCACAACGACTGGCAACTATCCCCTTTGGTGTTCAAACAAATAAACAACCTATGGGGCCCTCTCGAAATGGATTTATTTGCCTCCCGATTGACAAAACAACTTCCCCGGTTTGTGAGTTGGCGACCCGACCCCGAAGCAGAAGCTTGCAATGCCTGGGCTCTAGATTGGAACTCCCTCCAAGGATATGCATTCCCCCCATTTTCACTAATGGGAAGGTGTCTGAAACAAGTAGTAGACCAGAATGTCCAAACTTTAGTGTTAATTGCCCCAGTTTGGAAAACACAGCCCTGGTACCCACTGCTTCTAGAACTACTTGTGGCAACCCCTCTACTTCTACCACACTTTCCGGGACTGTTGTCGAGACAAGCAGAGATTCATCCTCTAACGAATCTCCAATTAGCAGGTTGGCTTGTATCAGCCAATCCTATTCAACAGCAGGAATATCGCAGACAGCTCAAGACTTGCTCCTTGCAGCATGGCGGAAAAGCACTACAAGCACTTATGCTTCCGCCTGGCGAAAATGGGTCAGCTGGTGTGGTAAATTCAAAATTAATCCCATTCACGCAGATATCGCAGCCATTTTAGATTTCTTGACTGCTGAGTTTCAGTTGGGGAAGGCATATAGGACATTGAACGTTTATCGTTCTGCAATATCAATGACACATCCAATAATCGATGGGGTTCGGGTAGGGGAACATCCCCTGGTCACCCAATTGTTAAAAGGGATTTTTAACTCCAGACCTCCACTACCCCGATATTCGTCAACATGGGATATACAAATTGTACTAAATTATATAGATTCATTAGGAAGTAATCAGTCACTTTCACTTAAAATCCTATCGCAGAAGTTAAGTGTTCTATTATTGTTAACATCGATGGAAAGAGTATCAGAAATAGTTGCACATGATATTCGTTTTCGTCGTTACCTTCCCGAAGGTGTAGTTTTTGACTTACCAACGTTGCTCAAGAAGTCACGTTTTACAAATGTTTGTAAAAGATCTTTTCATGCTGGTTTTCCGGACAATCCGAATCTTTGTGTTGTGTCCTGCCTGTGTGAGTATGAAGCCCGCACAAGGTGTTTTCGCACTCCATCTGATGAAATGTCAAACAAATTATTATTGTCATATATTCGTCCGCATAAATACATCTCGACAGACACTTTAAGTCGCTGGGTAGTCGAGTTCTTGAAGAATTCCGGGGTGGATACCAACATTTTTATTGTCATAAAGTGGTTTACATTGTTATATCTCGTCTCCTTATTCTTCATATAATTCATATTATACATCAGGCCGCAAGCGGCCCTCGCATAATCTGAAATTACCTAATGGAAAAAGCATGCGGACCTGACGGTGTGTATTATGAGCATGTAAAGTATGGTGGTCAAGTGGTCGTGAGGGTTCTTACAGGAATACTCAATACCATTAGAGTTATTGAGGAAATTCCAAATGGACTAGCTCTGGGGAACATTGTATCACTTTTCAAAACAAACAAGAAAAACAGACACAATAAAACTATTGAGGCATTATGCGGTACAACTTCCAATATCCCTATCAAAAAGGAAAAAGTTGTGTGGGTACAATGTTTTTGCTACAATGTCACTGCAGTAGGCTGTCGTGCATAACATCGTAAATGGATAGCATTTGATACTATCTGGATTTCTGGCCTGTTTTACAAAATGTTCAATGTTGGTAATCAAGGAAAAACTTGAGGTATGGTAAGCTTACTAAAGAATTGGTATGGTAAGCTTACTGGCCAAGTTATTTGATGGTGTACCATCTAGCAGATTTCCAATTTTGCAAGGTGTATGACAAGGTGGCATTTTATCGCCATGGCTTTTCATGATATTTAATAACGAGTTACCACAGGTTCTCAATGAGTGTAACGAAAGTCTTTGGCTCAACAATGTTCAATACAACCCTATTTTGGTCGTGGATGACATTGCCATACTATCCACTTGTGTTAAGGGGTTGCAACCTATACTAAACTCTTTAGAAATTTATAGCTTTAAATGGCACTTCAAATTCAATCCATGAAAGACGACTGCAGTAACTTTTGGGGAAACTATGCAAATGTGGAATAAGCTGATGTGTTCTAGATCATGGACCCTGTATGGTGTTTCGATAAAAGAAAAAGAAACTTGGCTGCATGTTGGAATAAAGCTATCAGGAAACTTTTCTAGCTTGAAAAGAATACTCGAAGCTTGTTCTAAAGCAAAATCAACAATGACAAGCCTTTTAGGGCTTTTCTTGTGGGGCCAACTTATGGTGCACTGTTGTAATTCTAACTGTCCTCTATGGCTGTGAACTTTGGAATAACATAACTGAGCAAGAAATAACATCTATTGAGAGAAATAACATCTATTTGGCCTAAGCCAAAGTGCCAGGCACATCCAAGGATTTGACCCCAACACTAGATCAGAAGCAGCGGTTGGAAGACTGGGGGTTATGGTCTATGGAAGGGCACATGACAAAGCAAAATTACTGTGTTTTGGTCACTTATATTTGTCAAGTGCTGAAATGACAGCAAAGCAGATTTTTATAAATCGACTTTTTCGCATCTCACAAATTCTACAAAGCAGAAACTAGGTTTCATTCAGGATATTGAGTTTTTCCAGTTTTTCCATCGAGAAATATGTGGAGAAATATAGTCCAAACTCAAATAAGAAATTATGAGGTACAAAAGTGGGAAAATGGTGTGTTAAACAAATAAGAACTCGTTTTTTAAAGAAATTCACACAAACTTGACACCACTATATTTGTGGGAATTAGCAAGACAAAACCCTTGCTAGAAATTTTCAATTACTGGGTTAGCAAAAATTGTTTGTGGAAACATTCCAAGACTTTTTAACCTGTGGACGGAACATGATTCCATCGTTCGGTGTATCTTTTGTCACACACAAATATTTCTCCAGTAGTTCATAGTTGGTTGCGTTCTTCTTCCTTGTAAACTCTATGCCTTAACTCTCGTCTGAATGTTCACTTTGCAGGGCCGCAGGTTCGATTCCTTCCAGGGACCTATAGTTGCCTTTTATGCAGCTGTTCCTGGTTAGGTCCAATAAATGTATGTAATTTACACTCAATAAATTTCCATCTACAAAACCCTTGATAAAGAACCCCAGGTTGATCCCTTGTAGCTTGGGTCACCAAATGTTTTGGAACAGATTGTTGCTTTAAACAAATCTGTGCAGTCCCACTCCTGAATTGATTCCGTAGTTGGTATTTCAGTTTTACCACCTTCAGAGGTAAGAAGCATGTTCCATACCTTGGTACAATCAAGACCTTGGGGAACTCATCAATATATGTGAATGGGGTTTCGGTAGCATAGTAGTCAGAGCTCACTCAAGTTTGACTCTCACTGACGACTTTACTCATCGCATACCACACTCGTGTGAAAAGAGTAACGCTCTGCCGAAAGTCATGGGTTTTCTCCGGGCACTCCGGTTTCCTCCCACAGGGAAGGTTAGGATATACGGATTAGGAAAGTAATATCACAATTGTTGTAAAAATAGATAATTAAGCTAAGTACATAGTATATCGTGTCTTATGGTTATGAAGTTTGTGTTCAGGTCTTGAACGTCAATTACTAGTCATAATAGTACATCTTGCATCATTTTATACTCTAGTCTTATTTTGTTGATTTCCCGATCCGTAAAGACTTAAAGTATTTCGTCAAATAGTATAAAGTCTTTCGTCTTTGTCAACCTGCTACTAGTCTGCCTCTAGGTAACATAGCAATTAGCTCCGAACTAGCACGACTGCCTGATAAACTATGTTTTGTCTGGATTTCTACCTGAGATACAAAGTTGAGAAGTTTTAACCTACCAAAATACTATCGCTATGGTATGGATTTACGAATCGCCAACGTCTCAAATCATGTGCTTATCTCAATCTTGTTAGCTGGCGACATTGTTCTATATAAACGCTTAAATTGTCCTCTATATAAACGCACGTAGTATTAAAGCTTTCGTTCCCCTTGAAGAAAACCCTTCCAAGAACGTTTGTAAAAAACACTAAATCAGTAGCTGGTCTACAGTAATTGTTGACATTGTCTGTATGTGTGAAACCTGGTTGAACGACTCAGTTATGTCATCAGAAATCCTTACTGGCTATAACATTTATCGCAAAGACAGGGTTGGAAAGACTGGTGGAGGCGTTTTAATTGCTGTGAAGTCTGACATTAGGTCCACTCATCGACAAGACCTTGAGCGAGACAATGTTGAACTTGCTGTTGTTGAACTTATTAAGGATAATAGTAAGTCAGTTATTCTCTATACTGTTTACCATCCCAAACCTGGACCAGAAGACTTGCACAAGCTTAATTTGTCTCTACAAGGAACTCCTGAATCAGGATGTGTCATAGTGACTTTAACCTTCCCTCTCTAACTTGGTCACCTGATGAATCTGCCCCTACTAACATTGGTGGGTCTCAGGAGGACAATTAATTCTGCGTCCTAACAAAAGATAACTCCTCACTCAATTCATTAAAGGTCCTACTCATATAGCAGGAAACAAACTCGACTTGCTTCTCTCCAACTGTCCTGAAGTTATCGACCACGTCTCCACTTCCACTCCAGTGGAAAGTAATTTCCCCTCTGATCACTACCTAGTAGATTTCTCTATACGGCTGAAGTTCAAGTGAGCAAAGCGTGTGCAACGTAAAGTGTACAACTACAAGAGAGCAGATTTTGAGGCCCTTTGTAACCGTCTGCAGCTTAAATTAGACATGTCCTTCTCTGATGATGTTGATCTCTACTGGTCTCGGTGGAAAGCATTATTTTTAGCTGCAGTAAATAAATGTGTGCCTGTTAAAGTTATAAAAGACACAAACTCTCCTCCATGGATTGACAGAGAAATCAGGCATCTCCTGCGCAAGAAATATCGAGCTCTCAATAAATACCGCGAAATTAGAACTGATCAACGCAAACGCAAACTTAGATCTCTAAGTAATGACATCAAAAACCTTGTCAGGCATAAACATCATGATTACCTCAATAAAATTGTGGGTTCTTTCCGTGAAAATCCAAAACTGTTCTGGAGCTATCATAAAGCGGTATTACATCATCGGTCAGGAGTCGACTCTGTCATTACGCATAATGGACAATCAGCCAAGACCTCTGGAGAAAAAGCTGAGCTCTTCAATTCGTACTTTTTCTCTGTGTTTACTTCTACCAACACATTGTCTAGCATGCCCTCTAACCCCAATCGGTCAAATGTTGAAATCTCCGATGTGCAGCTGTCTGTGGAAGAAGTGGAACTTTGCTTGGCTGGCTTAGATTCATCTAAAGCCTCCAGTCCAGATGGGATTCCTGCACACATTCTAAAACAATGTAGCAAGGAAATCGAACCAATTTTATGTGCTTTGTTCAACCACTCTCTGCGCACTGGGCGTTTTCCAGCAGAATGGAAGAATGCAGACGCAACTCCTGTGCACCAGAAAGATCTGAAGGAACCTGCCGGAAACTACAGACTCATATCTTTATTGTCAATAGCTTGCTATTGATGATAACTCCTAGGTCTTTTTGCTGTTGAACGAGTTGTAAAATGGCGTTGTCCAGATGGTAGTCCATAAGTATAGGCGATATCTTCCGAGTGACTGTTAACACCTTACACTTGGAGGCATTAAACTTCATATTGGCGTTATGACCCAAGTATTTAGGTTCGATATGTCATTGCAGGTTCTACAGTCACTTTGGGACGAAATTGGGCTGTATAATTTTGTGTCATCTTTTGCATAGAGCTGAACTCGCTCTGTTCCTGGATCGACAAGTCATTAATAAAGATGACAAACAGCAGAGTGTCCACAAAAGGCTTCCTTGGGGCACACCAGAGGTGACTGGTAGGTACTGAGAGGTAACACCATCTATCACAACTCTCTGATATCTATGGTTGAGATAGTGATTAAACCAGTTAAGGAGTTGACCCATTACGCCATACCATTTAAGTTTCTGCATAAGAATGACATGGTCTACAGAATCAAATGCCTTGGCAAAATAAAAATAAAGCATATCAGTTTGAGTGTTCCTGTCAAGTGATTTACCAATAGAGTGGAGAACATGCAGCAGTTGTGTCACACAAGAACGAGTTGTGTTACGCATGAAACCGTACTGAAGTTTGGTGATTAGACATGACACGTAGGCATAGAACCTATTGCAGACGCAGCGTTCCATCACTTTACTAACTATCTTGGGACACTCGCATCTTCTCAATTGTCAGCAAAGCTAATAGGATGCTCGGTCTCCTGAAAAGAACATGTCCTCTCATCATAGACACCAAAGTTAGACGAACACTTTATCTAGCTTTGGTAAAGTCGCAGCTGTGCTATGCAACTGAGGTTTCGTCACCTGCCAATGCAAAGTTGCAGATTCTCTTAGAACAAGTACAGAGACGGGCAACTCGATGGATTCTAATAACTAAAGTTGGTGAGCTGTCATATGAAGACACGCTGAAATTTCTAAATCTATTGCCACTAACTTATGATCGAGAAATCAGAGATCTTGTGTTGGTTTATAAATGTATTTTTGGTTATACCGATTTAAACATTAATCAACTTTTAACCTTCGTAGAACACAACCGATCTCGCGCACAGAATCCAACCCTAATGCTAAAGCACTCCTTTTGTAATACATTCACCTTTCAGGCATCGTTTTTTAATAGAATAGTAAAGCCTTGGAACTATATATGTAAAATAGCCTCACCTGAAAAGTTTGCCAGTCTAAGTATTTTTAAAAGCTTTTTGCACACGACATACACCGCCTTGGTGAACAGTACTTTTAATGTAGATATGACATGTACTTGGTCGCTCATAAGAGACTGCCCCTGTCACCGCACTTAAGTCCTAAGTTATATATATATATATTCTGTATAGCCAATAGGTTTGTTTTCACTAGTTTAGTTTTATAGGGGTGGTGCCCTGCATGGGTCTTGTGTGGCCTCAAGTGAAAAGAGTAAAGTCAACGCTCTGCCAAAAGTTGTGGGTTTTCTCCGGGTACTCCGGTTTCCTCCCACAAGGAAAGTTGACAGGGTGGGTTAGGTAAAAGGGCCCACAGTAATTGGCATATGCTTTTGTGGTGACCCTGCCCTAGTTGGCGAAGCTAAATAAAATAAAATAAAATAAAGTATAATAAAAAAAATCAACAATAGTGATCTTACAAGTCATAGTAAGTTTATACGCTCATTTCCCACTAAAAGCAAATCATTCCAGATTTTCATGGATGCTAGTCCTACAGTTTACATGTTTTTTCTTTTATTATTTTCCCACATCGTAATAGCAATACAGTCCTAATTGATGTTACTTTCAAACTGGAAGAACCAACAAATTCTTCTTTATTGCCAAAATAGGCAGCCAATTGTCCAATCTTATTGTTATATTTCAATAAAAAATAGAGAAATACACATACACCTAGCCAGGAACAGTTGCAAAAAATGAAACTTAGGCCCTCTGGCAGGAATTGAACCTGCAGCCCTGTGATTCTGGTGCAGCGCTCTAACCAACTGAGCTACAGAGTCCAGTTGCTGAGCATTAACCGCAAGTTCGGTATATATATATATATGATGAGAGTGATGCCAGTATTAGGTATTGGCATCTCTTTTGATAGGACTAATAGTAGAAGGTGTTTGTATCCTGGCTAGGTCTAAAATGTATATAAATTTTCGTTCCAGTATTCCATCTACAAACACCTTCTACTATTAGTCCTATCGAACAAGATGCCAAGAAAAATCTTGATATTATCCCAATACCTTAATACTGGATCACTCCCATCATATATACCGAACTTGCGGTTAATGCTCAGCAACTGGACTGTAGCTCAGTTGGTTAGAGCGCTGCACCAGAATCACAGGGCCGAAGGTTTGACTCCTGCCAGAGGGCCTAAGGTTGCATTTTTTGCAACTGCTCCTGGCTAGGTCTAAAAAAATATATATAAATTTTCCATCTACAAACACCTTCTACTATTAGTTCCACTGAACAAGATGCCAAGAAAAAATCTTGATGTTTACCCATGCCTAAAACTGGCATCACTCCCATCATATACCGAACTTGCAGTTAATGCTCAGCAACTGAACTCTGTATTTAGAGCGCTGCACGGAATTGCAGGGCCACAGGTTCAATTCCTGCCAGAGAGCCTAAGTTGCATTTTTGCTTAATTACTTAATTACTTTAATATAAACATAAATAGTTTTGTACTATTTTTTGCGAATCAATAAATACTTATTGATTCACAAAAAATAGTACAAAACTATTTATGTTTATATTAAAACGTTTGAAGTAAGTATAGGTATTAAGTTCTATAAGGCTAAGCGCTATACTATATTTTAGGAATGCATGGAATGTTTGAATGCCCACGTGCCAAGTTTCGACCAATACTATTTAAGAATGAAAGAAATCCCTATATATATATATATATATATATATAGTCAAATCTGCAGACATGCATGTTTCGCCGTTCAACGGCTCGTCAGTGCAGCTTGTAACGCAGTCTAGATGCGAGTGACTTCGTATTTATACACCATACTCTTGCCCTCACCAAGCGCATGTGGTACAATACTCAGACACATGCGCATCCAGACATGCACAGCTAATTCAAAAAAGGTTGTCCTTCAAAAAATCATAAACCTTTAACATTGAGCATGCAAGGGATGATGGGTAACTTCCTATTTAGAGCCTAAAACTCCAAAAATATTGCATTGCAGCAATGCCAAAACATATGATAAACACCTAGGATGCAGAGCTACTTGTTTACTAAGCTAATTTGTCGATTCTAATGCTCTAAATAAGCAATACCCATCATCCCTTGCATGCTCAATATTTAAGGTTTATGATTTTTTGAAGGACAACCTTTTTTGAATTAGCTGTATATATATATGTATATATGTATATATGTATATATATATATATATATATATCTATACGTGTAGATTTAGGTCTACGAAATGCAAACGGGAAATACGAAATTTAGGTCTACAAGTGCTCGACAACATATAGCTAGAGCAAAATATAGATTTTCGCTTACCTCAAAACTGGTCTGCAACAGGCTATTTCATGACCTGAAACAGCAGACTGCCTGATGATTCTTTTACAGATGAAATAGCCTGTTGCAGACCATTTTTGAGGTAAGCGAGAATATATATATATATATATATAGGTCTTCAACCCACCATTTAGCAAGAGTGTTAGCACAAATATGGGATGTAATATAGGCTTTAAATAGAAGGAAAACACGAAATTTTGGCTCACTCCTGCAGATTTTGTGTTGATCGCATGATGAGAATAATAAAAGGGACTGGGCTGAAGTCCATCATCATAGAGGTGTCACCAGATGCAGCAAGTAGTTTTGCGTCCACCTGCCTGTTCAAGCTGGTTTTTCCATTAAGGTTCAGCCAAGAAAGTTATGAGTTGTTTAAAGCAGTGGTTTCAGCTGTAATTTCTACCAGCAAGAAAGATAAATCGTTCTGTGTTCCAAACGTCTGTGGGTAAACGTCTTGGTGGTATTCATGAAATAACCAGTTCTAATTTCTTAGTATAAAGTAGTTCCATTTCCAATGTTGAGATTATGTTAGGTTACTGGTTTCTGACAACAACTGTAATGCAGTCTTGAATGTCCAGAAAGACATCAACTGTATGATTCCAAAGAGTTCTGTTGTTTTAATATTGTTAAGTATAATTTACTCAGTACTTGTTGGGAAAGAGGATTAAGTACATTGCACTATGCTGAGTAATAAGGCAGCATATACTATACCAGACACCATAAATTGTTGTGGATTGGGATATCCCAAACCCACAATTTGTCTTGTTCTGTTGTACATGTACAGTATATAGCACGCTCCATTTAAAGTGGCTCGATACAGTTTTCAAAAAATTGTGTATGTAACAGTTCGACATTCTTGCATTTTGTATTTTAAGGTTTTCTGTACCAAAATTTTGGTTTTACAGATAGACGAATGTTGCTCCTTTTCGATTCTGTTACTTTTAGTAACATATAATCAGTTGAAATATAATGCATTTGTTTTTTGGAAAGTCGAATATTCTAATGACGTCAGCAATTTACCCTCGTCACGCGGAGTAAGCAAATCGCAACATCATGTGGTTTGTTCGTTTTAATTGGTTAACTTTCCCGCCAATGCAAACTGTCATGCGAGATTGTTGATATAGTGTGATTTATTCGCGATTTCTGCATGGAAATGATACCGTGAACATTTTTATGTATCGAGCCGCCTTAACTTAATTTGTATTTGCTGTTGTTATTTTGTATTGGGTGAATGCTTTTGTGGTATCAAAATATAGCCACGCTTTGCATTTACAATAGTTGACCTTCTATAAAATTGCATTTTAGAGAATGGTTGGGTTTAAAACAATGGAGACATGAATTCCTAATCTGAATTTGAGAAGAAATTATATGCTTTTGCAGATCCCCCTAACCATATATTGTATACTTTGTGGTGCGATAAGTGCATTTATCTGTGCAATCATATTACTGCAATAAATTAACAGAGTTGTGTCATTCAAACAGTTCATTTAGAAAGTTTTTTGCTTGTGTAAACAGTTCTATATCATAGTTATTGGATTGTTGTAGTGGATTAACATGATCTTGAAGCTGATAAAGGTACTCAACTGGAAATGGACAGTTTGGTGGTTCAACTGCCTTACTGCCTCATTTATCATTCCATTTGTCCAAATGTTTTCTGGACTCCAGTTGTTTTCAGTTCTCATTGGGTGATTGTTAAAGGCTGCTGCGAACTCTTGAAGAGTGTGATTAATTCTCGGTAAATATATGTAACTTGTACATTTTCCCCTCTGTGATCATCCTCTGGATGGATAACCAAATTCGTCAGTGGCTGCAGCAAAAACATTTACCACAGTGTCTGAGCGGTTGTTGTCTGCACCGAGAAGGTAAATTATCCGCCTGGAGAAACCATCTATGCACCCATGCACCACAAACTTCCATCGAATCAAAGCATGATTACCATCTATATGCCAGAGAACATTTGGCCCTGGAACACTATAAAACTCTCCTGGTAATGACACATGCCCAATGAAGTGCAGTGTTTTCAGGATCAACACGTGTTAGAGAAGAACGTACCCTGTCTCACTGAACACAAATACCTTGAGATCTAATGAAGCCAATAAGGTATGATTCACCAGTGGTATTACCATGCCTGGATATATAGCCCATGATTAGCCATGTCCGAAAACCCGTCTAGGTGTTGCAAGTTATATTCTCGTACCCTCCATCTTGATACTTGCAAAATTTTCGAAATTTCAGTCCATGAGTAGCCAGAATTTCTTAGGTCTTCAAGAATAGACAATGATGGCCTGCCTCGATCACCCGACATGCTGACATTTTCGATTCTTAAATTAGGCAGAGTGACTGTCGCTCATCTTCTATTAACTATTCTAGTTGCCCAGTAATTGTGTAGTTCAGTTAGACATTGGGGAAGCTGCAGCAGGACCAATCTAACGTTTTCTGTTAAATCGATATCCAGGGTTGTCAAACTTACTACGATTGATAAAGCTGTCTCAAGCTTGTTCAATATTAAAGAAGCTTCATGAAAGGATATGCTTCCATCATCCGCTTTCTCATTGATCATCTGCAGCAACTGATCAATGCTGTTGAACACATCGAGCCATGATGTGTTGTCGTTTTCGGCCATTTAAAGTCATTACTTTCTCTTCGCAACTACACAATTATTGGTCGCTATATGTTCGTCGTTAGTAACGTAATCGGCAATCTACGGGAATTAAACTACAGGTGGTGGATGTTATTTTTTTTGCGGTACACCGCTGTTCAAAAGCTATTGAATATTTTTTGAGGTTTGTTTTATTGAATACTTTTTTCGCCGCGTTGAATATTTTACGGTGTAATTTACTGAATATTTCACATGTCGTATTGAATATTTAACACAGTTATTGAATGTTTTAGAGAATATATTGAATATTTCGGCGATTATTGAATATAAAACGAGTTTATTGAATATTTGAAGAGTGTATTGAATATGAATTGCCTGTATTGAATTTAGCTACAATTTGGCAACCATAATTGAATTTTGCTACAATTCGGCAACCATATACAGCCATTGATATTTTTTGATTTCCTGCAATCGGATTGGCTGTGTGAGCGGGCAGAGCTTTTACGATATTTGCCGTGGTCCAAAGAGTTATCTTTTTGAAAAATTTTGTTAATGAAGTTTAATATGTTGAAATATATCGTAAAGTACTTTGGACAACTGGCAAATTCAGCAAGAGAACACACACAACAGATGCATTTTGTGGCATATATTTTGGGCAAGGAAGTGCTCGAAGTGCTCTAGCGAACCTACGTTTTTACTTAGAGGAGACGGAGGTCCTCTAGGTGGCAGAGGGTTGAGCCAGCTCTGGCATGTTGTTCAGCGAGTTGAGACCGGATGGTCTAGAGACCACCATTAATTATACTGAGACAGTAAGGGCGCTCAAGACCTGACAGAGCATGCAAAAACTGTAGGTTATTCTAGAGGAGACGGTGCGTCTCACTGAATACTTATGAGTCTGTTCAAGCGTTTGATTCCAATCGAAGTACAATAATGAGGAGCTATAGGTTCATCTTAAAATATTGCAAGACGTAGGGAGAACTAAGGTCTTCGGTTTTCTTGTAAAAACTTGACCCGTTTACAGTGTAATAATTTTCAATAAGATGTGACAGCTGACCTTTGAACTCTAATAAATAGAGCTCTGTGTTATTGCGCGTTTATGTCTGAATTATATTCAACACGGATTTTAATTATTCATTTCCATTCTAAAATACTATAAATGTCATTGTATTTATAGCCGTCATCATCACGTTGCCGTCTTAAATCGTAAGGTCTATATTGATCTGGTTAAAACACAAGTACGTAACCATATAGTACTAGAGACCTTTAGCATCTCGTCACTTCCACGGCACCGCAAACCTCAAACTGCAGTTTGACGTCAGACGTTTTCCGTGAAGCTTTCGACATTTAGCATGGCGCTTTTTTTCAAACCGTACGTATACGTAAAGAGCGGAATTCTAGGCAATAAACATGGCGACTGCAAGAAGGTATTGTTCATATTTTTCTCATTTTGTTTTTATTTACAACGCTTTTACTTAAATTGAAGTAGAACATTTAAGCTTAACATTTGCATGAATTTATTTATCAGGAAAGATTTGGACGATATCGTCAATTTTATGTTATATGACGACGACAGCAGCAGCTCTGATGAGTCAACCAGTAGTGATGATGAAAAAGATTTGCTCCTTGTTGATACATTGTTTCCCCAAAATCCTTCTCTACATGTATTAATTCCAAGAAAGAACCTTGAGGATATCAGTGATGAACAATGTGAAATGCTGTTTAGGTATGTTAATATATATTAAAGTTACAAGTATGTTTGTTTTATTTTGCTTATTAATAGTTGATAATATTTATATCCATAATTCATTTGATAATAATAAACATATTTAAAGTAAAATGTAAGTCTAAAAGGACCAATAAATTATGTAAAATATATATATTTTCCCTTTGTTTCAATGAACTTATATATTGATATCAAACAGATTTCAAAAGGGTGACATGGAACATCTTTTACATGCACTGGAAATACCACCAAAGTACATATGTCAACAAAGAACTACTGCAACTGGGATGGAAGCATTGATGATTTTACTAAGAAGACTGGTGTATCCCAATAGATTATGTGATCTGGTGCCATTGTTTGGACGATCAGAGTCTGAATTAAGTCTAATTTTTAATGAGGTAAGTATTAATAGTTCAGAGAATTGTTTGTGACTTTCCATGACTCATATCATTTATTCTTTTCCAGATTGTCGATGACTTGCATAACCGCTTCAGTCATCTGCTTGATACTTTAGATCTCATATGGTTAGATCCTAAACTTTTTTCTGAAACAATTCACAACAAAGGTGCTCCACTTCAGCACTGTTGGGGATTTATAGATGGCACAGTGAGACCCATTGCACGCCCAACTCGCAGTCAGAGGGTCATGTATAGTGGTCACAAACGGACACACTGCATAAAATTTCAGGTACATTCCTGTACATGTGATATTGATCATTACCCCTTGCTCATAACTAATCATGCGTAATTACTGTAGGAGCACGAGAGTGAAAACACCTTTTTTTTCTCGTTTAAGTCTGTTCTTGCTCCTAATGGCCTCATTGTAAATATGTTTGGACCTATTGAGGGAAGAAGGCATGATGCGTTCATACTCAGAGAAAGTGGTTTAGCTGACAAGCTTCGAAGAGTGCAAAGACCTAATGGAGAGCCCTATGTCATCTATGGTGACCCAGCATATGGACTAAACATCAACATATTGTCACCATTCAGAGGAGCTAACTTGACTGCTGATCAACAGGAGTTCAATAAATGTATGAGTAAAGTGAGAGTGTCTGTAGAGTGGGGATTTGGCAAAGTTGTGCAAAATTTTGCCTTTCTTGATTTTAAGAAAAATTTAAAAATCCTCCTCCAGCCTGTGGCTAAGTATTACCTGGTGGGTACATTGCTGATCAACTGCCACACATGTTTGTATGGATCTCTTACTAGCAAGTTCTTTAATTTAGATCCTCCTTCACTGGATACTTATCTTTCAAATCATTAGTTCAGTATGTTATAACATTGGACACAAAGCATTGGACACTTCAATGAACATTTATTGTTATTTTTCCATCTAGAAACCAAATTAAATATATTTGTTAACACTCAATAAATTAATAAATTATTAATATTCAAATTTTCAATTATAACTTGTAATAATTTTCAATTGCTCTGCTTCTTCAGAAGAGAAATAATTGCTTTCCTTTCTTCCAACTCTAACTCCAGGCGAGCTTTTCGTTCTAGTTCTTCAACTTCAAACTTCTTTTTTTGAAAATCCAGCTCCTGTTTCCTCAGGTCCAGCTCCTCGGTTTTTAATGCCGCTTTCTTTGCATATTTCTGAGCAAGCACTTCCATAGCAGACTGTTTTGAGGCTCGTTGTCTGCATTTCTTAGAAGGGGTAGCTGCATATATAATAAATATATAAATAAATTTGAAGGCCTAAGTTTACTGTTTTCATTGTTGTGCATGCAGAATACTGTATAGTTATGTTGTACTGCATGCATTTATTGCACACATACAGTTGGTGGGTTTTACTAAGCAATCGTGGGCGGCAGCACTTGGTGGTCAACTTGTAGTCATGGGAAAATAATATTGATTCTTTCCATTACATGTGTAGTAGTCTTAGATTTGGTGAAAAAATAGACGAGGGAAGATAAGTTTAATTTGCTTTCTTCTATGAGGGTGAACACTCTTGACTTTGACAACCAATCGCTGCCATGTGAAACCCACCTAATTAAACACAATTATATATTTTAAAGGCACTAACGTGTTGTCTTCAAGATATCCTCACCATTGTCATCGTCTTCATCACTTGAAGACAGACCACTACTGGATCGTCGTTCTAAAAAATAACCCATTACACCAAAATGAGCCCTAAATGCACCTTGCTTTGTTATTTACTCTGAAAACTCTGACTACATACTAGCTAATCCTTTCATGGCAGCAGCACGCATGTCAGCAGCTTTTTGTTTCTCTTCTTCTGCCTTTTTTGTTTTCGATTCTTTTTGTTGTATTTTGATTTCACTCATATCATGGCGGTATGATGAAATATCCTCACACAGTTGATCTAACTCTGAGTACTCTTCCTCAGTTCCTGATCTAAGCATGCAATAAAAACAAATTTAAAAATACAATTATTTCTACTCTTTGCTTCACTGTATACACTAGATTTCTATCCTGCATTGTCATTCCACATTGCCCATCTTCATATAAACAAACTCACTTGGAAGCTTTGAATGATTTTCGGTTGCCAAAGAAACGTAAACAATAATAAACCAAAGTAAGGGGTCTAATATAAAGTTATACCTTTTTAATCCTTTTGCATCCTCTGCTTGGTATTTCAGAAGAAGCCGATCCATCCTTTCTCGGCACCCCCTGCCTTTTAGCGTGACTATCTTTTCATCTGTTGAAAAGGCTTGGCTTAGAGCAAAAGCAAGAGCATCCCACTCGGCTGGTTTCTCCGGTTTTCTTGCTGCAACTTCTCTAGCAAGAGCCAAGTCTTGCTCAATTGATGGCCAGCGAAATGGTGACATTTTTACTGCAATTTGAAAGATAACTAAAATTCTACTAACACTGCTGTATTTCTGCTCACCATATCATTTCAACAACTGATAAAAGGTTAATTACGAGACCGTTGTTGTTGTTGTTGTGAGAATAGCCGCCATATTGAATTTCATTCATGCTGAGTGTTGGTCAATGTTTGCGATAATTTTAAACCAAAGAGCAATGTTTACAAGAGCAAATTACATATAAGTGAAAGAACAAACTTTCTTCTGTACACCAATGATAGGTATACGTGAGATAAAATAATATTCAGGCAAACAAAAGCTGAGGTAAATGACTTACCTGAGAACCTTCTTCCTGCCGTCGAAAACGCCAAAAAAATACGTCAAACGCGACGCCAAGGACTGGTCACGTGATTTCTTGAGGTTTGCGGTTCGCGGGAAACGCAATGCTAAAGGTCTCTATTATAATATATACTACAGACAATTCTACACTGTACAGGGTGTCTCAGAAAAATCCAGACCTTTAGAAATTAGAGCCTTTAAAAAAAGCCTTGATTTTGTACATTTGGGAATTTAAAATTGCTTCTAATTGCATGCAAATATGTCAGACAAAGCGAAATTTCTAAAGGCCTTTAGTTGCTCTTTAATCAAATAATACAAGTTAATATACATATAGTTAATAGGACATATACAGGGTGTCTCAAAAAAGCGAAACTCTTAGAAATTAGAGGCTCTAGAAAAAAGCCTCAAGTAATGCTTCAAGTAATTGGTCTTGGTTTTTCTTGTGGCAGAATTTATCATACAATGGCAGCACAGCGTCAAACAAAGCTTTGTTGCAAGAGGCATTTTTAATGGCGGTATTTATCCCAGAACCATACAATTCTTCAGCGATCAAACTTATTTTGATTACCTCTACAATGCCAGCCAATGAGAGACGATTCTCTTCTGTGACTTTATCCGATTCGGTTGGAAAATTGGCAGCAGCTTCGCGGTGTTTCGAGTTTGTGTGTTTCGTCAAGCCACCTTTCGATTTACAACTGATAAATATTTTTGTATCAAATTTCACTATATCGCCATATTGTCTTTCACTCACTGCATCCCGCTTATCGATCATGTGACAAAAATAAAATTGGTTCCCGACATCAATTTCCGAGTCCTTTGAAGTTTCCCGGCTTGCCCAACCATCCTATTTCCAGGGATGGATCCAGCATGATTTGATAGGGGGGGTCCCAGGGGTGATTTAGTTAGGTGTTTCACGCCGAAGTCGCGACACGCGCCTTTGGCGCATCCTTGGTAGGGGGTACGGGGGCATGCCCCACCGGAAAATTTTTGAATTCTAGAACTGCAATCTGGGCGACGGATTTCTGATACTTGAACAACAGAGTTGGACTTCTGGTTAGTCTCTATTCTGTGGTCTGACTACTCACTACGTTTGAATCTACACAAAATATTGGGAATGTGATTAAGATTTTTAATGAAAAGCCACGTCGAATTGCACTGTAGTGACTGCAGGAAGTTGCTAGTCGTGATTGACTACCCTACATGCTTAAGTTCTCTAATGATGCGAAAAACCTGTTGCCAGACATTTCAATACTGGTAATCAGTGTTGCAGATATGAAAATTCGAACACTGTGTCCCATTTCTGGCAGCATAATTTCTGCCAACTTGGCCCCATTCATCCTCTCGGTATTAACAAGTGCTTCTCTTACATTTAACTCCTATCTGTTTATGCCTGCAATCAGCAGATACTGTACATCTCATGTCATATTTATAGTTCCTGAATTTCTGTCTTTCTTGGTTTGTTCACTTCTCCTTATATGCTAATATATTTTGTGATGTGATTTCCATATTTTGTTTATAGTTTGGTTTGATTTAAATCCATCTGATTGGTTTTTTTTCATCATGTGATCGCTTTTGTATTCACTATAAAACCACATGTTTTCCCCGACCCATTCTACTAACCCCCGGACGAAGAGCCTTTGCTCGAAACTTCAAGTTCTTATTGTATTTGTCAGGTAGTTTTACACAACAGTCAACCACAGAATCTTTGTTACACTCTACCCACACTGGCACTGCACGTTTGATATATAATTTTCTTCACCTTTATTCTATAGGAACTCCCAGAGCTCTTTCCCTCAGTTATTTATTCGTAAGTGGTGCAGGTTTGAAAAGGCTTGAAATTTTTTCTCAAACTATACCTTATTAGCAGTGCACACTTATGTTGTCAAGAACCATTTGTTAAATCACTATTTTCTCTGCCGCTATTCTATATGAATTTTTAAAACTTTCATATATTGTACAAAATTATCTCCTCTTTCCAAGGTTAATTATTTGTAAGTGGTGCAGGCTTGAAAATAACCAAAATTCTGTCTCAAATGATACTATATTTACATGTCTGTCACTCCTAATAGCTATCACTCATTCAATACAGCGTGCGGTCAAGAACCATTTGTTAAATTACAATTTTCTCTGCCACTATTATGTTAGTCTAGGACCTGTAATGTGTTTGTAGGCATTTCATTTAGGACAGATAATCTCTACTGTTTTAGGCTAAAATGACCATGACGGTCATGACAATGACCATAAACTGAAAATGACTACGCCCAGAAATGGCACAATCAACATAGTTCTATCTCCTGAACTATGAAAGGCTACACAGACTTTCTGAAGTGATTATGGTGTTTAGAGTGGTCACTTTTAGGGGTGGTCATTGGAGAGTGAAATGTGTCTAGGTATAATATTTTACAAGAAAATGACTATGCACATCCCAGGTCAACTGCTAATAATAATAATAATAATAATGATCTTTATTTTAACAAATTAACCCTATCAGCTGGAACAGCTGTTATAAATAGGGGACCTGCACATAACATTAAAAATTTACAATAAAATATATTTTATACAAAAATTAAGTCCACAATAAAGTTGGAAACTTTAAAAACTTTAAAATAAACAGCTCAGTTCAGTTTCATTCTAATTCATATGGAGTTTTTTCACTAAGAGTAGAACAATTTAAGTTTAGATTTAAAAAGCAGCAATGATCGCTCTTCTTTAAGTTCCCTTGTTAACTTATTGTACAACTTAGTTCCTTGAAATGCAAATGTTTTTTTCCCAGATTCTGTTTTAACCTTTGGTAGGACAAGATTCAATCCATTTCCTCAGGTGTTCTTCCCATGATTCAGCTTAGAAAAGCCAAAACAGGACGCCAACGGCGAAAGATCATGGATACATTTGAAAATTGTGATAGCTACATCCATTTCTCTTCGATTTTTAAGAGGGATCCACGTATTTCGGGCCTTTTTTCCAAAAATGATCTTGTTCGCACGCTCCTGAAGATTCTGTAGTTTATGACAACTTTGCCGCTCATCACCTAAAAATAATTCACTGCACTACATCAATACCGGCTCAATCATAGCGCGATAAATTGTTTCAGCAACATATGGCGAGATACTCTCACGTACAGTGGATAACAGTTTTAATCTCGTAGAGCCCTTCTTATAAAGTTTCTGCAAGTATTCAGTAAAAGTTAATTTACTGTCCAAAGTCACACCCAGAAAATCATATGATGCAGATTGATTAACGTTTTCACCACAAATAGTCACATTGATTTGCTCACCGCTTGGTTGTTGTATGGAAATACGTTTTGCAGTTCCATAGAGAACGAATTCCGTTTTTCCCTTCTTCATATTAATGACCAGATTATTTTCCTTGAACCATTTACCCAGCTCCTGTAAATCATCATTAGCCTTTTTGAGCGCAATGTCTAAATCGTTTATGAAAACCACAAACATCAGAGGCCCTAGGATCGATCCTTGTGGCACGGCACAAGTCACTGCTTCAACCTCCGAGTTGACTGAGTTATACTGGACAAATTGTGATCGTCCAAACAAATAATCCTCAAACCATTTCAGTTCATTGTTCACAATACCATAATATGATAGTTTTGTAAGTAAACAGCCGTGATTCACCGTATCAAACGCCTTTCTAAGATCAATGTATACTGCTCCCGTTAAATTACCTATATCCATGTTTTTTCGTATATGTTCAGTGAGATGCAAGACAGCCTGTGATGTACATCGACCACTGCGAAAGCCAAATTGTGCTGGTGACAGAAACTTATTATCCTCTAAATATTTGTGTAATAAATTACCTTTGAAAATGCAGGCAAAATCGATATCGGCCTATAGTTATCAAGTTGTGATTTTTCTCCAGATTTGTATAGAGGTACAATCTTTGCACATTTTTCTGAGTTCGGAAAAGCTGCTTCCGATATAGATCTGTTGGCCAACAAACTGAATGGATAAGCAATCTCGGATGCAGCAAGTTTAATCAATACTGATGGGAGATTATCAAAACCTGTTGCTTTTGATGGATTGATATTCTTGAGTTCATACAAAGCTTCTTGGCCATCTATTTAGATCTCCTTAAGTCTAAATCGAAGCGGTTCTTCCATATTGGGTCATGTAAGATTGCTAAAGTTTGTTGTAAGCAAGAGGCAATCTTACTAAAGTATGAACAAAATCCATTCGCTATATTGTTAACATCAGAAACCTTTTCCCCGTCAATGTTAAATAATTTAGTAGGATTTGGTCGTTTGGATTTGGAAGGGTAGCATCTTTTAATTGTTTTCCAAAAGTTTTTTGGATTATTCATATTTTCACGGAGAATAGTTCTATTATAATTGGCTTTACTATTTCTTATTGCGTTAGTCACCGAGTTACGTAACCGTCGATAAGTTGACCAAGCGTTCTCAGTGCTTGATTTTCTGGCTTTCCTTAAATAATAATCTCTTTCTCTAATCTTCATGATCCACGGACAATCCCTACCACGAACAGATCGTTCCATCAAAGGGGCATGTTTATCAATCACAGCGATAATTAGGGACTTAAATTTATTCCACGCTGTATTCAGATCAGTTGACTTTAAAAACTCTATACATGATTGACTACCAAGACTGTCATGAATGTCATTTCGAAAGTTGATCGTATTAATGTTTTTGAAACTACGGCATTGAATTCTTCTAGGAGCAAACTTTCTACAGTTTATCTTTCTTACGATGCCAATCAATTCATGATCACTCAGAGAGGAAGCATATATAATATTCTTTGTGAAATTTCATTTGTGAGTGGTAGCAAAAATGTCAATTACGGTTTCGGATGTTATATGTAAACAACGAGTTTGAGTGTTTCATCAGGGGATCCAAACACGAGAAAACGGTATGAAACACGAGCGCGAAGCGCGAGTGTTTTATTGTTTTCGAGTGTTTGGTCCCCTGATGAAACACGAAAAACGAGTTGTTTACACAACATCTCAAACGAAAACATTTCATTGGCTGTTCAATTTATTAAGCTCTAACGGGGGACCTATGAAAGTAATTTGTTTTTGTGTTTGTGAACAATGGAGATAAGTATTCTGCTTCCTGCTTTTGTAAGTTAATTTCTATAGTCCATTGTAAGACAGAAATGTGTAGGGCGTGTAGAATTTATTACAGACCTTGATCATTTGAACATGAGCGAAGAGGGAGGGAGGCGATTTCGCTTGGCAAAAAGTGTAAACGACGAAGACGAAGCAATACAAAATGCGATTCCCCCATCTACTCGTTATAAGACGAAGTGGGCAGTAGAAGTGTTTCGCGAGTGGCAACCAAGTAGAGGAGAGGCAAGTAATGAAGGTGATAGCTTACAGGATATTAGTACGCCAGTGGAAAATTTCGATGCCGAAAGCTTGGCGTATTGGTTGGGAAAATTTGTCCAAGAGGTAGTTAATAAAGACGGACAAAGGTACCCAGGTCGTACGTTATACGGTTTGATTACTGGGATCAAGCGATTTCTTGCAGAGAAAAATGTTTTGTTGAATCCGTTGGATAAATTGGACGATCGGTAAGTGCCATTCAGTACAAAGCGTGTGTAAACAATATTACAGTATGAGTTGCAGCTTGGCGGCTGGAAAGTAGAGGAGTTTATTACTTAGTGATATAGCGAAGCGTTTACAGCTGAAACATTGACTTAAGACAAGATACTTTTTTTATATTGATATAGGTTTCATCGGTTTAGGAAGCTACTTGATTGTGAGATGAAAGCGAGCACACGAGAAGGCGTTGATGTCGCTTCAAAGAAACCTGAGAAAGAGCGTATTACTGACCAGAAAGAAGATATGTTTTGGCAAAAATGTCTACTCGGAAGTTCGTCATCGCAAGCTTTGTTGAATTCTGTGTATTTCTACAATGGGAAACTGTTTGGTCTACGAAGTGCTGAACACAGGCATATAACTTTAAATAGCTTTGTAATCGGTGACAACTTTATAAAGTTTGAGGAAAATGTTTCAAGACCTTCCATGGAGGGTTGCTTGATTTAAAATACGAACCACGAGTAGTCCGGCATATTTGCCATGAAGAGGGCAAGGAGCACACAACGCGATGTTTAGTAAAGATGTACAGGCTTTATATTAGTTTAGCTGAAGTTTACAATAAGAATGGTAATGCTTTTACTATAGGCCTGACAATAAGCAGTTAGGTTTCTTTAAAAGTGCAGTAGGTGTAAATACGCTTGCGAAGATTTTGCCTAATATGTGTAAAGCTGTTGGTGTGAAAGTTAAAACATCGCATAGTTTAAGAGTTACGTGTGCGACCGCTTTATTTGAAAAAGGTGTCGAAGAGAAGCTTATCAGGGACAGAACGGGCCATAGGTCTAATGCTTTACTTAGATATGAGAAGAGTAGTTCTGAGCAAAATGAATCGGTTTCGAGTATTTTAGGCCCTGTTCCTTGTAAGGATGTTAGCGAAAGCAAGGAAATTTCTAAGTGTGATTTGAAAGAATTAGATGGCAGTGTTCAAACTCAGGTTAATTTTCAGAATTCTGTATTTAACGATTGTAATATTAGTTTTTGGGTGAAGAAGGATTGAATTAGTGTGTAATTAACATATTGTATGGTGTGTGTAATTAAAATATTGATTGTTGTGTTTTGACTTGAATTTGTAATTAGGATCTCAGTTATTAGATGAAAACCGTTTTTCATCTAACAACGGTGATGGTATATGATTTTTAGCGTGTTTCCTTGCGGTATCCAACCTCAATCATGTGACGAATTAGGGTGAGTTCATTCGCTAATTTGCTCATGAATTATTAATGAGTTTGAGATGATTGCGTGATACGTGTAGGCTGGTCAATTATCTGTTTAAAACCATTCAATGAGATAATGTCTTTAATTGGTTTATGGTCACTCGGAACAAGGTAATTACAGTTCAAGTCCCCACACAAGATTACTTCTTTGTTCTCACAGACAGTAGACTCTATTATGTCTGAAAACTTTGCGGCAAAGTATTTGTCAATGTGCAGAGAGCTGTCAGGCGGGTGGTAAATAATGCCAAACAAGAACGATTTCGCGTTTTGAATAAGAATTTCTATCCATAGACACTCGATTCCGTCAATTTCCAAATCAGTTCTCCGTTGCCAATTAATATCATTTCTTATATAACAGCAAACACCACCCCCCTGTCCAGATTCTCTGTCCTTTCTAACCAATGAATAATCAGTTACACTCACTTGATCATCCAACAAATGTTTATTTGCATGAGACTCTGTAATACCGAGAATATGGATATTTTTCTTCGTCCCTTCGAACATAGCACGCAATTGATCAATTTTTGAATATAATCTGTTTATATTCTGATGCAGCAACTTCATACCTCGACAACGAAGAAAATCGTTTAAGTGTCCATAATTCCATTCAAATTATACATCACATAACTTCTACACCTAGTTTTACTTGTTTTTTATCACAGAGCCTCGCTAATATTATCCACAATTGTACTTGAACATAATGATAGTAGGCTAACGAATAATCCAACCAGGTTTTGTCAGGTTTTGAAGTAGTGCAGTGTATTTATCTTCGATAATTGTAGAGTCTACGTTTTGCTCAATTATCACTCTGGTGCAATGTATCGCTGCTTCTCTTCTCGATTTATCACATTTTTTCATCTTCAAACGTATTTAGATTACAGGATCCAAACATTCTTGCTTGTAGAAAGGTTCCAATCGAAAAATTAAACAGAGAGCTTCCAAACCGTTTGCTACCCCAAACGTTTTATAAACATGAATAAAAAACATAATGTAAAAGTAATTTGAAAGTCACACACAATCTTCACGAAAACACTGCGTGGGCTAGATGACAGGGGGTGAACAATTCTCACGAATAGTTGAAACTATAGTTGGATTTGATAAATGAATTTGTAAGTTCCTACGTAATATTTTTTCTGGTTTTCTTAAGGTAAACAGAAGCCAGAAACTTAAAATCTTTTTGAAACAAAATTTCAAAGGTTTTCTATCCTTCAAATTATAGTTGCAACTATTCGTGAGCATTTTCACACACACCCATTTCAAATTCCTTTGAACATTATGGTTTTGATTCATGTTTATAAAACGTTTGGGGTAGTAAACTAAACGGTTTGGAAGCTCTGTGTTTAAAATATGGCTGAAATCGTGTTTTGGTGGGGGGTAAGTGAAATTAACTGTAATTATATCTTAACAAAACAATATCAACCCTCATGAAATATTTTAGTATTATAATGAAATAAGTATAGTTTTTTATCCTATGATAAAAAGATTTAGTGTATGAAGTTGTGTGATGTATAATTAGCAGTTGACATGGGATGTGCATAGTCATTTTCCTGTAAAATATTATACCTAGACACATTTCACTCTCCAATGACCACCCCTAAAAGTGACCACTCTAAACACTATAAGCACTTCAGAAAGTCTGTAGCTTTCATGGTTCAGGATATAGAGCTATGTCTATACAGAGCACACAAAAGCGCACACAAAAGCGCACACAAAAGCACCAGTCCAAATTGGAATTGTGTCTGATAAATTTAATCTGATAAATATTAGTTATTTCCAATATGCCTGTTCTTGGTAATGTTGGCTATCACAATATCGCATTACTGCCACACTGCCGCAAGCACTGTTGCGCAACCGTTGGGATTTGTGGTTAGGTTCTGTTAATAGAATAAAAGAAATCATTGATAAAAATATTAAACAGTAATGGCCCGAGTACCATCGACCCCTGGGGTACTCCTTTGGTAACATAACGCCATTCTGAAGTGATGTTGTTTATTCTTACACGTTGTCTTCGTAGGTGTAGATAGTTACCAAGTAGCTGTAGACTGCTTCCATCTATGCCATATGCCTTTAGCTTGGCCAATAATAAGTTGTGTGGAATAGAGTCAAATGCTTTGCTAAGGTCCATAGAAATAACTCCTATAACATTTCCATTGTCCAGTTCTCTCTTCCATTTCTCTATTAAATGCAGTAATACCATGGAGCAACCATGGTTTTTTCTGTAGGCTGACAGATACTCACTCAAGAGGTCTTCGAAATGAGCTGTCAGTTGCTGATTAAGACATTTTTCAAACACTTTTTCAAGTGCAACAAGAATAGTTATAGGTCTATAATTTGTTTGATCAAATTGATCATCTTTTTTATATACTGGGGTAAGTTCGCCTTCCTTCCATACAGAAGGTAGTTTGCCCTTTTTCAACATCACGTTAAACAAGGCACTCAGTGGATAATGCAAGGTAGAGGCACAGCACTTGATTGCTTTATAGGTATAAAGTCATGTCCTGTAGATTTATTGGCGTTTAATTCTTGTAAAATGATATAGACTTGTCCAGGTGTTATCTGCTCGAATTGGAATTGCTTCACAGTCTGAAAATGTTTCTTAATCGCTGTTATACTTGGATGATTTCCATAGTCATCAATGGTAGGTTCTGAAGTTTCTATATTGTCGCTATTTTCAACATTGTTGGCAATATTTGTGAAATATTCGTTGAATATCTCTGCAACTTGTGATCTTTCACGTACAAGTTTCTGGTTCTCAATGTGGTATTCTTTTTGTTTTTTGAATGCATAAATGGTCTAAAAATAGACCAGAATTCACTTGGTTTATTCGAGTTCATTTGAGCCTTGTCTTTTAAGTAATTAGCAATTGCCTTTCTTCTTTCACTGACTGCATAGTTTCGTTGTTGTTTATATGCCATCCAGTCATGGTCAGATTTCGTCCTTAGATATCTCTTATACAACTTATTTCTTTCATGGATGACATTACGCAGTTCTGCAGTCAGATAAGGAACATTATCCTTCTTTCTTTTAATCTTTTTAAGTGGTCATGCTGATCTAAGACATCTTTGTAGCATTTATTCCACGCCCAATAGATGTCATCTGGGTCGTCGAATACGGCACTCGGCACATGAAAGGGGACTAGTTTCAAGTCTGCATTATAAGCAGCTTCATCAAGGATTTTAAAGTTTCTCGTAGTGTATTCACATTCAACTGGTTTAGGTTGTTGGATTTTCATAACAGTAAATACTAGATGGTGGTCACTTAATTGTGGGTTTATGCAGCCAGATTCTTGAAATAATAACGGTCTAGTTACTAGGACCACGTCAAGTAGTGTTGAGGTGTCATGCGTTATCCTTGTTGGTTTGTTAATAAGACATTTAAGACCGTAGGCATCACATAGATCCATGAGTGCTCTCCTGTGAGTCTGATTACTATCAGGTTTAAGAAGATAACAGTTTAAATCACTGATTACTATGACGTTATCATTCAGATGTGTGGCTTTCTGTAATGTATTCTGTATATCTGGGACCCATACTGATTTTGTTAGTTTCGGAGGTCTATACGCGCCAATTAGAAGTAGACTGCATCTGTTTTTCTGCAGTTTAATAGATACAACAATAGATTCAACCATTTGACATTCAAGATGTAGCAGTCTTTGTGATGTTAAATCAGAACAAATGTACATAATAATACCACCACCGTGTAAGTTTCTATTTTTCCGATACATTTTAAAGCCTTTGATATAAAACTGACTGTCAGGAAAACTGCCATCAATTTTAGTTTCGCCGATCACAAAGATATCTCTGGAACACCCTGTTGTCGATTGGCCAAGTATTCGGCAAACTATCATGGCAAACTTCGCCATGATAAATGCATGTTAAAAGATAAAGGCAAACAAAAATCACGGAGGCCGTAAACAAGCGTCCGATCGCCATCATGAATGTATGATGAGTGAAATGTAAGATGGCCGGGGGGCCAAACCGAGAGAATATGCGACTAATGAGAAGAGGGGCTACTGTGCTAGCGTTCTGATCACAAGTTGCAAAGACTTCACACCACTTAGTGAAGTGATCAACAACAACTAGGATATGTTTGTTTCCATGACTGGTTTCCGGGAGGGGTCCCATATAATCTAGTGCCCAAACCGTAAATGGTAGGCTTACTGCAATATGTCCCATTGGTGCCTGATTACTATTAATGGGAGAGTTTTTGCGATTGAAAGCTTCGCAGTGTTGAATGTGGTTTGTAACCGTTTGTCTAATACCTGGCCCATAAAAACGTTTCCTCACCCTTTCTTCTGTGCGATTGATACCTAAATGGCCGCCAAACGGCCCGTCATGCAAAGCGACTAGAATTGTATCATGTAGTGCAGAAGGGACTAGGGTGACATGATGTGGAAATGAGTCTGAGTTATGGCCCAGTGCCCTAAATAATAAATTATCGGGCATAAAATATTGGTCGTAATGACTTAACCATTTCTTCAAAACGGGGTCGGTGATGTTTGTCAACTTCGGCTTAGGTAAACCTCACGTTTTCATGTCAATTAGCTGAGATAGATGAATATCTTTGCACTGCATATCACTGAGATTGACAGTGGGGTCAGGTGTAATGGCATATAATATTTTTTTCAGTCATATAATATTTTTGTTTGCGAGGCGACAAAGCCTTGGATGCATACGCAATGACTTTCTCATGTCCTTGGTCATCAACTGCGATAAGACTGCGCCAACACCGTAATCAGATGCGTCGGTCAAATTTAGGGTATGCCAAGATGGGAGCAGAACATAGTAACTGTTTCAAAGTTTGAAAATAAGTTTCACATTCTTTGTCCAAAAAAAATATTGCAGCTTTCTGTGTTAATTGGACCAAGGGTGCCACTACGCTGGAAAAAGCGGGAATAAATTTGCGATAATACCCTGTATATAACTGAACGTGGACGCGCAATGTGACTGACAGCCTCAATTTTAGCTGGATCTGCTTGGATACCTAATCCGAAAACTGCATGCCTTAAGAAAGAAACTTGGCGCATGGCAATTAACGCAAAGGTTATGCTCACGCAATCTTAACAAAACCATCTTAAGCCTATCGATGTTCGTTCAGGTCTCGGCCAAACACAATAATGTCGTCACGATAGCATAAACAAATGAAGTAAGTAAGACCACTTAAAATAAGATCCATGACCCTTTGAAATGTTGTTGGTGCAGTGGCGATGCCAAAGCCGCTCTGTGTAACAAATACTGTTTTGTGGCGATCTTTTTCGTCTACTGACACTTGCCAATAGGCGCTCTTTAAATCTAGAGTTGAAAAATATTGCAAATTACCTAGTGAATCTAATATATCATCAATACGATGCAGAGGCAAAGGCAAATACGAACAACATTTTAAAAGGGAAGTAGAAGGAAATTGAGGATGGAAATTTTGCAAAAATGAAGAACAAAACTTATAATTTTTTGCTTTAACAGAGTGGAAACAGTGTTCTTCCATGATCAGTCCATGATCAGTCTTTTGGACTTTGTTTGGAATTCTATTCAGGTATTGTAAATCAGTTTGAATAATCTTGCACGTTTTAGCTGACTGACATTTACTGCCCAAAAGCAGAGCATTTTACCACATTTGACCAACATTTACTGCCCCACAGTATTTGATAAAAAAATTGGAGAAAAAATCAAATGCCCCCCCTACCAGAGGCTTAACTTTGATAGGTGCATAATACAACTCTATAAGTTTGACATGTTTATAAAGGAATATTTTAAAGCATTCAAGTTGGTAAGTCATTCTGAATTAAAATTTTCACATTAGGGAATAAATTTATACAAATTTTAAATAACCATTAAGGTGTAAGAGTCTCCTTTGACAAGGTCATAAATATAAAATATGAGCAGAACTTGAACTTTGGAAACTTAGCATGTGAACAACTGATGCAAACTGGATCTAACCAATCAACGAGTTCTCCCAAAGATAGCTGTCACCATCATGCATACAATGGTCCTCCTTGTACTAAAGACATTTGTGAGTACAGTTTATGCATCTGCTGCTCATTCGCAAGATATATTTCAACATATTAAACTTCATTAACTCTTTCTGGACGGCACCGTCGAATATCAACCGCCAAAGGTTGATGACTTTGAGCGCTTGTATCTTTGGCGCCCCTCACCCAAAACGGACGAAAATACCACCAATCGATTCAGCAAACAAACCTGTTCTTGGCTAATGCCAAACAAATCGCTAAACACATTGTTTTACAGATCTCCGTGAGTTTTAACACCTTTGTAATCTGATATTTATTATATTGTAAACTAATTATATATTCAGTACCTTTGGTCGATTATAACTTCTGTTTTAAAACCCGTGTGATTTTCGCTAATAGACCATTAAAAACAGTACATACTGACCAACTTTCAAAAAAAAAAAAAATTGACAAAGTTACTGCGAAATTTGGAATGTAGGGTTCGGGTCAAACCGGACTTTCAGACAAAAACAACTGGAAAAGGCCCAAAGACAAACAAAGACTGTTGCTATGGTTTTTTAAGTGGCCGGAATGAATTCCCCAGGGTACAATACCCTATGTAAGATATTTTTGTTGGGACTGAAGCGTGTGGGCAAACCATATATAGTCCAACTTACGGCAAGCGTGTGCATTCCGGAAAATAGCCAATAAATAAAAAAAATTCAAAATATATACTTCTAGTCGTAGTATCGAAGCGAAACTTTACATCATAAATACAAAGATAAAAAGCTAAATTTCGACCATTATAGGTCTGTGGTGAAATGGTCTTATAAAGAAGATATTGATTGATAAAGATTGTTTGAGTTGAACTGGAGTATGACTGGAGGTAAGTTTGGAATTAAACTTTTAGTATTTTTGATTCTGTAATGTTTAGTCGGCAAAATAGCCCACTGTTAAAAAGCTTATTTTGTAAGGATTCCAATGGTGTTAATTTCATTGCCAGGGGGTAAATATTTTGCAAAGGAAATCGTACTCAAAGTGCTCTAGCAACAACATAATTAAAATGCGACCGACCAGAAAGAGTTAAATAGCATAATCACAATAATTTGCAACCCGAATTGTTTCATATGTGGGCTGTGGTATGTTGTCGCAACTGCACTATCTAAACCCTAGGCTAAATCCTTAAAACGGTCTTATTCCAATATTGCCTGTCCATATTATATCTACATGGCTTATTATCGGCCAAGAATGAGAAATCACTATAATGATGTTTCCCAAGATAGCTGGTGTTTAACATTGAAACGAGGCTTTGGTAAGTACAGTGTTAAATATTAAAAATGGCGGATCAACAAGAACTGCAGCTATGCAAGAACGACGTGACTCAAGGCTCATGGACTTAAAGTTGCAGGAACAAAACAAGACCTGATTGCTCGTGTGAGAAAAGCGAAGCAAGACAGTACTGAATTATTGGTTAATATGGAAGCGAGAGAAAAGAATGATTGACAAACTTAAAACTCCTTTTGTGGATCTTCCCAATCCTAAAACACTAACTAACTGGACACAAGATCTCCTACCAGGGTCCAGTGGTGAGCAATTAAAAGGCGAATGACAGGAAGGAACAGATCTTCGTACATTCCCTGTTTTGTTTGCACTTGATTTTCTTCATACGCCGCCTATGATTAACTATGATTAATTCTCTCAAACATGTTCTTCATCTTGTTGCAAACATGGATAAGACCGTGAAATCTTTCATGTGGAAGACTGTTTACTTTCTGGACAACGTTTATTAATTCCCCCATATCTCTCGTAGATGTCAGCAACACCAGATAATGTCAGTACAAACTTCACATTACAAATCGAATTAACTAGGCTCTCGGCATCAGCAGCCTTTTCCCTCTCCTTTGAATCGCCTTCTCTCCTTCCAGTCTTTGTTGTCTTGAGACATTTCACAATTGCAGGATAGTCTTTACGGAATTTTAAATAGACTTTCCTCACACTATTTGCAAATAGAGTGGCGCTGTACTTTCCAGGATTAGCAAACATATTTCCAGGATTAGCAAACAATTGCCAATTACTGAAGCCGATTCTTTGTAGGTCGTTTATCTCAACTTATCAGCCGATTAATCGGTATCTGCCGATTATTGTAAGTAGCAACACGGCAGTGTAAAAACCTTTCAAAGACATCGGTTGCTTTGGAGTTCTTTGACCATAGACTTTGATCACTGAAACTTTGATGGGCATAGGCATAGCAGAAACGCATTGTATAGAAACTTTTAAATTTTGCGAGTTCTTTCGTAATATGTTCATGAAAAACCCTGTGAAAAACAACCAATCTATTCGCTTGTATTTAGTATTTTAGCATGTACTTGGTAACTGTGCAAAATATTTTATGACCAATTATTTTGCCGATTATCAAACAAAGATCGGCCGATTATTTAAAAATGGCGGATTAATCGGCTTTGCCAATTATTTGAATATTAAATATCCCTAATCCCAAGGAAGCACAAGTATCAGCAAGTTCTTCGTAATTTTTTTCCCCAGGTAAAATTATTGTAAATGGTTGCAACTACATTGGTGATTTGATTTAAGAATTTGAAATTGTTGTCATCTCGAATGTGATTGTCTACCAAGCCAGCTTTGTGCATTGGGTCGTAATCATAATGACCAGATGCGTTGTTGCCAACTGTGCCAAAGTAACTGTTCAGGACCTCAGGAACAGAGCAGTGGAAATACTGGCCATTGAAAGATCCACCTTGAAATTGCTCTGCTGTTATATCAAAATTTTTTAATACAGATATTATAATTTCACCGACGCCTTCTCCAGTGTGCACTTTTACAACTGGTACCTCCAAAAACATGTATTGAATAAGGTCGTCTGCATCCGGTATTAAGCTAGCTAAACCAACAAACTGTCATGTGCAATGCTTGTACGTTGCTTTGTCTGCTAATACTTCCACAGGAGGTGTAAATCCAGTTTGGGGTAATGTTGTGTTCAGAAAACCTTTTTACCTTTTCTTTGACCACACTAGCAACGGATTCCAAAAATTTATATCTCCCACGTCAACTCCACATTTGTGTAGCAGGATAATTTCGGTGTATGGTCATCCAGGGTAGAACAACTTGTAACAAGCACTGCAAATTCACAAAGCTATTGCATCATTCCTGCTGACGTGACATGAAATACTGGTCTTGAGATTTCGAAATGCTCTCGACATTTTGTCTGTATCCTTGTCCATGCTTTCTCTGACCGAAAACAGCCCAGCAGGTAAAGGCGCTTCCTGTAGGACAGACAAGAACCTCATTATTTGGAATACACACTCTGCAAATTATTGTTAAATCTTCTTTGACCAATTCCAGTTCGGGTCAGAATATCTTGAATATCCTTACATTTCCATCATCAATGCCTGGCGTCATGAAGCAATTAAGGGACCCTTCAGTTGCCTCTGCCATGTTACAAAACTCTGATTTCTGTAACCCAGATACTTCCGCTCTGAGACACTAAACCGTTTATTTGAGATAACTGACATCAGTCTTCAAGCAACTAACATCACTTTCTAGGGCTTCCTTGATTTCGGCCTCACTTTCTCCCTCCATGGCAAAACTTTGCACTTCTTGCTCAGGCTGATGTTCACATCGCTCTTCATTACAGGCGATAATTATCGCCTGGTCCTGGCATTCCTCAAACTCTAGTCCCTCCTTTAACTTGTCATGAAATGACATACTTGTGGATGCGTCCAGTTGCTAGGCTTCTAACGCTATGCCACTGCTTGTTTCATCTTGCTGAAGCCAAGGTCTTTTCGGATATAACCATTGCTTTTATAGACATTTGAGAACCATCCCGTGTTTCATTTGAACCATGTAAGCCGAGTAATTTTGCTCTAGCATCACCTTTTTGCAATTGTGGCAAGTAACCTTAGCTTCTTTGCTTTTAAACATATGCTTTTTACTAGACATTTTTATTTCATTAATTTTTTGTTCGTTGTTGCGAAATTCAAAAGTTCATATCAAAAGCAAGTAGTTTATAAACAAATCCTACTAGATAGGCTTCTAGAGTAGGGCAGCCAATCAAATGCTCAGTTCACAAACCAGTTTCTGAATAAATTATTTTCGAAGTTCGGAACATATTTAAAATTATTAGTGAAAAGTAAATTGAAATCAACAATAAGTCGCTATATTGTATTAATGAAATCTCTGCTTTGCCAGGAGCGATCAGCTATTTAACAGTTACATTTTACAAAATGTAGTGGCTGCATTTGTATGTGATGAAAATGCAGTGACAGTTCTCAACATTAATACTTCTGTCGCAAGCTTTCCCTAAGCCTCTAGGGTGCAGAATTTCCGGTTTGTTTACGTTTTGAAACGTTGCGGTTTGTTGCCAATAGGATAACATAATGCCATTTTTCATGTAAACGCCATAACAAAATGTCATTAAATTAATTAGTGATCAAAATGTATACTTGTGCGAATAAACAAGCGAAATTTCTGCACGCTTTAACGCAGTAGAATATTTATTGCGACTATTTAATCAGAAGAATGCAAAATTTGAAACTGGGAATATCAATTAGCAAAAATTGTATGGGCTTCGAATTGTAGAAGTGACAAACATTTCCTGCAAGCTGTTCAGCTCCTTTCATAGAACTATCTTTTCAAGCACTTGTATGCTTCTGCACCCTCAGCTGGTTCTATATCAGCTGGAGATATAATGCCTTCACTTTTATTTCTGAATTCTGCTTCTAAGAAATCACAATCTGTATCCAGTACTCCAGAATGAAGAGCAACATCTTCCAACTGCTTTTCTGAGACTGGCCAACCTTAAAACAGATTCATGTAGTAATAGTAAATGGTTTTGGTAGATGGAATACTCGAATGGAATTATATATACATTTTTGTAGACCTAGCCGAAAAATGCAACTTAGGCCCTCTGGCACAGAATAGGAAATGACCAGAAAGGCCACTCGGCAGTGCAACTTGACACCCTATTTTTATACAGTTATCTGGCCAGAATAATGGCGGACCAGCCAGTTCAGCGTTTTTATTGGTCAGAAAATGCAATTGACTGGCTAGAATAATGGTAATGAACATGCGTAATACGACATGCGCAGCGTCAAAAACTTCAAAGGTTCGGCCTCAAGTGGTCCTTCTAGTCATTTCCTATTCTATGCCTCTGGCAGGAATTGAACCTGCGTCCCTGCGATTCCGGTGCAGCGCTCTAACCAACTGAGCTACAGAGTCCAATTGCTGAGCGTCAACTGCAAGTTCGGTATATAGGATGGGAGTGATGCCAGTATATGGTATAAGGGTAAATTCAAGATTTTTCTCGGCATCTCGTTCGATAGGATTTTACTTTACTATTAATTTAGCTTTCCTCAATAAATTTTTCCCTTGAGAAATGTTTATAACTGCGTTTGTAAATCACTCTTGATTGACCCGTGGAAATTTTAGACTTACGAGACAGAACAATTAAATCATGTTCAGTGAAGCCGAACGGAACAACTTTAGATGTAACTCGTTCGGTTCTGTTTGTAAAAGCTAGATCAATACAGGTGGCAGATTGTGACCGCTTTGTACAAACCGATCTCGTAGGCTCTGTTATAGTTTGAATAAGACAACAAATATCCACAAAGGAACGCAAAGTAGCAGATTTGTAAATGTTAAACCAGTTCTTATGTCGAGGTAGCGTTTGAATAATTTAATATACTACCTGAATGAAACTTCTTTTTGATTCGATATACAGAGAAACAAATTCTGTTATCAATTCTGTGATGTAATATACGCCATCGGTGAGTTAATAATTGGTATTCAGCTGTTATTGGTTGAGCAAGAAACGGCGAGTTAGACGCTCGCCGAAGAATTCGGCAAACTATCATGGCAAACTTCGCCATGATAAATGCATGTTAAAAGATAAAGGCAAACAAAAATCACGGAGGCCGTAAACAAGCGTCCGATCGCCATCATGAATGTATGATGAGTGAAATGTAAGATGGCCGGGGGGCCAAACCGAGAGAATATGCGACTAATGAGAAGAGGGGCTACTGTGCTAGCGTTCTGATCACAAGTTGCAAAGACTTCACACCACTTAGTGAAGTGATCAACAACAACTAGGATATGTTTGTTTCCATGACTGGTTTCCGGGAGGGGTCCCATATAATCTAGTGCCCAAACCGTAAATGGTAGGCTTACTGCAATATGTCCCATTGGTGCCTGATTACTATTAATGGGAGAGTTTTTGCGATTGAAAGCTTCGCAGTGTTGAATGTGGTTTGTAACCGTTTGTCTAATACCTGGCCCATAAAAACGTTTCCTCACCCTTTCTTCTGTGCGATTGATACCTAAATGGCCGCCAAACGGCCCGTCATGCAAAGCGACTAGAATTGTATCATGTAGTGCAGAAGGGACTAGGGTGACATGATGTGGAAATGAGTCTGAGTTATGGCCCAGTGCCCTAAATAATAAATTATCGGGCATAAAATATTGGTCGTAATGACTTAACCATTTCTTCAAAACGGGGTCGGTGATGTTTGTCAACTTCGGCTTAGGTAAACCTCACGTTTTCATGTCAATTAGCTGAGATAGATGAATATCTTTGCACTGCATATCACTGAGATTGACAGTGGGGTCAGGTGTAATGGCATATAATATTTTTTTCAGTCATATAATATTTTTGTTTGCGAGGCGACAAAGCCTTGGATGCATACGCAATGACTTTCTCATGTCCTTGGTCATCAACTGCGATAAGACTGCGCCAACACCGTAATCAGATGCGTCGGTCAAATTTAGGGTATGCCAAGATGGGAGCAGAACATAGTAACTGTTTCAAAGTTTGAAAATAAGTTTCACATTCTTTGTCCAAAAAAAATATTGCAGCTTTCTGTGTTAATTGGACCAAGGGTGCCACTACGCTGGAAAAAGCGGGAATAAATTTGCGATAATACCCTGTATATAACTGAACGTGGACGCGCAATGTGACTGACAGCCTCAATTTTAGCTGGATCTGCTTGGATACCTAATCCGAAAACTGCATGCCTTAAGAAAGAAACTTGGCGCATGGCAATTAACGCAAAGGTTATGCTCACGCAATCTTAACAAAACCATCTTAAGCCTATCGATGTTCGTTCAGGTCTCGGCCAAACACAATAATGTCGTCACGATAGCATAAACAAATGAAGTAAGTAAGACCACTTAAAATAAGATCCATGACCCTTTGAAATGTTGTTGGTGCAGTGGCGATGCCAAAGCCGCTCTGTGTAACAAATACTGTTTTGTGGCGATCTTTTTCGTCTACTGACACTTGCCAATAGGCGCTCTTTAAATCTAGAGTTGAAAAATATTGCAAATTACCTAGTGAATCTAATATATCATCAATACGATGCAAAGGCAAATACGAACAACATTTTAAAAGGGAATTTGGAAAGGGAAGTAGAAGGAAATTGAGGATGGAAATTTTGCAAAAATGAAGAACAAAACATATCATTTTTTTGCTTTAACAGAGTGGAAACAGTGTTCTTCCATGATCAGTCCATGATCAGTCTTTTGGACTTTGTTTGGAATTCTATTCAGGTATTGTAAATCAGTTTGAATAATCTTGCACGTTTTAGCTGACTGACATTTACTGCCCAAAAGCAGAGCATTTTACCACATTTGACCAACATTTACTGCCCCACAGTATTTGATAAAAAAATTGGAGAAAAAATCAAATGCCCCCCCTACCAGAGGCTTAACTTTGATAGGTGCATAATACAACTCTATAAGTTTGACATGTTTATAAAGGAATATTTTAAAGCATTCAAGTTGGTAAGTCATTCTGAATTAAAATTTTCACATTAGGGAATAAATTTATACAAATTTTAAATAACCATTAAGGTGTAAGAGTCTCCTTTGACAAGGTCATAAATATAAAATATGAGCAGAACTTGAACTTTGGAAACTTAGCATGTGAACAACTGATGCAAACTGGATCTAACCAATCAACGAGTTCTCCCAAAGATAGCTGTCACCATCATGCATACAATGGTCCTCCTTGTACTAAAGACATTTGTGAGTACAGTTTATGCATCTGCTGCTCATTCGCAAGATATATTTCAACATATTAAACTTCATTAACTCTTTCTGGACGGCACCGTCGAATATCAACCGCCAAAGGTTGATGACTTTGAGCGCTTGTATCTTTGGCGCCCCTCACCCAAAACGGACGAAAATACCACCAATCGATTCAGCAAACAAACCTGTTCTTGGCTAATGCCAAACAAATCGCTAAACACATTGTTTTACAGATCTCCGTGAGTTTTAACACCTTTGTAATCTGATATTTATTATATTGTAAACTAATTATATATTCAGTACCTTTGGTCGATTATAACTTCTGTTTTAAAACCCGTGTGATTTTCGCTAATAGACCATTAAAAACAGTACATACTGACCAACTTTCAAAAAAAAAAAAAATTGACAAAGTTACTGCGAAATTTGGAATGTAGGGTTCGGGTCAAACCGGACTTTCAGACAAAAACAACTGGAAAAGGCCCAAAGACAAACAAAGACTGTTGCTATGGTTTTTTAAGTGGCCGGAATGAATTCCCCAGGGTACAATACCCTATGTAAGATATTTTTGTTGGGACTGAAGCGTGTGGGCAAACCATATATAGTCCAACTTACGGCAAGCGTGTGCATTCCGGAAAATAGCCAATAAATAAATAAAATTCAAAATATATACTTCTAGTCGTAGTATCGAAGCGAAACTTTACATCATAAATACAAAGATAAAAAGCTAAATTTCGACCATTATAGGTCTGTGGTGAAATGGTCTTATAAAGAAGATATTGATTGATAAAGATTGTTTGAGTTGAACTGGAGTATGACTGGAGGTAAGTTTGGAATTAAACTTTTAGTATTTTTGATTCTGTAATGTTTAGTCGGCAAAATAGCCCACTGTTAAAAAGCTTATTTTGTAAGGATTCCAATGGTGTTAATTTCATTGCCAGGGGGTAAATATTTTGCAAAGGAAATCGTACTCAAAGTGCTCTAGCAACAACATAATTAAAATGCGACCGACCAGAAAGAGTTAAATAGCATAATCACAATAATTTGCAACCCGAATTGTTTCATATGTGGGCTGTGGTATGTTGTCGCAACTGCACTATCTAAACCCTAGGCTAAATCCTTAAAACGGTCTTATTCCAATATTGCCTGTCCATATTATATCTACATGGCTTATTATCGGCCAAGAATGAGAAATCACTATAATGATGTTTCCCAAGATAGCTGGTGTTTAACATTGAAACGAGGCTTTGGTAAGTACAGTGTTAAATATTAAAAATGGCGGATCAACAAGAACTGCAGCTATGCAAGAACGACGTGACTCAAGGCTCATGGACTTAAAGTTGCAGGAACAAAACAAGACCTGATTGCTCGTGTGAGAAAAGCGAAGCAAGACAGTACTGAATTATTGGTTAATATGGAAGCGAGAGAAAAGAATGATTGACAAACTTAAAACTCCTTTTGTGGATCTTCCCAATCCTAAAACACTAACTAACTGGACACAAGATCTCCTACCAGGGTCCAGTGGTGAGCAATTAAAAGGCGAATGACAGGAAGGAACAGATCTTCGTACATTCCCTGTTTTGTTTGCACTTGATTTTCTTCATACGCCGCCTATGATTAACTATGATTAATTCTCTCAAACATGTTCTTCATCTTGTTGCAAACATGGATAAGACCGTGAAATCTTTCATGTGGAAGACTGTTTACTTTCTGGACAACGTTTATTAATTCCCCCATATCTCTCGTAGATGTCAGCAACACCAGATAATGTCAGTACAAACTTCACATTACAAATCAGATTAACTAGGCTCTCGGCATCAGCGGCCTTTTCCCTAGCCTTCTCTCCTTCCAGTCTTTGTTGTCTTGAGACATTTCACAATTGCAGGATAGTCTTTACGGAATTTTAAATAGACTTTCCTCACACTATTTGCAAATAGAGTGGCGCTGTACTTTCCAGGATTAGCAAACATATTTCCAGGATTAGCAAACAATTGCCGATTACTGAAGCCGATTCTTTGTAGGTCGTTTATCTCAACTTATCAGCCGATTAATCGGTATCTGCCGATTATTGTAAGTAGCAACACGGCAGTGTAAAAACCTTTCAAAGACATCGGTTGCTTTGGAGTTCTTTGACCATAGACTTTGATCACTGAAACTTTGATGGGCATAGGCATAGCAGAAACGCATTGTATAGAAACTTTTAAATTTTGCGAGTTCTTTCGTAATATGTTCATGAAAAACCCTGTGAAAAACAACCAATCTATTCGCTTGTATTTAGTATTTTAGCATGTACTTGGTAACTGTGCAAAATATTTTATGACCAATTATTTTGCCGATTATCAAACAAAGATCAGCCGATTATTTAAAAATGGTGGATTAATCGGCTTTGCCAATTATTTGCCGATTAATCGGCTCATCCCTAATCCCAAGGAAGCACAAGTATCAGCAAGTTCTTCATAATATTTTCCCCAGGTAAAATTATTGAAAATGGTTGCAACTACATCGGTGATTTGATTTAAGAATTTTAAATTGTTGTCATCTCGAATGTGATTGTCTACCAAGCCAGCTTTGTGCATTGGGTCGTAATCATAATGAACAGATGCGTTGTTGCCAACTGTGCCAAAGTAACTGTTCAGGACCTCAGGAACAGAGAAGTGGAAATACTGGCCATTGAAAGATCCACCTTGAAATTGCTCTGCTGTTATATCAAAAATTTTTAATACAGATATTATAATTTCACCGCCTTCTCCAGTGTGCACTTTTACAACTGGTACCTCCAAAAACATGTATTGAATAAGGTCGTCTGCATCGGGTATTAAGCTAGCTAAACCAACAAACTATCATGTGCAATGCTTGTACGTTGCTTTGTCTGCTAATACTTCCACAGGAGGTGTAAATCCAGTTTGGGGTAATGTTGTGTTCAGAAAACCTTTTTACCTTTTCTTTGACCACACTAGCAACGGATTCCAAAAATTTATATCTCCCACGTCAACTCCACATTTGTGTAGCAGGATAATTTCGGTGTATGGTCATCCAGGGTAGAACAACTTGTAACAAGCACTGCAAATTCACAAAGCTATTGCGTCATTCCTGCTGACTTGACATGAAATACTGGTCTTGAGATTTTGAAATGCTCTCGACATTTTGTCTGTATCCTTGTCCATGCTTTCTCTGACCGAAAACAGCCCAGCAGGTAAAGCGCTTCCTGTAGGACAGACAAGAACCTCATTATTTGGAATACACACTCTGCAAATTATTGTTAAATCTTCTTTGACCAATTCCAGTTCGGGTCAGAATATCTTGAATATCCTTACATTTCCATCATCAACGCCTGGCGTCATGAAGCAATTAAGGGACCCTTCAGTTGCCTCTGCCATGTTACAAAACTCTGATTTCTGTAACCCAGATACTTCCGCTCTGAGACACTAAACCGTTTATTTGAGATAACTGACATCAGTCTTCAAGCAACTAACATCACTTTCTAGGGCTTCCTTGATTTCGGCCTCACTTTCTCCCTCCATGGCAAAACTTTGCACTTCTTGCTCAGGCTGATGTTCACATCGCTCTTCATTACAGGCGATAATTATCGCCTGGTCCTGGCATTCCTCAAACTCTAGTCCCTCCTTTAACTTGTCATGAAATGACATACTTGTGGATGCGTCCAGTTGCTAGGCTTCTAACGCTATGCCACTGCTTGTTTCATCTTGCTGAAGCCAAGGTCTTTTCGGATATAACCATTGCTTTTATAGACATTTGAGAACCATCCCGTGTTTCATTTGAACCATGTAAGCCGAGTAATTTTGCTCTAGCATCACCTTTTTGCAATTGTGGCAAGTAACCTTAGCTTCTTTGCTTTTAAACATATGCTTTTTACTAGACATTTTTATTTCATTAATTTTTTGTTCGTTGTTGCGAAATTCAAAAGTTCATATCAAAAGCAAGTAGTTTATAAACAAATCCTACTAGATAGGCTTCTAGAGTAGGGCAGCCAATCAAATGCTCAGTTCACAAACCAGTTTCTGAATAAATTATTTTCGAAGTTCGGAACATATTTAAAATTATTAGTGAAAAGTAAATTGAAATCAACAATAAGTCGCTATATTGTATTAATGAAATCTCTGCTTTGCCAGGAGCGATCAGCTATTTAACAGTTACATTTTACAAAATGTAGTGGCTGCATTTGTATGTGATGAAAATGCAGTGACAGTTCTCAACATTAATACTTCTGTCGCAAGCTTTCCCTAAGCCTCTAGGGTGCAGAATTTCCGGTTTGTTTACGTTTTGAAACGTTGCGGTTTGTTGCCAATAGGATAACATAATGCCATTTTTCATGTAAACGCCATAACAAAATGTCATTAAATTAATTAGTGATCAAAATGTATACTTGTGCGAATAAACAAGCGAAATTTCTGCGCTTTAACGCAGTAGAATATTTATTGCGACTATTTAATCAGAAGAATGCAAAATTTGAAACTGGGAATATCAATTAGCAAAAATTGTATGGGCTTCGAATTGTAGAAGTGACAAACATTTCCTGCAAGCTGTTCAGCTCCTTTCATAGAACTATCTTTTCAAGCACTTGTATGCTTCTGCACCTCATCTGGTTCTATATCAGCTGGAGATATAATGCCTTCACTTTTATTTCTGAATTCTGCTTCTAAGAAATCACAATCTGTATCCAGTACTCCAGAATGAAGAGCAACATCTTCCAACTGCTTTTCTGAGACTGGCCAACCTTAAAACAGATTCATGTAGTAATAGTAAATGGTTTTGGTAGATGGAATACTCGAATGGAATTATATATACATTTTTGTAGACCTAGCCGAAAAATGCAACTTAGGCCCTCTGGCACAGAATAGGAAATGACCAGAAAGGCCACTCGGCAGTGCAACTTGACACCCTATTTTTATACAGTTATCTGGCCAGAATAATGGCGGACCAGCCAGTTCAGCGTTTTTATTGGTCAGAAAATGCAATTGACTGGCTAGAATAATGGTAATGAACATGCGTAATACGACATGCGCAGCGTCAAAAACTTCAAAGGTTCGGCCTCAAGTGGTCCTTCTAGTCATTTCCTATTCTATGCCTCTGGCAGGAATTGAACCTGCGTCCCTGCGATTCCGGTGCAGCGCTCTAACCAACTGAGCTACAGAGTCCAATTGCTGAGCGTCAACTGCAAGTTCGGTATATAGGATGGGAGTGATGCCAGTATATGGTATAAGGGTAAATTCAAGATTTTTCTCGGCATCTCGTTCGATAGGATTTTACTTTACTATTAATTTAGCTTTCCTCAATAAATTTTTCCCTTGAGAAATGTTTATAACTGCGTTTGTAAATCACTCTTGATTGACCCGTGGAAATTTTAGACTTACGAGACAGAACAATTAAATCATGTTCAGTGAAGCCGAACGGAACAACTTTAGATGTAACTCGTTCGGTTCTGTTTGTAAAAGCTAGATCAATACAGGTGGCAGATTGTGACCGCTTTGTACAAACCGATCTCGTAGGCTCTGTTATAGTTTGAATAAGACAACAAATATCCACAAAGGAACGCAAAGTAGCAGATTTGTAAATGTTAAACCAGTTCTTATGTCGAGGTAGCGTTTGAATAATTTAATATACTACCTGAATGAAACTTCTTTTTGATTCGATATACAGAGAAACAAATTCTGTTATCAATTCTGTGATGTAATATACGCCATCGGTGAGTTAATAATTGGTATTCAGCTGTTATTGGTTGAGCAAGAAACGGCGAGTTAGACGCTCGCCGAAGAATTCTGGCTTGTGTCCTGGTTATTGCAATTAATCCAATGCATTTCACCAGAAGTAGTGTAGCCATCGACTTTGTTAGGTCTAAACCCACATAAAAAGCAGGAATAAAACCAGACTGTTTTTACACCATATACTGGCATCACTCCCATCCTATATACCAAACGTGCGGTTGACGCTCAGCAATTGGCCTCTGTAGTTCAGTTGGTTAGAACGCGGCACCGGAATCGCAGGGCCGCAGGTTAAATTCCTGCAACTGCTCCTGGCTAGTTCTACAAAGATGTATATATAATTCATTTAGTAATATCATGATGGCCTCGATTTTCATTGTTCTCAAAGGTAATGTAAATCCCATATTTTCCTTATTACCATGCATACGCCTTTGTCTTCTAAATTTCCCAGGGAGATTTAGTAGAAAACAAAAGATTGCTTTGTCTTCATAGATTGCTTTCCCTCATAAGCATGGAGGAGAAAATTTGTAGACAAAGGAATAGTAGATAAATTTCCCACTTGCATATATTTTACAAAATAGATTAACAGCTATACCTATCGATCATGTATCTTTTTACTGAATATAGAAAGTGATGAACTTGATTTTTTCTCATATGGAGATGATGTAAATTCTAATTTAAATATACAAAGTTGGTGTAACTTGGAAAAAAACTTTGCTCAAACTAGTCATGGATGAATGTTGGATGCATTTAATCTTCAAACCGGAGCTGTTCTAGGTGTTCCTTGTGTTTTACCACAGCTTGATTTAGCTTCAAACATATATTGAATTTTGAGAGCAGAAGGGGAACCACTCATGTTCAAAGCTAGTGCCATTTTTCTTTCCGAGACTACACTCGTACATTTTCAGTCCATCTCTGGCGTTAACTCAATAAGCTGCAGTGTTTCATGCATCATCCATTATTTGTTTATCTGTTAACTTTATTACAATTTTCCTCTAGCCTAGGTCCTGAAAGGCAAACTTACTCATGTGTTGTCAGTTGAATTTGGACTATGCCAGCCAAAACATTGAACTTCTATGTATATAAATTAAGGTGTAATATTAATACTGTCAATAATGAAGTGCAAGTGAGGGATTGGATAATTAATAAAACAATACCAGTTTAATATATATGGGTTTGGTTTGTGGAAAACACCATGTATATTTATTATTGCAAGGTTTTTGATCTGTAAGCATGGATATTTATCGTGAACAGTTTTGCTGCCCACAAGATGAAAAATTTGCCTGAAAGCCCTTTAGTCATCACTCCTAATCGCCGCCATTTTGAAATTTTTCCAAAGCCCATGGGCAAGACCGCTGAACCTAATGACAGGCGAACGTGGCGATTTTGCAGCACTTTATGCCTGGCGTATATATACAGCTGTACTACACATTATGGTTTTTATGATTTTTAAATGTGTTGTGATTGCTTTTATAGCTGCTGTTGTGGCATAGTGGCAAGTCTTTATTCCACAAACATAAAAGTTGGAGAAGTATGAAATACTGAGTAAGTATGATCTAGTTGAATAAACAGCTAAGTCCTAACCTAATACTTTGTTGTAGCATTGTATTGAACATGTATATTGCTTAGGTTATGATGTCATGTTTCATGATTGATAATATATTTTTCTAAGCATTTACTAGGATAAGCACAGTGTTACATTTGTAGAATTTAGACATCATACATATACTTTTAATTAGTACACACAGTATTTTATCATAGTTTACGTTTTACATTTGAAAGTTTTATATTGAACATTTAGATTATTTGTTGGGTTTTTTACATTATTCATTAACTTGGAATTAAGATAATTGTACATATCAATTACCGTCAATTATTAATTAGGGTCATACTAATTACCGTCAAAGGCCGTCAAAAACCGTCAAAAGCCGTCAAAAACCGTCAAGAAGCTGTAAAAAAAGCTGTCAAAAACTGTCAAGATACCGTCAAAAAGTCAAAAGCATTTTTAATTGGATGTTGTGTCTTTAGTATAAACCTATTAGTAGACTATTACAAATCCTGTGCTGTGATAGGCCATTACTCGCATTAGTGGAAAATTCAAAACAAAAAACCCATGTTTTGCAGAAGTTTCTGATGAGTTCCTTGATGGTTAATATGTTCTGTATATATAAATAAATAAAATTAAAGCGGTAAAAAAATATGCAGTGAAAATTTTTAATAGTGAGGAAATAGCTAAATAAGATACATTATTTGAAGTTTGAAAGTTTGAAACTAAAATTAATGGCGCGCGACTTCTGGGCAAAATGAGCTCTACAAAATCGTTATATATTTTTCGTTTCGAAAATTTTTCGTTTTACTAGTAGGTCTATACTAAACAATTAGTTGTCTCGACCTCGTTGTCTAATTGCTAGTGCAAGTCTAGAAAAACCACAGCAATGTTAACTATGTGGAATATTTTTATTGCATCGAATAAGCACAGAACTTATTCTTATTTGAATTTGCCAAATAAAAATTTACAAAAAGGCATTTCTAACAGTTTGTTATTATTAAAAAGATACAAATTGAAGTTTTTGGAAGAACGCTCTTGCGAAGAAATCTTTTTACGAGGCTAAACAGGAGTTTGTTGTGTTTACATGCGGTAACTCAACAGAACAGAACTGAACTGGTTTGTCCCGCCCCATTCCCTTTCCGCCTATATTTTTCAAATCACTAATTCTAAAATGTACCTTGAAACAAACTTATGCCTGGAAACACAACATTCCTGTTTACTGACCTGCCATATTATAATGTACAAACTTACGTTTATTAAACAATTAGACAAAACTACACACATATCACAGTAGTGTTCGTCACTCTCTAATCTGTCTTTTTGCGCTTTTGAGTTCTGGTCCTTTCAGTGCGAACACGTTTCCGTTGTCCTGGTTTTCTAGCAATTGATGTGGTTTTAGGAATTTTAAGTTCACCATCAGTTGAAATGATAACGTTGTCCTTTTTAGCATTTGACACTGAAATGAATCTTTGAAGGTGTCTAGATTTCTCGTCTTTGGTACAACTTGATAGTTGCCGTGTCCGTGGAGTGCACGTCTCATATCAGCATATTGTAGCCTCACAATTGAGTACATTTTTTCAATTAGGTCAGGCAGCTTAAGAACTTTCCAATTGGTGGAAAGTTTCAGAATGTTGTTCAACGACTCGCAATTGTTGTTTGTCCAATTAATAGGTATGAAACTGGCCGAAAGTTTGGGCTTAAAAATGTACTCTCTCACACATGGAACAAGGGAATTTTCAAAATAGTCCACGAAATTTGGAGCGGCATCTAACACTGTGTTTGACAACGACAGAACCTTCAATTCAAATTCTACAAGATCTTTTGCATTTATCAGTCCGTCATTTCCAAAGATCAAAGAAACTATGTCTTTCTTTACCTTGTCGGGAACGCCCACCTTATGTTGTAGGTAGCGTCTGACATTCTCTTCCAGATGGCGCTGGCAAAGTAGCTGGGTGGCACTCGGGAAGCTTTGCTGAACTGCCTTCATTATTGCCTTTTCTTCGTCAGATCTGATCACTATGCCACAGAATCCCATCTCAGTATTGATATTTGCATCAAATTTTGTTCTTAAATGACTAAAAAAGCGTTGATAAGATACGCACGAGCCATCCCAGTGTAAAAATAGTGGTCCCAGCATTATTGGAGGACTTTGAGTCGAACGTCTTAATAAGTGAGTGTTTTTAAAGACGGTCAATGTAACAAAGCAAGCCCCGAGATTGAATGTTCTGTCCACACCAAGATTGATGACACAGTATCATTCTTGTCGTCCTTTACATTTGGCAGTTCTATGCTATCATGGGAGCAAGGTGATGTCTTCAATGGCAATGTTGGAGTTAAGGGTTGGGGAAAATCTTCATCACATTTGGCAACGGTTTCTTGTGGATTCATTTGGGTGCTCAATTGAGGTTCTTCCGGGTTAGAATCTGAATCTGAATTCATCTCAATTTCTGGAATATCTTGCTGAACTAACGAGACGAAATGGTTAGGTAACCATTGTCTGTTGCGTTGTTGAGGAAGGGTCCCACTACATCTGGTCCACAATAGGTATATTCTGCCCTTGGATCTATTTCGGCAAGTAGAAATTCTTGGCAGGAGAGTAACGTTCAAAATACTAATGCATTTGTCGAGCATGCCGTTGACCGCTGGATACACCGACACCGTTTCTCGACCAAGAGCGGAAGCTAAGGCTTGCATGGTGAATATGGACGAATATGCTCCGTCGATCGCGCAGTCCAGACAAGCTTCTTGAAGATCACAGGACACGAGTCTGAACTCCCGGAAATGGAAGTGCGTTTCGTAGTAGGCAACATTCAGAGTGAGTTCTATGCATGTCCTGACTCTCAGCTCGCATGACATCATTTCATTTCCACAAATGGCCACCGACGCTGCATTGAACAGGCAATTACCATCACCTTTGACATAAGGGGAAGTCGGGAATCAGTTCCACTCATTTTGAGTAGAGACTGTGAATATTGGTGCACTTTGGTAGACCGTTTAACAGCAGATTTCTTCGTAGTAGGCTCTGACATTGCTGCTTGACGTAAAGACTGGATACCTAAAAACATATAGAAATAAGATATAATCTCAAAGTCGATTTCATATAACTTCGTTCGTTGCGAAGTTCAAAAGTTCATAATGAAATTCACTAGGCATTTGATTGATTTGTGTTAATTTATTCATAAACCGGTTTCTAAACTAAGTATTTGATTGGTTTGTGTTAATTCAGGAACCAATCACAGGCTTTGTTTATAAACATGCTTGTGAATTCATTATGAACTTTGGAACTTTACAACGAAGTTCGGAATATTTTTGGCAAAAGTTTTATGAAATCGACTGTAATCATTTACAACCATTGCCCAGTTATATAGCGTGGGAATAGGTAGGTTTCACGTGGCAGCGAATGGTGGTCAAATTCAAAAGTGTTCATCATTGTAGAAAAAGGCAAATTAAACTTACCTTCCCTCATTTATATTTTTTCACCACATCTAAGACTACTACGACACATGTAGTAAAAAGAATCAACATTATTTTCTTATGATAACTGCATGCAAGTTGACCACCAAGTGCTGCCGCTCAGAATTGCTTAGTGAAACCCACCTATATATAGTCAATAGTGAAGCTAGTGAAATGTCGCGGTTTCAGTGGGGCAAAACGTTTTAACTGCTTTTTAACTACAATTTTTTAGTTAAATCACACAGTTTTTGTATTTCACAAGAAGAAATTACTTCGTTTCGCAGGTTTTAATGACTGTAACTTGCAAAATGAAGGTTTTTTGCAAAAATGAAGGTGTTTTTTAATAATAATAATTTCCCGCCATTTCGTATACACGCGTCCACAATATTGCTCAAACTGCTTGTCAGCGTTTATCATTGTGAAGTTATTTTATGTTAATCCTCATTAAAACTACCCCATGCAAGTTAACTGCGTGATTAGTTAACTCCCCGACAAACTACGATTTGTGCAACGCGGTTAGGTCGTGCAGTTAACTAATTACAGTTAAGGTTTTAACTACGGTAGATAAAGCTAACTATGTTTTTATACAACCGGCCCCAGAAGTCTGCATTTAATTATTGCGCGGCAATTTCAATTTACGATTATTACCTTTCATTCTGGCTTTATTCAGTCTTGCCAGGGCTTTTTTAAAATCAAAACCACTTTTCTGATTGGAACAACATCTCGAACAGACGTAGCCAGCGCGGATACTGGAAAGCTCTTTGAACTGACTCTCGCTCAGATTTTCACAAGTGTGATGTAGCCACTCGCAACAACTGTGGCAGAAGATGACACCGTCGACACAATCTTGAGCACATGTGGCGCATGGCCATTCAGGACGCATTCTCTTCACATTACGAGCTTGCATTTTTCTAACCATGATCACAACTTTTTAAAAAAATGCGATTACGTTCAAGGAACTCGAGGCTGCAGTTAACTCTCAGACAGACAGAGATAGAAAGAATGTATCTAAGATTGATAATTCTTTATTACTAAGGATATTTGCATAAGAATAGGGCAGTATAGTGACAACACGCATAATTAGTTGTTTTCAGCCCTAAATACCACATGTCATAGCACAAAAACAAGAGCCTTTCAAACATAGATAAGCATGAAAAAACGTTCGCGGTTAACGGTTTGCAAATGGTAGTAGGTTTTCTCAACTTTTATGTAAAAAGCCTAAACAACAAACTGCCAGCTTTAACTAGAGATTCAAGTTGTTTCTTTTTACGCATGTCGATTGATGACATCATATTGGATATGTCATCGAAACTACCAACCGCAACTAATGACGCTGGTAGTTTGGGATGTGAAGGAATGCTTGTGGGTGTTGTGGAGGTGTAATGGATCACTTGCATAATGAACAAAATTTTGATCTAGGCAAAGAGAAGCAAATCAATCACTATAGACAGAAAGAACATCCTAAAATTAGTAAAACTCCAAAGTTTGATTGTGAAATTTTGTAAAATACGGAAAATATAGCCTTGCGAAGTTGGCAAATTGTAACTAGAATAGTTATCAATTTCACGCCAGCTTTATATTTGTTTGTGCTGTCAGATGATAAATTATAAGAATGGAAATAGGAATAGTATAAATCGTTTTTGGCTTCTTGACGGCCTCTTGACGGCCTCTTGACGGCCTCTTGACGGCCTCTTGACGGCCTCTTGACGGCCTCTTGACGGCCTCTTGACGGTTCTTGACGGCTTTTGACGGCTTTTGACGGTTCTTGACGGTAATTAGTAGGTCCGCATTAGCAGAATATAAAAATTCAGGAAGGTGTAACAGAATTAAACTTTATTTCAATCATATTACATCACTCCTGTAAATTTCTTGGGGGAGGGATTTCTGTGGGTACACACTCATGGCCAGAAAATCCATCTGATGTATATCTACTGTTTCATTGGTTGAGATGTGATATACAGTATCAGAGCCCAGATGCACACAGAACTGTGTCACGATTATAAAAGCTGATAAAAATTGGTCACATGATTTAAGCTTGCCAATAGTATTCACTTATTTGTGAAAATTATGTGAGCATGCCATGATATTTGTAAAATTTCAAGTTCTCAATTTCGCAAATGAAAGTGAACTATTTACCTGTCTAATTCGTTTTTTCCCCTTTTTATTATATCAAACAAATAGAATTTGTTATATAAAACGAATACATCTAGAGCTTGTAAGTGAATACATGAATTGTGTCTTTATGACGTCACAAGTAGAACAACCAATCACAAAAGCTGTATCTATGCACTCGCCACGACGGCTCGTTAAGTAGGCCTTTTTTGTTCTGACGTCATACAGTGTGTAGTAACTAAACAGACAACTGCAAAATGTTAAATATCTATTCGTTAAAATATCTATAATAAATCACCTACCTTGAAAAGCAGCAAAAACCAATGCATTTCTACCATCAATCCTGGGTTATTCAAATCAATTCTTGAACGACTAGCCATGGGCGAAACTATAAAAAAAACTTACGGGTGGTCCAACAACACAATGCACATAAAATAATGTGCTTCAAATCAGTCCAGAAGACTTTAATTTTGACTGGCGGGGATTTAAGTGTTATATTTTGCCTTTATCCTGCTATTATTGGTTATGTACAAATATAATACACACAGTCAATTGTTTATGAAACAATTTCTTTCTTTCATAAAATTCAAGTTACAAATCATCTCATAATTACAGTATACCTGAAATAAGAAATGCATAACATGTTTAAGAAATGTCGCACCATTTTCATTCAACCAAAACACATGGGAAGAATTTGGTTGATTCAGAAAAGGGTGCTTTTACTCTGCCTAGAGAAACCTACTGTCTTATTTAACTATACTATCTAGAGTCACAAAACTGATCATTTGTACCTCTAGATTTACATGTTAACCTATTTATTTCCTGAAATTATAGATCCTACATATGTACAATTATCTTAATTCCAAGTTAACGAATAATGACATTAGGCAAATATTTTTAAAGATATTTCGCATGTTTCTGACTGCAATTTCCACCAACTATGGCTACAACTTCAGTATAAGAAGTTAAAATCACTCGTAGTTTGTGTAACGTACCGTCCTCCTGACTGTCCACTCACCTGTTTCCAGTCTCTCCTAAAGTCCAGCTATATTACTGCTCTATCGATGAACAAACCCATAATCATTCTCGGTGATCTTAACTATAACACATTAAAAGAATGTCCTGAAAACAAGCCGCTCACTGACATTTCAGTAGAATTAAACCTAACCCAAATTATCACCACACCAACCAGAATCACAGACTGCGGCCAGTCACTTATTGATGTTATTCTTATTTCCAACCCTGACCTTGTACGTGACAGTGGAGTCGTCAACACAGCGATAAGTGACCACCTCCCCATCTTCGCCACGTTGAAGTTGAAACTTCCCAAGCCTCCTCCACGTTTTATCACAGTGTGCAGTTTTAAAAACTATGATCCTTCATTGTTCACTGCTGCCCTGGCCTCCAACTTTAGTAACTTGCTTACTAAACCTGATGTTGACTCGAAATGAGCAACGTTCAACAGTGTTCTTCTTCCCACCCTTGAAGCTTATGCTCCTGTCTAGCATATAAAGATCCGTAGCCATCCTTGTCCCTATGTCACCACTGAAATCAAAGATCTCATGACTGCCAGGGACCGATTACTTCGCCGTTTCAAAACTACATGTGATGACAATGACTGGCATATCTATAAGGAAGCTCAGCAAACGGTAAAAACCACACTAAGAAACGCAGAGAAAAACTACATCCGTAATGAGGTACAAACTCACAAAGATAAACCGGGTTGTCTTTGGAAAATTATTAACAAAGTCATACCATCCAAAGAGAGACCTACTCTAACATATAGTAAAGACCATAAATCGGTAGCGGATGATTCCAACCAGTTCTTTTCGTCAGTAGGGACAAAAACAGCTGAAGAAGCTACCCGGCTAGCTTTGGAAAATAATATTAACATTTCCACCACCAGCCTTCCATCCACCCACCTGGAAATTCCCCTGACGACTTGTTCTATTGCAGTCCTGTTACCTGCACAGAAGTACAAAACATTTTTATATCTATGCCCTCCAACAAATCTCCTGGTCTCGATAAGATCAATATGCTGGTCATTAAAGATTCGTTACCAGTTATTTTAGGCCTGTTGCCTCTAAAGTCTGCGAAAAAGTTGTGCTCAGCCAATTCAACACGTACTTAACAAGAAACAATCGTCTGTCCTCCCACCAAAGTGGCAACAAGAAACACTTCTCCACAGAAACACTGACTATTTTCGTGAATGACACTATTTTAAAAGCGATGGATAATAAGATGTTAACTGCACTTGTGCTTTTAGATTTGTCCAAAGCATTTTATAGTATCAATCACAATACCCTACTTCAAAAATTGGAATGCATCGGAGCATCTCAATCCTCATTGAGATGGTTTAGTAGCTACCTAAATGGACAATCACAAGTAGTACGTATAGTTGGTTCAACTTTATCTTCTCCCCTTAATCTCACCCACGGCGTACCACAAGGAGCGATACTTTCACGCTTACTCTTCTGCATATACATGAACGATCTCCCACTATCACCTCGCAGTAGCTCCCTTGAATCATACATTGATGACTCCAAGGTTTTCCTATCCTTTCCCATGACACTATTTCCACCAAAGCAAATCTGGAAGAAGACCTTTGTCTTGTAGCTAAATGGTGTTCTACAAATCTATCATCGGCTTTTCCCTGTGTCTGACCTCCGCGGCACCCACAGGAATGCAGGGGCTTTTGTTGATTATTTACACTTTGTTTAATCCCCAGTCCCTGGGGAAATGGCATAATTTGGTCAATTGGAGTTTTAACTATGAGTTCTTAACCCCCAGGGATTTATCTCACATACATGTCTGGTCATGGTCAAATCCGCAGTTTTCCTGTGTATTTTTATATAAAAATGTATTATATGAGGCTTATGATTAGTTTCAATTGGAATAATTTACCCCTCGAGCATGTCTAGTTAATTGCTGTCCTTCAATTTAGTTTATTGTAATTTTTCTGTAGTTTTGTATGTAAAATGTAATCTTTGTCTTTGTAATGTTTTGGTGGGACTTAAGAGACTTTGTTCTGTTGTCGATCTATTGATTGTCAAGCTAATAATCTATTTTCCAAATCCAATTGTTTTTAGATCAACGTTCAGCTGTAGGGTTAGTTGTAAGGGTTGGGAGGGTTTATTTTATAAAAATTACTTTGCAAAGTGCATTATGTCGGATGAATAGCTTTCAATCATTGAGTTCCAGTGTTGTATGCATGAAATGTATCATCAGATTACCCCTACGTCGTCGTATTAGATGCACCGGGCGATAGCGATTGTATATAAACTGTGAGTTTTGAGTGTTTAGTCCACTGAAAGAATTTTAGTCCACTGAGGTGAAAATTAAGAAATATGCCACCTTTATTGTAGACTCTTGTGGTTAACGCTTGGCAACTGGACTCAGTAGCTCAGTGGCCAGAGCGCTGCACCGGAATCGCAGGGCCGCAGGTTCGAATCCTGTCGGAGGTCTTAGAGTTGCATTTTTCGCAGCCGTTCCCGTTCAGGTCTAAAACATTGTATATATTATTTCACTCGAAATATCCATCCACCTAAACCTTCTACCTACATTTCAATCGAGTGAGATGCAGTTCACCTTTATTATTATAATATAAAGGATACACCCCTAAAAAACTCACGTAATTAAAACATTGTATTCACATAGTTATTTAGCAAGTTTACTCTCAAATTATAAGCTTTTGGTATCAGTGCATGGTTAGGACCAATATTGAAAATTTGTAACGATAGAATTACAGATGAAATAGGCAGAACAATTTCTCCAGTTATTTTATTTCTGTGATGTGGGCGTGTCTGTGCACAAAGTTAAAAGCTGACTGTTCAACTGTCATTGGACGTTTTATGGTGTGACGCCACGACCCAATCCACAAAAATATCAAATTAGTTTGTTCAAAGAAATATTGGTCAAACTGGAATGGTTAGTTCCAGAAAAGATCCAAACTCCCTATAGGGTGGGGATATGAATCCTTCAAATGAAGATACTATGGAGACATCAGCTAAAGAAGGCTGTCAACTTACAATAATGGGTGACTTTAATATTGATATATTGGCTAACAATGCGTATGTGAAATCATGGCTCGATCTTGTTGAAAATTTCCAACTGCAGCAACTTATTAACGAACCAACCAGAATATCGTCAAACTCGGCTACCTTGGTTGATCACGTTTTCACCTCGTCCTGTGCCAAAGTAAGAGCGGTGAAGGTTTCTAACATAGGTTTAAGTGACCATTACCCAACATGCGTTGTATTCAAAAATAACTTTGGTTCTAAACACTGTCACACCAGCATAAAATACCGTTCATTCAAAAACTTTGACCAGCAAAATTTTTTGAACGATCTAAAACGTTGTCCATGGGACTCAATTGACGATACAAACGATATTGAACACAACTTGGAAACATGGTATAATCTCTTTCTTGGTGTTGTTGACAAACATTTACCATTTAAAACAAAACGTGCTAAAAGAACCAAACAACCCGAGTGGATGACACATGACATACTGGAGTGCATGCGACAAAGGGACCATTGTAAATCTATCAAGAACTATACAGAATATAAGATTTTGCGCAACAAGTGTGTCTCCTTGATACGAGAGGCTAAAACGACCTACTATAAATCATGCATTACGAACAGTAAGGGTGACTCCTCTAAACTTTGGAAACATATTAAGGAACTGGCACCAAATAGTTTGAAAACAGCACCTACAACCTTGAAGGATGGCGATACCACCATCACTGGTACACCAGATTTATGCGAAAAGTTTAATAACTATTTTTCCACCGTTGTTAATCAGTACTTACCCGAATCTAACCAAGCTACAGATTTTCGTATGCTAAATGACTTTGTTAAAAGTAGGATTACTGAAGATACTGGTCTGTCAATACCGTTATTGACTTGTGATGAAGTTCGAAGTTCCCTTAGTTAACTAGATCCTAATAAAGCTACTGGCTTGGACGGTTTATCGTCGAAAATTCTGAAACGTTCAGCTTCAGTCATTGCAAGTCCTTTAACTGTCATTTTCAACCAAAGTATATTGTATGGTCACTTTCCAATGTAATGGAAGACTGCGAGAATCACTCCAGTTCATAAATCAGGATCCTGTACTGACAAGAACAACTAACGACCAATTTCCATTCTGTGTATTGTAAGCAAGCTACTGGAACGTCATTACCATAACTGTATAACTGCCTTCTTAACATTCTACGGCTTGTTGTATAAAGGACAATCTGGATTTCGACGCTACCATTCTTGTGAATCTGCAATAACTAAATTAGTGGATACGTGGCTTACCAATATTAAACATGGAAAACTTAACGGTGTGACTCTCATTGACTTCCGAAAAGCTTTTGATATGATAAATGTGAATATCCTTGTCTCCAAGCTGCAGTGTTATCACTTTGACGAAACTTTAATCAAATGGATATACTCATATCTCACTGGTAGAACTCAATGTGTTCAAATCAAGAATTATCTTTCGTCGCCAGCTCCTGTATCTCATGGTGTACCACAAGGAGGTATTCTTGGACTTCTGTTATTTATCTTGTTTGTTAATGATCTCCCTTTACACAGCAACCTGGAACTTGATCTCTATGCTGATGATTCCACCTCGCATTCCTCTGGCAGTACAATCGATGAACTGAATGACAAACTGTCGTTAGCCATGGAGGATATTCAGCTATGGTGCTCGTCTAATGGGATGGTCATTAATGGGAAAAAGACAAAATCGATGGTAGTATCCACGTACCAAAAGGCTACAAGAATTGGCTCCACAGAACTGTTTGTAAAACATAATGGATCCGTGCTCAAGAACGTTAGGTGTGAAAGAGTGTTGGGGTTAGTCATTGATAACCATTTGTCTTGGAAAGACCACATTGACGAGCTCGCATCCAATCTTTGTAAAATTGTAGCATTGTTTTGTAGAATCAAAATATACTTACCTCTTAAGACAAGGATTTATTCTATAAAACGTTTTTTCAGCCAAGGATTGATTATTGTTGCACCATTTGGGGCCAATCGGCGCATATATCAAGAATATACAAACTGCAGAAACTTATTTTAAGACTTATTTATGATAAACCTAAACTTTATTCGTCGAAACCACTATTTGAACAGTCGGAGATCTTACCTATCAAGTACAGAGTTATGTATAGGGTAGCTATTTTAGTTTACAAAGCTGTAAATAATTAAGTCCAGATTATTTAAGTAGCATGTTTCAACCAATTTCATCGGTTTCTCAGTGTCGAACCAGAAGCTCCTCCAATATGAACTTGTGGGTACCGAACTTGAAGCTATCCATAACTAGGAATGGACTTCAGTATAACGGAGAAGTTATTTATAATATGTTACCACCAGATATTAATAAAGTTTATAAATTCTTTCTTAATCTGTTCATAAGTTCTTCATAATTTGTAATTAGATGCATAAGTAGTTGTATAGTTACAACAGTTGTATAGTTGTATAGTTATATTGTTATTTCAGTTATATTGTTATATAGAAGGTCCAGTGGAAGATTAGCATTAGCTAAACTGGCATATTTATTATCTGTAAATACTTTAAACCTTCTCTAAATAAAGTTATGTTATGTTGTTAAAGTTAGGTTTTGCCTTAATTTAGTTGGTTTCATGCCTAAAAATTCAGTTATGTCAATTGTAATTTTTTCAAACAGGTATTTATATTTCTACACATGAGGTTCAACATATAGAGAATAATACATGGGTGCGCGGAAATACCAGATTTATTTATAGTGTTGAACATGATATCTCACGAATGAGCGCAGCAAACGAGTGAGATATCATGTTCAACACTATAAATAAATCTGGTATTTCCAAGCATCCATGTATTTTTCTGTTTATTATATAAAGGAGTCACCAACTTGTTGATTTCTGTTTTAATTACGGCGCGATTCGAAGGCGCTCGTAAGGAATGTTTTTATGATTTTTTGGCACGGGAACATTAAAGTTTGAACAAGAAAATTCGAACACTCAAGCTGACTGTGAAATAACATAGTACATTTGCATAATTAAGCAGCATCTGAAAATGATGGGTTTCACTAAATTTTCTCCTGTGCAGTTATTACTTGCACTAATGACACGTATGACCATTTGTTCGAAAAAGAAAAGAACAGGCTTTAAAATAAGTCTAAAACCGTTCTATTAGAGCTAGTAGTCCGAAATTCATCCGGAGATTTTTGACCAATCACAAACGAGAATAAAGTTTGAAGATATAATTATGACAAATACGACCATAAAAGCACAGTATATTACTTAACCGAGTCGCAGAATAGAAATATATACTGTGTATTATCTATTCTGTGACCGAGTGAGTGACAGCACTCTCCCCTTGACGAGCGAAAGCATCTGGCGTTGGACAGAGTAAAATAATAAAGTAGAGCACATCGGAGCGCATTGCCACTTAAAGGATTGGCCACTGATTGTAGTCATTGTAAATTAATCTACAGGCATTTGCTACGCATTCTTGTTGGGATGAAGAAGAAGACACCAGTCAACTGGAAGATCAAGCAGACCACACGCTTTCAGGTACGTGAAGTAATTGTTAACAGAGACTGTTATTGTTATGGGAATCACATTTATTTTAATTTGAGGGGCCATGAAGTTATCAGTGTATTAATTTACTACTGTAAAATGTTAGCCTATTATTACTATAAGCAATGTAAGAACGTTAAAGTTGTGTTTTAGCAGCGTGGCTTATGCTGTAATTTAAAATTATACTTTGTGCGAATAAGATGATGCTTATTAATTAAATTTATTTTGAAACCAAAAAGGAAAAGATTACCTTGGAAAATTAGCTCTGCAAACAATACTTGTACAGTATACATGGTGCTATAAAGTTATTGTACAAACTCATGTGGACCATCTAACAACCCCTTTTGACTTAGCCTACTCCCATCCTTTTACGGGCCGTTAGTCATTCATCTTTCAGGTTTACATGTACAGTATCTGTACTTGTCCTCACACTTGAATTTACGTCTATAAATGTTATCTTGTAGGTAATTCAGTGCAAACTGTTGAAGATGAAGTGGTGGAAATTGATATCACTGACTCACCCACAAACCAAACAGTTGAAGAGGTGAATACTGTTGAACCCCCTGACCTTGACAGGGTGGTAAAAGAATGCATAGATTACTGTCAACAAAGAAATATAGAAGATCCAATAGAGATCCTCAGGGTCGCGCAACGATTGATAGTAACTGGTCGCAAATTAGAGATTGAAAGTGTTAGTGAATTCTTGGAAGGCGAAACCAATTACATCTTAGTTAATCGTCAAGATGTTCTCAATAGTGCAATGGAGGAAATTGAAACATTAATGGACCCAAGAGTAACATTGCAGGTATCCTTTTATGAGGAAGTTGCCACCGATTTGGGTGGACCAAGACGGGAATTCTTCCGCCTATGCATGCAAGAAATAAAACCTAAATATTTTGACAACGGTTTAAAGGAACACTTGGTTGATGACTATAGCGTTGTTGGCCTAATTATGGCATTGAGTATTTTGCAGAATGGTAAAATCCCAAGATTTTTATCTCCCGATGATTTGCAAGAGCTTTTTATGGGAGAAAATCCATCCAAGTGTCTACAAAGCCTTCGCAATGGATTTTCTAAAGTTGGGCTGTACCAAATTGGAAAGGCATTGCCAACCCTCCTCTTCCTTTTGCACCCGTCTCAAGCAGCATTACTTTCCAGAAGAATGCTCCTTCATCTTCTCAATCGAAAGTTCTCAGAACATGGTTCAAATGCCCGTTCTGATGAAAACACAACCTACCAGTCCTTTATAAAGTATGTATGAGCAGCAGCAAGTGGCATGAGAGGGTCAACTACCCTGAATCATATCCTACAGTTCGCAACTTCGGCTGATGATGAGCCACCACTTGGCTTTGGCGTGTCCCCAAGCATAGAGTTTGTATCAGTTGATGATGACAACCCATGGTCGTTTACTCCTACAGCGAACACATGTGCAAATATACTCTATTTGCCAAGATGTGTTTCTGGGAGGTATCCCCTGCCACAGGAAAACCGATTATTCTACATATATGATGAAGCATTTGCAAATGCATATTTTGGGAAAAGCTAAGCCATTATGTCACTGACTCATATACTTGTTATGGAATGTGAGCATGCAATCCTGTTGAAGTTACATTTTGTTACTTTTTGTTATCGGTGTATTAAATATAAATAGTCACCTAATTTTCAAAGCATTAATCATTGACAGTATCTAGCACCTTAATATTATTTACTGTTAAATACAAAAGGACAGAGCTGATCTTTTCCAAGGTGTGGCAGTGTAGATAAACTGTGAAACAACACTATTAGTTTAATCATTTTGTTAGAGGTTAGGTTGAGTTCATTTATTTCAGTGTTATTGTATTACTGGAATTGTATTACTATTTTTGCCACCGTTTTCTTGAAAAAAGGATTTGCCTAAAGTAGTTTGTTTTTTGTACGTAGCCGTAATGACCTGTTTACTACCTGTCTGGTTGGTTCAAACTTGTTCTATTTTGTCTCGCTGGGGTACCTGCGACTCTAAGTTTTCCCTTTGGTTTATCTCCGATGTCGGAGATTTCAGCCACAAATCAACCTCATACCCAAGCCTTCTGCGCTTGTTTACATGCAGGGTTCGCGCGAATTCAAGGAGTTTTCAGCCTTTTCAAGGAGAAAAATAACAATTTTCAAGGAGTGTTCAGAAGATTTTCTATCGAAACAAGGCAATAAACTTCAAAACATTTTATACGTCCAGATAATACACTCGGGCAATAACCCTTAAAAGCGAAACTATCGTGCCCAGTGCCACCTATAATTTTGAATTGTAACTTAGTAAATATATTTTGGCAAACTACTTTCTCGGCACTGGTCTCTTAAATCGTTGAAGGTAGCAAAATGCGGGAAAACCTAGCTCACAGTTTACTGACAATTGCAGACTCAACAAATTATACCAAATTTAAGGACATTTTCTCGCGTCAAAATATTCTAAATAGAACAACGGTTCTGTGGTTTTCACCTTCACCTAATTTGGAGTCATTTTAGCTCATTAAATGGAAGTTAAAGTGTATGCCATTCAGGCCGAATTCTGTATCCGATTTACAGATATTGATTAAACATTCGTTTCTTTTTAATTTTCAGGTTCATGAATTATTACGAGTTTGATACGAAAACCGAATTCAAGGGCTTTTCAAGCGCCCTTGAAAATAAAAAAAATATTCAAGGAGTATTCAAGGACTTCAGGGAGTAGCACAAACCCTGTGTTTAATGTATGGATCAATAGGCCTATTCTTGCTGTTACCACCCCCCCGGGCAACACCCCATGATTTGTAAATTTAACATAAAAAAACAGATACTTTCAACAGAAAATCAAAGTGCTTCTTTGTTTTGCTTTCTCAGCAGCCCTTCTTCTATTGTCAACAATCTTTCTGAGATGCTGTATATCCAACATTTGATGGGCTTTTTCCTGTCACAGAAAAATAAAGGACTAGGGACTAGTCTGTACGTTGCCAGTCACCAAACTCCAGATCTTGCGCATTCCTGGCCTAACCCCCCGGGACAAAATCATCAAACCAATGGGGATAAACTTTGTCAGTCTTCTGTCTGATACAATACCAGGCTGATACCGAGCATTTTTTAATATGCCATAGCTATGTAGGTCTTCCAAACTTAAATCATTAGTAGCAAGTATTTCATCACTGTTATAAGTAAGCATACCGTAGTTCCAAAGGGAAATTGGAGAGCTTTGTCCTGTTGTTCTCATTCCATGATAGTTCCACTGCAAAATAAGTTCTTCTGTTGACCTGCCAATGCGTGGTAAGAAGATATAGTGTAGGATCCATATATCTAGTTCATTGTTGCGATCTAGGATTCCGTGTTGTTCCATGTGCTGAAATATGGCTTTATAGAAACTAATTACCACTCTGTTAACCTCCCTCCAGAACCTTTCAATTCTTGTATTGTGGACACTTCTACCTGCTATGAAACTGCCGCTATTGGTTCCACGTTTGGAAATCATAAACCGAGCTACATCATAGTTTTCAACCCCACGGTCTGGTTGAACTCTACTAGGCATTCCATAATGAACTACCCCTTCCTGGAAATAACAAAGAGTATCAGCTGACAGATTATTACTTGAACATTTCAGGTAGATCATTGTCCTGCTATATCCATCAATGCACCCATGAAACACGAATCTCCAAGCAATCAGTTTACGATTAGAATCTATGTGCCATAAACTGTTAGGTGCCTTAACATTGTACACTCCTTCCTTTTAAACTGCCTCGAATGTAGCTCTCCCCTGCTTTTGGAGTTAAAGCTAATATATCTTTAAGTAATATGTCCAGTTCTGTGTTAGACATGACCGAGTATTCAATATGCATATCAAATTCATTGACTCTCCTGTACAATGTCCTTTCACTAACATTAAGACATTTAGCAATTCTGCTCCAGGTCATTCCAGTTTCACGAAGATGCTGGATCTGATGTTTGGTAATAATGAATTTTGGGCATCCAGCAGTCTTTTCAAGAGGAAGAGAATAGTTAGAACTCTGCAACATGGACTGATTTGACATAATTCTTTCATGTACTGCCTCCCATTTTCTGTTAGCAAATTCGTACAGATTCTTCCACATTACAACTACATCACTTGGTTGCTGGTCATTTTCACCATTCTGACAGAAACAAACCATTCCAAAAAGAACAACGATAAAATATTCCAGCTTTCTCTCCAGATATTCGGTCAATAGATTGTCAGTAACAGTGTCTAACTGATGCATTAAGTCATTGAAATCTCTAAAATACTTCTCCAGTTCTTCACGATCGGCAGCCATTGTTGCTAAATGTTTTTTCGTTAGCGAGAATTGAAAAACTCGCTAACGAGAATCTGAACTATGCCTTTACATGGCTGAACAGGCATATTTTTTATCTCAGTACCATTAACAGTTGACTCGATTATAGGTTGCCGCAACTGAGGTACATATATCACACTCGACCGACTTTTGGCAGTAATGGCTTTCCATACTTATTGGCACACCCCAGTTGTTAAAAAACTGCCTTCGTCAATGACTCTCTCATTCCTAGGTAAAGATATTATTCCTGTGTTCAGTGCAAAAGATCTGGGAGTTAGCCTAGATTTGCATTTAACGTACAACGTACATATAAAAAAACTTGTCTCATTGTGTACTGCAAAACTTTGTCAGATTAACAGAGTGAAAGATAGTTTTGATAAAGAAATGCTCAAACTCTTCTTCATTTCATCTCTTGTTATCAGTAAATTATTCTACTGTTCTTCTACATGGTCCAATACATCTTCCACAAACATTAGCAAGCTCCAAGCAGTACAGAACTTCGCATGCAGGATTATTACAAACACTAGAAAGTTTGACCACATAACTCCTGTGCTACGTCAGATTAGTTGGCTACCTGTCAAAGAACAACTCCTTCTCAGAGACTCAATTATGACGTACAAATGCATGAACCCATTGTCCCACCTTATTTAAGTAACAAATTTTCGAAACGATCTTCGATACACAGCAGACTCACGGGAAACTAAGATACGCTGCAAACCCTTTTAACCGAACCGCCACTGGACAACGTTCTTTTCACTACAGGACTGTTAATCTTTGGAATGGCCTGGATGAAAATATCAAAGAAGCAAGATCTCTCCGCCATTTCAAGAAGTTAATGAAAAACAATCTGTTAGACCACTATATTAACAATTAATGTAATAATATAAACTGTAAATACTTAATATAACTATAATTATAATATTAACTATAATATGTAATGGGCATTGAAAAGCCCAGTTGGGAATCGCTCAATAAAGTATGTATGTATAATGTAAAAAACCCAACAAATAATCTAAATGTTCAATATAAAACTTTCAAATGTAAAACTTAAACTATGATGAAATACTGTATGTACTAATTAAAAGTATATGTATGATGTCTAAATTCTACAAATGTAACACTGTGCTTATCCTAGTAAATCCTTAGAAAAAGTATATTATCAATCATGAAACATGACATCATAACCTAAGCAATATACATGTTTAATACAATGCTGCAAAATCTATAAATTCTACAAATGTAACAATGTGCTTGTCCTAGTAAATGCTTAGAAAAATATTTTATCAATCATGAAACATGACATCATAACCCAAGCAATCTACCTGTTTCAGACAATGCTGCAAAAAATAATTATAGGTTAGTACTTAGCTGTTTATTCAACAGGAAAAAATCATACCAATACTCAGATCATACTTACTCAGTAGTTCATAATTACCACAAGTCGATAGCAGACAATATGAAAACTTTAAACTATGATGAAATACTGTATGCACTTAACTGCATTATTAAGTTGTGTATGACTTCTGAATCAAAATTCTACGAAATGGTAACACTGTGCTTATCCTAGTAAATGCTTAGAAAAATATATTATCGATCATGAAACATGACATCATAACCCAAGCAATATACATGTTTGAAACAATGCTCAAAACAGAATTACGTTAGGGCCTAACTGTTTATTCAACAGAGAAGGAGCGTACCTACCCAGATCATACTTACTAACTTTTATGTACACGTAAAGGAAATCGCCAAATTCTAGCAGTCAACGCAACAACCTAAACAGCAGCTATATATAAAAGCAATCAATAAATTATTACCACAAACAACTGAATACAGTAAGGAGATCTTAGTTACCATTTTCCTGTTGTAGTCCTATCTGGAGGATCCATTGCATAGAAGATCCATCTTTTGTCAGACTTTAACACTGTACATGTTGACACCTGTAAAAATCATAAAATAAACAATCTATAGTTTTATTTGTTAGTATTATACAGTTGTGGAGTAGGGAATGGAGTGTTGTACATCACCAAATGTTCCAGTTCCGAGATCTAAGCATCGCCCATACGAATATCGTATTCTTCCACGTCTTCTTCCATGATGTTTTCTCACACTCTTGCGATCGTGGTGTCCAATAACGGAGGCTCAACGATGGGTCTGTGTAGGCGATGTCTAACTGTCACTTGGTTGCATGCTGGCAAAAAGCACCGTCCTGCTGTGAATATGGAGGAGTCTTGTTGTTGTTAACAGCTAGTCTGTGGAGACGGAGAGGGTGATCTTTTGGCTCAATGTCATCCGGGACTTCGTCAACTTTGTTAAAACTTGGCAAAATATCTGAAGCGCTCGTTGCTTGTCCAGTAATAGAATGGCAAATCTTTGTCAATTCGTTTACAATACTCTCTGAAGTTGAAAATATAATAAATCATTACTGTAAATCCTTTTTTGATTGGGCACCAAACCAATGTTTTACAGACATGTTTTCGGCAAACCCTCTGCCACAATTTGTACTGCTTACTGTAATAGTTTGTTGTAGATTATATTCTACTTTGCAAGTTTTGTATCACTGATGACGGTAATAGACTGTCACAAGGCACTCGTATTATAGTCGATACTTATAGTTAAAAATATTTCATACTGTACAATAGTTTTGGAAATAATGCTTAAAGCATTTACCTTCACAACGATTTCAGATCTTTCATTGTAAAGATATTGCCAAGAAAATGGTGCAACAGTGAAATGAATCCCTCTACATCATCTGAAGTCCCAGCTCTGGGATGCTCGGGATATCCAATTCTTTCACTTTCTCTTCTTCCATGTTCAATGCTTTCAATGTTAGTGGTTACAACAACCAGTCTCTCTTGAGAAGCCACAAATTCCCTTGATTGGTCTACATAAGTTATATCAACAAATTGTCATTTATGTGCTATACTTTAACTTTCTTACAATAAAAGTTGGTTGAAATAACTTAAATTCTGATCGTATTATAACAAATAAACTACTTCAAGTCGTCTTATTTTCTTCCCAATTGAAATTCAATTTTGCACAAAAATCCGTTATGAAAATTTCAAATGTTCACATTAACACTATACAGTAGGACGTTACTAACTTCCTGTCAAACGTTAGCCTTTTCCGACTTTATTATTATGTTATATGCCTCATTCAATACAATGAACAAAACAAGAAGTTATTAAACCTAAATGCAAAGTGACCAATGGGAAAATTGTGATAGAAACTTACATTAGGATAAAGAAAAATCCAACTTAGGTTATCGTTTTTCTAATATAAAAATGTTAAGACACTTTTCGTTTTCTGTATTCATTTTAGTTTTAGATAATTATAAAGTTTACAGTACCTATTTATGTCGATGGTGGCTAAACTCATCGTAGTTTTGTGCCACAGCATCCAGTCGTCCAAGATCATGTTGAGCATAGTGTAGTTCTTCTTACATCGTTGAAGCTCAGTAAGTCCTCTACCATCTGCAGCTTCATGCCATCCTGCAACAATCTCAATGTACTCTCCTTTCTGGTAACTGTTCTCACTGAGAAACTTTGCAACGAGAAAGGACATCATTCTCTCAGCATCAACAACAGATTGTTTTCGTTCACCTGTTAAGGCCGCATATGTCAAACCAGTATTTGGATCACACATTGCATCATCAAATCCCTGTAAGTTCATTCCAGGTGGTCCTTCCTCTCTTGTGTGTTTCCAAATACGTTCGAGAATGTGGCAGTGATCTCTCTTTCGTGAAATGCTTCACCAGGTCATCGTCAATCTCTGGTATGTAGATATAAATTGAAAAGTCTACACCCTCCGACATATACTTGCTGATAGCATACCTGAATCGATATGTTGCAACAATGGACTTAAGCATATCAACAAGGCATTCTTCTGTTCCATTCCTGAATGGAAAAGGTTTGAATCCTTCCGGCACTAAGGACATCCTTATGCACTTTACAGCCTCAAATAAATCCATGCCTCAAGTTATGCAACAGATTGATGACATCAGAGGGTATTGCTGGATCTACCACTTCAGTCAAGCGCACACCGTTACCATCATCTAAAAAAAATAATGTCCAATACAGTCCAATACATACTGAGGTGAAGTCATGCTTATTATCCTAAAGTGCTTGAGTGGAAGGCTTTCTAAGGGCGCATATATAGCAGCCACCATTTGCAGCTACGATGGAAGGGCCATAAATACCCACAACTAGTGTTGACAAACTCTTTTCATATATAGCTATCATAAGTCGTCCCCAACGAGTGGCATACTCTGACGATTACGCCACCAAAGCCCCAGTATACATTATACTATATACCAGTATACATTATATTTGTCACAAGCATAGATAGATAGATAGATAGATAGTTGGTTTAATAAAATTTTACATGGCAGCCTACAAGGCTGAATTGCGTAAAATACATAGTTAAATTTATAGACAAACAGACACATTTACATACGCACACAAACACATACACCCACATCTATTATGCATAATACATAAAAAGTTACAAAACGGATTCATGTCAGACCCTCACTACCACCACCGCCACAATATAAGGTGATCACAAACTAAACAGAAACATATAATAAATAAATTAGGTCAGCGCGTAAGGCAGCGGCAATGGTAGTGAAAGTGAAATCAGAACCCCACTAGCTAGTATCAATCATTTAAACTACTCGATCCTTTGACATTGACAAAATATAAGTGTCTCTGAACCGATTTGTTCATGTGGTTGGACAGTCAAAATGACGCTGTCTTCTTAGGTTATATACAGAAGTGTTTTTTGGTGGTAGAAGATGGTAAAGCTTGTGATCAGCATCAGACATAACTGTTGGGAAACGTTTCTGACAAAGTTTCTGGTACCTGTCTTTCAAAGTACTTATATTGTGTGTATTTAGATTGTCCGTGTAGGATAGTCACTTTTGCATATTAGTTAATGAGTTAAGCCCGTTTTCCACTACGTGAATTGCGCAAAGCTATCAAATAAAAAGTTTGATCACTTCCGATCCTAATTTTTCACCGCAATCTTTTTTTGCCAACCATTCATATTGCTGGCTTACGTTTTCGTTCTGCGATCGTGCAAACAATTTAGCGTAGTAGAAAACGGGCGTTACTGTAATCTGTATACTGCATTTAAGCGTCCTACCGAGTGCAACAAAAAAAATTCAATTAAAAAATGCCTGGACGAGTTGTATAAAACTCTTAACTACAGCTTAACTACACGTTGGGTAGTTAAATCGTTATTAACTCCAAAATATACGATTCTGATTGGCTAGTTAACAACTTAACAACTTTTTAATACAATAGTCAACAGGCATATAAAGCAACAAAGCCGTACTCTCAAAATAACACGTAAGAACTGCTAGAACCCTGGCGGTTACTGGCAGGTCAAATATCACAAAATATATATATATATATATATCAATCTGAACAGGCAACTATAAATCCAAATCACTGCCATTAAACCCTGAAAACAATATATTAAATAAATACTTCAGATAAATATTTTTATTTCACTCCAGTGATCAGCAGGTGCCGTAGAACATATTTTATTTTGGCTTGACTAAGAGGATTTTTGTTGAAATTTGAAGCCCGCAAATCACATTGCCTGTATTCTGCATTAATTCTTGTAACTCTTCTGCATGCGGATATTATAGTGTGTACAAGTGTTAGTAAATAATGTAGATAGTAACATTTTAACAGTAATTACCTTGATTTTTCACGAGCAATTTCACGAGCGGTTTCCTGCTCACACTTTCCTGAGCATCCCCTATCAGTTGCACCAAGTGTAATGGACGCTTCTCTCCTTTAGTTCGTAAGCTATTAAATTCCCCATCTGTGACAAAACTTTAATTAAATAAACATAAAGGATTAAAGGTAAATTTTCATGTTTAAATACAGTAGAAGGAAGACACAAAATAACTAGCTGTATCGCAGTGCATTCCACTGACTAGTACTTCATTGGCATTTTTTGTATTTCACACATTGCAGAATATGCAACCTAAATTGTTATTTTATCTGATGTCTGGGGGTCTGTCTGTTCACCTGCCTAACAACTAAATGAACCTAAAATTAAAACAATGCAATTGAAATAAATTCCATGTGTTGTAATGTATATTGTACTTACCAATGGCAAGCATGTCAAGTTTAGCCATTTCTTCCCTGATCTTATTGGTCAATTCTCGCACAGTCTGATCCTTCATGGAATGGTAGGGCAAATACTGAATTGGCAGGCAGTAAGGTTTCTTGTTTCTGCACTCGTCAGATAAGAGGAAAACGAAAACATGTGTTGCTGCAGGTTGTCTTCTCTTAACAAACTAATTTCTCAGATAGCTCTCCCATTCCGCTTTCTTTTCACACATACTCTTCTGCACATGCACAACTTGAGAACTCTGGCCAACGCTGACTTTTAACGTTTTCACATACGAAAGTAACTACTGGCACTGCTGTAAGAGTTCAGTGTATTCAACTCTTTCCCATGAAAGTTCCATAAGCACCTTTTTCAATGGGTTTGGTGTTTTGTACTTGTCTGTATAAGCCTTGTGTGTCTTAGTTGCACCTTGCGATAAAAATTGCTTGTCAGTCTTGTGGTGACTTTCTCAAGATCAGCAATCACTTTCTCCATATTGTCCTGCGAGGATGCCAAATCTTTGAAGGTCTTTACTTGTCCCTCATACTCTGTTCTTAATTTCTGAAGGGCACCATCTCCAAGACCAGCATCTCCATTCCACACACCTTTAACTGATTGCTGAACTGCTGGTTTAATGTCACAGCCATCACCTTTGATCCAGAATCTCCCAGAAGGATATGCGCGTCTTTCATGTCTTTAAGTGCTTGTACCTATAAATACAGAAAAATATCAAGAAACATAATAAATTTATTATTTCCCAAATCCACATTTCAAGTACCATATATTTATCAACAACATTTATATACACCTGTATGATTGGTTCAGTACTAAATTGTGATGAGGCTGTCTTAGGGCAACAGCCCTCGTCCCAATACATGCTACATTGACTTTTGCCTAAAAACATAATTACAGTTAATTTCATAAGTTCAGTGCACAAATATTCTGAACTTCATTTTAAAATCCACAAAGTATTTATTCCAAATTATGCAAGTTTGTTGCAAACTTCATCATGAATTTACAGTACATCATGTTCTTAATATATTAAGGTGAATATTGGTGAATAAAAACCGAGACTAAGTCAAGGTTTTTATTCATCGATATATGCACTGAGCCTGAGGCGAAAATTGTTTTCGTAGATTATTACTTCAAAAAATATAAAAATACGCATTTTAAAACATAAAAATGTGCAAAAACGGTTTGCCACCATTTTGAAAAAACGCTTTAGGTGATTATCACGTAATAATCACCTAACCAGCAACCAATCAGCATGTAGAAGTCTTTGTAATCACCTATGTAATTATAATAATATTTAATACTACATGGACTGTACAGGATGGTATTTGTAAAATTGAAGAACCTCTATGTTTTGAGCAAAGGCAGGCCCTTGCTTAACAGGCAGGCCCATTACACTGACATCCACTGTTTGAAAAATATTATATTACTGACAGTAGCATAGCTAGCCATAGCAAATAGACCTGATATGCAAATTTTTAATGATTTGAATTATTCAAACCTTTATAAAATTAATGTAGTGTCTAAATTTACTTATTTAAATTTAGGTTTATAAATATAACATAGCAAGACCAAATGTCATGGCTAAAGTAGCTTAACCACTGATTACTGAATTTAACCACTAATTACCTGCTTAGTGTGAGTGGAACTGAATAATTCTATTTGATATTCTACCAATCCAAATGGCATTCTGTCCATTGGAAATACAGCCTCACCAGTAATTCGGTTAGTCTTGCACAATGCCAATGCAAATTTGTACAATAGGTTGCTCGTGTTGTTCTTTTTTAACAGTTGCATTGCTTGAATAGACAGTGAAAATAAATTGCCTGGGTTAGATGTTACATTATTTGCCAAAGCCAAATGCAGGAACAGTTTGTTCAACAAATTTTCTAAATCACCATTTTGTAGACAACTAGCAAGTTTAAACACATTCTCCACTGTAAGTAATGGTTGGGCATCACTTGTTGTAGGTGGTGGTGGTGCAGAGGGTGGTGTTGGTAGGAGTGCCGAGGGTGGTGGTGCCAAGGGTGGTGCTGAGGGTGGTGGTGCCAAGGGTGGTGCTGAGGGTGGTGGTGGTGCCGCAGATGGTGGTGGTGGTGCCGAGGGTGGTGGTGGTGCCAAGGGTGGTAGTGATGGGGGTGCTGAGGATGGTGGTGGCCTCTTATCAATCACTAGTTCTGCTAAACTGTCAGATAATGTCAAACCATAATGGATTTCAGCATCTTCCAATGTTGCAAACTTTTTCCTGTGCACAACAGTTACTCGTGATCACAGACGGCAATCTATATAAAAGGCATGAAAACAAGAATGAAGTAACATCATATCTATGATTGAATAATATTTTAAAAACATCCTTGATCTTACTCTTTTTATACTAAGGGCTTTCAAAATAGCTGGCAGCCGCTGGGTTACTTTGAGCTTTACTGCTGGGTTACTATGAACTTTACTGCTGGCAACTGTGACCTGTCGGTCAAATTTTAGAACAATTTCAACAACAGACAACTTAAAATCCACATTACCACCTGCTAATTTATTATCACAACAGTCTATATTGAACTAATTCTGAAATCCCTGTGTATATTATATATATATATATATTAATGAAGTTTAACTTTAGCAACTTTAGCAAAACAACAAACACAACAGACACATTTTGTGGCCTATATTTTGGGCAAGGAAGTGCTCGAACAGTCTAGAGGCTCTAGCTAACCTAAGTTTTACCTAGAGGAACAGGAGGACCTCTAGGTTGCAGAGGGGATGAGCCAGCTCTGTGCATGTTGTTCAGTGGGTTGAGGCCTGATGGTCTAGAGACCACCATTGGTTATACTGAGACAGTAAGGGCTCTCAAGACCTGACAGAGCATGCAAAAACTGTAGGTTTTTCTAGAGGAACAGGTCGACCCTGGGTTTTTTATGTTACAAGGTTTGATACCTTGAAACAAACTTTGAAAAATTTCACTAGCACTGTTTACACACTGACTGAAATCTTGCGAATGAGTAGGAGACACATAAACTGTACCCAAATGTTTTAATACAAAGAGGACCATTGTACGCATGGTGGTGACAGCTATCTTTAGGAGAGCTTTTGATTGGTTAGGCCCAAGTTTGCATCAGTTGTTCACATGCTAAGTTGCCAAAGTTCAATTTCTTATCATATTTTATATTTATTAACAGACACGAGAATAAATGCCTTGTTCTATCAAGGTATTTGAGCTTTCCCTGAGCTACATTTGGTGCATGCACTAATTGTGTTGACAGACTGGCAAGGCCTTAGGGCAAATGGAATCTTCCTGAACATATTACTTCATTAACCTCAATTTATTGCTTTGCATAAATTGAATATTTAATGAATTAGACATCTAACAGTAGCATTAACTTACTTGATAAGAGAATGTTAGAAGAAGTACCACATTTAATATGTTTGGCACCATCGTCCCAGAAACTGTTCTTTTTACCAAATGCTGGCCACTCTCCAACATAAATTTTTCCATATTTTGGATCTGTTTTGGCAATCACTATGAACTCAACAAATGCTTTGTCTTCCTCAAAGGTCCATTGATGAAATTTTACTGGCAACTTCTTTGTTGGAGTAAGTTTCCTCTTTCTGGATATCTTTCTACTAGGAAACTACAAATAGAACCGATTCTACATTCAATTATTAAATACGAAATAGCTTTCAGTTGAACAACAGTTGGCACACTGTATTTATATTTATCTGTACATATACAGCAAGTGCTATAAATGAAACCTTTGTATAATTTTTACCTTTGGTGACATTCCAGGACTCTGAAACAAAGCTTGACTGGATGATGAATTCTCCGTATGTGCAACTCTTTGTGACTTGTTCACAGGTTTTCCCGGCGTATCTCCTTTAGAAATATATGCCCTCTTGGCAATATCAGTTTCCTCATCAACAATGTCAATAATATTATAAACATCGCTGTCGTCAGATTCCATTTTTTCCCAAATTCTATAATAAAATAGAAAAATACAGTCAGTACCGTTAAATATATTATTGCAGGTATTAAACAGGAGAGTCAAAATATATAGCAACATATAAGCGTATGTTTCTAAATACAATATAAAATAGTGCATCATACACAAGATTCCCTTGTGCCATAATGATCACAACGCGTGTATTCCCGCCATCTGCGTTAGAGTACAGCAAAAATACCCCATTTTCAAACCGCGATTACTCCTCGATTTACTGGAGCTTTTGAAAGTTTTAAAGTACCAACATAAAGAACAAAGCTTGCTGAATATGATGGTTAATTAACATAACTAAAAATAAATATCTATACCAAACAAGTAAAAAATAACTAAATTAGATACCTAAACAAAACAATTATTAAAACATACCTTACCAAAAAATCAGATCTTTAGGGATAAAAATCGCAATATATTTCAACAATTTTTCACCTAACTTTGCTGAAAATTGCAAATGTGAATATTAATGAGATGCAATGTATTGTGGTATACTTACCATTCCTCCTCTGATTTAAGGAATACTCTATCATAGAAACATACTTTACATATAATCAGAATGGGGAGGGGCAGCATTGGCTGCGCATTGAGTTAGTCTACATAAGAAAGATAATATAAACTTCTTAACATTTAGAGCAAAACCCACCAATTCTCCTAATGAAGGACACCTTTGCTCAAAACCTAGATAAGTTTTTATATATTCTTTCTATTTGTACTGAATGGCTGTTGAGAAATGTTCCACTCAGTTTTGGTGATCAAAAGTAATAATGAAGGCACAAAATTAGTTAGTACCACATTCTTCCAGGCTATACTCCGGTGGGAAATTATTTTTATTTATTTAGCTTCACCAACTAGGGCAGGGTCACCACAACAGCATATGCCAATTACTGTGGGCCCTTTTACTTAACCCACCCTGTCAACTTTCCCTGTGGGAGGAAACCAGAGTACCCGGAGAAAACCCACAACTTTCGGCAGAGCGTTGACTTTACTCTTTTCACTTGAGGACCGGGTTCGAGTCGCACTGAGAAAGTTCTCACTGAGACTTGAACCCGCGGCCTTAGAGGTGAAAGGCAAGTGCGCTAACCACTTCCATTTTACCAGCAGTTTTGCTCCATTCCAAATCAACTTCGTTTGGCAATTCTTGCAGGAGGAAAAGTGCTGAACAGATAAAACTCCTTCTGCAGGGCAATCGACCTTTTCTGTGTTAGGCAACCCTTCGGCATCACTGTAATCTCTTGTAATAGGGATGTTAGATTTATCGATGTTTGACATTTTATTAAGTGTGAGATACTTGGGCTTCTCGTATTCTCGAACAACAATTTTGGATATTGTGTAAACAGTTGCTGACGTTACCAGATGGATATAGTTCTCCCACAACACAAGGCGAATTGTGGCAGAGTTGTCTGTGAACAAGGATTCGTTCTGTCGTTTCTCTTCAGTTGGAATTTTGAAATTCTCAGCAGGGACGACGACTCATATTTCGCCAAAAAATGTTGGTGCTTTTCTGGAGAGAAACATACTGATCTGTATGTTGTATCTTCCGTTTGCAATGTCATGTGGAAGTACATGTTGTCTCTCTGGCTTTTTTTAATGGGCGATAAACTATGAAGATATGCAATGAAGGGTTTATCTGAAATCAATAGATTAATACATAGTTAAATATTTATTTAAATTTGAAACATTGGCTCAGTTTTATAAAAAGGAGAGCTCACTTTTGTTTATTTTTCTGTAATTATATCAACTGAAGTTATTCTACTGGAGTGTAGTATATAGTATTAAATATTTACGCTTCAAAAATCACTTCATTGGATATTTGGTGCTTGGGAAACGCTCCTAAATATGTGCCAGTTAAATATCTAGCAATCGCTTACCTTCTGAAACTTTGACATTAGACGTCTCACCAGTTCATTACATTCGTAACATTTTCACATTTAATATACTGTTAAGACAAATATTCAAATGTTAAAAAAATATTGTATATAATTGGCATTCTTCAGGTATTGTAGTGAATGATATTAATTCTTACCCTTTGTTGCTAATGCTTGGACTAATTGACTATAATCTATTTTTGTTTTACACGTGTGACAAGCACACGCGAGATTAACCTGTTTGCAGGTTTTGGACGCATTCGCAAAAATATGTGATGAGGTTGTAATTTTTTGGGGGTTTTTTGTTCAGAGAGAAATACAGACAATATTAGCTTTTAAAAGGTGAATTTTTATTGAATTTATTCTGTGTCACAGGGACAACAAGTTCCCCACACTGAAAGTGGCGATCCTGCCAGGAGGGCGACTCATTTTTGTAGGGTTTATGGCCTTATTCGTCTATGCAGCGATGGATTTGTAATGGTTATATTTCATGACGAAGTGTGTTGATTTTATATGCCAGCGAAATCGGTGAAGATTTGACGACAGTGGTAAGGTAAAACATTGTATAAAGCTTCATTGGGGACGGATAATCACAGATTGTGGTTTTGTATGAATATTTGGATATAAGTAAACTGCAATTTGCTGTACTTTCGTGGACATATTTACTGGATTTATTTAACTGGATTATATTTGCTGGATTTATTTTACTGGATTATATTTACTGGATTTATTTTACTGGAGATTCTACAATGGAAATGTACAATCAACATTACAACTTCTACTGGTTACATATTACCATATTGGTACGTGCATCAACAGTTGTTAAACAAGGGTATTGGTTAGAAATTTCATTGCTGACAAGTATTGTATTTGTTCACTGGATATTATTGTCACAGGGCAGTATGGGTGCTGCAAAGCATGGTCAACTCTTGGAACTTTCAAAGATGAAACTTAAGGACATTTCGGATACATTGGACAATGGGGAGTTTGAGGATATAGAGTTATGCTACAGTAGAATTTGTAGTCTTATTACAAAGTTGGAGGTTTCAAACGACGAAACCACAAACCTTATGTTAGAAGCGGAACAGTCCTTAGAGGACATACAAACATGGTCAAAGCAACAGAAGGAAGAGTTGAAGTTATTTCGAGAGGTTCGAACAAAGTCTAAGACAAGGATGGAAACAAGAGGAAGAGGAGAAACTTCAACGAGAAGTTGAGAAACAACAAGTGATTCATGAACAAAAGATGAAAGCACAAATGCTAGAGCAAAAGGAACTTGAAGAAGCTGTACTATGGCAACAACAACAACAACAACAACAACAACAACAACAACAACAACAACAAGAGGAAATTAACAAATAAATTTGCTATGGAAAAGGAAGCAAGAGAAAAATGGTTGACACACAAACCTCACAGGGACTCTCACAAGCAGTCAAATTACAGAGGTATACAATTACACCATTCTCTGGTGACTACAGAGACTGGATAAGGTTCTGGAACCAATTCGAAGTAGAAGTGGACGGTGCTAAGATTTCAGAGATAAGTAAGTTTAACTACTTATTAGAATATCTGAAAGGTAAACCAAGAGACGACATTCTTGGTCGTTGGGAAAGCGCTGCTAACGTACCCAGAACTTGAGGAAACCCTACTCGACGTTGAATGTTTTATGAACAACCGGCCACTGTGTTACATTAACGAAGAGCTTGAACAGATAACACCCAGCATCCTGATTAGAGGAAAACCTTCAACCGTGCTTGAGGAAGACTTTGACATGTTAGAGGAAACAAGTGACGTTACCAAGAGATTGCAATACTTAAAGAGATGTCGACAGCAATTACGCAAACGTTGGATAGCGGAATACCTTCATGCACTTGAGGAGAGATATCAAGTTCAGAAAACCACAGATCAAAATGCCAAGCGAAGGATCGATGGTGCTCATCAAAGATTACCTCAAGAATGCAGGGAAGTGGAAACTTGGACGAATAGAAAGTGAGATTCACGTTAAGGACGGTATTCTTTGAGGCTACAAGATACGCACAGGAAATGGCTACGTTGTCGAGCGACCCGTACAGTTGGTCGCAGATCTGGAAATTGGAGAACCACTGTTAGAACGAGACATGGTCCTGAATCCACAAGCGACAGAGTTTCAACCGAGACACCAACCTAGACGAGCAACAAAGGATACTGCTAGAAACAGAATCACCGGTATTGCAATGAACGAACTAGAGGACGTCTAGAGAGACAGTGTTAAATTACGCTGTATTTTAACAGGGGGAGGGTGTCGCTAATGCTTGGACTAATTGACTATAATCTATTTTTGTTTTACACATGTGACAGCACGCGCACGATTAACCTGTTTGCAGATTTTGGATGCATGCGCAAATATATGTGGAGGTTGTAATTTTTTTTGGGTTTTTTGTTCAGAGAGAAATACAGACAATATTAGCTTTTAAAAGGTTAATTTTTGGTGAATTTATTCATTGTCATGGGGACGACAAGTTCCCCACACCTTGGGCGTGGTGGTTTCCATTTCTTGTGAGGCAGCAAGCTCCTTGTTACCTTGAGGCGAGGTAAAAATCAATGTTAAAAAAATATATTTGTGATTTTTGAGAAGCTTATTATAATAGTTATATTTCATGGTGCCATTTCCATTTAAGTATTTAGTATTGACTTACCTTCAGAAACTTTGACATTTGCTCTAGCTGCACTATCACCATCTAAGATAAAATATTAGTTAGCAAAAAAGCAGGTATTGTTCTAAACTGTGGAGACAGCATTTAGAGGGAAGATGCATAAGGGTCCGTTTTTTGTATTTGAATGTTATAGACTTTTATGTTAGGAGGTGAAAGCATTGCTTGCCCAGATTCTAACTATTTCTAAACTCTTACCCTTAAATGTGGTGGTCTTGGTTCCTGCAATCTGAATGTCAGCAAGCTCCATGTCCGATAGCTCAAAGTCAGCTTGATGGTGAAGTGAAATTCAATGTTAAAGACATTTACAGTGTATGTTGTTGATAAAAAAATTGTACTACACAAGCCAGTCTTACATACCAGTTGCTATATCCATGTTTTTTCCAACTAAAAACAAATTGAAACTTTTCTACATCAGAAATCTAACTTTTGAAATCGTTTGTTAATATATAAAAACATTCAAAAATAAGAAACACAAACAATTACAGGCTAGTAAAGTTGGCAGTTGCTTGGAGTCGTTTTTCTTCCTGCAATCTGTATCGCAGTGACTCGTTTTTTTTTATAGAGGTCAGTCTATCAAACGTCATTGGTTAACCCCATTATTAATGACAAAAAATTTCGTGCACGACTTATTGCAACATACGTCATTCCTAGAGTGTTCTCTTTTCCCCCTACATCAATCCATGCTTTCTCTAAAGTCATACCCTGACTTTTGTGAATTGTCAATGCCCAGGCAAGCGTTAAAGGTAATTGTTGTCTTTCAAGTATGCTATTTTCAATATTTACAGTGGCAGTCACTGGTGGAATAGGAACACAAGAAGGCATATTTGCAAAGGAAGGACCACAATAGTCATCAAATTTTACCAAAACAGCAATAGGCAAGTCAGGTGGAGCTGTTCCTGTCGATCTATTACATAGACCCACAGATGCCCATAGATTCATTGTTAACATTACCTTTGCTCCTTTGGAAATCAAAATAAATGGGTGTAAACCAAGCATATCTTGGGGACTAACATGCTTGGCGTCATTACGGGAATGTCGGGCATGGATTTCTGCAATTGGTGTATTTAACTTAACTAAGTGATCATAATTGTACTTTGCTACTTCTTTGTTGCTATAATACAACCTTGTTGCAGTTGAGAAATCATCAATGTTAGACACAACACTTGGCTGGCGAGTGAGAAATAATTTCGAATAATTTAAAGTTATTTCTCCTGTTCGAAGTCTTGATAAAATGCATTTAAATATAATTTGGTCATTTTCACTACCACTTACCCTCTGATTAACATCAAGAACCACAACGTTATCAAACATTTTATATGCTAGATAGCCCTGTTCAGCTATTGGATCAGATGGTTTGTTATGGTATAATGGCTTGTCTCCAACTGGTGGTAACTGTGCGGTCACCAATCAGAATTATGGATTTACCACCAAATAAACTATCATTTAAGCCAGTGGTTTGTCTACAACATCTGTCAATCCACCCTATGGTTCTTTGACCCAGCATAGAGTATTCATGAATTAAAATGTACTCGACAGACAACAAATTGTCTTGTAGTGTATGTAAGCTTTGGCCAGATAAATCTTTCTTAGACATTCTGCCTACTGGGAGTTTTAAAAATGAGTGTATAGTTATGCCATTTATATTAAAAGCAGCTTTTCAAGTTATCGCTGTTACAGTACAACTATGTTTTAAATAATTCCGAATTGCATTTATTAAATAACTTTTTCCAGTTCCACCTTCACCAATTATAATGAGTTAAAAGTTGCTCTTTTGCCATTGTTCTGCTGTGGTGGTTAACAATGATGTCATAAGCTAATTGTTGCTTTTCACTAAATGTCACTGTGTCTACTTGATAGTGTCTTACTGGAACAGTATATTCAGCCCTCTGGTTGGTAATCCAATTAGTCATAGAGGCAATTTTCTCGCCAGTGTACTTTGTCGAATCTAATTGCCAATTGTATGAGTTTTCAGGGTGCTGATGTGTTTATGATAATTAGACAAAATCATCCATTCCTCTTGGGGAGGATTTTCATGTTCATTTTACTACTAAAGTTAGCATTACCATTATCATCTTGGACAACATTATCTAAAACATTCTGCAAGTGCGTTTCCCAATTTGGTACATAATGATTTGCAACAGGATAGTTTAAAAATTCAAGCCAACAATTGACATAGGCAGTATCTGAGGGTGCTTCATTATTCCATGCATCATTTTGGGAGTTTTTCCAAGGTTTGTATTTCAAAAGCTGATATTTGCAATATAGGGGGTAATTCACTCCTTTTGGGTTCAAAGAGTAACAAGGAAAGAAGCGTGGAATGATTTTTGAGGACTGTTTGACAAGTTTACCATTGACAATTTTGTAATTTGTAATAAACTGAGCTAAATTAAGTGTCCTCACAAGCGGGAAATCATTCTTAAAAGTTGCACGTTTGGAGTATTTATCCAAAATGGAATCATTGGTACAGGTACTATTTGGGTTTTTTACAAAAAATTTTAAACTACGAGTTCCATGGAAAAACTTGAAATGATTAACTGTGCAATTTCAGTGAAAGTAATAGATGCATAGTTTCCTGTGCACTAAAATCTCTTTCACCAAGTGTTTTTATCATCTTATTTTTCATTACCTTTGATGGGTCTGTATTTGTTTTTAGGTTACCTACCACAGTGCGAAATGCATTTTTCAATGTGTTAGATTTGGGTTCGCCTTTTGCAGCATACTTTCACAAATATTCAACACATGCATGGTAATCTAGTATAACTTGCATATCACAGTTTGCCCTCCAGCCTTCAAGTTGAATTTTCTGATGATTATTTAATCTAGGATCTTTTCTTGCAGTCAATATGCTAGCTTTGTATTTTATGCTTTTGTCTTTCGTATGCACGGGTTCAAACTTTAATTTTGTATTTCAGAACGAGGTGGAAAAGGATTCCATGTAGTCATGTAGTAATAAGTCTATCAACATAATCACAAACAACATGGGAAGCTTTTTTCCCCTCATCAATTTTCATTGAAATGGATTCATTGTCAACACTAATGCTATGCTCTTCTGCTAGAAACCCTTTTAACGCTATGTCTGTGAGCGTACAAAGACCTGGATCAGATTTCAATTTTGCAGTACCATGGCAATGAATACTACCTCTAGCTTGAAACTCATATCGATAGCAATGCCATTCAGCATCCAGTGTGTCATACAACCAATATTTCAAAAATGATTCACCTTTTGCTTCAATAATTGCCTTTAAGTCCTCCTTAACTTTAAACCAATATGCAGAACTGCCAGTGATATTTGCTACATATCTAGAAAGTTTTGACATAAAGTTGATGAATTGTTATTACATGCCATTTCTTGCAATTCTTCCACTGTAAGATGAGATTCATCAGGATTTTGCTTGAGGAAAATGGAAGTTTGTTGAATGGCACATTTCCTTTGAATCATATTTAGAGCCCAATATGAAAACCTGGGGTGAGAAGAAAACCTGTATACCCATTTATCATCAATATTTTCGGAATATTTCAAAAGATGTTGAATTCGACTGTGAAAAGGTATGTCTCTTTGCAAACACGGATTGGTTGGATCACCATTTCCATCAGGGAAAAGTGTAGGGAGAGCAAGTGTGGCAAGAAATGGTGTTGTATATTCATTTAATGGCTGATCATCAATTGAAGGCCAATTATTAACATTACTTTTTATTGCTTCATTTTCTAAACAGTCATTTGTAGAGAATGGTAGAAAGCTATTTGTTTCTTTATCATAGTTAACAACTTCCCCTCCAGTTGAAATTGTATCTGTGTCCTGATCATCAACTGCATCTGGGTCTTCTAATGTTTCTATTGTTGATATGTTAGAAGGAATACCAAAACTTGGTAATGATTCTAATATGCATTTGGATCAATAGTTACACATTTGTATTGTGGATTACGTTTTAACAACCAATATAATGCTTGCTGAACTTTATGTCTCCTAACTAAAACATCTCTCATATCATTGTCCTTTCGTTTCATAGTAACAATTATAATTGGGATATCAGAAGGAAAACGAGGAAGAGAATTAGCTAACTCTGACACTTTTTGGGGCAAATTTATACAATGACCATTATATCCCCTTTGACCACCAGGTTTTACATAAACTCGCATTATGGGAAGTGCTCTGGCAATTAGCATCTCTTCAACTTGCGTTAAGCCCTGCAACTCATCAGGCATGCTTGAGGGAGTCATATTATTCTGAGCAGAGCTTGGAATTTGTTTGTCACTTTTGCACCTGCGGCAAACATAATTAGCACCAGAGCTTGGTTTGATTTTTACAGGCCATGCTTCAAAACATTCAGAACACTGAATGGTGGTATATCGCATTGAGTCATGGAACAATTTAAGGGTTGCCCTGTAACGTTCTGAACCAATGACATTTGTTTTTTGGTGTTGGTTAAGGTTTTGTGGGTTTTTTTTATATAATTTATTGCTAGATACATGTACACTATGCTCACTACTCAAAGGACCTTCAGACAACAGATGACCTTCTTGCATATCAACATTCGACTCAGATTTTGACAACTTACGTGGAAATGGGCAAGCATCAGATAATTATTTTTGTCTAAAACACTGTTTTTTCACATGGTTTTTACTTAAAAAATGTGTATGATCAGAAGAACAGTGAAACCTTTTCTTTTGTTATACAAATTTTGTGTATCTGAACTTGCATTCAAGCATACACCAAGAACAACATGTATACCAGATGTATTTTGAATGTAAATAGAACATGTGCTTTGAGGCGGCAAACCATCAATCATTAACTTTGAAAATTTATTCCATGTAAAATTATTACCTGCACTTCCGTACACATAAATGTCGGTGCTAAGCAAAGAAGCAGCAGCAAAAATTTCAATGTCAGTCCCACACACTCTTTCTCGGGCCATGCCACTTGATTGGATATAATCACTCAAAGACATGTTCATATGTGGCAACTGGTTTTCAATGGTTCTCATGTGATCTAATATTTATGTCTTACAAGTGGTAGATTTGTCGCCCAGTAATAACATATGAAAGTGCGCGAAATAAACAGTTCCCGTCACCTACAATTTTATGCAGTTTGGCTGGTTCAGTTAGCATTTCAGGAACCTTTGTTGCATGAGGATAAACCAGTGGTAAATTTGTTAAAGAGCACATAAATCTTTGAGCATTTTGATCAACTGGATTGAATGAGAATGGGCAAGCCATGGTTAAAATGCACTAGCAGTACTAAAAAATCACTTACATAGCACTCTAAAACCATTCAACAGTTTTATAACCCAATATTTTTTTTGTTGGTCAAAACGAGGCGTGCAAACACATCAAAACAGGAGGTGTGCAAACACACCAAAACAGGAGGCGTCCGAACACACCAAAAGTCAAAACACGAGGCGTGCGAAGACGCCAACTGAATACGCCAACAACAACTACTTAAAAGTGGCCAAAGTAGATTGTTTTTTATCTTAAGACAGCAAGGGAAAATCACAAATATCAATTGGGCAGAGGTGCAAAACAATGACATCAACAATATTTCAATTCAATCAGTATGTCCGTATAGCAGATTTCACGATGACAAATGGTCTTTACAATATTTCAATTCAATCAGTATGTGCGTATGGCAGATCTCAAGATGACAAATGGCCTTTATAGGACCTAAGACTTTACTAAAGCTTACAGTGATATACTTCAAATACGCGTCAAATACTGTATGTCGCACTGTCGCACGATATGCTAAACCAAATATCTACTAATCGCAGGCTAATCTAGCCAGCAATGCACAAATATTAATAGTGAAACAAATGTAAAAAGTCAGGCAAAACAACAAGCAACTGCCAACCTTACACTTATTGAAAATAAAGGCAAATGGAAAACAGAATATGGCTAGGTTGAAATCTCGTACCTTTCAGACATTTTAACCGATGATTAACAATCTTTGCAGCTCGATGAGTGAAAATCAACTTCAAATAATCTTCGCTCAATAAGAGAAACAAATGAAACAATCAGTCAAAAATATCAAGCAATAGCCAACTTTACAGTTATTAAAACAGATTATAAGTTTAAAATCTCTTACCTTTTAGATGTTTTAACCGTACTCATACTATAGCCTGTAGAGCGTCCCTCTGACTCGTGAAACACGATTAATGCAAACTATTTCGAGGTCACATGTAGTGAAGTGAGATAAATTTGTGAACTGCGCATACAACTGCGCACTACCACACTGCAACGCGACGCTAAAAAATTGCTTTTCTACTGCCTCCTGCACAAATTAGGCTGCTGCATCGCTCGCTCGCCTCAGGCTCGCCCGCTCTGCAGCAATAATTTCACAGTGCATGCACTTTCAGCCGACATTGTATTTACTAAAATTAAAATATTAAGCAGAAAACCGTTTTAAGACAAATTAAGTTTACTACAATTGCCTGAGTTTAGCTGAATAATTCTAGTTTCATTGCACAATAAAAACAAACTTACATTCACTTCGCCATTGTAATAACTTCTGCAACATAGCCAGAAATCTCATACAACATGGCTGCAAGCATGCGTAGAACATGTGGCTGCAAAAGGAGTGTTAAAATATACCAAAAATATAAAATTTTCTCTGCGATACTAAAGCACACTTTCCCCGACATCAAAATCGATAAAACACTCTTCGAACAATATTTATAGAGAACGAAACATAAAAATAACCTCGTTCTAGACAGTGCCTTTTATATTTTTGTTGACTGAGCTAGTTATCATATCATAGCACTGTTCATAGCAACTTGTCAATTTTACCCTTACCTTCGTTCAAACTTGCCTTGCTTGGACATAATTATCACATCAATTAATTTCCCCCAACATCACATTCAAAAGGCAATACGGTAAACTTGCTAAAACTATCCTTTTTAACCAGGTATTCAGTTGTTGAAGTGGTGCCATTTCCAGCCGAAAATCGTAATAATTTCAAGCGCTAACTATAAAAATTGAAGATGCGTGAATGGCACAAAATATCTTTAAAACCAGTTCATTTTGTTGTTGTTCAGTTCGTTTTCACTCGACATTTTGTTTCTACTGCATTCCTTTTGGTCAGCTGTATTCGTTGGGATACTTTGTGTTATTAAATATAAAAATATTTGGGGGGAAATGCGGGAAATTTGAAATATGTCTGACATAATACCTCTAAAATCCTTGCAACCATGGAAAATATATTGCGTTGAATCTTCCTTGGACAACATTAGGAAAAGAGAAGCAAAACAGGTTGCACTGACAATTTCATTGTCTTATGCAACCATTAAAGAGTGGTATTATCTTGTAAAAGATCAAAAACTGGAAGAGCAATATAATGAGCAAACCAATTTGCAGTTTTTAAAGAAAAACTGAATTACATGGAGTACTAATATAGTATAAAATTTTATATTAAAATGTACAATCCATAATCTTAATACATATATATATATATTATGTACAATAATGTTTATTTAGTTAGGACTGTTAATTAACTATAAAACTAATAATATTTCCTAGTCACGAAGTTCTTTAACCGTTCAGTGGTTTCTGGCCATAAAATTTGTTCGACCATTCTGTCATTCCTTAAGTCATAATCGCGAGTTTTTACCCCGGGACGAATTTCCATAATTTTGGTCAAAGGGTTGTAGGGTGAAGCATCGCGTCGCAAAGATTCGACGAATTTCTTGCAAGAGATGTCTCTACGAGTACTCAAATACTGTAAGTTTGAAATTTCCAGGGCTTCATCATATAACAGATCTGGATAAGCTATTCTCAATGCTCTCTTTTGAACAGATTCGAGAATGTCAGATAATGATTTAGGTATTGACGACCACACAGGGGATGCATATTCAATTCTGGATCTAATGAATGAGATATATATTTGTACAATGTGTGATGCTTGAAGACCAGCCTTTTTTAACAGACGCAATGCGTATAAGCGAGAATTTGCCTTTTTCAATAGTGGTAAGCCACCATTTGTTTTCTTCCAAGAGGACATAGAAGTTCCCACCCGGACACATTGTTCGCGATCACAGAGGAAGGCTTTAATCCACCGAATTATAGAGGGATGGATACCAAGCAGGGTTAACTCTTTAATAATAACATTGTGATCTATTAGATCAAAACCTTTCTTAAAATCTGCAAGGAACAATCTAGCAGTACAAGAACCTCTCTCAAGAGCAACCAAGATTGAATGTAAAAGGTACACCAAAGCGTGGGTTGTTGATTTCTTCGGGAGTGCAAATTGTTTAGTATCAAGTTTATTTACAACTTCAGGAAAAAATTTATCCAAAGTACAATCCTCCATAACTTTGGCGATCTGAGATGTTAAAGATATTGGTCGTAGGTCGTCTTCAATACTCTTTGGGGGTGATACCTTAGGGACAGGCACTACAATAGATCTCTTCAATGCCTTGGGGAAGGTGCCTTGTGTCATGGATGAGTTGAAAATGTCTGAGATAACTGGGGCAAGCTCAAAGGCAAATGTTTTCAGGATTTTATTTGGAAACATGTCAGGACACGGTGATCTTGTGGTTATAATTTTACGAAGTTTCCTATAGATCTGTTGGGCATTGACGAGGTAATCATTTGGTACTTCTAGGTCCTCCTGGTTTTCGTCGAGAGTTAGAGAGTCAAAATGTGATGTAAGGGCAGTAAGAAAGTTATTAAAATTTTCACCCAATTCTTCACAGTTCCGAACATCATCAGAAAATAACTGAGAATACCAATAATTTTTTGACAAAAGACCACCAATGGCTTTCACTTGTTTCCACCATCTTGCCGGGTTAGAATTTTTCAATTTCTCGATTGACCTCATATAGTAGATCTTTCGTGCAACTTTAATGCATGATTGGACTCTGTTACGCCAATATTTATAAATATCTGAATTTTTCCCGCTTTCATGTAAGGCTTTTTGGGGTCTCCCAATAGCAGACTTTATTGATGACATCATCCAAGGCTTATCACACTTTTGTACTTTAATCCGTTCCAAAGGAAAGAAATTTTCAATCATCGTAATCATTGTATCACAGTCATGTATGTCCAAGATGGGAGACCAATCAAATGTAGTAATATAGTGTCCAAAAGGACGTATCCTGCTATGTCTGAGATCGCGTTTCCATATATGTGAATTGTCTGGCTTTGAGGGAGAAGGTTGGGCTTTCATAAGAATCGTATAATGATCACTGGTTCCGATGGGAGGGAGTTGGATTGATTCATAAATGTTATCCACCTTTGAGTTGGTTAAACACCAGTCTAAAGTTACATCGGCTCTGGTAGCTACCTTGACTATCTGTGTCAGACCAGCAATTCTTTTAGATGGTTTGCATCGAGCCCCGTGCTTCTAAAATTGAAGTCGCCTGTAATTAGGACTAAAGCTTCAGGGTGGGAATATAAAAATGAGTCAACATTGGTTTGAATGTGTGAATACAATTCTACATTTTCAGTTTGGCGGGATGCTGTGGAGTGGTAAACAACAGCCAGTAAGATAACCGAGACAGAGCGGGGTAACTTCTTTGGTCTCACTGATAACCACAGTGACTCAATTGAAGAGTTTTCAAATTCCTCAATTCGTCTACAATAGGTATTGCTATTTATGTAGGCACAAACACCTCCGCCGTTTGAAACCAGTCTATCGTTCCTAAACAGATTGAAATTGGATAAGGATACCAGATTGTCAGGAATTGCAGGGGATAACCAAGTCTCTGTAATGCAGACCATGTCCGTTTGATTAAAAGACACCACAGTGTCAAGTTCGTCGATCTTGGACGTGAGGGAGCGGAGATTACAAATTAAAAGGTTTGGTACTTTGATGGAGGGTAACGTTGATACAAATTTTATGCATTCAAGTGTATTAATTTTTTGAACTGAATGAGAGTATTGTGATGGAGTCGATTCTGGTAGATCGCTGATCGGGGAAAGTGTAGGAATATGTGTGGAGCAGGACTCAAGGGAAATACATGAAGTGGAGCTCTGATTGGAAGGATTTAGTAAAATCTGTTCCGGTGGTCTCATTCAAAGATGTCTTTTCAGAAATAAATTATTTGATCTCAAAGGGTTTCATAATAGTAGATGATCAAGAAATCAAACTTGAGTTTTTCTTGGGAGGAGACTACAAGTTTCTACTTACGGTATTGGGGCTAAAAGCAGCAACTTCACTGCATTCCTGTTTGTGGTGCAAAGTGCATAAAGATAAGAGGTGGGAAACTGACAAACATTTTAGTCATTTCAATACAGAACCAATGGCCAGAACAGTGGACGAAATCAAGAGATTGGTGAAGAAGGGGAACGGTGAGTACTGTTGTGTGAAACCGCCACTTCTTGATGTGGATATTGACCATGTCATAGTAGATGAATTACATTTGCTTTTATGCATAACTGATGTGCTGTTGGATAACATTGTCACTGAGGTTATCGGCTGGGATAAAGAGGATGATTTTGAGTCCCGTAAAAATTCCAACCAAGAAAAAGGAGTTCATTTGAAAAAAACTTGTAACTACGATAAGGTCATGTGGTGTGGGTTTTGATGTTTGGGAACCAAGAAACCCTGCTGACAAAAAGGCCTGTGGGACATATGAATTCACAAGTCTTCTGGGAAATGACAAAAAAAAGTTTTAAAATTTCTACCAGAGAAACTTCCTACAGTGCTTCGCCCAAATACCTGTAGTGACATAAGTAGACTTTGGGCTGATTTTCGAAATCTGTATGATGAGATACATGGCTGGACCGGACCCCTCACAAATCTCCAGAACATTTTTTTAGAGAAACTAGAGACTGGTAAGCGTGTCACTCCATACATGCACATTCTCTTTGCTCATGTTCCCTGTTTTCTTGAAACATATGAATCTTTAAAAATATTCACTGGGCAGGGAGTTGAAAAAAACAATGACATAGCAAGGAATGTAGTTAGCCATAAGACCAACCACTGCGATTCAACTGGGGACATTCTTAGAATCGAACACAGACAATGGCTTTTAAAACATCGGGAAAGAGAGCATCGAATGTATGTCAAACAAAACTCTCAATACTGGGAACACAGTATTTTTGTAAAGCGTGCAAAGAAAAATAAGGAAAATGGAAATGAGAATCAGGAGCCAAATGTGCCAGGGCCATGATATCGCTATTGCTCAATAACCAACCTCAGGAAAGTGAAAGAGGGAAGAAAACTTGAGCCAGGAAGAAACAATCTAGGAAAAAGGGTTAAACTGCATTATGAACTGTTTATTGATAAACTACTTATAATACATTATGAAACACAACAATTTATCACAACAATGTGTCTCATATATTCATATTCATATATATACATTGTAATGTTCACGTTTCTAGTTTAAATGTTTAATATATAATCTCAACTATTCTCCTACTACAGTCTTCCTATCCCATGTGTTCTCTCTCTCTAGCTCATCACACGACTACTGATCACATGACCAACACTATGCATACATATATGTATGTATTTGTTAAAGTTTAAAGTAAGTTATTCTTGGTGATATCTTGGCTTTGGTACAACCATCCCATCAACAAGTTTGTGTGTTTTTGGTTGGGACTCACAAACAATTTCGCTCTGACTGGGAAAACCACTCTAGTTCCGTCACCAAGGTGATCAATAAACATGTCCCAGTCCTCACACTCTTTATAAAAATTGCACCGGTTAAAGTCCTCAAGCAAGATGCTTTTTGACCCAGTGCTTGGTTTTCCCTTGCCTTTAAAAAATATTTAAAAACATCATGCCTTATGTCCAGCACTATAGTAGCTGAAGCCACCTGATGCTTTCTTTTTAAGTACTGAAGAATAGCGAGGCCTATGGCATCAGCTCCTTCTTGAATTTATTCATGTGTTGGCATGAAACTTTCAAATGACCTAAAAAAAGAATATTTTAAAAACATAAATTGTTCATGAGTGTTTAAATATTTAAACCTGGCATTTAAATATTAAATTTGAATCAATGCAATGTCATTAAATAATACTTGAAATGCTTGGACGTTTTATGTACTATTTAAAACATGAGCAGGAGTGCTTTATCAGACATAAAACACGAGTGCACAGCACAAGTGTTTTATATCTGATAAAGCACGAACTGCGAGTGTTTTAAATGACTTAAAAAACGACCCATCTTATGATTTCATTGGCTAAGTAATTTTAAAAATAAACATTGTCTAAGCCGAGAAAATCAAAGCTAAAGTTTATGTAAATTAACATGATTTTTTATCACAATATAAAACCACTGACATGGTAGTGATTTCCTTTGTCTTTTCCTCATGTATTATTAATGACGTCGCGATCCCCAAAATGGCGTATTGTGGTCCAGTCTGTTAACAGTGGATTAATATACACGTTATTGTGTTGACTCGGGTGTCGATTAACAGATATGCCGATATACACTTTTTTACCTTCCCCTTCCTTCTGCGGTGACTCGAAAACTCTCTCCACAGCATAGAGAGGTCCTTTTATCGCTTTTGGCTTCGTTTGTAGAAAATCTGCAGTTGAAAGAGCATTCAAACTCTTATAAAATCCCTGTTCGTTTTTTTTTGCATTATCTAAACCTCTTTAATAACTTGAAATTCAAATCTGTAGGTTAAAATTATTTGTTATCTCTTAAATTCCCCCGCTTTTCCAAACGGTGTTTTATATTATGGTTCAGACTATAAGCATAAAAATAGGTTTAGATTATAATACAGTAGATGTATACGCCGCTCGCACAATTATATTTATTGTAATCCTGTGTACTGTGTATCACTTCTTTGTTCGAATCGTTGTCATCGACGTCGGGTGAACAACTTAAGATTTCATTCATACTTTACAAAATATTTAAATTTGAGCTTTCAGCGTCGGCTTCGGTTGATATAGAACAATGTTGATGGTTTAAAGACAACACCTCGAGAAACTTTGTTTTATATTTTAGACTGTCGTATGATTACCCTCAAGTTTATTCTTTCATACAATTGTTCAATTTGTTCAATTTGTTCAATTTGTAAAATAATAACAAATTGTCAAAAATTATGTCAAACGCCGGAATCTACGATCGTTAGTCGTTATAATAACTTCCGTATGTAGTTTAATTACAACTGCCGACGTGAATGCCGAAGGGTACCGAAGTAATAAGGAATTTAACGTGATTTCATCATAGATATAGGAGACATAGATTGCTGACTCGTAATACGTCACTATATTGACAAATGCTCCAAAATTCAAACAAAATTTGACCGGTTGAGCAGCCATTTTGTATGATGGCGCCTCAAGTGACTCGACACATTACCGTGGAGTGTATTCAATATAGAAGTGTTGTGGATGGTTTTTCTTTGGAATAACAAACATTTGGCTGGTTTCAGTGAGCTCACGGATTGACGTTTTGCAATATTTTTGCCCTTTGGAGCAATGATGTCTAATAGAAAGTTGAAAGAGTTATTCCTGGATTATTTCCAAACAAAATAAAGTGGATTCAGGGCGACAAACTTGTGTATTACGAGCTGGTGGCCTAAATATGTGATTTCGCCGAACTTAAATCAGCATGAATCGAAGGTAATTTGTATTATTTTCCCTGTCAAATTGATGTTTTTATAAGTCCACAAGGGCAATAAACATATTAAAAGAAGTATCTTTTCGTGACCGTTGCTGAAAGCGAGGTACATTGACTAGGTCACTTGATGTTTTGACCGGTTCAGCCGCCATTTTGAATTCTTCATGTTGGCGCGTGCCGTGACCTCGAGTCAGCAATCTATGTCTCCTATATCTATGGATTTCATTGTGCGTCTCGGCAAAAAAAATTGCAGAGGCAAACTTGAAAATTCTCGAAAGACTTCAGCAATTATTTGCCGAGGGAAATTATTTGCCGCTTGCTGTCATGGATTTCTGGCTATGAAGAATATAAATCCATCTAATTTTTAGAATTGTGGGTATGACATATCATGGGTACACATCATCAATCTTTACAAGGATGATTTGAATCATTATGGGCACAAATTAGTACCAAAGCTTAAGTATGCTCATTTATATTTGATACCTTATTCACAGATGAAAGTATTTCTAGCTTCTCAAATTTGTAATGAGTAAAATGTTAATGTTGATAAAGCCATCCCAATTGTTATATTCAGGTACTTGAGCACTTCTGTGGGAACTCATTGTACGTATTCTACAATGAACAGGTAAAAGGAACAGTGCAGTTCGTGCAAATGTTTGACAAATTCTTCGATTGCCTAAACACTCGATCATTGACGGAGGCAACCAGAAAAAATAAACCTGACTTAGCTCCATACCGATCATCAGAAGATCCTTGTACTGTTAAATAATTTCTATATGAACATATGCATCATTGAGATTATATCTTAGCTATAGATGTAACACAACAACATGGCCGCCGCACAAGTTTTATGTAGTTGCGACAAAAATGATAATATCCAGTTAGAAAATACAATTACTGCTATTCGACTGGTTAGTACTTAACAGTGAAGAGAAAATAAAATGGACTGGAGGTCTGGACAATTTAAAGTGTTTTGTAACTCTTCTGTTTGGCGATACAGGTAAATGGTCTTTACCAGGAGGTAGTGCGAAGGCATTCCGAAGTGATAGAATTATGTTAACCTGGTATGCAACTAAGAAATCACTCTTATTTCAAGGTGATCTTGGTAAATTAAAAGATCTGATAATCGGCAAGCTCAAGAACGAAGCTTCAAAAAATAAGACGGATAAGCATAACAATGTTGAATTTATTTATGTACATAACAACAATGACTGTGATGGTCAAAGATGCTGTGAAGGCCTAGTTGTAGATATGATTGAAGTTAAACAGAACATTATTCAAATAAGTAAAATATTGAATAAACTCTATTCTGGTGTGTCTTGTGTAACAGACTATATAGCGAACCATATTTCGAGTCAAGATGTCAACAAGGAAGCAATGATGACAACACGCGATGCCGGTGTTCAGACGGATTTTAGCTCTGTGAGTGAAGATATTAGTAATCATAATAATTTAGTTTCTAATGAGTGTTCTCTTCCTGTACTATCGGCTGAATTAGAAGGCACAAAATTGGACATGGTGATTTTGGAATCCAAGATTACAAATGATATTAAACAGGCAACTGATAAGGTTCATATAGAAATAGAAAATATCCGAAGTGAGCAAAATTTAAAAGCAGCGTCCTTTCAATTGATAGCTGAGGGAAATGTTGAGCTCTCAAATACAGTTAACACATTGTTGACTGATTTCCAAAAGCACAAGACTCATTTGCATGAAATCCAACAAAATCAACTAACCATGAAACAAACAGTGGCTCATTATGATAATTTAAAGGATAATCTAAAAGATCAGTCACATACACATTCAAGAGCGATACCCCATTTGAAAGGATCAGCTGTATTAGCAAAGCCTAACTCTACTGAAGATCAGTCACATACACAACCAAAAACAATACCCCACCTGAAAGAATCAGCTGTAATAATAGCAATGGCTATAATTGCATATCCGATAGAAGCTAGAGTCGCACAATTCCGTAAATGTCGCCATGTCCCTATGAGTCGAGGACATACTAGCTCGAATTGCATTAAAATATGTACTATTGAAGAATGTAAAGTTCCTTCACCTGGTAACTTAGCTAATAATTCATCGACATATCTGTCAAAAAATTCGAGCATTCCAAATAAATTAACACTTATTCATTTAAATATATCCGGTCTCTAAAAAACAGAAATCATTTCCTCCAACTTCGTGAGTTTATCCGGGGAAAAAACTACCATATAATTATGTTGTCAGAAACATGGCTGAATAGATCAGTTAAAAATGTGGAAGTTGAAATAGAAGGTTATAAATTACTCAGACTTGACCGACGTTTGCGCGTATATCCGTACCCCGTTGAAGGCGCACATCGTAAAAGACTCGTCGAGTACCTCCATAACCTGGTTTCAACAAATTTGGATACAAGTTCAATATAAAAAGCTGAGGTCATTTGTAATTTGTGTCACTTACAGACCACCTGACTGTCCTGTTTCCTGTTTTGAGGACTACCTGAAACCTTCGTTGATCCATGCGCCAGTAAAAAGAATTAGTGTTCGTCATCGTCCATATTACCCAAAGGATTAAAGATTTGATGATTAATAGAGATAGACTCCATCGACAATTTCAACTTACACATGACATTCTAGATTGGAGATCTTATAAACACGCAAGACAATCGGTCAAAACTGCTCTAAAAAAAGCCGAGAAAGAATTTGTTCGTGGCGAAGTCTCAGCCCATAAAAACAACGCTGCATCTTTATGGAAAATCATTAATCGGAGCATACCTACCAAAGACAGACCAATACAACGTTATAGTAAAGCCCCAGAACTGATTGCAAATGAATTCAACCAATTATTTGTCGCTGTTGGAGAAAAAACCGCAAACGCTACGGCTCAATTAGCCCTGGACAATAATTTCGACGTATCAATCACAAGTCCTATTCCAATACCAACTGGCTGTGTCTTGCATGAAACGTCTGTATTGTGTACTGAGGTCGAACGAATCATCATTTCTATGCCTTCAAATAAATCTCCAGGCCCCGACAAAGTAAGTATGAGTGTTCTAAAAGATTGTCTTCCTGTCGTCCTTGGTCCTATTACTGACATCATCAATTGTTCCTTTGCCACATCAACGTTCCCAGACGACTGGAAACTAGCTGAAGCCATTCCTGTATTAAAAGAAGGGGACCACAAAGCCGCCTCGAACAATCATCCTATCTCCCTCTTAAATGTTGTTTCGAAGATCTGTGAGAGAGTTGTTCATAATCAATTTACTTCTTATTTAATCCATAATAAACGATTAAGTTCACAACAAAGTGGCAACAAGAAACAGCATTCTACCAAAACTTTAAATTTATTAACAACCTATCACTTGTTGGAGGCGATCCAAAGCAAGAAACTATATGCACTCATTTTAATTGACCTCTCAAAAGCCTTCGATAGTATTAGTCTGATAATCCTGTTAAAAAAATTGAGCGAAATTGCATCTGGTCATGAAGTGAGTAAATTCAATTAATACATTTCAACCCTCCAATGCCTGCATTTCGGATGCCTTGGAAACAAACACCTTAATTTTTTCACACAACGTGCGGGTCCTCATGCCTAGTTGGAACACAACATTTGCTGAACTCATTGCCAGAAAATGTCTTTGAATTTTTTAAATAAAACAATTGAACCTGTAACTTTTGCAAATGATCTTGGAATGACTGTAGACTGTAATTTGACTTATAATAAGCACATCAGTCATCTCACATCAACGTGTATGATGAGACTTTGCCAAATAAACCGTGTCAAATACTGCTTTGACCAAAATATGTTGATCTACATTATTTGCGCTGTGGTCATGGGCAAATTATATTATTGTTCTACAGTCTGGTCAAACACGAGCTCATCAAACATAAAGAAATTACAAGCTGTCCAGAATTTTGCATGCAGAATTATAGCTAACGGTAAAAAATTTGATCATATTACACCAGTTCCATGTGATATTGGTTGGCTTCCTGTTAAAAAGCACCTGCTGTATAGAGACATGGTTATGATTTATAAATGCATGAACGGCCAAGCTCCTCCATATCTGGCTGACCTATTTCCCAAACAAATGGAATTAAACAATCGTGTGACAAGAAACAATAACTCACTACACATCCCCTTATGCTCAACCACAACAGGACAGAGAAGTTTCAGATATAGAGTTATGGAATAGTTTAGATAAAGAATTGAAAAAACTTCCGTTAATAACATTTAAAACAAAATTAAAGCGTAGCATGTTAAATCAATACTTTGAAAGGTGAACAAAATCTTAATATCTCATTTTATAAACTTATTATATATCACTCCATATCTTGTAAATAGTATTAACTAGTTAATCTTTTATTGTAAATAAGTATTGAAAAACTCTACGGGGAATAATAATAATTGAATCGCCTTACCGAGTCATGTCATCAAATTGACTGCACATTCTGTACCATCTGGCTTGTTCTTTGGGGAATTTTCCACCTACCTTGAAAGTGTTGTAATGTCAACTGAGCAACAACTTATTTTGGGTGACTAATTTCCACCGAAGAAATAACACCAAAAAGTTTTGTGGTCTCTTAGAAACATTTGGTCTTATTCAACATGTTACAAAGACATATTCTTGATCTTATAATTTCCAGGGCAATTAATGATGTGTTAATATCCAAAATAGAACCCACTCTTGCCTGTTAGATCATATGACTGTAGAGTGTAAGATAGCCATAACATATTTAATTGAAAGACTGAAACAGTCTCCCCCCCCATCTCCCTACTTTTCAAAGTTGGGGGCCTTTAGGGGGAAGCTGGCTAGCCTGTCTTCAAGCACTGTCACAGGGTTATCCCAAATATATAAATTTTTAGGAAATTGTTAAATATGATCATAATGACCGATTCAAACAATATATTAAATATTGAATGTTTAGACACTTTTCGGGTTTGTGAATCCAAAACTCAATTTTTAGAACTGCCCATTTTAGGTTTTAGAACTACCCATTTTACAATTAGAACTGCCCATTTTGGAAAATGGAAGGCCTTATGATGACCCCTGCTCTGGGGCATTCCTTGTACAATTGCAGAAAGGAGATGGTTTACAATTAATTCTGTCCAAGAGTTTAATTGGCACTAACCCATGCACAACCATGTATGTAGTAAGGAGCCAAAACGGCTAAGAGAAATGTCATAAATTTTATTATACTTATTACTGCAGTACATTCCGTGTATTGCAGTTTTGAATACAGACAGAGATTGGGTATTACGCAGGTCAGTATCGAGATTGTTCCATTCTGCATCACATCGCAGATGGGAAAAAAGTTTTTTAAATGCTCTGTTTGGGTAGGAAACAGAGTAGTTTTCACTAGATGGATAATCCATCGAGTTTTCATATCTTCCCAACATAACTCACTCAGTAACCTCCTCTTACTAGTACCTTTCATGGCACCAGTAACTACACAAGCTGCTTCATATTGGACAGTTTCCAAAATATTTGCTTCCCCTTCACTACATCCACCATCCCATATGACATCAGCATATTCCATCAATAGTCTAATTTGACTTTTGTAGAGACTAATAAACACAGCTCTACTAAGTTTGTACTTAAAGTCTTTAACACATTCAATGCTTTACTGACTTTTGCATGCATGGTAAAAAATAGTATTTGAAGTAGAATTACTGCACAATAAACAGATACAGATACAATAGTCAAAATGGATAAAGCAATACAAGACTGGCATGGAATGCCAAGGAAGAAACAAACAAAATTCTTGGCAAAAAAATGAATAAATAAATAAAATATATGCATATATATGTATAGTTTGAAATACCATCGGCATTGTGCCGTTGAAGCGACTTGGAGTTGGAGCACACTAAATTAATGAAATTTGACTAAGTTGTCATAATGTACAATTCGGTGAATTTTGTCATCAATGCTTGTTTTCGTTGGCCTTCACTACAATGTCTTTGAGCTGGGCTTAAAGATTTTCGAATATTTTAAGAAGAGGACACATTGCCTCTTCGACAGATTGTGAAATTAATGTCTTAGCAACTTTGGTGAAGATTTCTTTGAACCTAGTTTACTGAAAGAAATTATGTAGCTCTGACTGGATGGCTTCCTTCACATAAACTCTAATGTCCCCCATTTGAGACTAACTTTGTGTCTCATTATAGGCATAACAGCTTCAATAACACTACTTCAAACAACTCCTGTTTGTCTCAAAGGTTTCTCGCTACATTGTGAGAGCCATGTTACATAGAAATGAACGTTCTAAGACAAAATACGAATTTGAAGCTTTGAAACTAGCAGAGCTTGAAATACACGTCTGATCTTTAACTGAGATATGCTAATGTGGTTGTGGTTCTTTAAAATTGATAGTGGTTGAAGGATTTTATTGGTTATCTTAACAATGAGTCCAAATCGGTAGATGCCTTGGCGAACAGTCATCCAAAACAGAAGTTAAAAATGAAATCAAGTCACCTAATTACAGAAGGACTACATATGACTGGTAAGAAATATAATGCAGACTAATTATGCTACAATAAAACCCTAGCTAACTTTACCAAGTATAGAAAGAAAAATTTACCCAAACAAAAGACAGAGTGTAAATATGGAGCAGTTGGAACTGTAAATTTACTCTACACGTCACAATGTGTAATCATCTTTACACACTAGTTATATTTTTGCCGTTCCGATTTATACTATAATTCAACCACTCCTGCCCACACTAATGATGTTAACAATACAATTCTATATTTTGCTGTTAATTCATTCATGGAATTATTCTAATACTTCCAAAAAGGCCAAAAAACGAAATAAACATATATTTTCATGTTACATGTACTGTATGTAACGTAAAGACCATTAAACAGCAAAGTAAGGTATAATTTACACTTTTCCGGCACTATAATTTTGTCTCTTTGGAATTCTCACGATTACCTGTTTACCAGGGGCGGATCTAGGGGTCGTCAAACCGGTCACATGACTAACGTAAAAATTTTAAAGGGGACTTTCTACCCTCAAATTCGTTTAGAAGGTCAAAATTTCAAAGTTAGTTTCATTTTATAGTGGTAGGATTACTTGTTTACATACTCTTTACAGCATGTTAAAATTCAGCTTAGTTTTGGAGATTTGGTTTACGATGGTCAAATCTATTTTTGTCAGGATTTGACATCACCTTTATGCTTTTCATCCTGCCTCATCATTATGGGTTCAGTCCATTTAAGCATCAGGAAACAGAAATTTTGAAAACAAAGAAAAGTGTAAAATTGATACCATTACTGTTTTACAGTGTCTTTCTAACTAAATTAAACTAAATATATTAACAGAAGTGTCTTCCGTCTACCGATGTAACTTTGTCAAAATGTTATATTTTTCAGATTCTTCCGAAGAGCCTTCTTTCTTGCTGCTTCTGTGGTTTCCATGTGTTTAAATTGTTCAATCCAATTGGCTGCAAATGCATGCCATCTTATATTTACCGACAGTTTTATGCCCATTTGCATGACCTGGGCTGCACTGACGAATTTTGTCTTGCCCTACAGTTGCACGTGTCCAATTTTCCATTACAACTTTGCCTGATGCATCTGATGCACTTTTTTGAAAATATTTTCTGCAAAGATGTTCTACTGCTCTAAAAAATAAGTAGCCATCATTGTTTAGCAGAAACAAACCACCTCTGTTTTTCTTCTCTAACCAACATTTAGTGTATTAAAGAAATATCTGAGGGTTACCATCCTCATTGCTTACTGAAATAGCATCCAGAATTAATAGCGAAAGAGCAGCGAAAAAACATGTTCATGAGAATATAAATTTTTCGAAAAGCTGCACGAAAAAAAAAAAAAATTTGCAGCCAGTAAGCACTTACTTTGCTACACAATAATTATATAAAATATGTCAAACTTTTTATATCAAGCAATACTGTACTAAGACGGATTGTTTCACGTTAAGTCATGAAAATGTTTTTCAATCCGAGTCGCGACGAGATTTGTGGGTGAATGAACTGTAAAAATATTACAACAGAGAAGAGTATATTATTGCTGCAGTTAATATCTATAAGAATATATTATTTATCTCTTCGACAAGAGGTATCTTGGTTTCCTCAGAAATATATTCAATATTTGAATGATATATTATTCATCTCTTCGACAAGAGGTATCTTGGTTTCCTCAGAAATATATTCAATATTTGAATGATATATTATTCATCTCTTCGACAAGAGGTATCTTGGTTTCCTCAGAAATATCTTCAATATTTGAATGTGATGGTAGACTAGACTTCACACACACAATTTTTTTCAAACAATTTCACATTAAAGTTTGGGTGAAAAGTATGCAACTTGGTTGCTGTATTAAAGCTGGGCAAAAGAAAACAATTGAATTCCTCAACAAAATCACGATTCATAGGATATGACATGCTTGCCACATTTTCTCATGTTGATCTTTGCTGGCCAGGATAATGGTGTGAAACTTTTCCACATCACAAAAACCTTGGGTTTTTTAGGAAGCATTTAGCAATAGAAACTAGCAGAGGACCATGTTGGGATCCTTTAATCCTGTTGAACGGATCTGCCAATTTTTTCCTCCATTCTATTTATTTTTTTAAAAGTCAAATTCCCCAAGGTTTGCCTGGAGGGGCATGATCGCAGTTGGATTTGATTTGTACATTAGGCAACTTTTGCATACAGAATTTAATTTTTAGAGAAACTTTAGTATGTAATTTGCTTGTTTTGCTAGTACTAGCAAAACAAGCTGGAAACAAAACAATATTTAGTATGTAGCTCACCAGAAAGTGTTTATTTGATTCTACTCTTGGCTGAATTGTCATCATGTGCTGTTGATGATGCTGGTGCCTTGCCTGAAAACATTTTAATGTTAAAATTTAAAGTTATTTTAGAATTAATTACTATGGTAATTTAATTTAAGGATCACCAGTTGGATATTAACAAATTCTAAACTTTCTGTACATCTATAAAGTAATTTATCTTGACTGCTCACTGGAGATATTTTTTTTTTTTTATTTAAACATATTTGAAAAACGTTTGCCCCAAGAGCTGATAAGCTCATCTAGGGGGCTTACGCCTATTTACATTCTTACATATTAGTTGTGTATTTTATAACTATAACATCAGTCAGGAGACAGCTGTATTATTTCATCACATTCATCTACATAAACATAGCCAACAAAACGTCTAGATTGCCTAATAAACTGTTGCACACTGGAGAAAATGTATCTATTTTGGACTAATGACAATTCATCTTCACCACTTAGAAGTATTCGTATTTTCGTTGAATCTGATTTCCTATACCAGCTGTCTCCTAAAATTTCTAGTGCAACTGAGAGCAGAATAAATCTAGGAGCAGCATATCTTGGACAATACAGAAAATAATGAATTACCGATTCACAATGAAAACCGCATTTACAAACTGGTGACGGAATGCAGCCTATTTTAAATAAATGATAATTAAGAGCACAGCAGTTTAGACGGAGACGAGTATGTAAAATTGAGCTGTATCGATCAAGAGTAAAACTAAAACGTTTTTTATAATTTGAAATATCAAAAAAATCCTTTAGATGTTTCTTGTAAGTGTTTAATAAGTCTGAGTCCCTTATAACGTTGTCAAGAGCATTCCATAACCTAGTAGAATCAGGAAAAAACGAGATTTTAAACCTTTCGGTTCTACAGGGATAAAGTGTCAAGTTATCAGCAGATCTTAGCAATAATCCAGATCTTTGCTGTGAAGTTGCAGGAAGTAAATCAGTTAAATAACTAGGTACCAAGTTATTTACTATTTTAAAAAACAATACAAGTTTATGCAAGGACCACCTTGTTTTTAATTCCTCCCATGCAAGCTCATCCAATAATTTCCTTTGACTTGTGCCTTTCATAGCACCAGTGACCAATTTAGCAGCTTCATACTGAACTGATTCTAATAAGTCATTAAGACCATCTGAACAACCATCCCAAACAACATCGGCATATTCCATTTTAGGTCGAATTAGACATTTATAGAGCACTACCAATGTATCCCTATTAATTTTAAATTTTAGTCCTTTCAGTAAATTTAATGTTTTTGAAGCTTTTCCATGAATTGTCATAACATGTTCTCCCCAAGACAAATTACTGGAGATATTCAATCATTCAAGATTTATTTAGATAGTAACACCTTAATATTTTTACTGATTTGTGTACACTAGTTGTGAAACAAGATTATTCAAATATAACTGCTGCTGGAAAGCATTGCAACTAAATTGTATATGCAAATACAACTGAACAGCATTCAACATCGGAACATGCAAGTTTTATTGTAATAAATGCAAACAAAAGACTTTTTAAATACCACTTATAAAGAGATTTTCTTTAATTCCAGATTCTTCATTGTCATAGCTACTTGCATCTTCTTCACTCTCACTGTTTTGTTCAAAATCTATGTCAAATATTGCATCACAATCGATTTCTTTCTCAATAATCTCAGTTGTAGCAGTGGTTGTAGCTTTCGCTATTTTGATTTGTTCAGAATGAGCCCGCAAAATGTACAGGCTGTATCACGGACAGCACATGCAAAACAATGGCGTTTCCAGTCCCTGTCTTCTGGATTGTCTATATTTAAACAGTTTAAGCTTGTGGCTACCAACTTGCTAATTTCTGTTTTTTAACATGTGGCGCTGTACGATGGGCAATACACTGAGATTGTTTTGGTGAATAAGTACATAACACAGCTCAACATCTTTTAAAACGTCTTTTAAAGACTTCTTGGTACTTTGTTTCGTGTGAGAAAGTATTAAAGTTTAAACAAGAAAATTCAAGAATACCAAATGTGACTGTTAAAGAACTGTAGTAAAATTGCATAATTAAGTCTACTATATTTCACTAGGGTCATTTCAAAATGCTATAAATCTGGTTCCATTTATTTGTTTGCTACAACCCAGCACTTGTCTTAGAGAGCAGACACATTTGGGCCATATCGAACACTCAAAAATAATAAATTAATGCAAATTTATTCAAATTTAATAATTAAATTTTGATAAATTTTCCAAAATTTATACCTTCGATTGGGGGTTTCACCACGTGTTTATTATAGGGCAGCAGATGGTGGCCAACCTAACTTCTAAATGTTGACACTTATAGGGGCAAGGAAATTAAACTACATCTGTCCGCCTTCAAATACAAGACTACTACTATGCAGTGTAATGAAAATAATTATTATTTTCTCACTTTGACAACTGCAGGTTGACAAGGTATAACATTGATGTAACCATTGTATTATATGCTGCCAGCTATCCTCTGTGCAAAAGCATGTTAATAACTGTTTGGTCCTACTACCTTAGAGTCTTAGCTTAGACAAATGTTTTACATAATGTTGAACATTAGCACTAGAAATCTAAAATCAGTGATTGCCTTACAGGGCAAGTGGCAAAGTTTGCATAGGGCATGAACAAGCCCAGGGACTCATTGGGATTTATCTGAAAACCCAAAGTGATATGAATATTTTCTATTTCAAGAGCATATTATCGAGGATTGATGTTCATTGACAATAAAATATTGATAGGAGAAGAAGGTATGAAATGTGCAGACTATTTTTAATGTCACATACTGTAACATCGCATACTGCTTATTCATAGGTATACAGTATGTCATATCTATATGTTCATTAATACTATACTAATTATTAACCTATTGAACTAATAATAACAGTATATAGTGGTATTTTTATATTGTGCACCATATATATGTAAACCATAGGTATATTGCATTTTCAATTTTTTACAGAAGATATGCAACAAATTGATGCTGTTATTGAACAGCCAAGTAAAGTGAGAAAGAGTATGTAACTTACATTATTGTTTGTAATGATTAATATTGATACAGATAACTTCGAGCCATGTTTACAATTTACATAAATACCTGTGATATCAACTATCAAGTCACAGCTGGGAGCTGTTGTAACACCGGCCTGCATTTATTCAGACAAATCACAATTGCTCGCTTTACAGTAGTTACACAAATATATATACTGTACATTCATTCTGACTCTTTCCTAGTTCAATAATGGCTGGGCGGGTGGGCACTTCTGTCAAGCTACGACGAGCAATAACAAAATGTGCTCAAATTACCTGCGTCACCCTCTCACCCCATTTTTGCGTCAGGCACCCAGCAGTGTGTGAGAAAACATTTTCCACTTCTTTCATACCTCAACCTGCAGGGAAAAAACAGTTTATATATATATATTTTTTGCAGGTTGTCTTGGTGGAAATCAATTATTTCCCATGATATTTATGACTTTATGTCTTTGTTTTTAGGTTCCAATGACTTTGTCTATGTATGAGTTGTCACTTGAGACAGTACAGTTGGAAAAAACGATCCAATCACATGATGAAGAGACTGATGATTGTCCAGAAAAAAAGTTACTGGCTTATAAGAAAGCAGTGAATTAGTATGATGCAAACGTACAGGAGATCATCAAATTACAAGAAAATGTTATTAAAATGCAACAGGAAAAAAATGCAATTTTGTCAGAGATAAATGAAGCAAAGCATCTATTTAATCTCAAGATTTGTGAGAACAAGTCGAGAGACATTAGTGAAGTGTTCCATCCCCTCCTTTTTGAACAATTACTTGTTGGTATCAAGAATACATGTCCAACAATAACTGCTATTTTAGAACAGCTCGTTCTAACACACAATACGTCAAGAAATATTCTTGAGACTGAAAATATGGAGATGAAAGCCGCAGTACATCTTTTGGCCTCAATGATTGACATTCGAGATCAGCACAGCAAGAATGACATTCCGTTGATATTTGGCTTGTTATGCATTTATGGAGCGGAGCCATCAATGATACAAGTGCTTCAAAGTCTGGGTTTGTCTGAATCATTTCCCACACTGTATGTAAAGTTAACACATATGTTGTTGTTATATGCTGTATAATTATGTTGGTGCACAAGTCAGTAGTTTTTCCCAGGGAGGGTGACTGTATGTCTAGGATTCTGTCACCCTGTGGCAAATTATTATAGGGACTGTGGCTGAGGCCCCCTCCGCCTTTGGCAACACCACTGAACCTTGCATAAGTGTGGTCTATCTCCCAAACCATCAATGCCTGATTCCCACATGGGACAAACCACAGATGGTGCATAAAGTTAATGGAAATGGAAATATATGTAATGTCAAGGATTAAGTACAGTAAATTGAAACTGTCAGTTATAATTGTGATTGTATTTAAAAACTCAATAGTACATGGAATGAAAAGTATGTTACATTCTTTAACCCTGGTGCGGCCTACTTTATTATTTCACCCTGTCTAAATCCAGACAATTTTACTTGTAAGTGGTAGAGTACTGTCATGTCAATGGGTTAAAGCTAAAATGTGTGAACCCTGTTTGACACATAAATATCAAATGAACAAAAGCTGGTTTTGTTCATGAATTGTGCTGTCTCTACAGCAATGTCTTGCGATATTATTTAACTTAACTTTTAATTAAATTTCGTTATTTAGAATTGGTATTCTCAAAACTCAGTTGTCAAATTACAAAGACATAATAAGTCAGCGTTTATCCAATGACCTATCAGGATAACATGCAGATCAGTCGCACATCACTCCGGCATCTAAGGCTCTCTAAGTTACAAAAGGAGAAAATCAAGCAAGCAAAGATGTGGGATTTCACAGTTCGTGGTTGGCGAGAAGCAGATGTTTTAGTGGTATTGAACATCATTTCAATGAAAGAGAGGCTGTAAATGCACAGAAACCTGTAAAGGAACTTGTTTACGAGGATACTAAGATCGGTAGGTGTTTTTGATAACCAAACAAATTTTGACAAGAAAATCTGTTTCTTATTAATGATATAGATATGTAGTCAAGAACCTGTGTGATGCCTATGACTATGTTCTGTATAGTAAGCCAAAATGAATGTGAACGTGCTGATTGAAGAGATAAACAGAATGCATATATTATTAGTAACATGCCTTTTTTCTTTTAGAAAGCCATGAAGAACTAAACTGCAAATGGACTTCGTGCCAAGAGCGAAATCTATTGAGGAAAATTGATTTGGCATTAAACGTCTTCCCTGAACCAGTTGAGCAAATACAGTCCGCATCCAGTGAGGATCTAAAAAAAATTGCTGATACTACTGAGTCGAAGATAAATCAACGGGTCGACAATAAAGTATTCCAGATTGACGTTCCGCCACTCGAAGAAGACTTTCCAGATCTTGCAACAAAGAAGACAAAGATATTTCCACTGCCAATATCTCACCAAACCAATGCAAGACCGTCGGTGTGGCGAGAAATTTGGACCTGTTTTCTGACAAGTTTGCATTCAAACGAGAAAATAAATCCAAGTTCCTTCCTCTTAAAAGTTCTGGAAAAGAATTTGATCTTGGCAAGACGTTTATGAAGAGTCTCGAGCAACACAAGAAACAACAAAAGCTGTATGAAAGTGTCTTGAGAGGAGAGAGTGAGAATATTGGGGAACACTCTAACAACAATGATTCAGCTGAAGTATTAGTTGCGCTTGATGAGGACGTTTCAAGCGGTAGTGACAACGATTGAATAGAAATAAGACAGGAATATGTTTAATGTATAATGACTTTTTTAGTTCATTCCTTTTTGTAAATATCAAGTGTTGAAGTTTTTGTTTCATATGGACCCTTTTAATAAATAATATTTAATGCATGTTGCAAAATCCAATTTTATTAACTGTACCAAATCCGATCAATATTTAGGGTGAGTGGCTTAAAAAATATATATTCAGCGAAGCACAGTGTATTTGTTTGCCAAGCAAGGGTGAATCATCACTGAGGACCCCCTACAGGGTCAAGGGAGTTATCTTGTCAGAAATTGTTTTTAAAAAGATGATGGCCTAGATGGTCAAAAACGCCCATCAATGGCCCAATATTATATTTTTGTTTGGTAAATGCCCTGTCAAGTCCAAAATTTGGATTTGATATGAGAATTGGCACCCCTCTTGCACCCCCCTTGGGCAAGGCTAGGTGGGTTGCACCCCCCAGTAAATCCATCATAGTCGCATCGTAGGTTTTCCTCAGATCCCATTTTCTATTATTTTACTGTTGGTGAGTCCCAGTGCATGAAATTCCATTTTCACAACCCAAAAGCAGGTAAATTCCAGCTCAAATTTTACGCCTTCATGACTCTCTTTATTGCCATCAGTACTACTAGCCTTTAGCGCACCCCCCATTTATATTCATATCATGGCTGACATTACTTGAAGTCATTAATATGAAACAGCTAGATTGGCCACAATTAATATGCAAAATAGGCATTAAAGAAGCAAACGAAGATAAATGCTTCAATTCTTTGTTCAATGTATTGAGAGATCTTGCTTCAGTAAATACAAGTGACACATTTATAAACGAAAGAATTGATTCTCTGAAGGAAACATGGCTTCCAGCACGAGACCAATTCGAAGTGTAATTTAATGTAGCATCGATGAACGGTAATTTGCACCTTGTTCGCTCTCTTTTGTATTCTGGTTGTCTGATAAACTTAAAAGATGGCATCGGACAAACACCACTGACCTTGGCTATACATATGGAACACACATACAGTTACAGCCAAATTGTTAGTGGATTGTGGTGCATCAGTTCGCGAGAAGTATTTTCACGACATTGCTACCCCACTTGAAATAGCAAAAGTGAAGGAAAATACAATCATTGTTGAGTTAATTCAGAACAAAATAAAAGAAGAAGAAATAATTAATTATATGAAAGCAAACTTTCATACGTCTATCCCTGATGAGAGTATGTGTAGTGAAAGTGGAAGTGCTAGCAAGCCCCCAAATGTTGTACGACAACTAAACATAAATGTTGGAGATCAAAAGAACACTGTTCTCATACAAGGTTGTGCAAACCGTTGTCCTGATGTTTACGGATGTCACACACCTGCTGGCGGAGATTTCCACAGTTGTGGTTATATTAATGAGTGTATTGCACGCATTTCTGGTCCTGGTGGGTTTTGGCATGTCGTAGAACACATCATGAAAAGACCAACTGTCAATCCCTCATCATTTAAATTGAAGTTCAAGGACAACAACTACAACAACAACGAGGAGGAAGCTATTTTGGACTATGATGATGGTCTGCCTATTGTCATGATTAAAACATTTCAAAAATCCTCCTTCTTCCCAGGTCCAAGTGAGTTAGATCAATGCCTTAATGATCCTGGATCCCACAATCAGATCTTACTGGAAAAGGAAAATATCTTATGGTTGAAAGAACAAGAACAGGATGCTGTATTTTGCTATCATTCACCAGTGATCAACCAGTTGATACCAATAACACGATGGTATAAGGAATCTGTGAGGTACTGTATGTGTAAATTAGTTTTGAAAAATATGTTAATTAAAAATAGACCTGCTTCAAGGTTGCCTTTTACCACCTCACCCCTTTATTGTGAGCGAGTGGATAGGCAGCATATATTCAGTCTATCCACTAACTCTACAACGGTATACTGTCTTTTCTAGTCTTGTCTCAGTAGCTCAATGAACACCAATGCTTGCTTTGATTTCTAGCTTTCAGTACACATATAATGGCACTGTTATTATGAAAATGCATATATAATTGTTATATATATTTTTAACTAGAAATGGAAATGGTTGTGCAATCGAGGGTGTCTGGATGCTTTTGCCTGCTCTTTTCTGCCAGATGGGCAAAATAAATTACCGCGATGAAGCATTTACCCACACTGTTAATGCAATAGCAAAATGGCCATATGCATACCGCCTTATGTACTACAGGAACAGAACCGTTAACCTTGATGGTAAGAAGGGGAAGCAACTGGCTGGTGATGAGTGGGTTGAAGATTTCCTCGTTAGACCAGTGAAGCAGTTCACAAGTGCACAGAGTTCGGTTTCAATGGTTGAAATCATGTCATGCAGTGTCAACCTTTTGGAAATGAACCGCCAAATGTACAAAGGAAAGGAAGCCTTTGACATTCATAACAAGAAGCACAAGAAACCATCATCACTGTATGATCAACTTAAAGTTGCACAGTTTGCAATTAGGGAAGAGTTTTTGGCATCCAAGAAGAGAAAAGATGTTCTCAAATACTCTTGGGCTGGTAAGACATTTAAGGAGGGCGAAAAGGTGCCTCCTAAGTGCTTGGATGCACTAACAAAGGGAGATGAAAAGGCTAAAGATGACTTTGGACCATTTTTACATAGGAAATTTCCTATTGAAATGTTGTGAATACTGTAAAATGCTATACAACAATATATACCTCTTATGTTATCGATGTAGAGAAAATAGGAAGGGGGCGATTTCTTTAACCCATTAACTGGTAATGCACCCTATTTTATAATTTTACTCTGTCTAATGCCTAAATAGGTATGATCGAATATAATCTTTTTCGTTTTGTCAAAATGGCTGCAAGAAATTATGATGTTTTGACTGATGAGCAAAAACAAGTTTTTATGTCATTTTACGACGATGGAATGAACTCCGCAGCGAAGGAGAAGCGAGAATTAATACTGAAAGCTTCTGATCAGGCGGGAACCAGTTACGAAAAAGTTAAGGCAAGAGAATAGTAACGAAATAATATAGAACATTTTCAGGCTGCTTATCAGTTTATATCCTGCCATCATATAATTATATAACGAATTATCAATGATGATATTTATTAATTTAATCACGTTGAGAAAAGTTTGAAAGTAAAGTTGATATTTGTACGTTTAAGCTATACTTATAAAGTATACTTGGTAGGAATGCTGCAAGAGCAGGGATTCATTTTAATATTTGCATAGAATACGTCGTTTATACGAAAATACACGAAATATGAATATTGAAATTTCAACATGGCCGACCATCACCACCATGATTTTAATAATCAGTATGGCTTGTTTAAACTTTCTCAACGTTTTATAGTAGACTGAAACTAGTTGACCTAATGTGTTGTGGCTAGGGTCTTAGACTTTATATTGCAACAACAAGAAAACCATAGGCATAGTCAATATGAAAGTATATTTAAATATTGTCAATTGATATCTGGTCATTTTGCCTCTGCATCATTTTGCTCTCAACTCAAAGTTGTTTCAGTGTATAGTCATTGAGGGGTTTTGAATGAATATGGGGTGATACAATTTTCAGTTGGGAGTGAGACAATTGTGAGTTTTAATGGGGGGGAAATGACTGCAGAATGTTTGTAAATTGTGAGGTAAATTGTGACCTATGGCTATTGCAGTTGCTTTTTAATTTACAGATAGTAAACAGTTAAAAACAAATTATGTTTTAACGAAAACTATGTATCCTTTGTTGTAGAAATGGATTGGGAATGAACGAAGAAAAAGAAAATTAATGGAAAGAACGCACAATGAAAATTTGTCAGAAACAGAAAGTGTTGCAAAAGGACCTCCCATGAAACGCATGCCTTCGGGTTACAATGTATTTACATCGAAAATGCTGAGTTCAGGTACAGGATAGTATCATAATATATCCCTGTCCTGTCATTTTCAGCTAGTGAATTTAAACCAAGCCCCAGGAATAATTGTCTGTACTTTACAGAGCAATGCTAATCATAAATCACATGAAAGAAATTTTCAAAACAAGTAAACTAGTTAATGTAAGGACAACACATGTATAGTTATACAAACTTGGCAAATTCAGCATTGGCCACAGCATTTATACGCATCAATCTTGGTTTGAAATTTTATGACATTCTGAGTCTGTAACGAGAAGAATGAATTTCAAGTCCTTCATCAAGAACTTTGTAGTTCTATTAATTCTTGACAAAGGGCCTCTGCTCGAAATGATGAAATTGGTTCTTCTCATTGCAGGATGTCGTGAAATTTCAACACAAGTAGCATTTAATGCTTTTACCAAATAGTATCAGTTAACCCAAAATTTTAACTCTAACAATATCAAGAAGCTAATCAAAATGAGTGGAGTGGAAAGATTTGGCAACCTACAGTACTATTAATATGTGTTTCTATCTTGCTTTGATTTGTTTCTATTTTGTTACCAGGGTGTATAATATATATTTACATCAGATGAGATGTTATACGTAGTACTAGTTACTACATGTACGCATTATGGTTGAATGTACAGTATGCAGTACTGTATATTCTAGATTGGTAGAATACATGATCATCTGTGCTAAATTGTATCTAGAGTTAGTTTGATTACTGAACAATCTAGGCACAATGCATGTGCCGTGGCATAGTCACATGGTGTGTTTCTTTTTATTATATATTCCAATGTCAAGTTAACATTCAATATGCATGCAATGGATGTATTTGATTGCATTTCTATTGTAGATGCCTGCAAAGAAATTGAATCAAAGGCAGAGAAAATGAGCTATGTTGCTTCAAAGTGGCAATCTCTAAGCGATAGTGAGCATGTTATGTGGCAGAATGAGGCCAAGAAAGTGCATAGAGTCAAGCCTTCAATGCTAACAGAAGAGGCAAAAGGAAAAAAAAGCAAATTGCAAAAGGAAAAAAAAATCTCATGAGAGAGGTATGTACTAATCTTGTTCCCATTGCAGTATCTATATACTGTAACTATACAGTATACAGTACTGTAATACATAAAGTCATAAATAAACTAGTTTCATCTTGGTTCCAGTTTTGGCTTTTTTGCAGTAAAAGAACAAGTAAAAAAATTCTTATGTTCACATTTCATATTTTACATTAAAGAGTAGCTGGGTTTCCACATCATCAGAGCCAATGTTATGCTGAAAAGTCTTTATTTGACTTATACTATATTTTATTAAGTACTAAATATCCTGTGATGCCAAAGTCTATTGGTTGCTATATATTTCGAAATATATTGGGAAATTGAAAGAAAACATAAAACTATCTATATGATATTGAGCACTCTTTGGCATTTCGTGAACCAAAACGTGTAGGTTTAAGTCTACGAAACGCAAAGAGTGCTCGACAACATATACATGTAGTCAGAGCAAATTATAGATTTTCGCTTACCTCAAAACTGGTCTGCAACAGGCTGTTTCTTCTGTAAAAGAATCATGCCTGGTTCACTCGGTAATATGATAAGTTGAAATGTTCTCAAGTTATTGTTTATTTAGCTTCGCCAACTAGGGCAGGGTTACCACAATAGCATATGCCAATTACTGTGGGTCCTTTTACCTAACCCACCCTGTCAACTTTCCAGTCCTTAATTCGACCTGACTATGTAGCTCAGTTGGTAGAGTGTCAGGCTAGCATGCTGAAGGTTGTAGGTTCGAATCCTCCGCAGCAGGCAGTATTTTCTGCGTGCACAAATTTGGAAACAATCACTCGAGAACATTTCAACTTATTATTTATATATATATATATATTTAAACACAGCCAATTCAAAAAAGGTTGCCCTTCAAAAATTTTAAACCTTAAACATTGAGTGCGCAAGGGATGATGGATAACTTCCTATTTAGAGTCTTTAACTTGGTAAAATAACTAATACCCGTCGTACCTTGCACGCTCAACGTTTAAGGTTTAAGATATATATATATATTTGCTTACCTCAAAACTTGTCTGCAACAGGCTGTTTCATCTGTAAAGAATCATCAGATAAGCGAAAATCTATAATTTGCTCTAACTATATGTTGTTGAGCACTCTTTGCGTTTCGTATATATATATACGTGTAGGTTTAGGTCTACGAAACGCAAAGAGTGCTCGACAACATATATAGTTAGAGCAAATTATAGATTTTCGCTTACCTCAAAACTTGTCTGCAACAGGCTGTTTCATCTGTAAAAGAATTTGTCATTCTGCCTGATGATTCTTTTACAGATGAAACAGCCTGTTGCAGACAAGTTTTGAGCTGAGCTAATTATATATATATATATATATATATATATATAGTAAAACAAAATAGAGTACAAACCCGAACTACGTCATTAAAACTTTAATTCACTACAGATCTGTTTCAGTATGGCAAGCCGAGTTTACCACACTCATCAGGTGAAAATTGCAACTGATGTTTAACGCTAAGAAATTTGAATTAGGATTAATCTATAAAACGGATGACTCATATTACAAATACGTACACATAGCTAACTGTGATAAGTGTCTGTTAATTGTTTGTTAGTGATTGCTTAGTAAATGTTTCTTCCTGTGTCTACAAGTGGAGACAAGTTCATTTCTGCGGTTAAGTGAGCTTAGTTTCGGGTGACAAATAATGATGTATTTTTCATGCAGGCATAGATTACATCTCTTCGTTATATTCGAGTATGGTTTGCATTGTTTTAGTATTTTCCAATTGATGGCGTAGTGGACATCTGATTCTTTCAATGTCCAGACATATTTGCTAAGCTCGGTGGCAGATTTATATTTTAGATTTCTAAATGAGCTAGTGTGGTTTAGATATCGGGTTTTAAAAGTGTTTTCAGTCAGTCCTACGTAGGTTTCGGATTTCAAATATATATATATATCTATATATATATCTGAAATCCGAAACCTACGTAGGACTGACTGAAAACACTTTAAAACCCGATATCTAAACCACACTAGCTCATTTAGAAATCTAAAATATAAATCTGCCGAGCTTAGCAAATATGTCTGGACATTGAAAGAATCAGATGTCCACTACGCCATCAATTGGAAAATACTAAAACAATGCAAACCATACTTCGAATATAACGAAGAGATGTAATCTATGCCTGCATGAAAATACATCATTATTTGTCACCCGAAACTAAGCTCACTTAACCGCAGAAATGAACTTGTCTCCACTTGTAGACACAGGAAGAAACATTTACTAAGCAATCACTAACAAACAATTAACAGACACTTATCACAGTTAGCTATGTGTACGTATTTGTAATATGAGTCATCCGTTTTATAGATTAATCCTAATTCAAATTTCTTAGCGTTAAAACATCAGTTGCAATTTTCACCTGATGAGTGTGGTAGGCTCGGCTTGCCATACGAAACAGATTTGTAGTGAATTAAAGTTTTAATGAAGTAGTTCGGGTTTGTACTTTATTTTGTTTTACTATTTCGCTCTGCCTTGGTATTGAGCACTCTATAGTCTATATGATTTTGAACTTGACACTTATATTCATATATATATATATATATATATATATATTATCTTTCCATTTAATAGCTTCTTATCTTGAAAGTCTGGGATGTGAATTAGCAGTTGTCATGGTAGAACCAGATAATGGGATAGTCAACCAATATGGGTCACATAAAGGAGTCCAGTTCCTTATGCAGAATGAAACAATATCGTTGAAGTTCATGGAATTCTTTGGTACTGTATGACCAATATAATTTTTATGTCAGTTAAAAATATTCTCACATTTTGCACCGTTATTTTCTTTTGATAATTGTGCAAAAGTATAATATGTCTGATTGTTACTTTCTTATGTGTACCTTTACCAAAAAATCCAAGGGGTTATATTGCAAGCGTGCTTCTCAATTATTACAAATACAAAGTAAGATTGCAGCCATTGATGAATATTAGCCACTACAGTATGTTAAATTATTTGGAACCAATTATTGGGAGTATGCCTTAAACTAATTCAGGCATACTAACCATGACATACATGTATAATATAATGTGAATAAATTACATCAGACTAATGTGTATTATATACATACATTTTAGATTGCCCAAAAGCCCAAGGCACCAACTATACCCGTGGAGATGTGCAAGATCTGTTTAACAAGAAATACAGTGAGTATTTTTATATAACAGTTCATGCATTATTCATTGCCTCATGGACATTTTCAAAATATAGCAATGAGAATCAAGGAATTTATTTTATGCGGCCTAATTATGCAACAAAACTTGTTTGGTTGCCTTGGTTTCTTTAACCTTGAACATAACAGAGTATATATATATATATACTATTTGAATTATCAAAATTCTGGGAATTCAGGAGTGAATTTGCTGTATATGTGTACACAACCCATTGAGTGTTCTAATTAACGACTGTTCAACTGTTTTTGAAATCTTACATTTTTGGACTGTCAATGATCTTGTTGTGATTTTTACTTATAGGTGATGCTGTTGGTATACCTGGGTGCAGAGTACCATATATCAAAGGGGGTTTCACTATTACAGGCCTTCCTAACAACATACAATTAAAGAAGCCAAGCAGCTATGGAGTGGACCAGATTAAGGATATTATGGCGCACCAGGAAAACATTGTTTTTAGCCTTACTCCAAAAGATAACTCTGGCGATGGAAGTGCAGATGCTGATGTTACTAACATAGTTGTGGATGAAGACAGGGTTGATGATGTGGTGGCTGGCAAAGCAGCATTTGAAGAGAGTGACTTGGAGGTCACTGATATACAACTCAGTGAATACGAATTTCAGCTGCTAAGTTCAGAATGCAAGAAGTACTTTACTGAAGATGCATGGAAGTCATTAAATGGAAACTATGAAAGCTGCTGTGAGCACAAAGGATATGTTCTGCCAGTTTATACAGAGTCAAAGGATCCATATTGGCTCTTTTATTATCCTGGTAAAAACTCTGAACTGCAGAACCTAGAGCCAGGTACCAAAATCAATGGATACTGGCTTAATCTGAAGGAACAACATGATTATGAACTGTTATTTTCAAAGAACAAAATGAGCATTGATGCAGTTAGTATTATAAGTGACAGTGATGAAGAAAATAATTTATTGCATTATGGAACAAAAATGTTGTAACAGTGCCAGAGTCATTCCACAACCGTGTTCTTGCTTGCTTAGAGACACACGGATTTTTATAGACATCGTTGTATGTAGACTATCTATTTATATCTATTTTAAAATACATTTGACAGAGAAAAATTTCTAAAGGTCTCATTTTTTCTTAAAAACCATGTACAGTATGAATATTTAATCATAGGGGTTTTAATTAACTTGCACATAGCAAGTGTGTCCGATTCTTGTGCAAGATGTTCAGTTCTACAAAACTTATTTGCTGGATAACATCTTCTGTAAATGGATCACTACCTCAGATAGATCCCCATCGACTGGAATTATCTTAACCAGTTGTGAGGTTATCTTAAGGCCAGCCAAATTAGCAACATCCTTCATATTGTATACAGCAATTATGTTATCTATAATAAAACTAAACATTTCAAAATCTTGTTGATATTCAATGCCATGACAACTTTTCTCCAAAGCTTTGGCTTTTTCAAGGTTCAAAAAAACTGGAGAAAACGCATGGGACCTTCCCTTATCTGTACGTAGAATGTTGTTTTCCGCATTAAGGTTACCATGAACAAATCCACAGGAATGCATTAGAGACAACCCTTCTGCTATTTCCAGCAAAATTGATACCCATTGCAGAATATCAACATCCTTCTTTCTACAATGCACAATTAAGCCACAAACAGACATGTACAGTCCATGACGTATATTTCCATAGACCATGGTTACCAAAAGGTAAGGTTTCATATCACAACATAAACCAATCAAAACAGGAAACACTGGATGAGAGGGCAAACTAAGCACTGTCCTTGCCTCATTAATAATATTTGTTTCATACTGTCTAACAGCAACTGGAAAGCCTCGATGTTGCAGCTCAAGATGTCCAAAATTGCCATTTGGAAATTTATATTTTGACATTTGTATATCTGATACTAGCTCCATTCTGTTGATGTGCATGCTCCTTGGTATTTCTTGTATTGCATGATCTGGCAAACTAGATCTCTGTTTGTCAACTATAAAGAAAAATATGGTAGCAAGTTAATGATGTATTAAAAAAATGATGTATTATAAAAACTATTTCAAGTTGTTTATCTACCAAAAATGATTTATTCGTCGTTTTGTTTACCATTGTCTGTATTTTGAATGTGCTAACTTGCATATATTTAACTATACATTGAAAAGTTTCCATCTCGATTATTTTGTAATCGCAGATTCTTATATACGGTACCCCTTCCCCCCCATCATGGAACAATTACGCCTTAGGGTCCACCACAAAATCCCCTGGAATTTGATAAGCAACACCACGCCCAATCTCATACCCAGAGTATGCCTATTCGCGGGTTAGGTTTTGCATGCCAGGGGCCGGTTGTTCAAAAGCCGGTTAACACTAACCCCGGGTTAAATTTTAATCTGCTGTTCTTGTTGTACTTGTATATGTTTGTTTATTTAATTAAACTTTATTTAAAAAAACTTTATCTTACAAAAAACAAGGTTGATAAGAAAAAAGTATTCATATTAACATAACTGATGTGGATGAAGTATGAAATCCACCAAGTTAACCCAGGGTTAACCGAACACTGAACAACTGGCCCCTGGTGTGCACAGAAACTTTGCAATGTTTGGACCATTTGTTTAAAAAAAAAATAGATCAACAAATTATTTTAAATTTTTAATAAGCCTATTGACCACCAACAAATTATTTTAATTTCAATTATCTATACTATCCAAGATGATTTAATATGAAATGTAACTTAATTACCTTGATCTTTTGCATCTGGTAGTATTGAATTTTCAGCAGTTGAAGGACTCACTATTAAACGCCGAATACCAGTGTAATAGTACACATGGCTGCTGTGAATTCTTTTGACATTGGGAAAGCGTTTGCGAATCACAAAACTGCATTCTCTCTTTGATATCCCTTCAAAAGCATTGGTTAATTCCGCTATCTGTCATCACTTCTGAACATTTGACACGAGACGATTTGTCCTGACCGAAAACATTTGATAGCCTACAAACAGAATAGCATATGATATATTTATTTTATATCTACAAATATATTTATATTCATATTGATGGTGGTGATCAACATTATATTTATTTAAGTTCGGCAAATGACCTTAAAAACTCACCAATTGGCACGCAAGTCGCGAAAATCTGATGGAATATACGATCTGCTACTACGACTTGCCGAAGACATTTTGAAATGGTCATTGTACTCATTGATGATTGATCACGTCTGGGTCGGGAATGACGTAGCGATCTGGGAACGAGTGAATCCGCGATGACGTTTTGTCATATGGTGCTTTATAGGGTGCTCAAAATAAATTGTGAACTTATTACGAGTAAAACTAATAAAAATAATTCAACAAAAATTGATGAATATACGGATATGAACCTAATTTTACTTAAATATTTAAATTTCTTAAAAAAAGAATGTATTGTTATATATAATGATGTATAATATATTAGGAAAATTGGGGTAACTTTTATCAGTAACAAGTAAGAATGTTGTAGTAAGGTAGTCTTTTGCTGAATATGTGTCCCATTTCACATAAATATTGGCGTTTCTCGAGAATATTAGGAAAATTGGGGTACCTTTTACCAGCAACAAGTAAGAAGGTTGTAGTAAGGTAGTCTTTTGCTGAATATGTGTCCCATTTCACATAAATATTGGCGTTTCTCGAGCATATTAGGAAAATTGGGGTAACTTTTATCAGTGTCAAGTAAGAAGAATGTTGTAGTAAGGTAGTCTTTTGCTGAATATGTGTCCCATTTCAAATAAATATTGGCGTTTCTCGAGAATATTAGGAAAATTGGGGTAACTTTTATCAGTGTCAAGTAAGAATGTTGCTGAATATGTGTCCCATTTCAAATAAATATTGGCGTTTCTCGAGAATATTAGGAAAATTGGGGTAACTTTTATCAGTGCCAAGTAAGAATGTTGTAGTAAGGTAGTCTTTTGCTGAATATGTGTCCCATTTCACATAAATAAAAAAATTGGCGTTTCTCGAGAATATTGGTCAACTAGAAAATTCTAGTTTGTATGGGTAAATTGATTTCAATTTTCATATTGGCTTTGTATTTTAATACCAAGTACATCCTACAGGTTTCCGAAAGTAAAACAACAACATATCCAAGCCTATAATGGTTCAAGGTTGCCAGTATTCTCACTCATGGAATAGCTATGATAAGTACATTAAACCAATGCTATAAATACCAATAGGTGGGTTTCATGACGCGCCACGTCGTCTCTCGCGCTTGCATGGTGTAATTTTTTAAAATACGACCCCTTCAGGTTTCGTCAACGTTAATTACGAAAAACTAATTCCATCATATTTCATTTCAGTAATTTGTCTTAATTGTCTGTAATGTAAAAAGTAGGGTTATATTTAAACATGCAATATACGTAAAGAAAAGCGGAAGATTCACTTGCAACAGGCAATTAAAGATGTCCACATGGTATCCACAAACTTCGTGCAAAAAATATATTAAAAATAGTTATCTACATTTACATTATATATACAGAAATTACACATTGTACCATTCGTTCTTGGTTGCTATTAACGGTGTGGAGTCAGCGACGGCTGGGGCCTTCGTAAAAAGAAATATTGGGTTGTAGCACGTCAGCCGGCTTTAAAATAGAGGGGGGAAATTTGTGGACAATTCCTTCGAGAATTACTGTATTCACAGTTATCATGCTCTCATATGTATATTGGGCTTGCGGAAGTGACGATCGCACTTCAACGGGAAGATCATCACCAAACAAGGATCCCAATACGAAGAGCTTGTTTTCCTCTTCACGAACTCTGTTTTGCAGGATACACTAAAGTCCTCTCAGATAAACCGGCGTGTCCTCTGCATGTCCATCAAGAAATTCTTGATATTTGGCTTTCTGGTTTTCGTGATGATGTATCAAGCGGAGCATTTCAGAATTTAAATAAGTCATCTCTTCTTTACATCTTTCGACGAAGTGGTGCAAATCGATGATAGTTCTCTTTACAGGGAATGGCACTTGTTCTTGGTCAGGCACATTTCTTTGAAAATCGTGGAAAATGGTTGTAAAGTCGATCTCTTCTGGTAATTCTTTAACTCGATCTTTCCAAGAGGCGAGGGCAGCGTTATATTTCTCGACAGCAACTCTTATTGCATTGGTCCTTTGTGTGATTTGTTTGGACAGTTTCCCTGCTATTGCTTGACCGTCTAAGTAAATGAACTAAAACATTACGAATACACACCAACTATAACCAATTAATGTTAAATACCCTACAAGTCGTTACCAGGGCTATTTGTTTCTCTCGTGTATCATATACGCTTGTGATAAAATGCATATGTTTCTGATATCTCATATGCATGAAACGTAAGCATTTTGTACTTTCGGTTGATGTAAATATACATTTACGCAACACAAGCGAAACATATTTAAAGACACGTGCCTGCATATTTTCGCTTCAGTGATATCAAGAACATCCGTTCGACGGCCATGGCGTATATTCGCTCAATTACGCGGTTTCTTCTCCCTTGTTCAACACAAAGTGCGGCTGAATTAAAATTTTCTTCTCCAACCTTCCACCTTTCTTGTACCTTGTGGACTCTTTCCGTTGACGCAATAATCTTTAAAACACTAAAGATTACATTTGTTAGAATATTAATTTGATGAGAAATTGAATCATACTGTAAATTAATTTATTACTTGCAATTTTAATAACTTACGCTTTTCTTTTTCGAACAAGATCACTTAAACCATCGTGGTTATTTGCATCTATAGCAGCAATATTAAGCCTACATAAATAATTATTGTAATAATTGCATGAATAAAAGAGCTGCCTATGTTTATACACTGTCTGGTTTTTCAATTTTACGACTACCTTGCTTTACCTTAGTTCTTGCAGATGAAACAAATTCTGCACATATTTTGCTTCCCATGATAACGGTAAGACTTTCTTACCTGTAACACAACAAATTATACGTTGTTTTATATGCAAAGTAACCACAGTGGATGTTTTGTGATAATATAATGAAATTGCGGTGCGAAGATATGAATTTTATCTTGGTGATAATAAATGAGCAACATCTTTCACTCAAATGTTCCTAACTTCGTTCCGAACTTCGGAAATTCGTTGCGAAGTTCATAAGTTCATTATGAAATTCACATGCCATGTTGTAAACAAACCCTCTGATTGGTTACTAGAGAAAAAGCAGCCAATCAAATGCTTAGTTTACAAACCGGTTCTGAATTTCATTATGAACTTTTGAACTTCGCAACGAATTTCCGAAGTTCGGAACGAAGTTCGGAACATTTGAGTGAAAAGTGAGTTGAAATCGACTGTACTATAGCTTATGCATAATGACGTCATACGCCTCTGCGTATACGCCTCTGCTACTAAGACCAGAATTTCGGAGACTACTTCATGTATGCCTATTATTATGTCCCGGTTAGGTCTAGGGTTAGGATTAGATGAGTGATTTAAATGAAGTACATAGCTTTGGCACATAAAGGGTTTTGTAAATATTCTCAAACATTATTAAGAAAATATAATATTAGCCTACTTAATATGTACAATTGATTTACAAAGATTACAAAACGTCGAAGCAGCACTGTTCAGTCGACACTAGGTAAGAACCATTTGTTAACTTACTTTCTCGTGTTACCAACAAAGTTCGTTCTTCCTCAATCCAGGATTCTACCAAATCAGCATCATAGGAAACTGTTTGAAAATGAAAAAAACAATTTAAGTTATTACAGAAAAACGTGTATTGTCTTTTATTGCCAGAACACACCTGTTAAATTGGAAAATATCTCTTGCAGTTGTAACATTGCATTGTCCAAAAGTTTTGTCGTTTTTTTCATCTTTGAAACCAACGATGGTCCTGCGACAAGAATGTAAACATTGAAATGTTACTGCGAGTGGGGATTCACGATAGACCTATAAAATATAATATTTGCTAACCAAATTGCTGCACACGACGTTGGGCGTAATGTAATAATGCGTCCGTCAGAATGTCGACTCGACGACCAGCAGTCATTTCTTTTGTCATCGACGAAAAACATCTTAGAAAGGACCATAACCTTTCTATTCCCTCGCCATCGGTGAGACCATACCCTTTCTTCCTTCTTGGGCCAAAGGCTATCTATCAATAAGAGAAACAATTAAAAGTTTCTGCCTTGTTAGCATGTCAGCATGATCTTGTATAGTATACACTGTAACAGTGGCAAAGCTAACCATAGCAAATACAACATGCTACGCTAATATATGTACATGTATGAAGTAATATATTTAAAAATGTTTGAATAATGCAAATAATTTAAACCAGTTGCCATAGTTAGCTTTGCCACTGCACTGTAACTAAAGTATATTAAGAGAAAAGAAACATGAACGTGCGGAATCACAGCTGGTGTATCATTTGTGAAAATGAGGAAATATAAAAAACAAACTCTGCTACAAACCTGGCAAGAAGATTTATGACCATAACAGTGGAACACAGGGATAGCCAAATCAATCCTGGCAAGAATATCTTGTCTCTCATTTTTCTGAATAAAATATCAATACCCTACTGTAGGTCAATTTTTTTCAACACTAAAGTACCACCAATAACAGTAAAGTACCAACAATAACAGTAATGTACCAACAATAACACTAAAGTACCAACAATAACACTAAAGTACCAACAATAACACTAAAGTACCAACAATAACACTAAAGTACCAACAATAACACAGGACATTATTATCCTACCTTCAAGTGAGCTGACAATGTACAGCCTATGTCATATGTATCTTTGACATCAGCACTATTATCACAATGAGTCAAAAGACGTTCAACCTCATATACAGAATATGCAATCCTATCAAATAGAATAAAGTGATCAAATTAAAGTAATCATCGGAAATAAACATACATTCATGTAATACGCACATTACAGTATATTACATAAATACACCTGTGTAAAATACTTATACAGATATATTGTACAGTGTACACAATACTAGATAACATCTAACCTTTCTCCATGTTTAATGCTAATGAATCCTTTGGGATATTCATGTCTACACACCCTGCCAAACACTCCTTTTTCATCAAACAGCTTGTTTCTTCCCTTGGACCTCAACATGTTATTCACCTCACCAGATTTAAACTCACTACAATCCTGGATAAAACACAAGCAAAAGCACATGGCTTCTCATTATACTACATAACATATAACCAATTCAAAATGCAGTTTCTCATAACAGCAAAGGGCAAATCTTGTAGTACTGCATGTGACAAAAAATGTGCATTGCATTTTTACCTAAGGCCAGCATATGTCGACAAACTCGATAACTTTTAATTGGTTACATTAAAAGTTAAGGCAAACTTTCCCCCCACTCTACTCCACAATTTAGGCTTAATACACGGCAATATTATAGCAAACATTTAGTCAACAGTATTATTGCACAATGTGCTGATCACATTTTACTGACATAACTACATAAAAATTATTTTATATGTATATGGTAGTTTGCACTCACAGTAGGTGCCTCTTTTGCAGTCTTGCTATAGTGTTCAACAAAGTTATCAACATCATCTTGATCTGCAAAGAATGTATCACCATGCCTTGGGGGGAAAAGGTTTGCACCAGCAGATTTTTTTCTTACAAGTCCAAAGCAGGCATCCATAGATTCAATGATGACATCATTTGTTCCACTCTAAACAATGGGATACATTGACATTGGGTTACAGTGACCTATTACAATTCGGGTAAAAATCTACTGATTTGGTTCCGGAGGCTGTGCCAGCAGATGGTACAATGCATGTTTGTACAAGGGAAATTTGTCAAAAGGCCCTTTGTCAAAGGGAAATAAAAGAAAATCTGGTGTTTGGGTGCACGTCAGCCTGTGAAACGTCAATTGTGATTCACATCAGCCTGCGAAACGTCGATTGTGATTTCTATTTTTCAGGCTGACATGCAACTAAAGACCAGATTTTTAAAATATGACAGTATCTAATTGTACACTAACCTGGGGGCAAAGAGGACATTCATTGTTAAGAGAATGTTGACCAATATATGGTTTCATAGTCTTAAACAAATGCTGATTGTACCTGAATAAAAAAGTACTATTTCAGTACCATAACAAATTTAAAGAAAAGAAAAAGGCAAATGATGTTATTTAACCTTCTGACAAAGGGACAGTAATTTATTCCACAGTAAACTTATAATCATTCTTGGGCAGATGATTAGGGACAAAATCAAAATTTTAGAGGGATGTTCAATTGCACGTTTCACACAGTGAAGAACAATGAGTTACGTTCTATTTTGAAGTTTAATAATATAAATTATAACATATATATTATAATTAATATAATAATTCAATTTTAATAACTTACAGTCATGCCTGCCAATAGAAGTGTTGCAAAAAATGCTCATCAATTCAGTTGCTAACTTTATTTTCAAATAAAATGTTCCTGATATTAGCCAATCATATTATATACATGCTCTATAGAAACACTCATTAATGCATGATTGGCTAATGTCAGCCTTGTCAGGAACACTTTATTTTGAACAGGAAGTTGGCAAATAAGGTAAACATTTTTGCAACACTTCAATTGGCACAACTGTAAGCTTGAGTTTGAAAGGATACAGCAAATGCAGGTAGACTGTACTAGTGAGAGTTTGTAAGTTATGCACAATATGATTCCATGAGTAAATAAACACTTTAAGCATTACCGAAATTCATCAAATGAATCATCGTTGAGTATTTTGTACAGATTCTGGATCTGCAAAAGAATAATAAAGAGCTCAATAAACATAGTACAGTATAGCCTAAATGGATCAATGATCAAAGGGATCAATGGTATCCACATACTGTAAGTAATATAAACTACTACTTTTGGTAACCCCAGATGGAGTGCTTAATCTAGACACAAAATTACATTGAGGATAAGGTAAGTTTACAAGTACAGTATGCCTCTTCTCACCAATTGCATGTCATGCAACATTGTGAGATAGATAATCATACCGGTGGCCAGACAAGTGACAATTGCCATGAATATGGGACCAGAATCATCAACCGACCACTAGTTGGAAGGGGAACTAGATGTTGAAAGGTTCTCAATACCGGTAGTACCATAAATGTAGAGTTTAGATTGGGAAGCAATCACCTTGCAAGAAACTGGAAGGTGTTGCAGCACTAAACACTTTGAAATACATACCCATTTTGGCAGCATAGTGGATTTGTTTAGGCCCAGCATGTCACAGAACTTCTTCAGAGACACATGGCATTCAAGTAAAAGTGATTCAGCAAGCATTACCAACTTGAAATGAAATGCAACCAATGGCCTGGTTATTGACCCAGGCCATAATTGCAGTTTGATCAAAGTAACTGCATCATCTTCACAACAGCAGAAAAGTATGGCCTTGTTATGTTGGTGTCCTATATGTAAAAAAGTGAATGTCATGAATAACTTTTCTAACAACAAAAATATTCCTCAAAATATTATATTGGGCAACATTTATATACACTAAAACATGGAAAATTGGACAGTAGCATCAAAATATGGGGAAAGATAATCTTATTTATAGATCAATTGGTAGCTCAGCAAATCAGCATATGACTTAAGTACAATTTACTAACTATGATTCTATTTTATATATCCACTTAAATCTGAGGAAGGACCTAGGACTGAACATATCACCTAGAGCTTGTACTCACTTTTTGGGGCCCTGTAACTAAAATAATACTACCTCGGCTCAAAGTAGAGTAATATGAGGGCCAGCACAAGCTTCAATCCATGCCTGGGACATTTTGGAATGAAACATCAACTAAATAATAAGTATTTAATACACCATGTGCCAAAGTAAAAAACAAACATACAGACGTACCATTCGGATCAACACAAGTGATTGTTCTCGGTTGGGCATATGGACATCGCTTTTGATGACCAAGTGACATGACACCATGATTAGGCATTAATGGGACAAAACATCCATCCTAAGGTTTAAAAGATACATAAATACATTGACCAAATATATAATTTTCTAGAACTTATTAAAGTAATAAAATAAAATTAACTATTAAGTTGCCCTGGCTCACTACTCACTACTGTACTGCACTAATATTTACCAAAACAAATATAGAAAACATTTAAAAACCTTGTATGTCTCGAGAAGGTGGAAGTAGTTTCTCTTCTCATGGAGCAGCTTTACACAATCATGGCAAAAGAACTGTCTAGGACCACACTCCATACATCGACAAACAGCAGTATTTGTGTTGCATTCGACGCAGACAGTCTCACAAGAAAACGCTTCTTCTTCGACGCGAGTCTGTAAGAGAGATTCTCTTATGCCTTCCCAACTGTTAAACTCTTTAAAGTGCATATAAACCCAAATTAGTTTTGATTCCTTTCGAATCTAATTGATGCGAAAGACCCAAATTTGAAAATTTTATTTCAATCGAACATATATTTTTACTGCTACGTTTCATCAAAGTTGGTAAAATTGGCCAATTCGAATCGCTCGGTTTCCCGCCGGGATACTGGTACTGCGCGGTCAATTTTAGAGCCTGTGACGTAACATGAGTAACTCGCAGCTGTCACAGATCAATAGTGTGCTAATCATGCCAAGTCGCTGTATTGTTGCTGGGTGTTCGAGTGTTCCTTGCCCAGAAAAAGGCATAGGACTTCACCAGATTCCGTTTTACGAGAGTGAAGATCTGGTGAAAAAGAAGAGAAGGAAGAAGTGGATAGATTTTGTTTCTTTAAAACGGGCAAAATTCCCTATATCTAGGAGATCAAGCATTTGTTCACTTCACTTCCAACCCAAGGATTTCAAAAGAAAATGTAAGAATTTACCAGGACAAACAAGCTCCTATTTACCCGTGCTTATATCAGATGAAGTTGGTGTGTTGGCTTTCCCATCGATTCATGTTTCGGACGTATCACTAGAAGAGAATACACCTTCTGAAAGGGAACGTAGACTAGTAAGTTTACCGTGCATCTTGTGGCTTTAATTTATTAAGTGTGAAATATGGTTTTCAATAATATTATAAGATGCTTTTTCGTATTTAGCTAATATATTAACAGCTGAACAACATTTAACTCGTAGTTCTATCCTTTTTAGCTTGTAAGAAATATTTTGTCCAGTGAAGAGCCATGTTCTTCGACTGCTGGTCAAGATGAAAACTTAGATCGCATCGTTAACGAAAACGATATGTTTGGAGAAGGAATTGATACCTTCTATATATCGGAAAGCGACAAGGAGATTGACAAGGAGCAGATAACCACTGATGAGCAGTTTAGGACAATTGGAGTACAAATTGAAGTACAGGTATACGATTTTTTAAAAACACTTTATAGATTATTAATATTGGAATAAACGCCATGATGGTGAGATATGTGGTTTTTTTCAGTCGACAAATGGGTTTTGTCAAACTACACCTCAACCGTGTCGCGAATGTGTCGAATATCGTGAAACAATAAGACAGTTGAATAGAAAATTGCAGATGAAGGTTGAAAATATTAAACTACTCACCAAAGGTAATCGACAAATTGTGAATGTTGATTGTAAAATATCTCTTGACGTCGCATATAATTTGGCTGTCTTATTTTTTATAGAGATAAAGAAACTTGATGAATTACAAGGAGCCGTCCAAGTTAGGAGAAAACTCCGAAAAGGCTTTGACACAGAACATGACAATAGAAAAGAGCAGACAAAAGAGGATAGCGACGTCGACAAGGATAGCGACATCGAGAATGAAATTGAAATGTCAGACGAAGAGGATATTTATGACATGGAAACTGAATCTGAACTCGAATCTGAAAGTCCTGAAAGCGAAGAGTCAGATGTAGGCGAGACAAATCAATGCAATAAGTATAAGATTTATCGTTTATTACCGTTTTAAAAACCATTTGCAAGCTTGTACCGTCAAAATTCTTCAAATTCGAAAATAGATTTGTTTACGCAGAAATGTCTTTTTAAACTTTATGTCATGAAATTGACAAATTTAATAGGGGGCGTGTTGCGTGAATATGTATAAAATAATTGTCAAAACTCGAGCCTCGTCGATCAAAAGTACTCAAAAGTACTCAAAACATGGTAGTATAAAACATTTGGCGGTGTGTACAAAATACAAATGCTACTAACCATGTAAGTAATTCTTATTTTAAAAGAAAATCTGTTTCCTCAGAATTTGTTTACTTCGCATTGGCAATAAATATAATTTAAATGTTGATGTATATAAAACGATACTGATTCGTTTTCAAACTTGCACCTCTCGGAGTCTCGGTAGCTTTTAGAATCATCTTGTCAGCAAATCTTATTTATTTTTCCCATCATTGTCGCTATTCATTTGACGATTATTGTAATTAATGCGTATTTGGTTGTCAAAGGTTTTATACTTTTATATCACTACATATATATATATAATAAGACATTACGAGACACAAAGGTATAAATGTCAAATACTTCCAATTTCATAAATATTTCCCAAATTTCGGACTTTTTCTAAACTAGCTTTTTAAAATGCATTTTATTCGAAATGCAATCTAACTCGAACTGAAACGATATCGACTTTTACTGATTTTAATATACTGAGTTTAATTAGGTACCTTTTTAAATAGATCTGACACATATTTGTTCTAATCCACAGGGTAAACACGGGAGAAAGCAACCTTAGAAAACAACCCAAATTCCTTGTTTTCTTGTCACAATTGTTGCTCCTTTTCCAAATATGTCCTTCCTGTAAGACTGAAAACCCTCTTGTTGACGTCTCACAATTTGGAACTATGGTTAAAGTTACTACATCATGTGGCAACCCTGCTTGTACTAAGAAAGACAACACTTGGAAATCACAACCATACATAGCAGGCTGTAAAATTCCTGCTGGGAACTTTTTACTATCTTATGCTATACTGTTATCTGGTAGTTCAGCAACCAAAGTTTTACGTGTGTTTTCACACATGGGACTTCATGCCATGTCTTTAACCACATTCTTTAAACATCAAAGGGTAAGTGGAATTGTTTTAAATCATTTATGTCAAGTTATACAAAAATGCTGCAGCTTGCAACAAACAACTGGTCTAAATTCATATTAGTGTGAATAAACTCACCAGTGATTTAAATCAAATGCAGCATTGGGTCATTCCAGAAAATATTCACACCTTCCCCTGCACATAGGAAATGGGAAGTTAACAGTGGCTAGGAATGGGGCACATGCAGTATGATGAATATCACTGTTACCTGTTGATATTTATGATCAGTTATCCCAACTAAAAGAGAGTGTTTGCTGAAATCATACAACTACATGGCAAACTTGTGTACTGACTTGGAGTTAGATACAGTGGTGTGGGGGACACGGGGGGCATACTCCAAGTTTTCTTCAAAGTGCCCTTTTTTTCCAGCTAAAAAATGGAGAAAGTGCCCTTTTCTAAGAGAAGAGATGCCTTTAAGAGGAAGAGTCCCTCCAATTCAAAGTTTCTTCCTATGCCTATATATGGAAGTCAACCCCTCATTTGGCCACTCTAGTGCATTTTATTTTAGATGAATATTTTATCCTTCTCCCTCCCTGATCAGCACCAATTTTCTCTTTGGAGTGTATCTATTCTGCAATAACCCATTTACTTGTGTACACCTGCTATTTTTTACAATGGGTCATTCCAGAGAAGATCCACACTTCCCCCACAGAGGAAATTTCTGTGGTCCGAAGGGTATAAAAATTTGTTCCTGATTTTAGCAATATATTGTATTGGGATATCTGAAGGGGGTGAGGTTAACTTCAATTTTCTCCGTGGGGGAGGAGGTCTAGATAGGTTCTGGCAGTGGCGTAGCCAGGGTCCTTGTTTTGGGGGGGGGGGCGAGGTGCGAATGCCGAAGGCGTGAGCCATTCTAGGGAGTCTGGGGATGCCCCCCGGAAAATTTTGAAATCTAGAGTCCCTCAGATGCGATTTCCTGCATTTTCAGGGTGAGATTTTGCAGAATTCCAAGGATTATATTGTGCATAAAGACATGATTATACCGCCACCACCCAACTTCTACACGGATTTATACTTCTCGCGAGAATGGTCTTGAAAGCAATTGGGGGGCGGTCGCCACTCGCCCTCCATTAACTACGCCACTGTTTTCTGGAATGACCCAATGCTCATTCAGTCATTCCTGTTTTCTTAGGAATTGCTTTTTCCAACAGTTATGGTTCACTGGAGAAAATATCAGCAAACCATGTTAGACAAAATAAAGGGGCTGAAAACACCCGTGGTTCTTGGGGGAGATGGCAGGCATGATAGCATGGGACACTCAGCAAAATATTGTGCATACACAATATTTTGCTGCTCCATGCCTATGATTATCCACTTCACACTAGTCCAGGTACAAATAATTGAAGTTGAAGAATTAGGAGATACTGCCATTGTTTAATTCACAATCTTTGTTGTTTTAGCGGAATGAGGCAGGAATAGTCCCGCAATGGATTACCTGAGTTTTCAGAGGTGCATGTCATATTTGATCAGCTGTGGCATAGTTATTTCCACCTTTGTGACAGACCGACACACATCAATTGTCAAGCATATGCGGGAGAAGCTAGGTCACATAACACACTATTTCGATCTATGGCACGTTAAGAAAAGTAAGGCTTATGATTACTACTTATAGGGTAGCTTAAGGGGGATTTTTATACTTGTTAGGGGGGGTTGGTGTTAGATATTTTACAAGCTCCCTATTAATTGTAACTTTCCCATGCAGAAATTGGAAAAGTATTGAACAAGCTAAGCAAGGAGAAGGGGAATGAAAATCTTCAACAGTGGATTCGCCCATGTGAGAGACATTTTGTGTGGAGTGCAACATCCACATTTTTAGGAAATGGCAACTTAATATGGGCCAAGTTTAAGTCCTTCCTCAGTCATGTGGTAAATGAACACGAAAATCTCGATGAGCCATTATTCAGTAAATGTTCCCATGGTGAGATTCAACCAAGAGAATGGCTGAAGAAAGGTAAGAATATCACCACACAAAATGCATTTGCAATACAGCCAAAGCAGCCCCATGCTCTTTCTAATGTCAAACTAAGATGGAGAACTTTGGCATTATGTGTTAAAACCAAATTATAGAAATGTTGCAGATGGTCTTGTGAAGTATTTGACATGGTCTTCACTTAGGAGCTAGAGCAAGGAATGATAAAGGCCTCAAAGCGTTTATGGTAATCTGATCTATGTTCCTCTCTTACTATTCACATTGCGATTGTATTTTTTTTGTATATGCAGATTCCCTGTTGTATGAGAAGTTGGTTTCCACTCTGACAAAAAAACATTTGAAGAAAGGTATCATGAAAGCATCCCCCATGGAACAAACAAGCTGTTTAGAAGGTTTTCATTCAGTTTTAAACCATTTTGCACCAAAGATGATTGCATACACATACCAAGGGATGGTAATTAGGTATGTTAAGGATGTATTTATCATTTATTGACTCCATGTGAAGGGCAAATCTGACCCCCTATTGTGCAGGCCAATAAAAAAAATTAATTATTTAACATATTCAACCATATATAGGATATTATATCCACTCCCATGCCATTTTAAAAGCTGCAATGTGCACCCTACTTTATTTAATCTGTTTAACATCAGATTATTTTGTCAAGGAGAGTAAATAATGTAATGGCTAATTATACAATATTGTCTCTTTACAGACACATCTTAGCAATAATCCACTTCAATATTAACTTACGAAGAGAATTGAAGAAAAATGAAGATGGCACAGAACGTTTTTCAGTTATCTACCCCAAATTCAAAAATGGGGAAGCTACAGTAAGGAGTGTCCGTGTTAAACAGAACTTTGGTAAGTTTGCTTAGAATCACTTTTACAGTTTTAAAAGTAGGAACTATCAAAATGTGATGTATATAAATATGATTCTTGTTGTTTATAGGTACTCAGATAAATACATGAGTCTTTTGCAAGTTTTAATAATCATCCATTTGTTATGTGTCTTAGAATATGTTGATGCCATTTATCAGACATTCCTGCAGACCGATTGGGAAAAACTGGAGGAAGTTGCTACTGAAATTCAGGAGTCTGCCCCAGCCGCTATGAACACTATGCTCGACAAGCAGTCTAAAACTGAAGCAGTGGACAAGTGGAAGCAGAGGAAAACAATGACTGCTGTAGATGTACCAGGAACAACAACTGAAGAATCAGCAGGTAATTATAGCTATTTGTACTGTATTTATAACAGAGTGTTTGATTCTCAGTGTTCCTAAATTTGAGGGCTGAAAATGTATTACTTCTTTAAAAAATTTTAAAAGTTGTACGTTGTATAATATTAATTACAAAACTGTCTCAGCCCTGAAAAATACCCTCTTAATAAGTCCCCTTAAATAAGAAATTTAATTTAACTTTTATAATCAATGTCATTTACAGTAAACCAAAGCAATAACTCTCAGAAGTCAAAACAACCTCGGTCCAAACCAAGATGTTCACATTGTAAGAACTTCATGAAAGGCCACAAGAACATCAAGGAATGTCCTAGAAACAGGACATCATCCCAATGACAAACCTGAATTGCATGTGACTGTGTCATGCCAAATTTATGTTTATATTAAATTTATGTAACACTAGCTAGTTCAGTTTCTGAGATATATACTAGTCTAATGCTTCTTCATCCGATGAGGATTCTTCTTCATAACCACGAAAAGCCTCCTCTTTTGGTGCATTGAACTGCTTTCTAATTGCATTATATGCACACGATGGAAGTGGGTGCCTTACCCTTCCAAGGCATCCATAAATGAAAAAGGTGAATTTCCTGTATGAAATACTCCGGAAAAACCTATAATATAAGAGCTGGATTTAGAATTGATTCAAATTATCTTTTCGTGTTCACAGCCACAATCCCATAGTGTGCTGTGCAATTCCATATAGTGTATTCAAATTTATTTCAGGCTTATGCATAAATATGCACCAATTGCTATGTATGTATGTACTAACGAGTAACATTCTCTCCCCGGGCATATACCCAGGAATTTCACTTTTAGGATGTTAAAACAATAATTGTATTCCCACCCCTGCCAAAACGTTGTGCAAAAGCCTTATATAAAGTCCAATTAGCAGTCAGTTTTTGGAGTCAAACACTGCCTTTTTCGTAAACATCTGCGAGAACTATAGAAATCAAATGCCCCAACAAAATAAAATTTTACTAGCAACATAATAATTATGGCCGACCTTAGCCGTCGCAGTGTGTTACACTTTTCGAACTCATCGGTGCACGGAATTGGTTTATCAAATAGAAATATGTACTAACTAGTATTAACTACCCTAAAACATGGATATATAATAACATTAAAAACATTTATAGGTGCATAATAAAGTTAATACTCTACAATGTTCTTGCTGATATAACATTTATACTGTATAAAATCAGGCTGTGAATAATCAATGTTTGTTCGGATGACTTCAACGTTTCATGAAAGAAAGTGAACATAAAAATTAGCGCAAATAGAATGAACACTTACGTTTCTTCAGATTTTGTTTGCTTGTACTTCTTCTTTTCTTTCGTGCGAAGCTTATTCGCAGCATGTCGTAGGGACCAATTGTCTAAGCAAATCGTAGTAAAACCTGGATGTAGAGTTATGCAAGCAGGAGCGACAGCGACCTCCGAAATGACTTCGTCTTTGTTGAGGGCTTCAACACATCGGTCTATCTCTCCACAACAAAGACACTCGTAGGCATTCTGCAGTAATTCTGTTCGACAGTGCCCGCACGTGCACCTATACAATGTCAATAACGATTCATATTCCTCTTCAATCAGATACTTATTTTGGACTGATAACACAAAGTACTCGTTACACTAGCTTACCATTCACTCAGGGCTTTTGTTCCATTCATTCGCATTTTTAAACTGTTTAGTTTTTCCTCATCTTCTGATAGTTCCCTTGCGTAATTTGCTTGCCAATGTTCGTCGGCTAAGGGCTCTTCTTCGTAAGGAAAACTAAATATAGTACTTGCCGATGAAGTATCGACGATGACACTGTCGTCCACTTCAAAGTCATAAACTTCATCCTCAGATGATTCAGAATATTTAGACGAAGACCCGGGCGATGACATTTTATATTTTTAACAAACGAGCAATGTAAACAACCTTGGTAAACAACAGCATGGCCTGCATATAAAGCCTGCATGGGTTACTCACGTTACGTCACCGAATAATTAACTCAACTCGTTCCCAGATCGCGTACGGGGAAAAATATGTGGAAAATACAACTTTTGAAGAGCGATTGCACAAAGGTCTTTAAACAGAATGCGATTTTGCTTTGAAATATATCAGTTTCTTAACCTGTACTTTCAAACTAGACCAAAATCCCACAGGGTTTATATGCACTTTAACTCGTCGAAGGTGATGTTTTGATAGCCTGGTTGGTTTCTCGTTTTCAACTTCATAGCCACAAGGATCACAGCTAGGTTCTTCCAATTCCATATCTTCAATACATGGAGAACGTGGCTGACTTAAAGTTGCTTTACGACAAAAGTTATTTACCTTCACAACAACATTTCTTTTTGTTGTTCGACCCCGTGTAGATTTTGTATGAACACGAACTTTGCAAGATTTAAATCTCTTTGCTGGCGGCCTTGTTCGATCCGCCATGTTTTTTCTAATATTCACTAAATTGTTTCCAGTACTTTGCTTATGAACCGCGTTAGGTTGCTCAGGTGATCACCCGACTCACATATAAGCGACGTTCTAAAATTTAGAATACTCACTATATGTGATTTAGAACACGAGGAACGGGTGTATAAAAAGAGTAAGATCAAGGATGTTTTTTAAATATTATTATGTTACTTCATTATTGTTAATATGATGTTACTTCATTATTGTTTTCATGCCTTTTATATAGATTGCCGTCTGCGATCACGAGTAACTGAGGGTACAGGAAAAAGTTTGCAACATTGGAAGATTCTGAAATCCATTATGGTTTGACATTATCTGACAGTTTAGCAGAACTGTGATTGATAAGAGGCCACCACCACCCTCTGCACCCCTACCAACACCACCCTCTGCACCACCACCAACAACAAGTGATGCCCAACCATTACTTACAGTGGAGAATGTTATGTAATATGATTAATGTGATGTAATAGTGATGTAATATGATTGAAATAAAGTTTGTCTGTTACACCTTCCTGAATTTTTTGCACACCCCCAGAGCAAAATTGGAAAATCCATCTATGAGAAAAATATAGACTGGAATTGTTTTCAAATCAGTTATGACTTATGGAGGTCGTCACTTCTCACATCCCCAATAAAACCCCCAGAGGCTCTGGCACCAAGGTTGTTACTAATTAGGTAGACAATATAATAAATACACACAGTGAATTGTTTATGAAAACAATTTATTTCTTTCATAAAATTCAAGTTACAAATCATATCATAATTACAGTAGACCTGAAATAAGAAATGCATAAAATGTTTAAGAAATGTTGCACCATTTTCATTCAACCAAAACACATGGGAAGAATTAGGTTGATTAAGAAAATGGTGCTTTTACTCTGCCTAGAGAAACCTACTGTCTATCACTTATTTAACTATACTATCTAGAGTCACGCCTAGAGAAACCTACTGTCTATCACTTATTTAACTATACTATCTAGAGTCACAAAACTTATCATTTGTACCTCTAGATTTACATGTTAACCTATTTATTTCCTGAAATTATAGATCCTACATATGTACAATAATCTTAATTCCAAGTTAATGAATAATGTAAAAAACCCAACAAATAATCTAAATGTTCAATATAAAACTTTCAAATGTAAAACTAAAACTATGATGAAATACTGTATGTACTAATTAAAAGTATATGTATGATGTCTAAATTCTACAAATGTAACACTGTGCTTATCCTAGTAAATGCTTAGAAAAATATATTATCAATCATGAGACATGACATCATAACCTAAGCAATATACATGTTCAATACAATGCTGCAACAAAGTATTAGGTTAGGACTTAGCTGTTTATTCAACTAGATCATACTTACTCAGTATTTCATACTTCTCTAACTTTTATGTTCGTGGAATAAAGACTTGCCACTACGCCACAACAGCAGCTATAAAAGCAATCACAACACATGTAAAAATCATAAAAACCATAATCTGTAGTAGAGCTGTATATATGTATGATTACTTGTCAATTTGTAACATTTGATAGCACACAGTTGTGGAAGGGAGTGTAACCCAGCAGAAAATTACCTGGACAAAATTTGTCGCCTTCCAGTCTTTCAAATGTGCCTTCCAATAACAACAGGTCTTTGTACACAGTATTCCTGCACTTCCACAAAAAGATAAAAACACAATAATTTACAATATTCTAGTAATCTATATCACTGTTATAATTGTTTCTTGGATCATCTGTGTCCCATGGTCCACTTTTCACAATCAGCAATGCTGCACAGTAGAGTAATGTATTTTCCCTGGGAGCATATCTTCTCTTGATCGTACTTCGTTTCTATGCATAGCTCGCTTAAGTTTAGGTATTTTGTTCACCGCACAATAACCAATAACATGCCACTTGTTGTTGTGAAAAATTGAAAATTTCAAAGCATTTTTGTCTTTCATTGTCTGGTTCAGATTCCACATTAAATTGTAAATCAAGCTTTGCCGATCTCCTCCACATGCAGCTTGCAAGAGCACCTTGGTACCTTTGTTCATGCCAAGACCCAACAACAAATGTTTCAGCATATAAAATCTCCCTGTTATCATCATCACCACCATCAAGATCACCATCATTACCATCACCTGTACCAGCACCACCAAGATCACCAGCACCATCAAGATCACCAGCACCAGCACCATCAAGATCACCAGCACCATCAAGATCACCATCACCACCAAGATCACCATCCTCTTCATCAAGACCATCGTCATCTTCCCTGGAATCATCAGTCTCCTCTGTTACATCCACATCCAAAGTTTGAGTTAATTCTCTGATTTCCTCCATCTCTCTTTCTCTCATCACATCATCATCATTCAACATCCGATGAACTGGAATACCCACCAAGCACACAGGATTTATTGGTTGTAGGGTACAGTTACATCCACTTTCCCCTTGTAAGTTTACTGGTGACAACACGTTGTCTAACTCTTCATTAACAGTATCCGGATCTCAAGGTTGAACTGCTTGAGAAGGTGGTGTTGGCAGAATATCAAAATCCCATAAAATAACATTATAAAAGACAAGATTTTGTCCTTTTTCATCTCGCCGAGGATCATTGAGGTCCGAGAACTACAAGATATGAGAACAATATTGGCAGTGTAGTAAAGACTAAATTGTAGTAAATAGCAACAAAATAAAGCTTCTCTATAAACTTTACAGTGACTGGATTCCCAGCCATAAAAATGCATATAAATTTGAAAATAGACAGCACAAATATTATATTATTGCCAACGTTGGTTCAAGACGTTGGTTATCAGAGTATGAATCATATACAAGCCCAGAAATCTGAAATTAAAAAGCAAAAACGGGCTTTGATGAAGGCGAAGCCTGAAAGTCAAAGCGAAAGTAACCTATAATTGCTTCGCTAAATATTTGCTTTTATTTTAATACATGCATTATTTTGTAATACGTTTCACGATTAAAACAAATAGCTACCTTAAAAATACAACTGGAATGTATCTCTATCTGTACGGGACTACTGCAATCGGCGAACATTTCGTCAACTTTTATGCCATTAACAGTTGCTGGACAAATAGCAATTCTTCTGATGTCCAAACTATCCAAAAAACTGATGTGAATCTCACGACATTCAAACTGAACACACGATAACCCATTGGGAACCAGCAGCATAGGCTCCGACGATACACAATGAACAAAAAGAAGCTCATGTCCTTCCAAAACTGAAGCTTTATGGTCGCGAATTGGGCTTATAAAATCCGCCATATTTCTCACTCCGAAAGCCAAGCGAATAATGAGCACGCTCGTCCGAAAAATGAATAATATATAATTAACCGCAAAGCATCACGGTATAGTCACCATTCCTCCTCTGGTAAAGGATGAAATGCTGTAAACCCGAAATAGTGTGTCAAAGTACTATCAATCAGTTCCTCACTTTGTAAGTCCAGATTACCAGACGAGAGAAGAGGGTTTATGCCACTTGAGGTTTCAACGTTCCTCCCCTATCCGTACGCGCAATTTCTCGCTACCCTACACCATAAAGTTACATTTTGCATGCGCAAGACATATGCGCATAACTGACAGACCATGTCGATATTTGGCAGGCAACTTCCCCGACTTCGCCATTGGCCTGACTTCGCCCTCACCCCCTACTTCATGTTATTTACACTGTAATGGATCAATACCGGAAAGAGAATGTGAAACAGAGATTGTGTCTTATATCATTGTATTTTATCGTTTTTTTTGTATGAAATCTTTCGCTATTATGAAATATTAGTTGAACACACAGTTGCCTGCGGAGGAGGCTATTGATAACCGTTGGCAAACAATTTGATATATAAACCTCATTCCAGATTGACAAAACTTAATTGGCACTTCATAGCCTGGATCCAATGAAGTAGGAGACCGGTCATTATTTATGGAAGGAGGGAGGGGGAAAATAAGGCGGGCATATGTATAAATGAATTACTTGAAGGGGGGCTATTCAATTTTTGCGATGAAAGGGGGGGGGGGTTCAAAATTGGTGGGGAGATGTAATTAAGTTTCAATGAATTTACTTAAGCCTGATTAACATTTGGTTGCAAATGTCATGGTCACATGTTCATGTTAATGTTAATATGACTATACAGTTTTTACATTACATTTATACAGGCAGGTATTAAAATAGGCACGTGTAGCCGAATAAGAATAAGTCAATTTCCACATCTACTCATCAGAGTGAAGTCAAATTATTATCAGATATGAAAATCTTGTTCATATATGTTTGTTATCAATTATAGCATTTTACGGTGTGGAAATGATTCGCCAATTTTATTGGATCATCACTGGACTAAAATCACATCCTTACAATATGCACGGTGGACATATTACTTCCCTGTTTGTTTAACATCCCCCACCCCAAAGAGGGTTAACTCAAGGGCGCACATTAGGGGTGTGTGTGTGGAGGGGTGTGACACCCCCATCATTTGTGAATTTTTCAAAAAAGTCGGTCCCAAATTTTGAAATTACACTACTTAATTCGGTCCGAGTGGGTCCAAAACATCCTGTCTAAAAAAAGTATAATAATACAGAATTGTCAATAAAAGAAATCAACATTGCAAAATCCAGAGATATATTTTCCTCTTAAAGCAATATACTCAAATGTAAGATGACATAGCCATACACGACTGTGCAAAACCTCCTAACTTTTGCTCTGCCACATTGTGCGTTCTATTTCCACGTCAGTACTCTCGAGTAATTAAGTCAACTCTGTTGTAAAAATGCAGTTTCTAATTGGGTCTTTATGATGTTGAAGGTTACCTTTTCGGGGGCATTTCCTAAATAACTGCATTTAAAGAAAATTGCTTGTTTGTTTGAGTGTTTGAAATCTTATATATATTAATGAAAGGGCCTACAACGAAAGAGGTAGAGAAGACTCTGAAAATGCCTTTTTTTTACATTAACTCGTAATACATGTTTTGATGTGGTCAAACAAATATAAAAAGTCGGTCCCTGAACAATGGACATGCCCCCCCCCAAACTTTTTTGGAATGTGTGCCCCTGGCCGTTACTGTGATTTTACGAAATTTATAAATGTTAACTGTGACAAGGCACCCTCCATAAACAACCTGAATTAATAACATAAGATATATGTACTAAATAAACATAACAGTAAAATATAGAATTTAAATACAGCAAAGGAGTGTTAACTATTTTAAACAATATAAACATGAACTATTCAATTGGAATTTTAGCACTATACAAGTAAAATCATATATCGGGTGCCGCGAAAAGTACGACTGTTTAATTTAAACATTTTTGGAAGTGTTGAAAATTAGCCAAAAAGGGCCTATTACAGTAATTGTTAACCGTTACCAATTTGTCGTAAGTATTCATTTCAATGAAATGAAGTTGAAATTAGAAGGCCAAATGTTAGAATAGAAGAGCATATCTCTTCGAGAAACATTTTTAACTTCAACTTCACTTCATTGAAACAAAATATTTACTTAAAATGCTAATGGTTATCAAATTACTTAATAGGCCATTTTTAGCTAATTCTCAACACTTCCAAAAATGCTTTCTCAAGTTTAAACGCAGCTATCTTGGTCAATATTGCGTGAAAATGCGCATGGAATATATCAGGCAAAAAATCCTGTTTAATTAGGAACATCAACTAAATATATTTAAGAGAATGTCATTGTATCGTCACTAGTGAATGTCATAAAAACTGGGAAATCACTTTCTGGGATTTATCGATGATCATCTTTTTAGGTCCAGCATTTAATAGCAGTTTTTTTCATTGAAGCTTGTATAACTTGTTACTTTGTCATCTACTTTAAGGAGAAGTTGGCATACCAATTTTGTTTTCATCATGCTAGTTAATGTTGTAATCCTGCAGCCTGGACATGTAATGGTGTCTTCAATTGTGGCATCTTGCAGCGAGTTGTTGCAGGCGATAGATAGTGCACTTCTTTTAATGTCGACTCCAATGCAGTTAGCGATTATGATGTTATCTTGTATTTCCTGGTGATGTTAAGTTTACATTACCAATTTCATCAATCTCAGATACCATTGTGGACTCATTTTTATTTAGAAACTTCTTATCATCGAAGATTCGCACTGATAAGTTCTGGATGTGGTAACTTTTGCCAGAATGGATTCTATCAATGAGGTCTTTCCAAAGTACTAACTTAATTGAGTCGGTTTCATCAGCAATGACAATCTACTTTGTACTTTGTTGGTTGGTGATTATGGATTGTTTGTTTTCTGTCTTGGTGATTATTTTTACTTTTAGGTCTACTGTCTCATATATATTTGCAGCTAAGCAATCGTTCACAGTGCATAGATGATGTGTTACAGATTCATTGATTTCGAAATTTACAGCTGCAGGTGAAATCTTTGCTGGTCTGGTAATACAGTATTCTTCACTGCTCGAGTTGAATGCATTTGGTCTGCTTCTCTTTGTTCCAACAATTTTCACTGGTGATTTGTTTTGGAAATCTATCAGGAGAAATCAGAGCAGTATCAACTGCAATGATTGTCAAAGGGAATTCCATCTCAAATGTTTTGATGAGAGTGACAAAGTTGGTGTTTGTCTTCGCTGCAATGGTTCAGTGAATATGGCCCCCACTCAAAGTGATACTCAAACTGGACAAGGTTTGTTTGATTTACCAATCTTGGAAGGACTATCTAACATTACTAAAGCGAAGGGCATGAAGTTTCTTCACCAAAATATCTGTGGTTTGGTTTCTAAAATTTCACACATTGAATATATTTTAAAGAACTTTAAAGACATTCACATGTTCACCCTAAGTGAAACGCATTTAGGCGAAGAGAATAGTACTTTATTATCAGATATCCCGGGATTTAAATTGGTTTTTAGAAATAGGCTTAACAGAACTTATGGAGGCGTAGCGGCGTTCATATCAGATCGAGTTCAGTGGATAAGAAGAGACGACTTAGATCATCCTGAATTGGAGTGCCTATGGGTCGAAATTTTAATCAAGAATGCTAAAAGTTTGTTAGTTGGGACCATTTACAAGCCCCCAGTCGGATCTAAATTTCTACCAAAAGATTTCCCTGTCTATTTTGATGATATGCTATCCACAGCGACTGCTGAGAATAAGGAGCTAATTCTAATGGGTGATATAAATTGTAATTTTCTAAAGAAAAGCAGCGATGCGGACATAAAATCTATAATAGATTCTAATGGCCTCAAACAATTGGTAAAAGGTCCTACGAGAATTACTAGCGAGTCCTCAACGTTAATTGATGTCATCTGTACAAATAAACCCCAGAACATAAATAGGGTTGATGTAATCTCGGCATGTTTAAGTGACCATGAGTTGATCGGATGTGTACGAAAACTAAACAGTCACTCATTTAAACCTCGTACTATTAAAACACGTGATTACAAGAATTATAACCCGGAGGATTTATGTTCGGATTTGCGTCAATCGGGTTTTGAACCGGTGTATTCTTCAATAACAGTTGAATCAGCTTGGGGAAGCTTTAAAAACATTTTCAACCCTGCTGTGGATAAGTATGCACCTCCAATTACAAAGAGAATACGCGGACAACCTTGTCCGTGGTTGAGAAACGACACGAAACATGAAATGATTGATCGGGATCGGCTCTTGAAAAGAGCAAGAAAAACAAATACGGAGAATGATTGGAGTAGGTATAAACGGCAGCGAAATCGTGTGAACAACCTGGTAAAGATGAACAAAAACCGATATTATAAAGATTTACTAAGCGAGAACTCCAGAAATCCCAAAACGTTTTGGAGTACAATCAAAGATATTTTTCCAAGCCAGCCTTTAAACTGCACTGGTCATTCATTCCAAATTAATGGTGAGGTAATTTCGGATAACAAGTGTATAGCAAAATGCTTTCGGGTCATTTTTCTCTTCAATTATTCACAGACTGAAGGAACAATGTCTCCCATTGGTTAATTTTGCATGGAGATATCGAAAGTCATCTTGTGCACGAAATAGCTTAACTTTAAACTTTAACCCGGTTATTGAACAACTTGTGGAGAAGAAGTTGAAACAGCTTAAAAGATCAAAAGCTGCTGGTATTGACAATATTCCACCAGGAATTCTCAAGGATTGTTCATCTGTGGTCAGAAAGCCTCTAGCTCATATAATTAATATGAGTTTAATTACTGGAGAAATACCCCAAGAGTGGAAAGAAGCTAAAGTTATCCCAGTCCATAAGAAAGGGCCTACCAATGATTTTGATAATTACCGACCTATTTCTGTATTACCGGTCATCAGTAAGATCATGGAACGGATAGTACATGATCAGTTTATGGATTATTTAGAGTCAAACAATCTGATAAATGATTCTCAATTTGGATTTCAGCAGAAACGTTCCACACAATTGGCTGTGACATTATTTCTGGATAAAGTACGTGCAAATATGGACAAGGGTCTATTAACGGTTGTGGTCTTCATTGATCTCTCGAAAGCCTTCGATACGGTGTCTCATTCCAATCTACTGAATAAATTGGAGGCGTTTGGCGTACAATCAGTTGAAATGGAATGGTTTACTAACTACCTGTTCAATCGGTCACAATTTGTCAACTTTGATGGCTCCGTATCCGAAAAATTCCAACTGACATCGGGGGTTCCGCAAGGTTCCATCTTGGGACCCCTTTTATTCATATTATATATTAATGACATTGACGATCACCTAAACAGTGCAAATATAATAAAGTATGCTGATGACACCGTCTTGTTTCTATCTGGACGTGAGACTGATAAAATTGAAAATCAACTTACCGATGAAATGAAAGTGGTTGCTAAATGGCTAAATGAAAACGATCTTGTGATAAATCTCAACAAAGGCAAAACTGAGTCTTTGCTATTGGGTACCAACAGGAAAATCCGGAACAAGACCTTGAAAGTCCATTTCAATGATCGGCTAATAAATTTTTCAAGCAATTATAAGTACCTGGGAGTTTTGGTGGATCAAACCGCAAACTTAAATGAGCATTTCTACTTGTCGTTCAAGAAAGCATCTGGTAGATTGAGGTTACTGAAGAAAATACGATGGTCTTAATGGACGCTGCGCAATCCATATATAAGTGCATGATTATGCCCTTATTAACATATGCAAGCATTGTTACTCTTAACCTGAATGCAACTCAACTTGCACGAGTTCTAAGCCTCCAAGATCGAGCTGCTAGAATAATTGATCCAAGTCAATCTGCACATCTCAGAGTACCGGATTTGATGAACTTCGCAAAACTTCAAACTTGCCTGCTGGTAAAACAGTGCATAGACAAGAACACTTGCAGTAATTTTAACAATTATTTTGAGCGTTTACAACATGAGAAGAACATGCGCAATAACGGATTCAGTCTCAGAATCCCAAAAATAAAACTTGAATGTACAAAATGCGCCTTTTATTATAATGGGACGATTCAGTTTAACAAACTACCCTACGATGTCAGAGTAATCGATAGTTTCATGCTATTTAAAAGAGCATTGAAAGAACATTTTAGCTTGTAGTACAAATGAACGATAGTACTCTTGGTATACCTATCGCTTTCCTTAGTTTATATAACAATTAATATTGATCTTAATTAGTTTCTTATTTTAGTTTGCATGTTTTTATTGTGATACTGTACATGCAGGACACGCGTTGATAGCAGTAATCCATTACTGAAGTGTTTTATCCTGTGTAAATATTTTTTAATAATAATAATAATAATAATAATATATTCCAATAGGAATACCATCTTGAAAATATACAGAATAAATATGTGACAGGATCTTCGTACTAGTAAGCCAGCCTGGTTGAACATACCCCTGTTGATTTCTACCAGTGATTAAGTACTTGGAAGATGGGAGCATATATAACACCCTTCTTGTAGCTTGCTCAAAATCTTTTGCAATTTTGGACTGTGGCTACAATCTTGGACATAACTGGTTGAGACTACCTTTACTTCTATACAAAATTTTCATACCCTCATAATAATTTCCCTGTTGCACTTCTTAAGTGCACCAATGTAGGGGGTCTGGGGGAGTGATAATCCTTCCCCAGAAAATTTTGAAATCTAGTATCTCTGAAACCACATTTCCTGCATTCTGCGGGGAGAATTTTATGGAAATTTCAACATTACAAGCTTTCATCTTGAGTACTAAAAACATAGTTCAATAATCTAATATTCAACATTTGATATATAAACATATTTAATTGAAAGACTGAAACAGGGGGCCCAAGGCCCCCTTTTCCCGGCTTTAGCCCCCCCTTCCCGGTTCCACCACCTATGCTACCTTGTATTTGGCTACCCTGGACTCTTCCTTGGGAGCAATTCGTGTACCTTGGCACATAGTACTAGGCATTTATTCCAGCACTCCACAGTTTATTAACAATGGAAAAATTTGTATTATCATGGTTTTAGAAATTATTTTGTCACAACACTATTTTCAGAATGGGCTTTTCTTCGATGTACCTGTATGATTACAATATTTCCTTGTACCATGGCAAGTTCCCATGCAGGGATCATGACTTGGTCCTAGCTGGCCTGTGAGCAGACTAGCTCCTGGCCAACAACTATGGGACCAGTTTGGCTATATTTTATGGGAAGCTGTGTGATTATGTTTTATGCTGTTGTTGTTGAAAAAACATTGAAACTTATTCCAGTAACTTATATGAATTTGCCCCCTGTACAACAAGAGGGAGTACATATATTCTCCTACCAGGATTGACCCCTGCCTATAAGCCACAAAACTTATTACCAATGTGTATGACTAATTTGTTTTATATTATTAATACAAGTATGCAGGCTAGAATACAAGATCAGTATTTAACAATACCTGCTGAATCAACCAAAGATGTTTATCCATCCATTGATATACAACATGACTAAGATTGTAAGGATAATTCTTGTAGTACATGGTTAGATATAATTTAGTAGTGATCTTGTATTTACTAATTATAAGATGATCAAGATTAGGCCACTAAACTAAAATCAACTGCTTTTTCAAATGGATATAGATAAAATATTCTGTTATTCACAATCAAATAAAAAGTTGTGATAAAGTATAACCATTTTCAAAACCAAGCATATTTCCAAAATAAAGCTAAAGCATTTAGGAATTTTAGTAGTATGTAGGCTTTAAATTTACAGCACAACGTTTCGCATTCTATTTCACCTTTGGTACATTTATAAAATAGTACAAACTTAATAGTACTTTTCTATATATTTTCCGTGTAATATTACAGAAGATTACCAAAACAATATTCTGAAATACCAAAACAATATTCGCACACTGAAAAGTTTGCAAAATAGTTGTTGCATTTTTTTCGATGATATTAAGAAAAAGAGCAAGAAATCTTTACTCTTTCTGAATGGTTGTTCAATAATAGACATTATCGGCCATGAAATTGTTAGATAAACTGCTAGAGCCAGGCACAGACTAACATTTTATTTTAATATTTTATTTAGCTTCGCCAACTAGGGCAGGGTCACCACAACAGCATATGCCAATTACTGTGGGCCCTTTTACCTAACCCACCCTGTCAACTTTCCCTGTGGGAGGAAACCGGAGTACCCGGAGAAAACCCACAACTTTCGGCAGAGTGTTGACTTTTCACTCTTTTCACTTGAGGACTGGGTTCGAGTCGCATTGAGAAAGTCTCACTGAGACTTGAACGGTTGAACCTGCGGCCTTAGAGGTGAAAGGCAAGTGCGCTAACCACGATATAATTTTACCATTACAATTTTTTTCCAACTTTTGTCGCTGTTCGTTGTTTCGCTACAACGTTAATGTTGGATCAATAACAATGTTTCGCTGTTCGTTGTCTCACTGCTGGAATGAATTCATTTTTAATGCAGGGGGATTTATATGTGTTGTCTGTATTCCTTTTATCTTGAGTGGCAAAGTTTTCAGCCATACTATTTAATATTTGGATGAATATTTAAACACATTTGCCTATAGGTTTATCATGATGTTTAGACATTTTAACAATGTCAACAGGTGGGAAAACTGTCTTAACTGACCAAACTATCGCTGGTGCTTTCTTGTTTGACAATCATTTCATGTTGAAAACAATCAAAACTCATATTTCGCTGAACTTTTTCTCTTACAGCTGTGGAATAAAACAAAACATAGGATGGTAGACTTAAACGCTAAAGAAAAATCATCCAAGATCATAATTACTTGTCGTAATCGGGAAAATAACAACAAGTAATTAATCGCTGAAACATGTCATAAAATGGAGTTTGTGCTCCTCATTTCGAAGCCTAAACTTTATATACTTTCGGACAAAATTGTGGCTTGTTTAATATTCTGTATTACACTTTTAAAATAAATTTAAAAAGAATTTCCTTCCCAACCACTGAAAATATCACTATTTTTGACAAACGTTTCTTTCAAAATTACTTAAATACCTTTTCCTTTTTTCTTGTGGATTTTTAATAGAATTAACAAATTTTAGCTGGTATTTTACGTATTTAACCTAAAGATTCTAGTTTTAAAACATATTATATCTGTTCCAGAGTATAGAGACAGAGACAAGAGGCTGGTTCAAGTAATCGCAGGGGCTCGGACCCCCCGAATACATACAAACGAAAGTACATTATATATTTTTTGTAATTTGTTTATTTCATATTTTGTGTAAGTTTTCCTTATATTTTCCAATAAAATAAGTTTAAAAACATGGTCCTTCGTGTCGGATAGAGAAAAAGAGTTTAGTATTTAACGATTGGCGTTAATAAATAGTATTTATTGCTTGTTGGAAGCATGTCGAAAGAACTAGAAGGCGTAAAAAAGAAGCGACGTTTTATGAGGAAGTCAGTGACGGACAGTTTAAAGTTGATTGATGAAGCGCTTGCAGAGGAAAATAATCATGCTAGAGTTCAGGTACTGAAAGATAATATTTTAAGTAAATGGAAGGATTTAACAGAGGTACAGGCCTCGCTTTCTACATATTTGGAAGACAGTTAAATTGATAATGAATGTGCAGCTCACAATGAGTATGAAATAAAAGTTATGGAGTATATGGCTAGAATGACAAAGTATTTAAGTGTTAATACACATGCTGAGAGCAGCAATGGGTCTAACGAAAGTGGGTCTAATTCGGGGTCCACATGTAAAGTTCAAGTTAGACTGCCAAAGATTGAATTACCAACATTTGATGGGGATATTTTGTGTTGGCAGTCATACTATCAGTCTGTTAAAGTATCCATTGTGGATAATAGTGCTCTAGCTGATGTACAAAAATTAGAGTACATTATGCGTTCACTGAAGGGTGTAGCTGCAGAGTCGGTCAAAGGATTTTCAATTGTGGCTGAGAATTACGAATCTGTTTTGTCAACACTCAAGGAAATATTTGGTAATTCAAGGTTGATCTTGGATGCCCATATAAGGGGTTTGATCCATTTACCCAGATTGAGTTGCAACATCTATGAGAGTATTTTATGATAAAGTAGTTGGGAATGTTCGTTCAGTTGAATCTATGGGAGAGAAGTATAACTCTGAAACCCTGGCACCAGTATTAGTTCCTTTGATTGTTGATAAGCTACCAAAAAGGCTTGTGGAAAAGTGGGAGCTTGAAATTGGAGATAAGAAAGAGGGCTGTTTGCCTATAAAAACACTCTTTACTTTCTTAGAGCAAGTCATAAGGGCAAAATAATCTAGTACCCAAGCACCTACTGTAGAATCCAAACCTCCAAAGAATATTTCTTTGAAGGAAGGATTTCAGAAAAATCCATCATTCAAAAGGTCATCAACATCAGCTTTACTTTCATCTACTCAAACTCAGGAAAAGGAGTGTGTTGTTTGTGGTAAGGATCACAATGTGTGGTCTTGCATTAATTTCCTTTCATTGACGGTGAAAGAGAGATTCCGGAAAGTGAGTGCTAAAGGTCTGTGTTTTCTGTGTTTGGAAGGTGGTCATAGGTCGAACAGCTGTACAGCTGTGTAAGCATTGTAGAGGTCGTCATTAGACATTGTGTCGTCGTAAGACATTGTAGAGGTCGTCGTAAGACATTGTGTAAGCATTGTAGAGGTCGTCACCATCACCTCCTCCACACAGACCAGCCTCCCCCAGATAAAAACACCTCCAGACAAGACTGGAGCCACAGAATCTCAGTTTGCAAGTCGAGAGGATGCATCAAAGAATGTGACAGGCCAGTTCAGTTGGAACTGATGAAATTGGAAAGGTGATTCTACAAACAGTCCCGGCTGTTTTGTGTGGTTCTAACGGGAAATCAAAGGTTGTTCACTGTTTTCTTGATTCGGGTTCACAAACATCCTTTATAAAGCAAAGTGTTAGAAGAGTTAGGTCTTGATGGACCTAGTGTTAGAATTTCTGTGTCTGGCTTTGGTGGAAAGCAAGATAAGGCATGTCTTCGAAAGAGAATATCCTGCACACTAGCACCCGTGGACAGGCCCAGGTGTTCGCGAGAGTTTGAAGCACTCACCACTGCAGAGATATGCCATCCAGCTGATGCTGTTGAGGTCAATCCAGCAAATTGGGTACATCTGAAAGATGTAAACTTTCCAGAAGAATTTCCCAGAGAGCAAAGACCAATTGATGTTCTCATTGGTTTAGATTTTTACTATTCATTTGTTACAAGGGACATTGTGAAAGCTGATCCATCTGAACCGGTTGCTGTTCATACCACTTTGGGTTGGGTCTTGTGTGGGCCAACAGGTACTGCTAGCAGTGAGTCCACTGTCTCGATGAATGTTCATATTTCCACGAATGATCAACTGAATGAAACTTTGCAATCATTTTGGAATTTGGAGTCTATCGGAATTAAGTCTGATGATAAGCCATTGTTAAGTAAAACTGAGGAAACTATTTTGAACAATTTTAAGGAATCGTTGGCTTTTAAGGACGGACGTTATGAAGTTTCCATACCTTGGAAAGAAAACCAGGTGACATTAAAGAGCAATTATATTCAAGCAGAAAGAAGGCTGTATAGTTTAGAGAAAAGGCTTCTTGAAGACCCATTGAAAGCTAAGATTTACCAAGACGCCATTAATAAATATGTGGAGGATGGTATTGCAGAAGAAGTACCAGCCAATCAAATCAAGCCGGTTGATAATCGTCCAGTGTTTTATCTCCCACATCATGCTGTTATTCGGGAGGACAGACAGAAAACTAAAACTAGAATAGTATTTGATGCGTCTGCCAAGGATAGTGAAGGAACATCACTGAACAGTTGTATCGAAGCTGGTCCAGCTTTACAACCAGATCTATGTGGTATTCTTTTGCGTTTCCGAAAGAAGAAGATCGCTGTTACGAGTGATATTGAGAAAATGTATTTACAGATTGGTTTAAGAGAACAAGATCGAGACTCTCATCGGTATTTGTGGCGAGATCTTGATCTTGAAGCAGCTCCCAAAGTTTACCGAATGACTAGAGTGACTTTTGGGGTTATTGCCAGTCCGTTTTTGGCAATATGTACTACCCAAGAGCATGTACAGAGAAATAAAGAATTGTATCCTGAAGCATGTGATGAAATTCTGAAGAATACATATGTGGATGATTTTGCCTTTTGTCGAGATAAAGTTAATGAAGCGAGAGAGCTGCAGCAAAGTGCAAAGGAGTTGATGGAGCAGGCAGCATTTAACTTAACCAAGTGGTCAAGTAATTCTCGAGAGCTTTTAGAAGTTATACCTGAAGAAGATAGAGCACCTATCAGTCTCATCAACCTCAACCAAAGTTTTGCAGAGAGTTGTTCAATTACCAAAGCCCTTGGTCTGAAGTGGGACACAAGCAAAGATACTTTGACATTTATAATTGAAATCGATCAACCACAGATTGAGGCATACACAAAGAGACAAGTAGCTTCATGCGCTGCTAAAGTTTTCGATCCAATCGGATTAATCACACCATTCACTGTGAGATCAAAGATGTTGTTACAGAGTCTGTGGACCCAAGGCATTGGATGGGATGATGAAATACCTGCAGAAACGTGCAGAAAATGGACACAATGGCTGAAGGAGACCAAAGATCTTGAAAACCTTGCCATTCCAAGGTGTTATGTAGAGTTGCCCATGAATCAGTATTCTCGATTAGAGCTTCATGCATTTGGGGATGCATCTGAACTTGCATATGCATCTGCAGTCTAGTTATGGGACATGTTTCAACCAGTCTAGTTATGTCCAAAACCAGAATAGCACCTGTTAAAAGAGTTACCCTGCCAAGATTGGAGCTGATGGCTGCTGTTATTACTGCTCGACTGTGCACTTATGTTCGCAATGCGTTGGACTGTCCAATTGATCGTATTGTCTGCTGGACTGATAACTCGTCCACTCTTCACTGGATACGTGGTTCACCCTCAAAATGGAAACCATTTGTTGCGAATCGCGTTACGGAAATTCAATTGTTGTTAGATCCATCTGTCTGGAGATACTGCCCTGGACCACAGAACCCGGCTGATGTACCCACTAGAGGAATGTCTTCGAGTGAGTTGAAAGAAAGTCAGTTATGGTGGGAAGGACCTGCCTGGTTGAAAAATTCTGAAGAAGAATGGCCAAAGGATCTTAGATCAACATCTTTAACTAAAAATGTTGAGATTGAGAGAAAGCATCAAGCTAGTATCAATAGTTATGTTATACAGCCACAAGAGATGCTTATTGACTTCACCAGATTCAGCAAGTACAATAAGTTATTGAGAACAATATCATGGATAAAGAGATTTATCCATAATGCTCGAGTTAGACAGGACGAAAGAAGACAAAATGTCTTAACTGGATTGGAAATCCAGGAGTCAGAACATTGGTTGATTAATCGAATCCAAATAGAACGGTTTTCAGATGAAATTTCGTTGATTGGACAAAGTAAAGCATTAAATGATAGTAAATTAAGAAACTTGAATCCTTTCTTGTGTCCATCTACCGGTTTGCTTCGTGTTGGTGGTCGAATCCATAAAGCTGAGTTGCCCGAGGAAGAGAAACATCCCATTATTTTACCCAGCGATCATCCCGCTGTAGAATTACTTGTTCGAGATATTCACCGTCGTGAATTGCATGCTGGCGTTGAGCATACACTATCAGTGGTCCGTCAAAGGTTTTGGTTGATAAAAGGACGAGCTACGATCCGCAAAATAGTAAAGCGATGTATAGTGTGTCGTCAATTTTACACCAAGCCTGTCTCTCAACAAATGGCACCTCTTCCAGCTGACCGCATTATACCTGCACCTCCATTCACAAACATTGGTTTGGACTTTGCTGGACCTTTGTATCTTAAAAACCGTGGTGAAAAGGCATATATTTCCTGTTCACTTGCGCAGTCACTTGTGCAGTGCACTTAGAATTGGTAAGCAACATGACAACCGAACGGTTTTTGCTGGCGTTACGACGTATGGTTGCTAGAAGAGGCATGTGTAGTATTATTTGGTCAGATAATGCAAAAACGTTCAAATGTGCGAAAAAAGAGTTGCAGAGATGTTGGCGAATCCTGGAATCCGAAGAAACCCGTACAGCTTTGTCGGAGAAGAAGATTCAATGGAAATTCATAGTACCTAGAGCCCCTTGGTGGGGTGGATTTTATGAACGTCTTGTGAAAAGTGTTAAGTTGCCGCTGAAGAAAATCTTTGGAAATGCAATGTTAGACGCCGAGCAAATGACCACCATTTTGACGGAGATCGAGGCTCAAATTAACAGTCGTCCTCTTACTTATATTGGAGCTGAACCAAATGACTTAAAAGCCCTTACGCCAGCCCAGATTCTCATCGGGAGAAATTTGCAGGCGTTTCCAAGCAAGGATACGAAAGTTACGGAGCACACTTCCAACGCATTAAAGAAACGATTTCAATATCATCAACGTTTGGTAAATGGATTTTGGAAGCGATGGAATGCGGAATATCTTAAGTCGTTAACCACTTTGAAAAAATGGTTAGATATTGGTCGAAAAATGCACGTGGGTGATGTAGTACTCGTAAGTGAGGATAATGTTCCAAGAGGACAATGGCAAAAAGCCCGTGTTGAGGCAACGCATGAAGGGCGAGATGGTCTGATCCGATCCGTAACGTTGCGTTTATCATCAGGCCGTCTTACACGTCGTCCTGTACAAAGACTACATATATTAGAAACTTGTGATGCTGACATAGCAGCAGGACTAAAGTGAACATTTAACTAGTTTGTTGATATTTATTAGTTTGTGAACGTTGCACTCCCTGCATCGGGCGGGAGGATGTTCCAGAGTATAGAGACAGAGCCAAGAGGCTGGTTCAAGTAATCGCAGGGGCTCGGACCCCCCGAATACATACAAAACGAAAGTACATTATATATTTTTTGTAATTTGTTTATTTCATATTTTGTGTAAGTTTTCCTTATATTTTCCAATAAAATAAGTTTAAAAACAATATCAATTTATTTTGAAAACCGGTGTCTTTTTCGGATCCTGGAGGTTGTGGGGAGATGACTTTGCCTAAAGCAGTAGTTGTCAGCATTGATTATCTTTATAATATTGATTATCTTTATAATTTGGCATATCCATAGGATTTATAATAAAGTACTTTCCTTCCTGACAACAAAATTTCTTTCCAAAGGCCAAAATATCCCTGTTTATAAGTGTTGTCAACGTCTTGACAATATTTGTGAATTATAACACAGCTCAGAAATTTTTATGTTATTTCATCACAACTACTACTTCGGGTAATTAAATTTAGGTAATGTCCCCCTCCTTTGACCGCCCCTCTCCTGCAACCTACATGATCCTTTTAACCTGAGAAATACAGTACTGACATTGTTATTCAAGGTCAAGATTAAATTGATGTGATCAGATTTCAAAACAATAAACTGTTCTGTCAACTTGCCGTCTACAAGACTGCATTAGGAATGCTATTTGCCGTTTAGGCTTAATAATTTTCATGAAGACTGTTTTAAACTGTGAAAATCTATCCTGAAACTCGAAACTAATGAATTTATTGAATGCTGCAGGGTGGAATTGCGACAGAATGGCGCTGAGATGCTCTCATTTTCAAAATATCTGTGTTTGTAATTAGAAATGGCAACGCCGACCAGTTTATCAAGTTAAAACGTCCTGCATCAACATTAGCAAAACTCAAGGATGACAAGATATATCAAAGTATAAATTTTACCCTGGTTAGCAAAGGTTTACTTTATAACGCCTTGGACAGGTATCGTGCAAACCAATTTCAATTTTTTCGCTTGCACTGTCATTATTTTTGTTACTTAATTTTGCTGTTTCTAATGGAATACATAGACATAGTATATTTGTACTTTATGAAATAGAATATAGACAACTCTAGCTAGCGTGTCAATTCTCAACATTGAAACATGAGACCTCAATAAGCAGTGTATCAGTACATTTAATCATACTGTTGTGTCCTCGGACAAACATGTGATTTACATTTAATTGGTGGAGATAATTTTGTACCTATTAAAGCCAAGGCTCAGCAAATGTAATATATATTGAAGTTACGATATATGTAATATATGTAATATATATGTAATATATATTGAAGTTACGATGACTTGGCGTTGTATAGAACTCCCTCATTATTTAAAAAATCCCTTATATTTTTGTCCTAGGAAAGTCCAATACATCAACTAAAATTATAACTAAATTATCCTGGATAAATAAAAATTAACAAATTTATTTAAAAAACGCTCAAGGCATTTCAATGCAGCACTAATGTATTGGGCTAATTGACTTCTATGACATTGATATATTTTTAATATATAAGGCATAAGTGAACGTAACAACAATTTTAAGGTTGACATTTAAGCTCTAGATGATCTCCATGTTTGTTTAACGTATATAATAATATTCACTACAGTTCTGTGCTACCCACTCTCTTCAAATTACAGTTACTTTTGCAAAACTTTTAACATTAAAAAAATACAAAAAACGTATATACTCTGTATACACTATATGTTTGTAAACAATAATTCCATTGGGAATTGGCATATTATAAAAGACAAAAATGAAAGACCAGAACTTTTGATATAATATATTGAAACTGCTAGAGAGCAGTTCAAAGCAGACTTGCTTAGTTTTTGAAGTGTCTGATGATTTAGATATAGAATTGTTCTTTAAACCCAAAAAGGAACAAATCTTAGCCAGTATCTTGAATTATTCACAATATTATTGATACTCCAGAACTCCAGTACAATGCTCACTCATTGTAATTCAAGTGGAAGTATGTAATACGACACTTTTGCCTGACCCCCTAAGCATATATTAACTATGCCCTAAGGCTAAGGCAATATAATTTGGGGAGCCATGTGACCAGCTCCAGCCAGGGATTTTCCTCCTCAATTTCAATGCCCTGCAGACAATAACATTAGAGTTGCCAAAGGCCGCCACATGTGCTGCATTTGATGACAATTTACTTCCGATTTGGTGGGCTTAGCCAATAGAAATTTGCTATTGAGAAATCTGATATTCGCTGATTGGCAAATTATAAATTTTTCGCCCTATCGCGCTCTTTCGGTTTGACTTTTCAAGGCAAACATTGATACTTCGAAGTGACAACAAGCTACCATTGAGTATTTTTACTGTGGAATTCTAACATCTTGAGACGTTCAAGAGACTTTGGGTGTTCAATCTTGCAAGGTGAGTTTATGTAGTGTTCGTACTTTTGTTTGCGTAATTGCGTTTTATGGAAATTTATATAGCGACTCGTGTCTGAACACACTGTTATATATATACTCAGGCGCCCGCCTCGGGCGATTCGGACATTTTGTCACAAATTTTTAGCTCTATAAAGTCTTTACCTTTTATAACTATGGAATACCTAAACGAAAAGACTGAACATGTAAACGCCGTAGAATGTGCTGGGGGTGTATCACTCCAAAAAATCTTGTACACCTCGAAACAAAATCCTTAAAAATCTCTATAAAATCCCTGAAAATCCCTAAAAATCCTAGAAAATCCCTACAAATCCCCAAAAAACTCGAAAAAATCCACAAGTCCCACAAAATACCACGATACACCCCTCGGAATGTGCTACAAATTCTTAATATAAATGACTTATGGCTATTGGTTGAGGACAGACTGGACAGTGACTGAGGATTATTGATATAACTTATAGACTGGATTTCTCTTGTACTTTAAAATAGTGATATTACATCCAGATTAGCTGCACTTTACAATAAGCATAATTGCATAAATAGAATGATCATAATAGTGATCAGGGGTGGGGTGTACTGTGTTCAACCTAGGGGTGTTCTGTGTTCAGAATCATACGCCCCTGAGAATATATTAGAATTTCAAATTTCTGACACTATATTTCCTGTATCTTTTTTATTGAGGGTACTTTGCGGTATCATAGAATTGTTACACTTGTTACAAGACATACCGTATAGTCTTCCCCAATGAAATACAGTTTTTTTCCTGATAAGGGGCTAAATGGCTAATGGGCTGGCAGGGTTGTAGCCTCCAGCAGTCCAGCACTACCCCTGATAGTGATAATTGATTTGCAAAATAAGCTTACTTAAATTGATATACATATTTGCTTTTTCTTATTGGAAAATTCCATGTTTCACGTCATGAAAATAATTTTACCATTGCACTCATAAACATTGATTCTTTTTCTCATTATTTCTATAATATTGCATTATTTGACATTACCTACTTCATGTAAACAATCATTTAGCCAATGAGTATTAAGTAAAAGACAAGTTTGATTTAAAAATTATATATACACAATTAATATAGATCACAATAGATACAGTATCCTGTTTGAGACAAGTACATATAGATCAAATGAGTATTCCAGCTATAAATATATAGCACTTGCTTAAATTAGTTCAATGACTGTAACTAAAGTTTTTCTGATTTTCTGATATCATTACTGTTGTATGTACTGTAAATTTAACTTTTCAGTCTTTTTGTCCATATAATGAACCAAAAAGGTTGTAGTTGAACACAAAACATAGATCGACTCTGGGGATAGTAGATGTCCTCATTTCTGCAGAAAGAACCAATCATCCACACAAACACTTTTCAAGGCTTTTAAAATATGTCATGTAGATATGACATCAAATGCTCTACTGCTTATAGATAATCTCACATTAATAGCCAAATTGCCAGGGTTGGAAGATCCAATTTAAGTTCCATTTAATGCATAGAGTATATACTGTATATCACATCAAATTGAAAATAGTTACCAACAGCAGGTACACAACCAGATCCATACAATAAAATTGTGTTGTCAGAGAGAAATCCATATTAATATAGCATATCATAGGTTCAATTTTCCACATTGTATGTCAACAACGAGATCCATACAGTAAATACAATTTATGATTAGATACGATCCTCCTCTCTTGGCTCGTAAGGAACATACCAGTTTTTATTAAGTCTTAAATGTTTGCCAGGTGCAATGTTCTGAAAAAAGCGTCCATTCATATGAAACAAACTTGTTCATTGTTGTGTGAATATCTATGAAAAAAAATTCAGGATTGTTAGAAGATGAAGGGGAGAATACATTCATTTTGCAGATAATTGAACACCATAGGAAAATTCAAGAATGTGGGAGACGGTTCATTGTGATGAGGAGAGCATGAAAAAGCTGCTTACCTTATTCCATTATTCACATTATTTTGAAAATATATTTATAATAAGGTTTTTAGTAAAACTAAAAACTACAATGACATCAAGTATACTTAATATGTTTGCTTACAAATGTAATAATCGTAGTGAGGTATTTTTCTTCCTATTTGAAGTTAAATATCTGCTCCTCGTGTGGTCTTTATTACTTTGCTTAATGACAACAATTGATCAATGCACATACTGCTTTATGGTCTGAGAAGTATGTTTCTAAAATGTGTGAATTAACTTGGGATTCTGGTAAATTTGAATAAACATGTCTGATTATCTGTAGTGACACTGGATACTAATTGTCTATAGTTATTCTCATTGATAAAGAAATTATACAAAGGCCCTCTAACATATTACTTTCATAATAGGTATCTCAATGCCATTAATATTATGACAATGCGGATATCCAGTTAAGAAGTCAACTTGGCTAAAAACAGCCATGCCACCAAAAGGTCTTGAAGTCGAAGAGTTACCATCATTTCTGAACAAGGTGTAACCATCAATATCATACATAATATTATTATCGGAGGTCATACTTCGTGTTTCAGAAAATATACTGATGTCAGTGTTTGTAAAATTTAGATCATGTCGAACATCATCAATATGTTTGTGCAATGATGGAGTGTTCAGGTAGCATAATTTAAAAGAGACTTGATCTGTCTTATAACACTAAGTTTCAGTGCATGTTCATTCCTCAACAGTTCCATTTCAGCTGCAACACGAGGATTGACAGCTATCTTTTCTTCACAAAGGTCAGTGATATATAATCCTTCAATTTTTGTTACCCTGCTCAAATGGCTCTTCTTGTATTAAAATTGACAACAATGTCTTGTTCTGTGTCACCTTGTGAACGATGAATGGTCTTAGCTGCAGCAGGTCTCAGTGGAAACTGTTTTCTTACAACTTGTGCAATTTGGTTCCTGCCAACAGCAAACTGAGTAGTAATTGGTTTTATTGGAGTCCATGTTGACTCAATACCTTGAACATAAAGATTTCTATTTTCATGTCTGGTTTTCTCACCAACATCTGAATGGTCAAACTGTACCCATATTATACCTGATGGTTTATCTCTTTGATTTAATTGTATCTTCTTAACAACATTATTGGCATCATTAGGCATGCCATCATCAGTGTGTACATTCAATGCTATCTCAGTTCTTTCCCCAACTGAAAGTTGAAGGTTCAAAGCAATTTGTTTTGTTTTCCTTGGATCATCTGGCATTTGACTCAAAATTTTATCTCAAAGCTGAGAAGAGTTAGTTCCTATGACACTGTCCACTGCTTTAATGGGAACATTTCCCAAGTTACTGAATTATGGACCTTCTCATTGAATTCATTTATTTTCTGATTTCGTATAAACAAATGAGGCACACCCATTGGCTCCTGTATGCTATTTTCTTTTTTTAGTCTTTCTTTGAGTTTCAGAATAGCTTTTTTTGTATGCTTGCCTTCCCTCAGCCTGTTTAATATTTCAGCAAATACTTTGCTCTCTCTCTGTCTCATTATTTCTTGCAGTCCAAACATATTAAATTAATCTTGCCATTTATTAGGGGCAAGAACTGAATATTCTGAATGATGTAGATTCTTAAATATATACCTATCCATTGCAGGTTCTAGTTGAAATAGATCGCCAATTGCAACTATGCTTACACCGCCAAAGTCGTCTTTACTTCCTTTGATATCTTGCAGTCTATTATTTATCTGAACATGAAACATTGTACTACCGACCATTGAGATCTCATCCAAAAATATTAGTTTTAAACCACCAAGCTGACATCTTAAAGTATTTAGCCTTTGTAGTTCTTTAAAGGGCTTATGCAGCGAAAATTCGGTTCGAGTGAAACTCTCTTATTAAAGAGAACTTTTGAAGTTATGAAGATTGATGTTTGGAGCTTTTCCATATCCCACTTCATTCTTGAGATATTAAGATGTGTTTGATATGTAAATAACATCACTGTGACATCACACTGCATAATGAATTGTTGGAAAATCACGAATACCTCTGAGATTATTTAACCAATCGCCTTTAAACTTTCATTTGTTTCTGCTTATCGCAGGACACCACACATGCAGAGTTTCAATTGATTTAATTCAATTATTTCACTAAAGATATTCGTGATTTTCCAACAATTCATTATGCAGTGTGATGTCACAGTGATGTTATTTACATATCAAACACATCTTAATATCTCAAGAACGAAGTGGGGATATGGAAAAGCTGCAAACGTCAATCTTCATAACTTCAAAAGTTCTCTTTAATTAGAGAGTTTCACTCGAACCAAATTTTCGCTGCATAAGCCCTTTAAGGACTGACATGCTGGTATTGCAAGTGCATTATGAATTGTGTTGCCTTTAATGTTGAAAGCTGCTTTGCCAGTTGGCACAAGCATTAATATATTTACTAGATGAAAATCATCACCAGCATGAAAATCATCACTTGTATTATAATACTTCAATGCTGCTTGATATAAACATTTAGTGAGATGTGACTTGCCAACTCCAGCTCCTTTAGATGTAACACATAATAGAAAAATTATTTTTGTTCTTTGTTTAGTTTTTGTACCATACCTCTGTAAACATCATCCTGTTCTTCATGTAATATTAGCTGCTCAGTATTTGATGCAGTTGAAGGAATTCCAAGATCACCAGATAGGTAATAGTTTGCATTCAATTCTGGATGAAGGTCTTGTGTACCTTCAGATTCATCTTGACGCTCAATGTTTTGTGTTCCTGGGGCTATTAGGTCATAGTTATCATCATTATCTTCAAGATTATTTAGTTGTTCTTGAATCTCATTCAGGTCTTCGCTACAAAAATAGCATACTGTTTCATTTGCACATCTATTGCATTTTAACTTGTAAATAGTGCTCTTGGTAAGAACAATTTTTTATTAAGTCGGTTGTTTCATTTCTCCACGATATGAATAACATAATTAGTTCTCTGTAATGTTTCTCAGAATCAACTTCCTCGTTAACTCTTTCTGAACGGCAGCGTCGAATATCAACTGCCAAAGGTTGATGACTTTGAGCGCTTGTATCTTTGGCGCCCCTCACCCAAAACGGACGAAAATACCACCAATCGATTCAGCAAACACACCTGTTCTTGGCTAATGCCCAACAAATCGCTAAACACATTGTTTTACAGATCTCTGTGAGTTTTAACACCTTTGTAATCTGATATTTATTATTATCGTAAACTAATTATATATTCAGTACCTTTGGTCGATTATAACTTCTGTTTTAAAAACTGTGTGATTTTCGCTAATACACCGTTTTATAGAGACACAATAAAAACTTTCAAAGAAACAGAATAAAAATTGACAAAGTTACGGTGAAATTTGAAATGTAGCGTACGGGTCAAACCGGAATTTCAGACAAAAACAACCGGAAAAGGCCCAAAGATAAACAAAGACTTGTTGCTATGGTTTTTTAAGTGGCTGGAATGCATTCTCCAGGGTACAATACCCTATATAAGATCTTTTTGTTGGGACTGAAGCTAGTGGGCAAACCATATATAGTCAAACTACGGCAAGCGCGTGCATGCTGGAAAATTCCTGATAAATAAAAAAAAATTCAAAATAAATATTTCTAAACTTAGTATCGAAGCAAAACTTTACATCATAAAGACACAGATAAAAAGCTAAATTTCGACAATTAGAAGTCTCTGATAATATGGTCTTATAAATAAGATATTAAAGATTGTTTGAGTTGAACTGGAGTATACTGGAGGTATGTTTGGGATTAAACTTTTAGTATTTTTGATTCTGTAATGTTTAGTCGGCAAAATAGCCCACTGTTAAAAAGCTTATTTTGTAAGGATTCCAATGGTGTTAATTTCATTGCCAGGGGGTAAATATTTTGCTAAGGAAATCGTACTCAATCGTGCTCTTGCGACAACATAATTAAAATGCGACCGACCAGAAAGATTTAAAACACACACTTCGGATAATTCTGCCAAAAATTGCGGAGTACTGTTTTAGGAGTTACTATTGTATTGTATTGTATTAATTCTGGCTTTAGTTCTTTTTTTATTCTTTTGCTCATTTTCCTTTTCCTCATCATTATCATCATCATCCAGCATTTTTTGGCAATCTTTTGCGATATTTTCGCGAAATTACGTCATTTTATGCAGTATTTTGCTCATTTCGTAGGTTACCTAGCAACAAACATGGCCAATGCGTGTGAATTTTGCGTGTAAAGCTTGTATTCCACGCATTTCGCGTCTAATCATGCTCTCCGAATTCAGCATGACCAAGTAATATATTTTATAGTAGAAATACTCGCAATCTGATTGGATAACAGCATCTGAGCATGCTCAAACGCGCAGTTTCACAACATCTAGTCATGCTCATTATCGAAAGCATGACTTGAGCCTTCGAGAATTCTTTCCGTACGCTTGATTGCACAACTGTGATTGCACGAATATTTTTATACACCGAACGTTCGTTCAGTTGGTCAAGGTAAGTGATTTTACATTCTATTACTAGGGTACATGCAAGGTAGGGAATGCTGCGGGGACTGTTATTATGCTTTAGCTTCTTGAAACAAACATGCAACACAAATTATATTCAGTAGATGGTGATTAATTATTTGGCATTGACCCAGTGGCTTGCGCGCTGTCAGTAGATGCATACCCTAGCATAGTTTGCAGGATGAGACAAGCTAAATATATCAAATTTTGTAACATCTATTTCAAAATATCAATATTTTCCATGTATTGTTCCTCCACATGGAATTCCCACATGAAACCCATGTTTACTGCGATGAGTAATTTGACACTGCCACGCAAGGAAATTTGCATATTTTTGTAGTGTATAAAAGCGTTAAAAATATATACATGTGCGCAAAATAATTTTGCATTTGGAAAGCTATAAAACGAAAGCGTTGTTCCATCATTCTGTTCTTACTTTGCTGGATATGTGAGTCACCTACATGTAAAGCACAACTCATTGCCATTCGAATATTTGTCTTAGTGCGCGCAGAACTGAGACCCTGTCTCTGAGACCCTGTCTCATTTTAGACGCTGTTTCCCTGAACTGAGACCCTGTCTCAGTTAAGACGCTGTTTATTGAAAAATCGTAGTTATATTATTGTTCAGCCATAGCTGTTAATTATAAGTGCATATAATTTGTAAATTTAAAAGTCCATTGTAAAATAGGAATAAAAACATATTTCTATGCCTACAGTAGCCTATTTAATAAGTCAAACCTTGCACAAATCAGAATGATTCAGTCAGGCAATTTAGACGATCATTTCGGCCCAAACGTGGTAGGAATTTCCGCACGTAATACAAAAGTATACAAAATTTGCAAACTTTGTAAGGCTATGTTTTCCGTATTTTACAACATTTCCCAACCAAACTTTGCAATTTTACTAATTTTAGTATGTTCTTTCCGGCAGTATACGTTTAAGTTATAAAAACCTGTTTGTTTAAGTTGTTTCATTGTTTGAATGTTTGTAATATACTGTACTTAGTTATCCTACTCATGTTGAAATAAAAATGATGTATTTGCAACTGTGTTTCTTAGCTTGTTTTCCTGCTTTTTACGGACTTTACGCGGAATTATAATGAAATGTCATTAGTTCCATCGCGCAGAAAGCATGAAGTACCGTTTCAGAGACTCGAAATTGACCAAACTGGTTGTAAAAATATCAAATAGATCAGCCTCTGAAATGGTCATTTCCGACTATCTAGAGGGTCTAAATTTCAAAAATTTTATATAGCATGACCAATCATTTTCCGCTAGCTACGCCACTGCCAATCAGCAAGTGATAAGTTTGCAAGTTTGGCTGGTCGTTTCTTGTGCACTTATTTCAACATTGTTTAAAAATCCTTCTTGCTTCTTCACAAGCAGTTCTCAATAGCTCATTCATGCCTTTCTGGGCTTTGGATATATATGATACAATGTACATTGCACATGCATATACATCAAGTACAAATTGAATGTCCATATTTGGACATCAAGCACTAAGACATGCAGCATTATAATTATTGATTCTTAATTCATTTGGTTGTCTTTTTAAAAATATAGTTGGTGCCTTGAGGCTGGATCGAACAGCTACCAAATAATGTTGTTCTGTCAGTTTAATATTAACCAAGAACTGGTCAAATGTAATATCCTCAGCCTCTTTCATATCATTCAGATGTTTCTTTATAAACGTCCAAACATCTTTATGTTGTACAAGTTCATTATCATCCATATCAATATCTAATGGACATAGAATTTTGGTTGACCTCATTGGTGGTTGTGGGTAATTAAAACGACATACACTTTTGGATTTCTTTCAACAAGTATGAGAATGACGATGTACCTGTCTGTTTACAAGTGCAAGTAACTCTGGATTCTCAGTTGGCTTTTCACATGTGATTGTTTTATGAATAAATGAAACAACATCACAATCAAAATCTACACCAAATGCAGGAGCATTTTCTAACCATATTAACATACGAATATGAGGTGATCCTCTTTGTTGATATTCAACTTGGTAAAACCAGTCAGCAACTTTTCCAAGAGGTGCAGCATTACTTAAAAGAAAGTTTTGCAGAAACTTGATAATCAAAGTGCCTAGTAGACAGACGGCTGTGTATCAAAAAGTCTATTGAAAATTTAAATTATGTTGGACACATTTGAAGAATGAAATATTTTTCATCTAATCGTACATACATGCAACGAAGATGTCAAATATATAAATTGGCCCCCTATCTAACAACCAGTTGCTCAAAAACGACCGTTTTCCATATAAGGACGTCATCTACTATTATGAAACCACAATAAATTTACGAAATTCTAAATTCTAAACATGTTGGTGAATAGAAGTATCAGAATAGACCAAAAAACTATACTGGACTGAATACTGTCTGCAATCAGTTTCCAAGATACTTCTGATCGAAGTTTTGGAAGAAATGCTGAGTCGGCATTTTTGTATATTTCTGCAATGGTGAACTGTTCATGATTCCCCTCGCCTGTATATTTTTGTGTGAACGCAACTTCTGCTTTAAAGGGTATATATATTTGTTAAATGCAGAAGGATTTAACCTATTACAATAATTATGATAAGTAAAAACAAAACATTTGTACCTCAATACCAGGGGCCGGTTGTACGAAAGGCGTTTAAGTTGCTAACCACCGTTTAACTCGCTATCCACCCTATAAAATTTAAACGCTTGAGAAATTGCGTTGTACGAAGCCCGTTTAAAGCTATCCACTGGTTAAATTTTGCCTATCCACCGGATAACTTTAAACGGTGTCTTGAGATAAATTTATGTGTGTGTTGTCAATTTTAACAAAAATAAATAAAATGGCGTTGTACAGATTACCTGCCATCCATTTGTATGCACTCCCACGAGCAAATAGACGAGCGGAGACTGAGAGAGTATTTAGGCGTGAAATTGACAACATACTGCAATATTACGATGACAACGAGTTACGGCGACGATATCGTTTCGGTAGGCAAACCATTGCCTTCATAATCCATCTTGTACAAGATGCGATAAGTCCCGAAACCAATCGTAGCCACGGTCACAAATCAAGTGTTGATAACACTTCGATTTCTCGCATCTGGAAGCTTCCAACAAGTGACCGGAGATACTCTTGCGAGCTTGGATAAGTCCATTGTCAGCCGAATAATATGTTGTGTAACTGTTGCTCTCTCCCGTAAGGTTAACAAATTTATTAAATGTCCCCAATTGCAAGAAGACCGTGACACCGCTAGGCAAGGTTTTTACGAGATTGCCAATTTTCCCTGCATAATCGGCTGCGTCGATGGCACTCATATTAAAATCATAGCACCTTCAGAAAACGAGCCGGACTTCGTCAATCCAAAGAGGGTGCACAGTATAAACGTACAAGGAATCTGTGACCACAAAGGTACGGTAGACTTTATTGTATGTTTGTTTTTGTAATAAAAATATCATATAATATATCAACAAATCTACGCATGCTCATACATAGGGTAAAGGAGGAAACCTAGGATAATTGTGGATGCGTGTGTTACTTATAAATGCTATTACCGGAAGTCGTTTTTTTAGAGGAAGTTAATACAACAGTATATCAATGGTTAAAACTGTTATGGTTAATAGTTAATAGAAAATCACCCAGACGGTGTGGTCATGGCCCCATATACTTAATTGGAATTTAATAAGAAGCATGAGATTTGGAGTTTCCATAACATCCAAACAATGCAAGCAAAATTTGACATTACTTTCAACTTTTAATATCATAGGAAAATTTACCAACATCGTAGCCAAATGGCCAGGCTCAACCCATGACAGCCACATATTTAGAACATCGTCTATTGCCCATGATTTAGAGGGAACCAACTTTGAAAATGGTGTTCTCTTAGGCGATAGTGGCTACGCCTGCATGCCATATTTAATGACCCCATACCCAGAACCACAGACCCGCCCACAGCGATGATTTAACTGTGCCCATAGAGTGACTAGATGTCTCATTGAGAGAACCTTTGGGGTCCTGAAACGGCGCTTTCATGTTCTACATGGTGAAGTACGAATGTGTCCAGAAAGGGTGTGTACCATTGTTGTTGCATGCTGTATCCTACACAACATTGCCATTGACCACAATGAGCCATTGGACCAAGAAGAGGAAGAGCCCTTAATGGAGGATGCTATTAATTACAATGGTGCCGAAACTGGAGCAGCAGTCAGAAATTATATTGCGGCCACATACTTTTGATTAAACAACTCAATATACTGAACTATGATTTATTTATATTGAACATTTAAAATTTTTATAAAACTGTACATGCATTCTGATAAATAATTTATTCTTAAAAATACACATTTATCCCTTTAGTGCATGAGGGTTTCCCCTGGTCTTACCCAGAGTAAAATACTAAAGTTGGACAACGTGCATTAAAGGGGTAGACTGTATACTATTATATGGTGGTTAACGGGCAATTTTAGTTATTTTCATTATACTGTATGTAGTAATTGGTGGCAAATAGTGTAGTATTTGTTTGATACAGTATAAGTGGCCATAAGTGGCAACACTTCTGATGTTGACCACCACTTGCTGCCATATAATGCTTGCAGAAACCTACCTATATCTGACTTTCTTAAGATCTTCTCATGTGTCAACTATTACTTTGAGTGAGCAGTCTCGTTCAAAGTCATCAGTGGACCCTGGGGTGCAATAATGTAATAATTTCTAAATACTTTGTACCCTTGACTTCAATCAGCAGCAGATTGACTCAGTGGATTGATTGAGTAACATAACTGTAACAATGTTTTTCAACCATGAAAACCTGATGACCTATTATTTAACCATTAATTAATCTGCATTGTGCCACAAAAGTATTAAGGACTGAAATTTGCAGAAACAATAGGGCAAAGAATATGCTGCAATCCTATATGCTGCAATGTTTTGTGAAGTGTCTGCCACTGCTCAAGTTCACAATAGCTCACATGAAAAGATCTTAAAAAGTTAACAAGTATTTGAAAATAACAGTAAATAATTAATATTGTCACTCAAAATTAAAAGATTGCTGAGCTTTCGATCTCAACTCAGCAACTAGAAGCCTTAACTTTTCTTGCATTAGTTTCAAATTTTCCACTTCAATTGTAATTTTTTGTTTTTCCATGGAAAGGACATCCATCTGTGTTTTTTGGATGTCCTGGGAAGTAACCTTCCTTTTCTTCTTGGCCGGTGACTTCACATCCACCTGCAAGGATGTTGATGGTATTGGTGTCTTCGGTGAAGACTCCAAGAACCTGCAAGGATGTTGATTGTATTGGTGTCTTCGGTGAAGACTCCAAGAAAGATGGTGGGTGGTACTTCACAAATAGCAGGGTAAGCAGGCCCAAGGTTGTGAAACACTTCTGGGATATCTTCCTGAGTTTCCTCATCTATTTCTAGCATCAAAGTTGTTCCTACAACAAATCAGGTATCGAAGATGACATTTGTGTGTAATTATTAAAATAACATAAAAATAAATCACCATACAACTGTATATTTATAATTATAAACCAATAAACCATCATGTTTTGTTAATATAAATATATGTTCGAGTTTTGTACTTTCGTTACCCCATTTGCTACGAGTCTATGACTATGTTATTAAAGACCAAATGTTGAGAACTACTCCAAATTACTGCTATAATATATGACATATGTAAATTCAGGACACAGTACTAAATAAATTCTGTACTTATATATAATTATTAATTATAATATACTTATCTTTTTAGTAATACCAATAGCAATCGATGTAAAGTAAACTTGAAGACTATTTTCACGATGTAGCATTTTCAATTCAAGAAATAAGTTATTGTGCAAAGTATATCAAAGGGAAACAACAAAATGTAACCATTTAAAGGGCTTATGCAGCGAAAATTCGGTTCGAGTGAAACTCTCTTATCAAAGAGAACTTTTGAAGTTATGAAGATTGATGTTTGGAGCTTTTCCATATCCCACTTCATTCTTGAGATATTAAGATGTGTTTGATATGTAAATAACATCACTGTGACATCACACTGCATAATGAATTGTTGGAAAATCACGAATACCTCTGAGATTATTTAACCAATCGCCTTTAAACTTTCATTTGTTTCTGCTTATCGCAGGACACCACACATGCAGAGTTTCAATTGATTTAATTCAATTATTTCACTAAAGATATTCGTGATTTTCCAACAATTCATTATGCAGTGTGATGTCACAGTGATGTTATTTACATATCAAACACATCTTAATATCTCAAGAACGAAGTGGGGATATGGAAAAGCTGCAAACGTCAATCTTCATAACTTCAAAAGTTCTCTTTAATTAGAGAGTTTCACTCGAACCAAATTTTCGCTGCATAAGCCCTTTAAACTGCGCAAACTACTTATAATAAAATTATTAGTTGCGCATGACAAGGCACTCACCCGACTCAATTCCACCTTCTATCCCAGAAAAACCAGGTTGATCCCCAAATAGCTCGATGATTCTTTGGCTAGTTGCTTTGGGCGCTGGCTGGGGCTTTCCTCCTCCGGTTTTTCTTTGAGAAAACGTTTCTTTTCCCAAATCTTTTCGCGCCTCTCCGCGCGTGGCTCGCCATTTCTCTCTTAAATCGTTTGGCGTCCTTTTCGCCATGCCAAGTGCATTGAGCTGGTCGCACATTGACTTCCAAACTTCATTTTTCCATTTGTTCAACAGTGTACTAGAAAATTTATCTCGAATAACTTAGATATTTTCTTGAGCGAGTTCAAGAAGTAATGTACATTCAGCGGCAGAAAAATTTGGTTTTCTCGCTCTTTTATTCTCCATTTGTGGCTTTAAAATTTCCCGCACTCCGGCCGCATAGCAACGCATAGCAACCACTGGGAATAACCGGTTTTATCTTGTTTTGGCTGGTTAAATTTGAGCTTATCCGGCGGATAGTTAAACGCGACACTAAACAGGCTTTGTACAACGCAATTTTAATCCGCCGTTTAACTATCCACCGGATAAGAAATCTTATCTCTCGTATGTATAAATCAATTAACTTTATTATACAATAGTTCGTACTTATATAACATAGTCTTATTAACATAATTATATTAGCATATGAGATAAACAACTATATATTAACATATATTGACATGCACTACCAACACCTTTCCCTTCAAAATAATATCACGAACAAATAAATATCAAAAATTCAATTAAATATGTGTCCTAATTATAAATCCTAAAGTGTTTCTCAATTTATAACCTACAGCCAACTTATGTACTGCAGTCGTTAAATCTTATTGGTTTTTTTCGAACTCTTGTCGACCGACGCAGAGGTTTATCTGTCTCTGCCTGTTCTGGTGAAAAGTCTTCTGAGTTGAACGGTTCTGCCATTAATGGAAATTGCTTTTCAGGATTTGGTGCGTCCATAATAACCGGAGGTTGACTTTCCAAATTAATATCTTTGAAGGTTACTGGCTCAATCATAATTTCATCATAGACTGTTCTGACCGGTGGATTTGTAGGTTCCACTATAGCCTTTCGAATTTGTCTATGGTTTCGACGAACACGTCCCATCGTCGTCTGTACGACACATGATCGTGGAGCTGGTTTTTCAATTACTTCACCACACATCCAAGGTTTATGTTTGTTAGTTGGGTTTGGTTTCACAAATACTTTCTCGCCTCGTGAAAATGTTTTCAGCGGTGGTGCTACATTTCGATCATAGTATGATTTGGACCTTGCTCGTCTTCTTGCAATGTCGTTCACTACAACTTTGTACGGCACCTCACTCGGGCGCAGCTCTGATGACATTATTGGAAGAATGTCGCGCAGTTTTCTTGACATTAGTCTCTGTGCTGGAGAGTATGTATAACTCTGTTGCGGAGTGTTTCTATATGCCAATAGTGCTAAATAAGGATCCTCATGTCGAGATTTCTTCAGAATGGTCTTTGCCACTTTCACAGCGGATTCTGCTTTTCCATTTCCTTGACTGTGATAAGGTGACGATTTTACCATTGAGAATCCATACTCCTTAGCAAATTGAGCGTATTTGTGACTATCAAATTGTGGTCCGTTGTCACTGACACATTCCTTTGGAATACCAAATCTTTTTCATCGTCCGAATCACCGTGCTTGCATTCGTACTCGTTAATGAGTCTAACTCGAAAAAGTCGCTGTAATGATCCACGGTGACCAGATAATCTTTTCCATCAAGACTGAAAAGATCAAAACTTACTTTACTCCAGGGCAATATGGGAATGTCGTGTGACAACATTGGCTCTGTAGGTCTTTGAGTTATATATTGTGCACAAGTACCACATGCTTGACATGTTTCACGAATGGCTGCTTGCATTCCAGGCCAGAACATAGTCTCTCTCGCTCGCTGAATGCTACTCTCTGTTCCTTGGTGTGCCCGGTGTATCTTCTGTAACATTTCTGGCCTTAACGACGGAGGAATAATCACTTGATGTGCTTTAACAATAACTCCATCATACGTCGATGTTTCGTCTCTATAACTCCAATATGGCGTGAGATCTGCAGACACGTTAGACTTGCCACTGGGCCATCCAGTCATAACCATCTTGTGTAGGGCCTGTAGCGTTACATCTTTCTTTGTTTCTTGCTTCAATCTGAAAAACGTATCGTTCGTTAATGTTGATGGTTTAAACTCCATTGTCGCCAGCTCAATGCGGAAAACGTCCCATTCTTGTGTTCCAGCTTCGGTTGGTCTAGGTAAGGATGCCCGAGACAATGTGTCGGCTATGTGCATTTCTTTACCCTTCTTGTATTGGACTGTAAAGTTATACTGTTGTAATTTCAACATCATCCTCTGCAGTCGTCTTGGCGCTTTACATAACGGTTTCTTGAAGATCGTCTCCAACGGCTGATGATCTGTATGGATAATGATGTCCTTTTTTCCAAATAGATATTGATGCCATTTGTTCATACCCGTCACTATTGCCAAACACTCCTTTTCGATTTGGGCATAGTTTCTTTCGGTGGAATCTAGGGTGTGAGAGGTAAAACATACAGGCTGACCTTCTTGTAATAAAGCTCCTCCAATCGCTTCTTCAGAGGCGTCAACTTGCAAAGTCACAGGTTTAGTTACGTCGTAATATCGCAGGACAGTGGTGGTGGCGATAAGTTCTTTGGCTGTTTGAAAAGCATTTTCTTGGGTGTTTGACCAAATGAATTCTGCATCTTGCTTAGTTAGTTCTCTGAGAGGAAGAACTTTTTCGCTAAGATGTGGGGTGAATTTGGAAAGGTACTGCACTCCAGCTTTGTTTGTTGGCCTTGGCATTTCTTTTATCGCCGTTACTTTAGCTGGATCTGGTGCTACTCCTTTGTCTGTTAGGTTATGTCCCATGAATGTAACTGACTTAGACTTGAATTGAATCTTCTTTGCTGACAATCGCAAACCAAACTCGCTGCATTTCTCCAATAAAGTTACCACTTGTTAATTGTTAATTTACCGAGTGATGGTGATTTTACTTGGACATTCCTTTTCTCTAGGGTATGTACTTCGTCGGCATAAATCTTCAAGTAACCCAAAGCTTGTGCATCTCGTCCACAAAGTAGAGGCGGCTTTGTTGGTGGTACGTCGACAACCAAGAAATCAATTAGCTGTATCTTTCCATTTTTTTCACAACAAAGTGTTATTTGGCCTTTTGGTTGAATGGTTTGACTTCCATAAGTGTGTACTATAGCTTTACTTTTCGAGACTGTAATTTTCGGGAACAATTTCTTCAACATACTTTCTGGGATAGTGTTACAAGTCGACGCTGAGTCAATTTGTGTTCTCATTATTGTATCTTTGTCTTTCTCTATTAGTTTCAAATGTGCGAAAAATTTCCTTCCATGTTGCTGTCCGACTTGTCCACTTTCTGATTCGCCAACTTTGTCTTTACTTTCGGTTGCAAATAAATCCTCTTCCAATTCGTCTTGAACTTCATGCACTTGTTGTTGTCTTCCTTTATTCATCATTCCTTCCTACATGCACGGGCGAAATGGCCAATCGTATCACATTTGTTACATTTCTTCTTGTATGCTGGGCAGAATTGTTGACGAGGCTGTCCGTGATTGCCCTTGCACCAAAAACAAAGTAGCGTTGACAGTGTTTGTTCGTCGTTACGGTCTGGCTTGATAACTTCGGCCTTTGTTATTGTAGTTTTCTTGTGGCAACCCTTTGGCAGCTCTACGATCTGGTTGATAACTTCGGACTTTGTTGTTGTAGTTTACGTGTTCTTGTGCCGACCCTCTGGCAGTCTTCATTAATTCATTTGTAATGGTTGTTGTTTCAAAGCTTTGCTAATTCAACGACTTCTCTAAGAGTTACTTTCGCAGAACCCTCTCGGTGTCTATGACCTTTTCCGATTAATTTCACTCGCAACGGTTCAGACACAACGCCAGCGATAAACTGGTCTCGCATTAATTCGTCGGCGAAATTTCCGTATTCACATTGTGCTCCATGATTTCGCACCCGAGATTCCCAAACACTAACTGATTCATTTTCTTGCTGCATTAAACTTAGGAATTTCTGTCTTTCCCCAGAGACCCCAACGCTTGCTCCGTAATATTCTTTGAGCGCTTGAATTACACGATGTGGTTTCTTTAGATCCGTTTCACTTAATCCTAACCTGTATTTGTATACTGTTCTTACGGCAGGAGACACGAAGCTCTAAGACAAGCCATCGCCTTGTCTGTCTTTGTCCACTTTTCCTCAGCCGTCTCCTTCGAAGCATCGTACCAATTGTTCATGATACAATAGTCTGTTAAGTCTTCGACAAACACTTCGACGTCGTTCTTCTCATCACCTGTGCTTTTGAATACGGGAAAAGGCAAGCTGGATGACGCCATGATGCTGGGTTCGATTCGTTTTGTTTTACGAGAGATCCCACTCCTGACACCATGTTACATCTCTCGTATGTATAAATCAATTAACTTTATTATACAATAGTTCGTACTTATATAACATAGTCTTATTAACATAATCATATTAGCATATGAGATAAACAACTATATATTAACATATATTGACATGCACTACCAACAGCTCGCCATTTCTCTCTTAAATCGTTTGGCGTCCTTTTCGCCACGCCAAGTGCATTGAGCTGGTCGCACATTGACTTCCAAACTTAATTTTTCCATTTGTTCAACAGTGTACTAGAAAATTTATCTCGAATAACTTCGATATTTTCTTGAGCGAGTTCAAGAAGTAATGTACATTCAGCGGCAGAAAAATTTGGTTTTCTCGCTCTTTTATTCTCCATTTGTGGCTTTAAAATTTCCCGCACTCTGGCCGCATAGCAACGCATAGCAACCACTGGGAATAACCGGTTTTATCTTGTTTTGGCTGGTTCAATTTGAGCTTATCCGGCGGATAGTTAAACGCGACACTAAACAGGCTTTGTACAACGCAATTTTAATCCGCCGTTTAACTATCCACCGGATAAGAAATTTATACGCTGGATAGCACTAAACGCCGTTTAAGTTAAACGCCTTTCGTACAACCGGCCCCAGTTAATTTTAGTTCAGTACTTCAGTACAATTTAGTTCAAATTATGGCTCACATGTTCTGTTTTGGCCTGAGTCGTGAATGTTCATATCTTACATAAAAACTGCTATATCACAAATTATATGACATCATCATCAACACTCTCGGTGTCACTCGTGTCATCAATTTCCAGTTCGAACTGATCATAACAGTCGTCGTCATTATATATAATCTCCTTGTTTTCACAATTATCAGCACATTTGCACAGATCAGTGCATTGCAAGTTGGCCTTCTTGCACGAGCAGCGATTAGTCGTACAACCAGTTTTGCAAGAACAATTGACTACCTCTAGAATGCCAGATTTTCCTCTGAATCACTTAATGAGTCACATATATCATCGTCATCTGAAAAGGCTATGTTAAAATCTGCTTTCAACTGTACCTGTTTATCTACAATGTCATGACAGGACAGATCTTCAACAAGAACAATTTCACTGCAGTTACGTCTGCTAGGTCGTTGGAATATTAGCTGAGGAAACCTTTTTCTTAGCCGCTCCTTCAATCTTGATTTTTTGTAAGAAGACGCATCTTCATCTTCAATACAACACACCATTTTTATGAATGCTGTATACATATCATTCATAAATTTTATTTTCTTTCCCTGTATAATTTTCTTTTTTACACATTGCTCACAAAATGCATTGAAGGAATCTTTATACAGTTCTTTGCCACCCTCTACATTTGTTGAGTTATAAAATATAGGGTTGGTATATGTCTTGAAACACTTGTCATGATATCTCAGTTCAAATACTGAGCAATCCAAATCTCGTATCTGGGTTAACATTGCTTCATCTTCTCCTATAATGGCTGCCTCTCTCAGTTTACCAGCACTTGCTGTCTAGCTTTTCTCAATGGCAATAAAATTGTTTTCAATCTGTTCTGCATTAAGTAAGAATTTGCTAATCCAATCAAATTTTATGTAGGTCAACTCTGGTAACCGTCTCAGGCGGAGGAGGGGGGCAGGGGCCTCAGGTAAAGAGGCACTGTACATAATACTGTCTAATGATCAGTCTAATAAGGGAATCCGCAACAACAAAAGTCATTTACTAAAGGGTCCAGACCGCCAGGGGCATTTGCACATTTGGCATATCCCAAGTCTGTCTCTTAAAGGGGGTTTTATTGGGGAGTTATAAAGGATTGGGGAGTTATAAAGGGCGCACAAAAATGTGGGCGGGACTGCGGGAGGAAATTAAGGCAGGCGGGAGGCGAGAAAATTGGGAGAGGACAGACAGACTTGTTTCCCTTGCAGGAATTTGAATCCGATTATAAATTCAACTGACAAGTGATTATTTTCTCACTACCGAAGCTACAGACGACAGCTTATATTTAATATATTTCCGAATAAAACAGCAGGTTACTGGCCTGGGTCGTCAAACCTGAGTCAGAAAATCAACCGGTAAATTTGGCGCGCTACAAGGGAATCAAGTGTGTCTCTCCTCTCCCAATTTTTTCGCCTGCCGCCGGCCCACCCGCCTTAATTTCATCCCGGCCGCATTTTCATGCGCCCTTTATAACTCCCCAATCCTTTATAACTCCCCAATAAAAACACCTTTAAGAGACAGACTTGGAGCAAGTCTAGCTAACACCCTGAAAATTGAAAACACTGACCATAAAACAAAATAAATGACATATATACTCACTTTACATTTACCCCAAGCTTTTGACGTTTTGCATATTATACAACGCACCGGTAAAATTGTTTGCCGGCATTTGGAACTACCAAATTCCTACTCTGTTGCAACAGTTCTTCCTCTTGTTTGAGAAGTTTTAGTCTTTGAGACTTGCGTCTTACTTTCGTAGCTGGTTCTTCATCCACTGCTTCTTCGAACGCAGTGTCTTCCACATCAGTGAACACAATGACATTTTTGGGATTTCTTTCTGCTTTATTAAGTTTATAGACATTAGCCACTTTACGATAACATTCCATATGATAGAAAAACCTTCCAGCATAGCCTTTTTCTTCTTCATTGGAAATCAGATTGAAGTGATTTTCGTCGCTTTCTGTCACAATTTGAAGCGAATTCCCAGTTTCCCAGTTTAATCCACCGCTTTCTTAGCTCCACAAACGTGTGAAATGTTTCAGTAGTAAATCTTTTAAAGGACTCATCTTCGCTTATTTGCTCCTGAAAATGTACTACACATGCATTGCTGCTTGAGGCAGCCATATTGTTTCTAATAAAATAACATTGAGTGAGGCATGTAAGCATTGGCAAAACAGCAGTGTTATTCAGATCAAGGTCCATGCTAAAAATTATGCTAAAACAAAATGGCGCCTGAAGTGGCCCGAATTAGTCAGATCTTTAATCGTCAATTTTGAACAAACTGGTTTCTAAGAAGGGGGCCAATCATTACAAATGTAATTTTGAGGTATTTGACTGCAAGCTTACGTAAAAATTATCTATTCTTTAAATGTGTCCAACGAAACTAAACGATAGCGAGTCAGAGCTGCCGGCCTATAGCACATGTCACTGGATCACTCTGAATTAACCTACTTTTTTCTTCCCAATTGAGGTTCTCAAGTTCGTTGTCAGTGTATTCTTTGTTATCAACAAGCTTACCAAGTATTCTCAGTAGATGAACCCATTGTGTTTCTGCAAAAGAGAAACTACAGAATAACGAAGCAGGTCCTAACTGCTTATCATTGCAAATATATACTTTTTGGCTTTTTCAAGATATGGAGGTGAATCCCTCACAGCTCTTAGAAATTTAAATCCTTGATCATGGTGAATAATGTAATCTGTTGCACCTGGTCGTTTTAGTTGACTGGCAGTAATTGTGCCACTAATTTCGTTGACATTTTCTTAATGCAACTTGTGATTGCCCAAGCAAAATCTTCATTTGCAATTTTTTTGTCTTAAAAAAATATTTTCTACACACTGCAGGGTGTATAAAAAAAACTGAACAAACTTGAAATTGCTCTCAACTTCGCAAAGTGGCTCCAGGTACGAAGTTTTTTATTAATATATATTGTTTGGGTATTTATAATGTAGAATAAACTAAAAAATTCTGAAAGTTACATTTTTCAAAACCCAGGGGGTGTCTTGTCCAACAGATCAAAAATGGCTTGCGCACGAAATTTTAATGCTTTGTAAACTTTCATTTTTAAGAAAAAATCAGCTTTTGCATGCTTAATTTACGCCTTTACCTAATTTGCAAATTGTCTAGACATCAGTTAGTCTATTTGTATTGTCAGGTCGTTTCTGTCCAAGAAATATTCCTGGATATGCTAATTCCTCTGAATATCTATCCCTAAATATACTCATAGGCCTATTGCCCTCACCAGGTGTAACATTTAAGATATGCTGACATTCATTATCAGTCACAAAGTCTGGAGATGTTAACATAGTGTCACTGACTCCAGCAGGTATTTCTGTCTCATCTTCACTCCAGTGATCATCATCATCACATGTTAATGTTTGCTGAGTCTTACAGTCTGTATCACAGTTCAAGCTTTCTGCATTACAGTCCACTACATTTTCTGAACCCTCTGAAATTTCATCATTACCACTATCATCAAATACCAAAGTACCTTCAAGCCATGGCAATCTTTATAAAGGTTACCATTATTTACAAGCCATTTGGCAGCTTCTGCAACTTTGTTTGGTCTGACATTGAGTGACAAAGCTGAGCTTTTGTATTTGCAATATTCTCTTAAGGTTAACTTTAATTGTGCTGGTCTCATCTGGTAACCTTGGCAACATGCTAACAGTATTAACAACATCTGCTGGGACATTAACAATGTTTCCATTGATCTTAGCAGCTGGGAAACAAGCACGAACAAGCACATGTTGTTATGACTCAAGATCTTGAAAACAGAGATGCATGTTGATCATCAGTGGAATAACAATCAATGATAGCAAGATTGAACCATGACAAAGATTGTTATAAAAAAATGACATGCATTTTATCGATGTTGGGCTGCAGAGAGTGGTAAACGTACAAAGTCTCTGCTCGAACAAGGATATAGCCGAAATGCTCCAGCTAAACTGTATTCTTTGTGACCCGTTCAGCTGTGATTGCTGATATTAAATCATGTGTTGACTCTTTAGTGCAATGATTTGATGAATAATTGTTGGGAAATCGTTGCATGAAATCACTGACGCATGTGGAAATGTCCAAATATTAAGCGTTGTGTTGAATTTAGGTTTTGACTAAATAAAAAAAAATCAGCTTTTGCTCCAAAATATTATTTGTTCCCAGTTGTTGCCGACATATTTACCTTCCTTTTGAAGACTAACTTTGTGTCTTAAAAATTCTGTTAACAGTAGAAAATTGCTCTTGAAACTCCAGTGAACACGAAAAAGTACATTAAATCATGGTTGTTGTTGAAATGGCCGTGGAAGTGATAACGGCTATCGTGTCTGCAACCAGACAAATCGTCTCTTTAATGATATATAATTATGTTTTACCGCAAATGACTAAGATCTAATTCATCAGATTGCTGTGGTTATGGTTTGATTTCATTGTTATTTTGTTTTGTGGTTCGAGGAGAAACATTGACTAGTTTGAATTGAATTTTAAAAAATTCTGTCTTTTGCTCCAAAATGATTCCCACTGAAATTTAATGTAGATGTTTATGTCTAAACACCTGACTTGTTGTTTTACTCTTTAAAATTATGCTAAAAGTCTTTGAGTTGAATGAAAATGCTTGCGTCTTGCTTGCCACACATGCAAAATGTCGATTTCAAGTATGAAATCGAACAGTTTGGTTTCACTGACCGCGATAGGAATATCCAGTGGATAAACTTGTTTGCTTTTGAATTTAGTGGAAAGTTTTGACACTTAAAACACTAATTTTAAAACATCCTTATATACTTCTTACTTTTTCATTTTAATATCAAATAATTTGTTCACACCATATTTTAAATCTTCAAAATGGCATTAAAAATGAAATTATATCCCATTATAAGCAGTGTAAAAAGATTTGACATGTGGGATTATATCACAACATGAAATGCAGGTAATTTAAGAACACAAACATGTGTATTTGTGTCAACATGATATATTTATTCATAAACATTTATACATACAAGGGCATAGTTTATTGAAGTCTATTTAAAGTCAGTCTTTCAATGTACCAAACAGTGATGTTAATTGTCCAATGCAAGTAGTGAAAAGTTGCAGCCATTTAATGACCCATTTGTCTTAAGATAGTCAAAAAAACTCTTCAATGTTTATGGATTTGCAAACTGCTATTAACCCTCCACTTTTTCCATGTTCATGGCTGTCAAAAACTGCAATTTCTTTGTTATCTGCTAGCAATGCCACATACTTATCTGGTGGGAAAATTAACACTCCAGCTTGCCCTCCCTCACACTGCAGCAGCTGACATAATGTTTCATATATGTCCTCAGCATAGAAGATTCCTATGTCTTTGACCATGCTGAGCTTCAAATCCACAATTTTCTTCAAGACATCACATACTTCCAGATTGGGTTGGTTACAAGAATCATCAACTTTCCTTTAAAAAGCTCCTGCAGCATAGTACATGCATTGCTTGCTAGTGTTTTTCCATATATACGGGTCTGGCAAATTTTTGTTGGTTTATCCTGAATGGTAATAACCATTCAGTTAACTGATCCCTGGGAGATCAGTTCTTGTAACAGTTTCAATTCTGTTTTGAGTTGTTTGTGGTGCAGGTTTTGATTTAATCTTGCCAGGTTGAATTACTTCCTGCAAAGTGCTATTTTGTATTTGACTTTGATCATTTGCAGGTTGAGGTACGACCTGTTGGACTTCAGGGTGTGATATATGTGCCAGACTGGGTTGGGGTGGAGATTTCAAGGAAGAAATTGTACTGTTTAGATCATTTACAATTTCATTGATTTCTTGCAGGTTGACACATTCTGGAACCTCTGGTGCTTTCATGGTGTTGGTGTCTTCTGAAGGTTAAATGGTTTGTACATCTGTGGGTTCACTGGTTTCACATTTCGTGTCATCTTTTGGATGTAAAATTGCCTCTTTAGGGACAAGTCCTCATTCCTGAACTCTTTTTGTTAACAATTCCTTACATTATGGACAGGATGGTGCATCATTCAAACATGTCTTGTGAAACGAGTGTCCAACATCCTTGGAATAGCTGCCATGATTCATTTGGATTGTTCACTGTGCATGATTTGTGGTCACATCTGCAGTTTTCATTTGGAACTGTGGTAGAATTAAAACCAAGTGGAAGAATGATGTATTTCATCTTTATTGTTCCAAATATATCAGGTAAGCATACATATCTTGTTTTCTTTTCTCTTATCATGGAAGCTGATCCAGGTTTACTGTGAATTCTTGAAAGTATGCTTGTCAGGAATTGCACACATTAAACATGGTGTAAAAATTGAGCAGAAATTGGCTTGTCGTTGTGTTTACTCGAAAATACTTTTGGCTCTGCTTATAAGTTTCTCAGCTGTGTCTGCAGGTTTTGTCTGTGCTCTGAGAATACTGTGCGTATATTCCACTGGATATTCGTCAAATATTGTTGGCTACTGGCAGAAATTATCATAGAGTTCACTGTAATTTTTGGACAAGTGATTTGTACAAGACAACCATACAAGCGGTGCTTTGTTGTAATGGCGACGCTTGAGACACAAAAACATCACCCAGATTCTAATCATAGCATTGTAATATTCCTTAAAGTCATTCATTTTAAATTAACAAAACGAGAGGTAGTTATCCAGAAGGTTGAGAAGTGTTCCATATTGAATATCTTTGGAATATTGGAACAATGTTTTAGACTTTTTCCTGATAAGGGTCCAACCACCGTAAACTATTTCTATAATCAAATTTATTCTCCATGGCTTAGGCGTTTCTGCCAATTTACTTCCCGGGAAAAGGTGACTGTACACTTTTTAACAAGTGGCTTAAAACTCCTGAAGATGTGTTCTCTGCTGTTTAGTAAAATATGGAGTGGCCCCATTGTTGGAACAACAGATGTTATAGATGGAGCAGGGACATTCAATATTGGTGGCATACTTTAAGTTGCACTATTGGAGGTAATATTTCCAGACTTTACTTGACGTTCATTTTGGTTTCTCTTTTGGGTGAGATATTCATATACGATCTGCCTACCATAGAATTGACTAGGCCAATCTCCAGGCTGGACCACAACAAACCTTTTTAGGTATTTTTTTAAGCCACCACTAAGGCCATATCATATGCTGTAGCAAACCCTTCCTTGGACTTTAGTTGCAACTACATAAAGTTTATCAAATGCAGTCCATCCATCATCCTCATAAGTCTCACTCCACTGTCATCACTATAAAGGTGCTCTTCTAAAATGTGCCTTTCTAGGTCAGGAGTAAAAAAAGACTTTAACCACTGTGGCATGGTACTCGAGTAGGTGCTGGAAAGCAATGTCATTGACTGTGGAGCTGTTATAGCATCTATGCAGGCTTTGATATTCACACCTTCCTGGTGATGGATCTTGTAAATATTTTTTGGCTTTTTGATAGCTTTAAGGGATTTAAATGCCTGGATTACAATGGTACACATGCTTATACAATTTGATAATTGTTGATGGTTTGGACGCCTGTTGGTATGGATTTTTGTAAAGTCGTCAATGATGAGCACAAGTAGCCATCCAATCTTTATAGCTTCAGAAAATTTTTTTCAAGGTTGTGTTGGTGATTATTTGACAACTTGTTGAGCTTCATGTTGGTTGTTTTTCGGCTACAGGTGTTTCCAAGTTGGTATTCGGTATCTATGCCTTCTTGGTTGACATTGTTGGAATTTAGATACATTGCATGGTCTACTTGCATGATGTTGCGGAGTTGGCTAAGGCAGTAACACATTTTGTAAATTATGCACACTGTTCTCCTTTTGTTGAGTTCCTTTTGAGAGCCATTAGAATGTGATTGAATATATTTTCTGCTCCTGCAGAGTGACAAAATTCAGCAAATTGGTCTGGGTCATAAATTGGGGCGGTGTTTTTGAATGATGAATTCCTCAGATTTCCCCTTTTACTCTGTCCAGCTCATTTTTAAGGTCACATCCTGCAAAAAACAGCATTATAGTATTTTCATTCCCAATTTGTTCACAACCTCCCTGGACAGAAACCATATTATTTTCCTATATACTTCCCTTAACCCATTAACTGGTAGTACTCTACCACTGATGGGTAAAATTATCTGTGGCCAGACAGAGTAAAATACCAAAGTAGGGCACATTGCCAGGTAATGGGTTAATAATCCCCTCTCTGACTATACAGTAATATTGTTAAGGCAACCAAGTTTTTATGTGTGCACTCATTTTATTCATACTTTCAGAAAGTGTTCTGAAGCTTTGGTCAATTTCATCGAACAACCCAGGAGGTAAAATTGTAGCTTTCTTTTAACTGGCCGACCAACCCTCTTGCTTTGTGACTCCACTACAAGCTGTAAATTGAATTATAGTACTGTAATTAGGTATGTACTGTATGTATGTTTATGTACAGCCTTAAAATTTCAGTCTTGGCTGCCATGTAGTGTTCAATAAATCTGTCTAAATTGGTCATTTGGTTTTATATTATACACCCATCTCTTTCCATTACAATACCCAAACTGTCAGTGAGCATTTGTACATATGGAATAAAATATGCATTATCTAGATAAGTCTAGATATATACATTTTAAGTAGTGAATTTATCTACATGGGAGCTGGCTCTCGGCTTGTTGGATGTAATTTACTGGGTATATGTTTAAAGAATAATATTTAATTGTGCAACAATAAAGATACTCACATGAAAGAATGTTTTTCCTGTCTTTTTGTAACGATAAACAGCCCTACGGCAGGCGGAACAAAGTCTACCTGGCTCGCCGTACGATACACCGAAGCAAGCTTCGAGGTCATGATGTTGTGGAAGGCTACTTCGTGTCGTTTCCAATTTTTTGTCTAAGTGTTTGTGGCAATTTATGCTTTTTTTTCAGTGGGAATTGAAAAAACTATGTGCAGTAGTAGAAAGAGCAAAGGGCATTTAAAAAAGTTTGCTGCCATTGTTTATTTTTATTTTAAAATTTCCTGCGAGCCCCACGCACGTTTTACTCGCACATGCTCAGACAAATTTCCCAGCTGCTATTGATATTTAGTTGTCTACCTCCAGGAGCCTGCATTATTTTTTGAAATGGAAGTCTTGGAGCAAGCAATCTACATTCTAATTCATTTAAATTGAAAAATGAAGGCTTTTCTGGGAACTGCATCCCATTTATGGCAGCACAAGAAGGCACCTTATTGTTTTTTTAAGTGCTTATTACATGTTTGACACAACCACTCAACATTGTTAACACTGTTTCTATTTAACAATCGTTTTTTAACATCAGGATGATTTTTTAACATCAGGATGCAGCTGGGATGACACTACGCTTATACCATAATTGCTCACAACAAGTGCAAATGTAAAGAGGACCTTGTGAGACAATATCTTGAAATTTGGATATTAAACTATTTAGTGTTTCACTCTCAGAATACTTTCGTTTCCTATATTGCTTCATGTACTGTTTTTCCTTTTGCCTAGGCTCAAGGCTCTGTGTTGAGGGTTAGGAACTCTCACAAGCTTGTTTTCGTTTCCTATATTCCTTTATGTACTGTTTTTTCTTTTGCTTAGCCTCAAGGCTCTGTGTTGAGGGTTAGGAACTCTCACAAGCTTGTTTTCGTTTCCTATATTCCTTCATGTACTGTTTTTTCTTTTGCTTAGCCTCAAGGCTCTGTGTTGAGGGCTGGGAAGTCTCACTGGCTCGTTTTCGTTTCATGTATTCTTTCAGGTACTGTATTTTCATTTGCTTAGACTGAGAGCTCTGTGTTGACTGTTCTGGACTCACAGTCTCATCTACATTTCTGTTGCTAATACTTTGATTAATACCTATCTCAACAATTGCACTAGTATCTAATTCTTGAGGAGAATTTAATTCACCTGACATTGAAGAACATGGCAATGTTGATACATAATGATACTCATCAATATGACCCAAGTAAATATTGGTTAGTCACTGTGTTGATTCTACTGGTTGTATTATACTGTATTCACGAAACCCTGCATGTGTTTCAGGAATCATAATTTTTAACCTAAGCTGGTCAGCTACAGCTTGTATAATCATAGCATCACCCCATGTCCCTTGCATAGACATATTATTAAGATATTCTAGCCAAGAGTTTTCAGTATTACTTGCAATTAATCTCTCAGGATTATCTCTCATATATGCAATACCAGCTGCTCTAACTTAACTTCGAAGTGTTGTTCAGGGTTACCATATAACTGATGTGACATAGCTCGAAAGAAACAGTCACCATCACCATGGTCCTAATTGAAAGCATCTTAACCTTTCCTCCAAGACTACTTTTGATGACAGCCTAGTTAGATTGTTGCTATTTTGAACAGGAGCAAGATTTAGTTCAATACCTCCTGACAACAATAGTTTCTTCTGAGATATGCAATATTGTTGATCAGCAATAATTGAATTACTAGCCATGCATTGAGTGTTTAAGATATTGCGTGAAGAGCATTTTTCTGTTCCAATATTTTTGTGAACTATATTAACACATGATTTAAAATACCCAAATGAATTGATAAAAATATGTTGCATATGGACATATTGAAAAAATGTCGCTTGAAATTTGTAGCTATTAAATTGTTTAAAATGGATGACTTGGGAGCAGTTCTTACAAAATAATGCTTCAAAAGCGGTCTATTTTTTCTCTTTCTCATAGCCAATATAATCCTCTTTAAAGGTAACCTAGAAGGTTCACAGTCTCTACATCGCTTGGCATTTGATTGTTTAGTTAATTTTCGTACAGTCGATTTGCAACTACATGCACAATTACCTGTATTTACATACATAGTATAGCTATTGTGGGTACGATTTAAATGTAACATGTTAATATACTCTATATTTTGCTGATGAATTACATCAAATTTTGTTGATTGTTTCAGAAGAGATTGTTTTGATCTCCGAAGAGACCGATTTGATCTCCCAAGAGATTGATTTGATCTCTGATGAGATCGTTTTGATCTCCCAAGAGATTGATTTAATCTCTGATGAGATCGTTTTGATCTCCGAAGAGACTGTTTTGATCTCCGAAGAGACTGTTTTGATCTCCGAAGAGGTTTATTTGCCCCCCCGAAGAGGTTTATTCGCCCTCCAAAGAGGTTTATTTGCCCCCCCCGAAGAGGTTTATTTGCCCCCCAAAGAGGTTTATTTGCCCCCTGAAGAGGTTTATTTGCCCCCCCGAAGAGGTTTATTTGCCCTCTGAAGAGGTTGATAATTCTTTGCTAAAACGCCAAATATGGCCAGTCCATACAACTCACAAAATCTGCTGTAATTCACACATATAAAACTGCCAGAATTCATGTTTAAATTACTTACCGAATCCACGTGAGATGACAACAAAATCAGGAAAACTTTCTAAGTAAAATGGCAAGGAAAACGGGACAACTTTTAAAGTGAATATCAAGATAAGATCAATAATATATCAAGGAAACAATACGATAAATGCAAGTGCAATACAAACGAGAAACGTACAAACCATGCTGATATTTGTCACACACACTGTAAAATATTCGACATATTTCAGTCTATATGAGGGTATTATATTTCCAACAACAAACATTGCGCCTTCAAGACAGACTTGAAGATCGTAAAGTGCATCGCTCTAAAACATCTACACTCTACAATAGTTTGAGCGAACCATACATGTGTATTTATTTGTATTTGTGGGATACTAAAGAGAGACTAGAAATCAGTGTTGAATATAATTCAGAGTTTCAGACATAAACGCTGAAAAACGGACTCTATTTATTAGAGGTTAAGGGTTAGTCGAAATTAATATTATTACATTGTAAACGGGTCAAGTTTTTACAATAAAACCAGAAGAGCTTCGTTCTCCCTACAGCTTGCAATATTTTAAGATGATCCTATTGCTCCTAATGATTATACTTCGATTTGACCGAAATGCTTGAACAGACTCCATAGTTTGAGCGAACTTACCATAAGTAAACAAATATAACCGCTAAATGTGGAATTAATTGGTCACAAAGTTTAAAATATTAGCTAGTATTCATGGTAGTCAAGTTGACTTTAGTATGGATTGAAAACCTTTGCATTTCCACCACGTTTTTATATGAATCAACGACGTTTTGTCAATATATTTTGACATTTCAAAACATATGCGCCATGTTGAATTTAAGATCTAGCCTACGAAAAGGCAAATTGAATGATGTAATTCCTCGTGAAACATTAACGGCATTGTTGGTTGTAAGCCAATTGCTGATTGGCTAAAGTTGCCTACTTGATATAAGCTCGTCGCTGAATGGCTAAAAGTTACACTAACATTACATTACAGAGGTGATAGCATTATATCTGATACGCAGATAGAAAAATACTTAAATCAACACATTTTAAACTCAAGGTTTATATTTGTCCTTGATTATTTATATATGACTGTCACTATTCATTTACAGATGATGCTGCGCTATTCTGCTAGGATACTTTTGATCGGCTTTAATATCAGTTCCCTGTTCTCCTGCTTTGTACTGAATACATTGTCTTGCAGAGTAATGATGTATGAAAACTTGAGAATGAGGGGGGGGGGCAAAGAAAAAATTTACAACTGAAGGGTACCATTGGATTCCAGCTTTTTTTAGGGGGGCTTTCAATTTTAAATATTTAGGAACGAAGAAAATCTCCCCCCCGCCTCATAAATAATATATATATATATGAACAAGCACAGCATGTATGCAATGCTGAAAGGTAAAGATCAGGATTAAATTTCCTTTGCACTGCCCAATATTTTACAGAGTAGCCCTGCCCCTGTTTATATGTACTTTGTTTTCTTAATGCAGGTATTGCAACTGTTAATGGGTAAATTCAAAACGGATGGGAGTGATGTGAGTGATGCCAGTATATAGTGTATGGGTAAATTCAAGATTTTTCTCGGCACCTTGTTCAATAAGATTAATAGTAGATGATGTTAGTAGATGGAATACTAGAACAGAAATATATACACATTTTTTAGACCTAGCTAGGAGCAGTTATGAAAAATGCAAATTGAACCTGCGGCCCTGCAGGTATTCCATCTACTATTAATCTTATTGAACGAGATGCCGAGAAAAATCTTGATTTACCCATACACCATATACTGGAACCACTCCCATCCTATATACCGAATTTGTGGTTAACATTCAGCGACTGGACTCTGTAGCTCAGTTGGTTAGAGCTCTGCACTGGAATTGCAGGGCTGCAGCTTCAATTCCTGCCAGATGGCCTAAGTTGCATTTTTCGCAACTGCCCCTGGCTAGGTCTTAAAAAAAAATATATATATATACGTGTAGGTTTAGGTCTACGAAACGCAAAGAGTGCTCGACAACATATAGTTAGAGCAAATTATAGATTTTCGCTTACCTCAAAACTTGTCTGCAACAGGCTGTTTCATCTGTAAAAGAATCATCAGGCAGTTTACAAGTATCGAAAGAAATGACCGCTTAAATGCTTCCTGCCGGAGCGTGGGGGTGTATGTGGGAGACAATGTGTGCATGCATGGCTTTGTTTGCGTTGTTTACGCGAAATTTGTTATGATGATGCCATTGTGAAATTATTTCAGCTCTTTTGTTGAGCAAACAATTCTTGTTTTTTTCTTTCAAAATACAAAATTTTTCTTCTAAACATAAATTGCATCGTTTTGATCCTCCCGTGTACGAAATAGGATGTTTTAAAATTTGCCAATTAATACTGAAATCCTTATTGTTTTCTTTCAATGTCCAAATATATTTCGAAAGTTCCGTGTCGTTTGCATGCTTTTTATGCTGAAAAGATTTAGTGTGGTTGGCCAATCGCTCTTTGAATGTGGTTGCAGTCATGCCAATGTAATTTTTGATCGTGTTTGTGTTGCTTACTGTGACTGTTGCTTTGTATACTATGTCCCTAGTCATGCATTGTTTTTGAAGCGGGCAAATGGTGTTTTCTCTACAACTGCAATTGGTAGTGTCCCTCTCCTGTGGCTTGTTATTCCTAGATATGCGTGCATTGTGTTTAGTGATTACTGACTTGATATTGTTCATGCAGCTATAACTTACTTTAACTGTATTTCTGTTAAAAATTTTATGTAGCTTGTGGTGCGGTGGAAAATGTTTGTCAATTAGACTAAGGAAATTACGTCCTATGTTTGTGCTAACACTCTTGCTAAATGGTGGGTTGAACCAAATGATGTTGCGTTGCCTATTCCTGCGTTGTTTTTGCGGTGTGTGCTGAGTGTAGCTAAGTTCATGATTAAAGTTGCTATGCCTAAGTGCGTTCTGATATATGGGTGCAGATTCCTGAAAAGTTTGCTCATCTGATGAAAGAAGTGCGATGCGCTTGTTAATTGATGCAGGTAGTTGCCTTGTGATGCTCGGTGGGTGATTAGAGTGCATATTTATGTATAGTGGATCGTCATTGGGCTTCCTATAGGGCCTATGTTTTCCATTGTTAAGGTCGAAAGTTACATCTAAAAAGTTTACTATACGTAAATTTGATTCGGCGGTAATTTTTAGGTCAAACTGCTCGAAAATTTTGTGGAGGTCTTTCCTTGTTTTGTCTGCTAAACGTGCTGATTTACCTTTTATAATAGCCAAACTTTTATAATAGCCATATAGAGATGACGGTTTGGCTATTATAATGGCCCAATGACGATCCACTATACATAAATATGCACTCTAATCACCCACCGAGCATCACAAGGCAACTACCTGCATCAATTAACAAGCGCATCGCACTTCTTTCATCAGATGAGCAAACTTTTCAGGAATCTGCACCCATATATCAGAACGCACTTAGGCATAGCAACTTTAATCATGAACTTAGCTACACTCAGCACACACCGCAAAAACAACGCAGGAATAGGCAACGCAACATCATTTGGTTCAACCCACCATTTAGCAAGAGTGTTAGCACAAACATAGGACGTAATTTCCTTAGTCTAATTGACAAACATTTTCCACCGCACCACAAGCTACATAAAATTTTTAACAGAAATACAGTTAAAGTAAGTTATAGCTGCATGAACAATATCAAGTCAGTAATCACTAAACACAATGCACGCATATCTAGGAATAACAAGCCACAGGAGAGGGACACTACCAATTGCAGTTGTAGAGAAAACACCATTTGCCCGCTTCAAAAACAATGCATGACTAGGGACATAGTATACAAAGCAACAGTCACAGTAAGCAACACAAACACGATCAAAAATTACATTGGCATGACTGCAACCACATTCAAAGAGCGATTGGCCAACCACACTAAATCTTTTCAGCATAAAAAGCATGCAAACGACACGGAACTTTCGAAATATATTTGGACATTGAAAGAAAACAATAAGGGCACAGTCTGCGGCTACTGAGCAGCCTCAGTTAGAGTTCATGCAACCGCAGTAGCAACAACAACAATTTGCAATGATCCAAAATGCCACGTTGCAAATGATGGAACAGCAGCAGAGGCAGACAGAAATGACATTAGAACTATTTAAAAAATCTAAAAATTAATTTAATCTTTCTAAATTTTTAACAATCAAAAATAACTTGAAATATTGTAAATAACAGTTTTTGTCTTTAAATATTACTTGTATAAAATATTGTAAATAACAGTTTTTGTTGACTTTAAATAGTACTTGTATTTTACTTGCATTACTGAGAATCATTTTTATGCATAGATACATTTTCTGATATAAAAATATGAATTGTGTGCAGTATAGGCTGTGACGCCTCTCTTGATCACAGGAAACAGTTTATTTATGGACGGTTTATTGAAATATAATTCTGCCTCTTCCTAATATAAGGCCCGGTAATTAAGGATTAAAGCACTCTGTGAGTGCATTATCGGGATTTACAAGCACGTCGAGTTCACGAACAAGGAACAAGAGTTTAATACTGCACGAGAGAGACAGTCAAGTGCAATATTCCTTGTTCGTGAACTTGACGTGCTTGTAAATCCCGATAATGCACTCACAGAGTGCTTTAAATATTTTAATATTCAATTTGAGTAAATGCTTTAGAAGTATTTCTTTATTTATGAATTATGAGCAAAAAATTCTATAAACTTTCGTGAACTAACTGTTTACTAGTTCCTTGTTCAAAAGTGTTTTTAGAATATTTTAAAACAACAAATAGCTTTTATATAAGAAACAACCTTGTTGTTGTTTTGAATCTGTCTGCCGACTTGCGAATATATTTTCAACCGGCTTCGCTGCTATGCCACTCATTCACAAATTATATTCCGTAAATTCATAACTAAATGAACAACACATGTTTACGTTTAAATACGGAATTCTTTTAGAAATTTGGCCACTTTGTGATTTTGGGATTGTCTTCGGTTTAAAATAAACGAAATCTTATAAACTTTTCCATTTGTGAACTTGGGCGCCATCTTGCTGTGCTGATATAAACTATAACGGCACAGCCGTGCATTGTTGCTATATAAAATACACACACTTGCTACAAATTGACCAATAAGGCCATGGGAATGAAAGTCTCTGATTTGCGTTCACTAAGTTTTCAAATCCCATGCGGCATTTTTTCATTATTCATCTTTAAGCCAGTGCTTCCACTTTCAAATCGAAATTTCCTCTTTTTCTCGTAAAATTTCCTTAAATATCCTTGAAATTTCCTTGGAAGCACCGAATATATTATGTAGAAAATGTGTCGAATCATTAAACTAGTAAATCTATGATGTCACAAATGCAATTTTTATGTTTCATCTAGACATAGTCCCTATAATACAGTGTCTGGAAACGGTGCAAACTTGAAAGTTTATAGCCATGTGCACAGGCTGATGTTGAGGGTGCACTGAGAGTGCACGTTTTCTTTGTTTTACAAATGTTAATATTCAGCTGCACAGATTTCATTGGCTGCTTCCTTCATTATGCTAACAGAACAATGTGTTTATTGAGCGTGAAGGTGCACAAACATGAACAAAAACATAGAACAAAAGGTTTAGAAGCGTTTCCAGACACTGTGTTATAGGGACTATGATCTAGACCACATCTGGACCAGCCATTGTAATCAGCTCAATTCAAAAATTAACAATATTAAGCCAACGAATTCATAAATAATCAATACAATGTGCACCACACAGATAACTATTATAACTATACCTTGCATGGATTATATATAGTTGCTATTTTATTTATTTTTTATTTTTTTTATTTTATTAGCTTTGCCATATTTATACAATAAAGAAATTATCAAAATTATACTGATAAAATACACAGAAAACTATAAAGAAACACGATGGCAGGGTATCCGCAACAGCAGCGCCAATTACTGCGGGCCCAACGTACAATAAAACACAAATAAACAAACATTAATTACAGATTAAAAACAACACGAAATCTTCAAGAGGCTACGGACAGAGTTACATTTTACACAAATTGTTTTCCATGTTCTAGGGTCATCAGGTTCATATGCGGATTGTAAGGCAGCAAAGTAATAGTCAAATAAAATAGACTTAAACGCATTAGGATTGTTGGTATTAAAGTTATCATATTCGTTAACGAGAGTGTTCCATATTCTCACAGATCTACTAAAAAATGAGTTTTGAAAAGTAGTAGTTTTGCAATGGCGAACTGAGTATTGAAGATTGTTTAAGTTAGATCTGGTTCTAGTTGACTGCCGAAGGGTTGGAATTACTTCAGGATTTAAATTTGTATAGCCATTCACAACTTTGAAGAAAAATAACATGTCTAGATATTCATGCCAGTAGCTAATTGGCAAAAGATTGGTTTTGATTAACCTTTCCTTGTACGAAACTGATGTAGTGAAGGTTCAGGATATACTTGGTGGCACGTCTCTGGATTCTTTCTAGCTTGGCAACAAGACCAACTTTCTGAGGCGCCCATACTTGCGTCGCATAACCCAGATGGGCACGTACTAAAGCCAGATATATTGTACGCCTAACAGTCACACTGTACACGTAACGAGTATTACGTCTGACGTATCCGAGCAATTTATTGGCTTTAGCTGACTGTTCGTTAACCTGTTCAGTCCATGTAAGGTCATTCGTTATCCTCACCCCGAGGTCCCTCTCAGAGCTGGTCGATTTCAAAGGTATATCTTTTAAGGAATAGGATGATTGTACTGGGTTATGTTTCCTAGTGATGGTTTGGCCCTTGCACTTTTTCTCATTAAATTTCAAACCAGCTGCAGAAGCCCAAGAGTCAAGATTATCTAAGTCCTCCTGAACTGCTGCAACATCAGTGGTATTCTTGATTGGTTGAAATAACTTTACGTCATCAGCGAATGCGGTCACTTTGCTGGTAGTAACGGATTCTGGTAGTGTGTTGACGTACAACAAGAACAACATAGGTCCAAGGATGGATCCTTGTGGAACACCGGAAGAAACTGGAAGAACCTTAGAAGTCGCACCAAGAACAGTAACTCGCTGCTTGCGGTTGTGCAAATAAGAATCAAACCAATGAAGCAATGACCCGCCGAATCCATAGTCTTGTAACACCTGGATGACTAACTGTATCGAAGGCTTTCGACATATCCATATAGATCACATCAATCTGTCCACCATTGTCAAGATGGGACCCAATTGAGTCAAGTGCTTCGATTAGTTGAGTTACACAGGACCGACCAGGAAGGAAACCATGTTGGCATTTACTTATTACATTAAGCACGTGATACTTGATGGCATTAAACATGCAACGTTCCATAACCTTAGAGATCAGAGGCAGTAACGAGATAGGTCGATAATTTTCAGCAAACTTGTTATCTCTCTTGTGAACTGGAACAATATTGGCACATTTCCACTCTTCTGGTACTTTACCCAATCTTAATGACTTATTAGAAAGATCACAAAGCGAAGGAGCGATCGCGTCTGCGCACTCTTTCAGAATTCTTGCTGGTATGTCATCTGCACCTGTCGCTTTGTTAACATCTAGGTTCTTAAGTACACATAGTACTTCTTCACAACTAAGAGTTAAGTCTGCAAGAACAGGTTCTTGTTGAACTCGACTCTCCTCCAGCCCATTGCCATCGTCAGAGGTAAAAACGGAAGAAAAAATAGTTGAAAAGTTCAGCTATATCCTGAGGGTTGTTTGCAAATGATCTGTCTTGATTTCTAACTGATTGACCGTTATCTTTAACGAGGGATATGACTTCAGGAATACTTTTCACTTTAGATTTATGACTGAGGATTGACCAAAAGCGCTTAGGATTAGATTTCAGATTCGATTCCATTAACCCAAAAAATGTGTTCCGACCTTCACGAATTAAACGCTTAACTTCACGGCGTAAATCTTTGAATTTTGTTTTGAGATAATCGGAGGTTGGTGAACGTTTCAGTTTTTGTCGAATTGTTTCTTTCTTTTTAATGAGATTAATTATTTCACCATTGATCCAAGGCAAAGGATTCCTACCTTTTAATATTTTTCGGGGAATGTATTTAGTTACACTTGCATGAAATGACTTCTTCCAGCGAAGCCAGTCGTTGTTTATGTCATCGCCATCATCCAAGATAAGGTTGGACAAATTTGCTGCATGTAGAGTAGATCGTAAGCCTTGAAAATCACCTCTCCGATAATCGTAAACACAGCAGCAGCGTATCTTGGGTGGAGCTTTGACGGAAATTTTTAGATTGAAAAAAATAACACAATGGTCTGAAAATATCTCTGCTTCGTCTGGTTTCAGAACTTCGTTTATGCACAGCTGCTTAGGTATACTCGAGATAACTAGATCAAGTAAATTATTTCCACGTGTGGGAACTGTATTGTGCTGACTAAGGAAGTGATCATTTAGAATATTAACGAACATTTGTTCATTTCCATTTGAACATTGTTCTGGCGATTCCCAAGGGATATTAGGTAGATTTAGATCTCCAGCGATTACAATATTGTCGAACTTGGTACAGGATTCGTCAAGAAAGTCTCTAAATAAATCCATCCAACTGCGCTCGCTATCTGGTGGTCTGTAGATTGAGCAAAATAGAAATTTTTCATTTGATGCAGATTCCACTTCAACGGCTACTAATTCTAATTCGAAATTAGTCACTGATCTAAACTCTTTCACAGATTTAAATTTATCTGATTTTATTCCAACTAAGACTCCCCCAGCATGACGTGTTTCCCTGTCTTTTCTGTAAATCGTATAATCAGAGTGCAAAATTTCTGAGTCCAGAATATTTTCATTTAACCATGTTTCGGTTACACAGACAACATCCAAGTCATTAGTGTAGACAAGATCTTGAAAATGTTGCAAGTTGTACAACGTTCTATTTGATTCTATGGTAGATTTGTGCTGACTTTTTAAACTTCTTGCATTTAATAGAAGGCATTTTAAACTACTAGATACATTTTGGTTGTGATTAGCCGGACCAGGATGACTTTCGATATCTCCACATAAGAGTAGGAGGCCAACAAAAAAGCCCCTGGGACTTGAAAAGTTACGGGTAGAATACTTCAAAGGTTTACGACTGATACTATTTACGAAGTTAAATGCAGGAGGTTGAAAAAGTTTCCATGTCAAGGCACTGAAACCTTCTTCTGTAAAACGCGTTTGCACGTTAATAGGGGAACGATTATTGATGTTTCCATTGCGATGGATTCGGGAGTATAACAGTAGTAATTGTACAATAACCGACAAAAAGATATAGCAGAATTATACTATATAACTATATACTATAGAATTATATAATAGAATAATAATAATTATAATAATTATAATTATAATAATAATAATAATGGAAACTTTATTAATTACGATAAATGTTTACATACTACAGTGATAAACCTCTCTTTACAGGTAGTTTACCAGTGTCTACTTGAATTAATTCTATATAATTATATGACAAAAATATTAGTATGACATTAGTTGTGGGTTATCCCATTCTTTGTTACGTTTACAGAATATATAATATGAGGACCTCGGAAGCGTGTTATTTATGTACCGGATGGTGAAGTTAAATATATTCTTTGGAAGTTTACTTTGTACGGAGGACCATATGGAGTTGAACGAGAGCGTCGAATATTTAATGATGTTGGAGAAGAATGAGCCTTGTGAAATGAGGTGGTGCTGAAGCTTATCTTCGTGTTCGTTTCTGATAGTGCTTAGTACGTCCTTAGTATTTTTATATGTGTCATATTGAACATTTTTGTAATTGCTAGTATCCTTCCATAGGTTTTTTATGTCTTCATTTGGCAATGATTTTAAAGCATTTCGAGAGACAGTTTGACATTGAATGAATTTAGTTGAGGGAAGAATGATATTTAAACCAAATTTGTTATGTGGAAGTAGAACATTACTAAGAGTTGCAGAAATAGGAAGTTCCAGCCATTTTCGGATATATTTCGATGCCATATTATCTAGTTTTTCATTTATCCAGGTTTTACCTATATCAGAAACAGTGAAGTGCCAAGAAATTTTAGAAAGTACATAGTGATATTAATAATAATAATAATAATTATATTATAGAATTATATAATTAACTATATACTATAGAATTATATATTAAACTCTACATGCTATATGCTAACATGGTATATATTAATATGCTATATATTAATATGCTATATGCTAATATGGCAACATATTCTTCTTGAACAAACAGTACAAAATGTAGTTAGAGAGCTCCCCTCTTTGGAATTGCATTCTCCTGGCATTCATTGCACTGTGGATAGAAGTTGTCATCATCTTCAATGCCATGGATATATTCCCCACAGTGAATGCAGCATGCCTCATTCAATATGGTCATTGCAATCGTGGTCTTTGACACATACTTGAAATCAGGTTGGCATGTTGACATCATCTGGAAAAGGTACACACACAAACACTGAGAACATGAATATGTTTGGTAATACAGGTATTTTCATATGCAGTAATTAACTGCAGAAAATTATCCACATACCAAACTGAAATCCACAAGTATACTCTACATCCTCCACTACTTCAGCCAACTGTTTTCTTTGATGCTGGCTGAGTTTCTTCTTCGAAAATACCAGTCTCCATTTGTCACATTCAGTGCATTGAACCAGTGTCTGTGTTCTTGCAATATTGGACAGATGGTGTATCGTCTTCCTCTTTGACTTCGGTCTTTTAGTCATGTTTGTTCTCGCCTGAAAGAAATGACAACCGTGGATTTAAAAACTTCATATTTGTACATTTAACATCTAGACTCGACAACATCAACATCAACACAAATAAATGCTTCATACATCACGTCTCAGTTTTATAGACATTAGCAAATGGCTTGTAGTGATCTTCAGCATCATCCAACACCGGAAAAGGCAGAGTGCCAACAACTCTGGTTCTTGTTGCCCTTGAATCACTTCACGCATCTGAATTGCGTACTTCTCTAACTTCTGCTCAGACAGATTGCTGAGATTTCTTATTATTAAAGCCAGAAAACCGTATTTTAAAAACTGTGGGCACCTTTGTTGATATGGATATCACAGACTCAATCTTATTGTAGTGACCATCAACATAATAGAGTAATTCAACCAACTTGGAGACAAAGGAAGCGGATCGAACCCCCGCATTTGTTGGGAAATTGCATTCTTTCTCTTCAAAGAACTTTAGTACTTCATTATTTAGTCTTTCCGTGCTTGTTTGTGGATCTTTTTCTGTAGTTGGCAAGTCATTTCCCACAGCATCTCTGTGTCTTTATTCTGTAAAACTTGGCTGCGATACGGCGAATAGAAATATTTATTTTGAATTTTTTTTTATTTATCGGCTATTTTCCAGCATGCATGCGCTTGCCGTAGTTTGACTATATATGGTTTGCCTACATGCTTCAGTCCCGACAAAAATATCTTATATAGGGTATTGTACTCTGGGGAATTAATTCCGGCCACTTAAAAAAACATAGCAACAGTCTCTGTTTGTCTTTTGGCCTTTTCTGGTTGTTTTTGTCTGAAAGTCCGGTTTGACCAGTACGCTACCTTTCAAATTTTGCCATAACTTTGTCTAACGGTGTGTTAGCGAAAATCACACGGGTTTTAAAACAGAAGTTATAAATGACCAAAGGTACGGAATATATAATTAGTTTACGATATTAATAAATATCAGATTACAAAGGCGTTAAAACTCACGGAGATCTGTAAAACAATGTGTTTAGCGATTTGTTTGGCATTAGCCAAGAACAGGTGTGTTTGCTGAATCGATGGTGGTATTGTCGTCCATTTTGGGTGAGGGGTGCCAAAGATACAAGCGCTCAAAGTCATCAACCTTTGGCGATTGATATTCGACGCTGCCGTTCAGAAAGAGTTAAAGAAACGCATCCCAAATTGTTCAATCACCTGAATGATGTCAGTATCAGACGTTCCATGCACACATTGATTCATGGCATGAAGATGCTGTGATTCCTTTCAGATTGTACATTTTGCAGGGAAGGTTTAAATTAAAACTTGGCGTGAGAGGACCATTCAGAATATCTTTAAAGATACAAATGTCCAGGATTTTAGAATCTTCCCATCCCTCTTTGCATATGCAAATTGCTATTTGTTTCGGCATGCTTGCAAGCCATCCAAGGTTTACCTTTAAAATAGAACAATTATATTGCTTGGTATTATCTGTATATTTTTTCGTGTATATTCATGATCAGAATTATTGAAACATTAATTTAGCTTGCCAATTCAGTCACGTGACTGGTACTGCAAATCTGCAACAGCAGCATGCTCAGCGTTGAATTATATCAAAGAAACATTAATAATTTATATTCTATCTTAATAGCTCATGATGTGACGCGTCAAATATTTTAAAAATACAGAAATGTGGGAATAGCAAAAAGTTGGTTTATTAAATATCATTGTTTATTTTATATATAAACTTCTCTAGGTGTTTTTATTTTTATATTAAATGTGGTCAATCACTGAGTCACATAAATTTTCAATTAATTTTAATTTTTATGTAAATATATGGAGAAAATATACATATTAACTATGGAAATCGATTGTTGAAAACAGCTGACACTTACTGCTTGGTTGCTTTGGTATTTAGCACAACTTTCACTCAAATCAAAGCACTTGAATCATGAACGTATAAAAGCAAGATTTCAAAAGCATATGGTCGCAAGCCCCGAAATGGCGATTTATAATGCCGAATAATTAAACGTCGAAGCGCCAAATATGTCGAAAATATGACGTATTCTGGTTGAAATTTATGTTGAACTACAGATACAATGTTTTAGGCCGTTTTACTGATGTTTGGCAATTTGAAACTTGATATTTTTTACCAGCTAGCTATTTTCTGCAAATAATGATTAAAATTTTACGCGGTAGTTTCTGGGGCACGCGGGCGGTGAACGCAAATCAGAGACTTTCATTCCCCTGGCCTAAGAACGCGAGTTTACGAAAAATTGAGTATTAATATATAGTAAAGCACTCTGTAAATCTTCTTTGATTTACAGCAAGTTTTGAATTCAAATTTAGGATCATGGTATGTATAGCAATACACACTATACATTTTGGTACTTAAAACATCCAATATTAGTAAGCTGACTACTGAAGTAAACCTGTAGATATGCGTGGATGAGGCTCTGATGCAATTTACCCTTTTTGCTTTCAGGTTTTCACAAAAACAAAGCGTACTTGGCATAAAATGTATGCAACATTAAGGAAAAGTTGCACAACCATGTTGTGTCTATGTTTGAGGAAAAAAGTATACAGGCCAATCTAGGTGTTGACTAAAATTAGTTGAACAGTGTTAAATTTGTGGGTTGGGTCCACGTTTTTTAACCCGAGGGTCAATACAGGGACAGTGGAGCATTTTAATATCAACCGTAACTATTTTTGGTATTCAAGACACAAATGGCTCAGAGAAACGTGCGAAGCTAAAAAGCCTGGCACTGTTGTACTAAGACAACACTCATCGCGGCCCAAAAATAAGTCAGAATAGCAGTTAGCAGAAATGAAGGAAGCTCATCACTTAGTTCACACAAATACACAATCACACATATTGAATAGGGAGTTAATTTTCCTGAGGATGTATTTGTTGACTGTTGTATTTGTATAGGTGGAGGCTGTCACCACATCTATATCAACATATATGTGGATATTTCCCCTAGGGCCTAGAATATATCTGAATATTACATGTTTTCCAAATGCAAGAGCACACTAATGACTGATCATACATATGAATAAAAATTCAGTGCAGTATGAACAGGGAGTTATAGATGAATGGCCCAGGATGGGTATTGGGGTCACCACATCTATGTGGATATTCCCCCTAGGGCCAGAATATATCTGAATACTACATGTTTTCTAAATGCAAGAGCACACTAAGGACTGATCAAACTTATGAATAAAAATTCAGTGCATTGTGAACAGGGTGTTATAGATTAATGGCCTAGGATGGGTATTGGGGTCACCACATCTATGTGGATATTCCCTCTAGGGCCTAGAATATATCTCAATACTACATGTTTTCTAAATGCAAGAGCGCACTAAGGACTGATCATACACAATGAATAAAAATCCAATGCAGTATGAACAGGGAGATAATTGTTGACTGTTTTATTTGTGGATGGGGTCACCAGTGTCACCACATTTATGTGGATAAACTGGATATCTCCCCTAAAATAAGTTAAATAACTGCTTTCTATATGTACCAGCATGTTCCATATGGAATAGAAGAGTGTGTTTTCACAGCAAATTTGTATAGGTCATGTAAATGACCTTATCAAACTGATAGATATACAAAATGTCTGCAAGTATCTGTCACATATCTGTCAAAGTACTGTAGTGTATCTGCAAAATATCTGCATGACATTTTGCAGATATGTCAAATATGTCTGACAAAATATATGCATATATGGCTGCAGATAGTTTGCAGAGATGTATCACTACTTGAGGTTTTGGCCCAATATTGAACAATAAGTAAAACTAAATTAAAACCGTATGTAAACTTAAAGTGAAATTATTACCTTAAAATTTAACCCAAACGCTGCCTACTTTTTTGCATAACATTTGGATTGATAGCTATTAATGGTTTAATTAATTATAGGGCCAGGTGCATGATCTCTTTTGACAAGATCGAAAAATATGGTATGGTGTTAGCTAGCTAGCATAAAATATGATGTAGGCTGGTTAACCAAAAAGGCCTAGTCAAGTCGTCTCCCTTTGTTAAGTAAAATCGTTCGGCAGTAGACAGAGAAAAAGGTAAAACAGTCCAAGACAATTTCCTGTAGTATAGGAATTCCTATAAGAAATTCAAATTCCTATAGAAAGTCCTGTAGGATTTGAAAATGGTAAAAAATTCCTATAGGAATATTCCTATGGATTTGCAAATGGTGAAAAAATACTGTAAGAAATTCAAATTCCTATAAGAATTCCTATTTGTTGTGAAAATGGGGAAATAAATCTATATAAATCTATAGGAATTTCTCTGTTGCAAGTTTCTATAGAAATTCCTATAGGTTGTCAATCTGGTTAAAGAATTCATATAGGAATTTCTCATTTCCATGTATAATATGCGCATTTGATCATATACTATAGCATGTTAATTTGCGCAATATAAATATTAAATATTATTATTAATAGCTAGTCAAACAAATTGTATACAAGGGTTTGCAAGTTCCCAGGCAACTTAAGTTGTTATAGTAATTTTCTTAACAGCAACACTCGAAGCCATGTTCCCATGAACTTAATTGCAGCCTACTGAAGATTATTAGATGTGTGAACCCAATAGTTGGCTAGTTTGGAAGCTAGAATGTTTGGATAAAATTAAAAAAGAAAGAAAATTGGATTCTAATTTCTGGTTTAGTAGCTATAACTATATGTTGTTTTACCAAGCTAACTAGTAGGTTATGGTCATAAGAAAACCAATGGAAACAACTGCCAAAGCCTGAACAGTATCAATAAGTACTTTGTTTAACTTATAAAATCTTTGTAAACATGCATTTTCTAACATGGAAAAGCTTGATGTAATTTTGTAAAGCAGTTTTTGTGTTAGGACTAGTTTCTCCGCTGTGATCCGAGCAAATTGTGACTTAAGCAAAATTCACTGATTTTAGCATGTCATCTTAATGTAAGTTTCGTTTTACTGAAGTTACATCAATTATCTACCTATCAAAATACTTGTCTATATGTACTCTATACCTTGTTGCAGTTTCGTGTGTGTGCCACTAATTTCCACTGAGTTAAGGGGGTTCTATGTTGTTTTACAAAGCTAATTAGTAGGTTATGGTCATAAGAAAACCAATGGAAACAACTGCCAAAGCCTGAATAGTATCAATAAGCACTTTGTTTAACTTATAAAATCTTGTAAACATCCATTTTCTAACATGGAAGCAAAATTCACTGATTTTAACATGTCATCTTAATGTAAGTTTCGTTTTACTGAAGATGCATCAATTATTTACCTATCAAAATACTTGTCTATATGTACTCTATACCTTGCTGCAGTTTCATGAGTGTGCCACTAATTTCCACTGAGTTAAGGGGGTTCTATGTTGCTTTACAAAGCTAATTAGTAGGTTATGATCATAAGATAGATGATCCATAGATAGTGGAAGGAGAAGGATAGGAAACTCCCTATTAAATTCTCTGCCCATCGCAATTATGTTGAAACTTCCAGTTAAAAAATCATGTGATCTTAAAGCGACACAAAGATCCATTGTGAAACACAGTATGTGCTGGATTCATTTGCAAATATTCATTTATTCACTACTTTATATTCGTGTTATGATAGTCATGATATATCATGCCGCAAAACAGCACTTTCCTCAATTGTCCACACAGTAGACGAACAGGGGGATAAGTTTATTTAGAATACCTTTTCCAAAAAACGTCGGACTGAGAGCATACATCACTGCTCAAACTCAACGCTAGAGAAGCTTGGAAGACTGCCATTCTTCGCACAAGACAAGAAACAAGTGATCTAAAGGAAAGGCTTGTGAAGCACAATATTGTACTGAATCATTTCCCTTCACTGACGTGCACGGCGATGAGAAAATACGAAAAAGGCTTCAGACTGGATCTGTTCCGACATTAAATTTGCCAGTGAAAGCATTGGATAATCTGCCAGGGTTGGATAATTTCTGGTTTAGTAGCTATAACTATATGTTGTTTTACCAAGCTAACTAGTAGGTTATGGTCATAAGAAAACCAATGGAAACAACTGCCAAAGCCTGAACAGTATCAATAAGTACTTTGTTTAACTTATAAAATCTTTGTAAACATGCATTTTCTAACATGGAAAAGCTTGATGTAATTTTGTAAAGCAGTTTTTGTGTTAGGACTAGTTTCTCCGCTGTGATCCGAGCAAATTGTGACTTAAGCAAAATTCACTGATTTTAGCATGTCATCTTAATGTAAGTTTCGTTTTACTGAAGTTACATCAATTATCTACCTATCAAAATACTTGTCTATATGTACTCTATACCTTGTTGCAGTTTCGTGTGTGTGCCACTAATTTCCACTGAGTTAAGGGGGTTCTATGTTGTTTTACAAAGCTAATTAGTAGGTTATGGTCATAAGAAAACCAATGGAAACAACTGCCAAAGCCTGAATAGTATCAATAAGCACTTTGTTTAACTTATAAAATCTTGTAAACATCCATTTTCTAACATGGAAGCAAAATTCACTGATTTTAACATGTCATCTTAATGTAAGTTTCGTTTTACTGAAGATGCATCAATTATTTACCTATCAAAATACTTGTCTATATGTACTCTATACCTTGCTGCAGTTTCATGAGTGTGCCACTAATTTCCACTGAGTTAAGGGGGTTCTATGTTGCTTTACAAAGCTAATTAGTAGGTTATGATCATAAGAAAACCAATGGAAACAACTGCCAAAGCCTGAATAGTATCTTTGCTTAACTTATAAAATCTTTGTAAACATGCATTCTCTAATATGGAAAAGCTTGATGTTATTTTGTAAAGCAGTATTTGTGTTAGAACTAGTTTCTCAGCTGTGATCCGAGCATATTGTGACTGAATGCACTCATTTTAACATATCATCTTAATGTAAGTTTGGTTTTACATCAATGATTTACCTGTCAAAATACTTGTCTACTCAACTTATTCAAGTTATAGATTCAATTGGTAGAGCTCTGGTTAAAGGAGAGCATATAAATGTAGTTTATGTTATAAAGATCACTCATAAAAGAATTGAATTCAGTACAATCACCCTATTTGTATAGAACTTTTGACTTATTTACATTTTGTTCCCACGCAAATTTAAAAAGAAAATGGTATGTTCTCCTTCATGATTCAACATTGCATACAACAATAACGAGAAAAACAAAGCTCTGTTCAATAAACAAGACAGGGATTTCTACATAGTATATACATGGTTCAAACTGGTCATGGCATCATTTGGTGTGTTTGAGCATTTACGCAAACTAAGAACATATATGTTTATATAAAATATAAGCATAATGATATCCTTCGTTCTTTAGAAACCTTATCACATTTACATACTCACGCAAACTTAGAACATCTATGTTAATAAATATAATCATATGCTTCGTTCTTTTGAAACTTTATCGCATTTACACACTACTAAGGCACTACAAATCTCTCCATTCATTAACCCAACCATTGGACTACCTACCCATCTATCTACCTATGTATCTATCTGCCTACGTATCTAGCTACCTACGTACCTACCTATCTACCTATCCATAGATAGTGGAAGGAGAAGGATAGGAAACTCCCTATTAAATTCTCTGCCCATCGCAATTATGTTGAAACTTCCAGTTAAAAAATCATGTGATCTTAAAGCGACACAAAGATCCATTGTGAAACACAGTATGTGCTGGATTCATTTGCAAATATTCATTTATTCGCTACTTTATATTCGTGTTATGATAATCATGATATATCATGCTGCAAAACAGCACTTTCCTCAATTGTCCACACAGTAGACGAACAGGGGGATAAGTTTGTTTAGAATACCTTTTCCAAAAAACGTCGGACTGAGAGCATACATCACTGCTCAAACTCAATGCTAGAGAAGCTTGGAAGACTGCCATTCTTCGCACAAGACAAGAAACAAGTGATCTAAAGGAAAGGCTTGTGAAGCACAATATTATACTGAATCATTTCCCTTCACTGACGTGCACGGCGATGAGAAAATACGAAAAAGGCTTCAGACTGGATCTGTTCCGACATTAAATTTGCCAGTGAAAGCATTGGATAATCTGCCAGGGTCTTCAACACCACAGCAAAGAAGGACTATTGTTCGTCATGATGTGCCATCTACAAGTACAGCTTCAGCGTCTCGGGCCAAGAAAACTCCCTCATTCGACGATTTGAAAACATATTTCAAACATGAGTACTTGTATTTGCATGACTGGACTGTGAAAGTTTCAGACACCAACATAATCGTTGAAATGCACAAGCAAGCCTGAGCCGTCACACCCGATTAAAGCAACCCAACCATTTGAACGGCTTAATGTGGATTTCAAGGGACCTTTACCAAGCAGTAACAAGAATCGATTCATGCTTACAGTGATAGATGAGTACTCAAGATTCCCTTTTGCTTTCCCTTGTACGGACGTTAGTACTCAGACTGTCATCAAGTGTCTCTGTTGGTTCCCTGTATTTGGCATGCCAGCGTATATTCATTCGGACAGAGGCTCAGGATTTATGAGTTTCGAGCTGAGAAAGTCTCTTTTGCAGAAAGGAATTTCCTGAAGCCGAACCACAAGCTATAATCCTGCTGGAAATGGGCAGATTGAGTGTCTTAATGGAACATTGTGGAAAGCTATTTCTCTAGCCCTCAAGACTCGAGGACTTCCGGTTAATCGTTGGCGGGATGTTGTGCACTGCGCTTTACACTCTATTAGATCCTTGCTATGTACTGCCACCAACGTAACCCCACACGAACGCCTTTTTCCACCTGATAGACTGATTTTGTAGACAATATACTGTGGAGTTAATTAGGTTATCCCAGTATAATGAACTGAATTAATCTTGAACATTCTGGAACATTTAGTACTATAGCTATTATGCAAATTTATTAATTTAATATTGAACTTTTATTATATGAATATTTAGTATTACCCTTGTTAATTTAAGCTAGGGTGAATGTAGTGAGATTATGTATAGCTTTATTATACGAAGTATTGTATGTATTTAGCTTAGTAACTTAGTGTTAAGTAAAACCTTGTCAAGAAGAGGTGTTTTTGTACTTTAATTTATATATCATTTCAGAGTATCATCAGCATAGAGTATTATTTTGCAGTGTTTAACAATGTTGGGTATGTCATTGATGTAAATCATGAAGAGTAAGGGACTTAAAATGCTGCCTTGTGGAACGCCAACTGACACCGGTTGAGAGCTGGACAACATATCGTTAATTGATGTTATTTGTCAATGGGAGGTAAGGTAAGACTCAAACCATCTCAGTGAGTTGTGATCCAGGCCAACTGATCTCAATTTGTGCAACAAAATAGTATGGTCAACAGTGTCAAAGGCCTTGCTAAAATCCAGGAAATTATCAGCATTTTCAAGGATATTGTCGGTGAAGAAGGCTAAGGCAGAACTGGTCGATAGTTTAGGTCTGAAGCCAAGTTTTTGAGATGAGAGGATTTTGTTTTCAGTTAGATAATTGTAGACTTGCGTGTGAACAAAACGTTCAAGTATTTTACTGAGGACTGGCATTACAGTAATAGGTCTGTAATTTGACACGATTGATCACTCTCCGGATTTAAAAATAGGTGTTACTCTACCATCTTTCCAGATCTTGTGGAAAGTATTAGATTTCAGTAATTGATTACATATATCAGTTAGGGAAGCGGCTATATCTGCAGCACATCTTTCAAGAGTCGGGCGCCGGTAGATCTGTTGGTTTTAAGAGTCGATATTTGTTTGATGACAGACAAAACTTCAATCTCTCAGAAACTGAAAGTAGAATTAACTTGCATTGTTGGATCAAAAGAGAACTTGGATTGCATACGTTCTGCAACTTATGCATACGTTCAATAAATAGTTAAAGAACGTATAACTTTCTTGTTTACAAAGCAGCAAAGCTTGCTGTATGCAGACCAATGGGTTTCTGACTGTGTTTTTTTAGCTTTCTATAGATGATAATCCCGATCTTACATTGCCTTACTTAACTCAGCAGTCATCCATGGAATGCTGACTCCCTTGACTTTCATTTTCTTAATTGGCACGTGCTGATCTGCTAAATCAGTGAAATGTTGGTACCAGTTGTTAATGGTGGCATCAATATCGTTGTCATATACTAAGGCAGACCAAGTGGTGTCTCTAAGATCTTGCAAGAAGGACTCTTTATTGTATTGTTTGTATGAACGGTATTCAATTGTATGCAGTGGGGCTTTAGTAACACCACCTTTATAGATAAAAAACAAGAGAGTGGTCACTTAGCGAACACAGAATCACACCACTTCGGATAATTATCTGAGTATTGTTAGCAAAAATCAAGTTGATCATGGTTTGTGATGTTTCTGTGATTTCCGTGAGATCGGTTGTTCTAGCTAAGATCAATGTTGAAGTCACCCATCAAGATAAACTCGCTGTTATTTGGCAATTTGTGAATAATATTGTTCAGATTGTAAATGTAGTTTTCTAGAGGATTGTCTGGAGCTCTGTAAACACAGCATATAAACATTTTTAGCATTAGGTTGTGATGTCATTTGATAAGGATATTAGTGTCAGAGAAATGGAGAAATTCATCGCGATGTGGAGTCCATGATGTGGAGTCCATGATGAGAGAGGGCTAGGGGCAGTTGAGCAATGGGGATTACAAAAATGAGAATATTCTAGGATTTGACAATAACTGCGACACATACAAAGTTTCATAGTTGATGGCTGTGGTCGTAGAATGGGGCAAGTCTCTGCTTAAACTTGGGGAGTAGAGGTATATATATAGAATAACCAGTAAGTTACATGGGGTCAAACACAATACAGCAAATGCCATAATAAGCGACAAGGTAAACTCCATGTCAGGCAAAGGTCAAGATAGGGTTATTATAAAGTTGTGTGATTAGTTAAAAATCGTGAAGCAATAAATGTTAGTAGCTTGCTTACGAGGATATGCAGATTTACCCAGAAGTCCAGTGACGGTAGAGTGCGAACAGTGTACAAGGGAGTGTACAATGGTAGAGTACAGGATGCCAGACAATTGCTGGAAAATTTAAAGTACTGTTACTAAGCGACAAATAACAAAATTGTGCAAGCCAACAGCAACGGTCAAAATATATATAACGATAAATAGTTAAAATATAGTATAACATACAACTCGACGAAATAATCCCGCAAAATATACCATAGACACGCCAAAATTATACAGAGAATGCTGCAAGCAGTGAAATGAACACAAATCTCAAATATAAGTAAACTTGAACTCTCAAAACCAAGGTGCAAAGCTGTATAGTTGTTGCTATGGGACGCGACGCCAGACGAAAGTTCAGATACAAAGTTCAAACTGTCAAAATAATAAAACTGCTATAAATCGTGAACAATACATAAAAAACCCACAGCAATGAATACGACCAGCAATTCCAGAGATATTTCACTTATGCAAAGATTCCAGATTTACAGCGAGAAACACGACAATATACAACACAATGCGACGAAAAAATCCAAATAACTTCTTTTAGCACTCAATGCCAAAACACGAGAGATAGATGAACAAAATCCTTATCTTCAAATTAAGATGAAAATGAAGAATATACACCGAATACATATTCAAACGATACCAAACATCATTAGTTAGTTGGTCATTATTTTTTTCCATCTTTTTTAAAATTACGGTTCTGGTGTAAATAGCCTTTACCTTTCGGTGTACTATTTGCATAAAATGGCTACATCCTACATGTGCAACTGTTAGAGAAAAATCTTCTTCCAATCCTTTCATGTTCAGTATGCAAAATGATCATTGCAAAAAAAATTGCACAGATTTTCATTATTTAATTCTCTAAGGACAGCCAATAAAATAGCTCTTGAATAATCAGTTTTCACCTGTCGAGGTGTTTTAATTTGCCCATTGAACGTCTTAGATTCGTCACGTTCGCATATTGCAAGCGTATGGTCAGTTGTAATCATGTCCGACAATCAACGCATAGTAAAGAATTATTTTGCCACTGTGATTGCCAATTATCGTTCCAGTTGCATCAATGTACAAAACATTGTCTCCACTTCTCTCATGCCATAATCGTACTTGATCTTCTGTCCACATATGAACAATGAACGGGAAGAGGCAACTCATATTAATAAATCCTTTAAAAGAATTTGCATCATGATTATTTTTCTATCAGGTGTTCTCTAACTTTTTCAAGCGATTTGGGCACATCTTTTGGCAACCTTCACTTGCAATTTTTCTGATAGTTGTTGAAAAAATACCACAACCAGTTCTGCTTCCCGAAGCCAGAGAGTCACTTGACAAACCTGCTTTTTTCTCCTGATATACCATTGAAGGTGTATCAGGGCCTTTATGAAAGTTTTCAACCAGTGCTTTCCTTTCATCTCATTTTATAAATCGCGCATGTCGTTCACCAGCTGCATGCTTTACAGACCATTATATATGACATTTACCAATTTTGTTTCAAAATCTTCTTTTTTCATGTTTAAATTGAATGTACAAGAACAATCATTGAATATACAAAAACCGGAAGCAGTAAGTTCGTAAGGAAATCGTCTTTTCCTGGAATTTAGTTTCTGTACGAAATGTCTTTGAAAGTCGATTTCAAAATATGGGAGACAAATACATTCTACCAAGAACTTTGAGATTTGTTTGGTTGTGTGGAAAGTGGCTTAATACTATTCAATACATTCATCTTCACTTAGCTGGAAACTAGCTTCCGTAGGTGGATCACCATAGAAGAACGGAGTATGTGGTAGTTTTTGGCAGTCCAACATTCGACTCAGTGTATCGTGTCAACTTTTGTCGATATTTATTCGCATTGGTTGCAGAGGCGATCATGTCGTCAATGCAGTCAATGCAGTCAAAATCTTCATCAATTTCATAATTGCCAGAGCCTGTTTCCTTGCGATTATCTTCACTATTGTGCGTCTCCAAAATTGTGTTGTCTTCTATTTCTGTCATTATCCAATTGCTATTTTCAACTTCATAAAATTTGTCTGGAATGCTGGACTCATTATTATCTTATAATGTATTTGAAGGACTATCACACATGTTGTCACAAGGAACATATTGCGGTCCATCCCCATTTTCATCCCCTTCTAGCACTTCTTGCACAGGACTATTTTCTTCCACGTCGTTGTAATTTCTTTTGTTGTAACTTCCGTTCACTTTTGGAGTGTGTGATCAGGGACTGGTAAATTCCATTTCATCGTCACATATATAAGGAGGGTTTTGGTTATCTGCCAAACTAATCCTTTCTAATTCTATTGCGTTTTCCGTTTTGCACATAGGGGGCATATGTATGACTCGCCATCACTACAGTTGCTATAGCTTTCTCCATTCTGTGGTGATTTTAGTGAGCTAAGACCGACACAATTAGGATGGTAGTACGTATAACCTCCATTGCAAAGGAAATACCAACCAGTATCTTCTCTTTGACATAAACAGTAAACTTTATTTTCGGTACTATTCGGAGTAAAAACTTTCATTCTTCTTCTTTGTGAAGTGCAATTCGCAAAAGTAAAGTTCTAGTGCATTTTCTCACTGCTTTCAGTATTATAATCACTAGGCAATTTACTTTCGTTTGATTTCTTGACTTTTCCTATTACCTTACTTTTGTTCTCGTTTGCCTTCATGTTACATGTAACACTATCGTGCAATGGCGGAAATTCATAAGACTTAGGTAAAGTTTTTATTACCTGCTGTGGATACTAACCTTTTCTTTATTTTTGGCATTTTGGGAGTAGTTGATAACATTTACCAGCTGGAATAGTAGCCCCAGGTCCCTATATAATACATTCTATTATCTAGTATGCCAATGCAAAAATCTTATCAAATTCAATGAAAATCTATTGCCAGTAATCTCAGACTTGTAATGATATACTCACAGTAACTGACCAAATGATATCTCCTCCATTGTGCTCACAATTCTGAACTGTCTGGGGGGTTCGGAGGCATGCACCCCTGGAAAATATTTGAACTTTGAGTCTGAAACGCTGATATAGAAGATCTGAATATAGGCATACATGTTTCTAAGTGCAGTTTTTACTTCTAAAATCTTCGTAGAAAAAACTGCTACTTATGAATGCTGATAATGTGTCGGGTTTTTGGAAGCTCTGCCCAACGATCAACAAGTTTATGCAGGTCAATCGAGTCTGTTAGATCTTTATCGCATCCAAGTGTCATGAAGGCCATTAGTCTGTCCTGTCTCATTATAGAGCACAGTTTTCAAAAGCTGCATTTGCTTCTCACCAATGTTATGGGTGCTGTCAAGATCAAGTGGTAGCATCTGCAAGTTAATGGGAAGATAGTCTGTAGCTCTTTGGCTATACCGGACAATCGGAACCGACTTTGGAGTCAAATAGAAAATTTGGGACCGACTTTTTGGACCGAATCTAAAATGTTGGGGGGGGCTGTCACACCCCCTAATGTGCGCCCCTGTTTAGTATAAATATTAACTACAGCCAGTGTTAACCCATTAGCTTGCAATGCGCCCAGATGCACCCTATTTAGTGTTTTACTCTGTCCAACGCCACAGTGTTTTATTCTGTCTGATGCCAGACAATGTTACTCAATCGTCAGTGCTAGGGTACAGCCAGTTAATGGGCTAACAAAATTATCTGCCAGTGTCTCTTGTTAACCCATTAGCTGGCAATGTGCCCAGATGCACCCTACATTATTATTTTACTGTCAGACGATTTTACTTGTCAGTGGTAAGGTACTGCCAATTAATGATACAGTAAAATCTCGCATATAAGAACCTAGCGGATTAAGAACCTACAGCCTAAAATTTGCCATTTAGACACCCATTACATAAGAACCTGCATATAAATGTCGTGTAAGAACTTTCAGTCTGATCTGGAAATAGTAGGTTCTTATATGCGGGATTTTACTGCACATGTAGCTCATGAAATACTTGTATATTTACAAAAACAAATCCTCTACTGTATTATATTTCAATTCCTTCCCATGACTCATCAAAACATATAAATAATTTATTCATGTTCAAATGCAATTTCTACAGCGCCCTGATAGATAACCGCAACTATATGAAGCTGACAAGGTTAGACTGTTAAAATATTATTAAATTGAATTGACTCGCACGTTCTTAGCATATTCAGACTTAATTATGCATTTCGATTTCATATCCAACTGTGCATAGGCTAATGCACCAGTTAAGTGGCAATGTTACAGATGTTGCACTTTGAAATATTTTCTGTTTTTGCCCTTCAACTTCGGGGGGGATGCCAAATCTATGTTTCCAAATTTCAAAATATAGTAGATTATCATTCTCAAGAAAAGTCTTGGAACATATCCACTGGGAGAATCGGGACATGGGACAGTGAAGAGCGGAAGCTGTGCAAGCAAATCCATTGCAACACCTTTCCTCTTTATGACAGTGGGGAATAACTCAATTATCTTCTTCTCAACTGTTGTGATATACTGTGAAATGATTAGCTGGGACAGTAAGGCCACCAAATGTCTTTGTCGAATCATATCCTTTGAAATAGCAAAAGAGTTTACTACTGCTATCCAGTTCATTATTGACAACACATTTGTCGCATTTATACTTTTGAAAACATTTGGTAATCATGTAGCCAGCTACATATTAATAGACTGCTCCAATAAGTGGTTGTAAAACAAATTTCTGAAAGCTCAGCAAAACTGGATTGGCATAGGATTATCAGCATTGCCTCCCTGCTGATGTATGGACCCAAAAAGTTCTCAAGAGGATCCTGATTTAGACATCTTGTTAATAAAAACTTTTCTGATGCTGCCTGCAGTTCACTCCAAAGTAGCACTGTTCCATTTAATGTCAGTCTTAATGCATGGAGGCATTTCAAGGTTGGTTACATCCTTGTTTTCTTTGTTGATAACTTTAACTGTTCCATGAACTCCTTATGTCATAGCTCTTCTGTACACTTTAGGGCTTTGCAGGGATGAACTATTAAGGCAGTCAAAGGTTTGGTCAAGTTTCATCAAGAGCTATGTACCACATGATGCTGATAAATGTTTACCCAGACTGACAGACTTTCCAACTTGCAATTTTTCCATCAACATGAAACTCACAATTGATCATGTTGTTTCTGATGGCTTTTATGATGTGGGGTGGGTCGTAGAGGTAAAAAATATTTATACCATTATGCAGAAACCAAGGTTCGGTTGTGGTAATACCAAGCGCATTGATTAACTTCTGAAAATTTGAACCGAGGTCGGAAATCACTGCCACAACATTTAAACCAATAGACTTGAGTTTAGTGAGTAATTCAAAAAGCTTTTTCTTGACCTTTTCACTGTCACAGCTGCCCTTGACAAGGTAGCAGGCAAGGGGCTGTTTCCATTTTTCTTGAATTCTGCATGCCATGAAAACCAGTGCAGAATTTGCCACAAGATCGCCTTTAGTGTCACCATCATCCTCCAAGCCAATTACTTCATCTTTTGCTGAGTCATAATGCAGATGGGATTTTATGGATATTTCCTCTAGGGATAGTGTGCACATTCTGTTTGCTTCGCTCATGGTCTTAACTGTAGTCTCGATAGTGTTGAATGCTTCATCTACTATGCCTAGTTTTGCAGGCAGCCCTGATACCCATTTTAGTAGACTTGACTTGGAATTTAGGTGGAAAAACTTTGAAAGGAATCCGTATGCTTTGCCACTGGTGTCATAAAGGGACAAAGCAAAAGGTTTCGTCTCTTGACTGTAATGTTGGCCTTTGTTGGGATGCAGGTCAACTTGCATTTCCACAAAGTTGGCAATCCTGGCTGGTAAAAGGTTGCGAATGGCCTCGAGGGCTGTCTTATCTGCATTGCAATGTTTGTTCTTCATGTTGAAGGTACGACAAATTCTTGTTAACTGCTTTCGCTGCCAGCTTATTCTTTGTTGTTGTTTCTGTTTTCGTGGGGTGTTATTCGATATTACTTGATTTGTCTGTCACTGTGCATCCATTGATGGGTTATATTTTCTTGTATCTAAAGTTAAAGATCAATGTTAAACAAAGTCAATCAATTACTTTGAGAAAATACTGTTTTTGACAAAGGGCTTTCGATCGAAATGTTGAAAAAAGTATTCATTTTTTTAAGTAGGTGGATAACCTACTTTATCTAGCTACTGTATACTTAAAGGGATAAAAAGTTATAACACTGTACCTTCAAAACCGTCAATTTTGAAAGGACAATCACTCAAGTTATGCAATGTTGTAGCTGGCATGTTGTTGGCTAACTTCAAGAAGTCATGTGACCTTGGTCTTGCCGTCACGTTTGCGGTTCAGGTTTCAACTGCAGGAAGGCGTTCTAGAGGTAAGTGACTTACGGCAAGGTGTTTTAACAACTTAATAGATATAAAGTCGCGTTTAACACCAAAATTTAGGTTTTTGGACCTTTGTTCTATTTATGTGTTAAGATTTGAACGTTAAACATTGAATTATTTGAATTTCATGTTTTGTATTGAATTTCATTGAATAGACTTTGATAATGGTTCAAGTGCAAGTACCCATACCAAGATGGCAAAGAAAGGTGATGACTAATTAGAATTGACACATGTTTTCCTGCTTGTAACCCTGTCACTCCCCCCTCCTCACATCTCCCAAATAACTAAATAGTATAGACCCTAAATTGTAGCAACTGAAAACATGTTGTGTGCTCAGTAGACTGGAACAGGACTCTCAGACTCTTTTCATTTTTCTATATTGCAGTTCCAAAAAGTAAAAAGAGGTGTAGGGCGAGTAAGCGTACAGCATTGGACATGCTTACATACAAATACAATCAAAAGGCTGAGCTGAAAGAATTGCATTTAAGAAAAATGGAACTTCATTTCAACAGAAAAAATATGAAGCAGAAGCCGAAGAAAGGAGAGTTAAGTTACAGTTAGAACTGGAGGAAAGAAGGGCAGTTCTGGAACTATTAAAGAATCGGCCTTAATTAACATAGACTAAATTGCCCTCTCTAAAGAGATTGTAGTTGTTGTTCAGTTGTTTGCATACACTTTAGTTGCCCACAAATTGATGTTCTTGTTTTGAAAAGTTACTTTTAATACACTATATGATAGACAAACTTGTACATATGACATACTTGTGTTAATACAAATTACAAATATGTTACCTTATTGATTTGACAGATATGTCTCCAATGATGGAGGACTAAGATTAAATAATTCACTTGTAAGGGAGCCATACAAGCGAGTATGACAGTTTGTCATAATAGTGCCTACCACATAATATTTTCCAATGGGCTGGAGTAAAAGCTTAAGGTTTTTCTTAAAATCTAAAAATGCAAAATATTGACAGATTTTTCCAAACCCCCACTCTACACTAACTCTGACTTTACTCATTTGTTTATTAAACTGTTGTTCGTTGGCTGTCAATTGTGCACCACGAAATGGTGCCAGTATATTATGTGCCAGACCATATTCTGGATCACCATATACGATGTATGGTTCACCACTGGGCTTCTCGAATCTTCGTAGCTGATCAGCTAAACCACTTGCACCAAGCATAAATGCATCATGTCTCCTTCCTTCTATGGGCCCAAACAGATTTGCTATGAGGCCGTTGGGAGCATGGACAGACTGGAAAAAAGTACACATTTGTTATGGTGGTTCATCAAATAGTTGACAAATTTGTGTACCAATAACAACAGGGAGAACTAAGTAACAAATTATAATCTGGCAAGCTACCTTGACCATGTGTTTTAAAAGTAGTAGGCAGATAGACAGACATACAGACAGGTTTACTTGCATTACCTGAAACTTGTGGCCACTATACATAATTTGCTGGTTGCGTGTCAGACGTACAATTGGCCTTACAATGCCATCGATAAACCCCCAGCATTGGTTTAGTGGTGATCCTTTAGCATGAATTGATCTAGAAACCAGCTCAGGGTTGATCCATACCAGATTTAAGTAGCTGAGTAAATGGTTGAAATGTCCATGAATGTCATCGACAACTCACATTTTATATATTTTTTACTTGTGTCAAAAATTGCTATAGATACCTAAACATTTTTTCACACTGGAAATCACTCAGATCTTCAAGTTCTAATTTCGGAATATTCAGTTTGATTTTGGGTGGAAACATGCGTTCAATGAGGACCAAATCAAGATCATCCTCATCACGCGCACAAAGATCCGACCCTTTTCCGGCAAACGCCTAACCTCTAACTGCAGTTAGCGGTCTGCAGTGAACAGAAAAAAATGAAGCTAAATGTCTCTATTGTTTATGACAGGATGACGATGCTCACCAAACCTTATCCTTAAATATCTACCAGTTTCACCAATATAGAGCATCCCACATTTACTGCATGAAATACAGTAGATGAGATGAGAGGAGGTGCACGTAAAATGGTGCTTAATGGTGTACTTAGATTTTGGTGCCGAAATTGTAGTGGAAGAATCTATATACTTACAGGTTTTACACAGCTTCACACCACAAGGAAACGTGCCATTAGGTGACGACGAGTCCTGTGGTAGAGAGCTGTGGACTAGGGTTTCAGCCAAACGGATCAAAACAGTGGTAGACGGTTCCTGGTTGGGGCGCTTATCTAAGAAGAATTTTAGTGCTCTCAAACCATCATGATGGGGAATGACAGTGTACAAGGATTTGACATCCATGGTGAAAATGAATTTATGAGTGTTATGAAATTAAATGTTATGAAAGATTTGGAGAGCATGTTTGGTGTCCTTGATATAGGATGGTAAGTCCTTAACCAAGGGTGCCATGACACGATAGAGGTAGCTAGAGATAAGCTCGGTGGGACAACTGCAAGCAGAGACAATGGGTCTACCTGGGGTGACAGTACATGACGGGTGTGAGAGGTGTGGTGGTTATGAGATGCTTGGCAGTTTCAGGAAGATCACCAGAGGCGATGAAATTCTTGATGGTGGTGGAAATGGTGGTTTGATTTCGTAGAAGTCAAATCATTGTCAATTTTGCTGTAACTGGCAGATATTTAAGGATAAGGTTTGGTGAGCATCGTCATGCTGTCGTAAAAAATGATGCTAAACAACCTGTTTCCAGACATTTAAACACTGGCAATCACAGTGTTTCAGATATGAAAATTCGAGCTCTGTGTCCCATTTCTGGTGGTAATGATAGCTGCAAAAGCCAAGAAATGCATCTCATTTCCCAATTTGGCACCATTCATCCTCTCGACATTAATGAGCGCCTCTCTTACATTTAACTCATATTTGTGATGTGATTTCCATATTTTGTTTATAGTTTGTTTTGATTAAATCCATCTGATTGGTTTATTTTTTATCACATGATCGCCTTTTGTATTCACTATAAAAGCACGTTTTTCCCCCCACCCATCCTACTAACGTCCAGACGAAGGGCATTTTTCAGGTAGTTTTACACAATAGTCAGCCGCCATATTTTCTATACTCTACCCACACTGGCACCGCATGTTCGAAATGATTGTAATACCTTGAAATGTACTACAGTAAATTTCATCACGCACCACAGTAGAGCGTGTTGGTGTTGCTGCATCCTGGGAGTCTCTACAATAATGCAAAAGTTTACCATTCACTGCAGTGTATTTTGAAAGTACTGTAAAATCATGATTGTAATACCTTGAGATGTACTACGGTAAATTTCATCACGCACCACAGTAGAGTGTGTTGGTGTTTGCTGCATTTCAGTATCTAAATTATAATGAAAGACTGAAAATACATAGAAATTCTGGACTACTCTGTTCCAAAATTGTAAAAAGTTTATTCTATAATTGAATACTGAAAATGTATAGCTTGATGAAACACGAAATGTAAATTTCACGTATTAATATATGATGTTGGTATACCCTTACGAAAAAATCCTATAGGAATTCCTATAGGATCCAATAGGAATTCCTATAGGAAATTGGTCAAAATACCAATTCCGCCATATGAAAAATCACTACCATCTTCCACAATTCCTTCATTCATTATTATTCAAAAAACATACAAAACACAATACAATTGTTTTTCAAGTTCTTGTGGACATTGGGTAAGAGTAAAAAAATGTATGCCATTGAAGTACCATAACATAATGTTAAAATATGTCACAGATTTTCTCTGGCAAATTTGATTTAGGACTTGTCGAGGACAGTCCATGAACCTAAACTAAGCTAATCTATCCACTACTTTCTGTCATATCCAACAGAGTGCCAGGTGTTGAAACAATTCAAACCTGGCTGGATATGCAAAAACTTCCCACACTGCAGAGCAGCACAGTAAGTTATAACCTTCTTCTGACCTCTACCTTCCTTATAACACACAACACAATTATGCCTAGTGCCATCATCTGATGCTACCGGCATATGAAAAGTCTCAAACTGACTTTCACCAGGAGCGCTTTTCTCATATGCTGGTGGGTGATCACATGCTGGCAAACTACAAATCTGCCTAACTAACTCCTCCCTAAAGTCTATTACAGAATATTGGTCCGAGCGTTGCAAATCTTCGATATCTGCATTCTTGGCTCGATAACTCTGAAAGAGAAGAAAACTGTTAACTACTGCAATATCTACTAGGTGAAAGAACAAAGTCTTCCACCACCTATAACATTTCTTACTTACATTATGGGATGTAAGGAGTTGATCAGACCTATCCACGCCATTCATGAACTGGTTATACTCGTGGATAGCAAGGGGCTGAGGAACAATAACTCTCTCAAACTTTCCATCCTTCTTCACTCTCCTCCTACAACTTACCTGAGCATTTGCAGAATGAAGCATTGAATGGACTGAAACAGGTTTATTTGTCAATCCATTGCAATGCTAAAAACTGCGAATGCCTTACCCACCGCACATCACCCCGCTTAGCCTTCTTTACCCACGCTTTCACATTCTTCAAACACTTGGGAAATTATTTTCTATTAATTTTTACGGTACCAACAGAGGGGGATTTTCTCATGTCGAGATCATGCACTAGCTGAGGGGAAGTATAAAAATTATCTAGATACAACTGATACCCCAGATCTATGTAAGATTCCATCAACTCCATAGCGACATCATAACCGGTACCATGCTCAGACGTATTTCTTGCCACGTCCTTACCTATGTAAATATTAAAATCAACAGTATAGCCATTAGCACTGTCAGCTAAAACCCAGAGTTTCAATCCAAACTTAGCAGCCTTATCTTTCATGAACTGCCTGATACCTGACCTATGCTTCAACCTTACCATCCGTTCACCCACAGCCAATTTCTGATCAGGTTGATACAAAAGTCTGCATCTTTCTTTGAAAGATGCAACAAACTCGTCAACCTTACGCAACCTATTGCCAGGAGTCTCAGCAGAAGGGTCAACGACATGCAAAAAGGTGGCAAGGGCTTTATACCTATCCTGGGAAAGCATCTTCCTCGCCCAAAGACCATGGTACAAAGTCTTTGTGCTCCAATACTTTGATATCCCCACCTACCTTTACCAACCCAAAATAAATAATAAGGGCTACAAACCTCTCAACTTCCTCAGCAGTGGTGGCTTCCCAAGACCCATCCCTTTTACAATAATTATTATAACCCCCCTTAGTTCCTACTTTTATATACGCGTAGGAATTAGTATGGTTGGCAATGGCGCTCAAGATTCCACGAGACATAAAGAGACGAAAAAACTCGTGCTCCGTCGCCATGGCCCCCTCAGATTGGGTCTCTCAAAGTAAACCCCGGGTGGCCGGGCTGGAGTAAAGGCAGGAGGTTCTGGGACAGGATCTGGAGTGGCAAAGCCAAAGTTCACAGTCAGAACTTCTTCCTCCTGAGCACCAGCTCTACCACCAGATGTACCACCATGGGTACTGTCCATTCCCCTACTGGCCCTGCCCCTTTCCCTACTGGAGCAACCCCTTGCCCTACTAGAATTGAGAGACCCCTGCCTAGTGCTTTTCCTAACAGGTGAGTGGGCCCCCTCGCTCCCCTCCAAGTCATCTTCTTCAGGAACGGCATCTTCTTCGTCAGGAACAACAGCATCTTCTTCTTCAGAAACATCTTCTCTATAAAGGATTTGTTATGTGTTAGGTCTAGTATTTCAAAATCATACTTTTGAAATACAATCAATGTCTCTTATATCAGCAAAAATATCACAACTCTTACACTAATAATCTACAAAAAATATCTTATGTAGTTTTGACTATTTGAAAGTACATTTTATTACAAAAAGCAAATTTATAGGAGCCAGAGGCCACACAACAACGGCGGATGTAACATTCATCATGCTTGTAATGTTTGTGCACGTCATGGCTAAACAACAATCTTTGTGAAGGTATATTCAGAGCCTCTTTGTGGGCAAAAATATAGCAACTCTAATACTTATAAGCAACAACAAATATTATATGTATACTTGGCATATTTCTAAGTTTATTCTCTCACGAAAATCAAGCCTATTTGTTCTATAAAAAGCAGACGCCAGACAACAACAGCGAATGCACCAAATGCAAATTTGACATGCCAATATTGGCACCCACAAAAACCCATAAAAAACTTGCCTTGAACTCTCATCACTTCCATCAAGCTGCCGATCAAGGTCTTCTTTGCTGGAGGACATACCACTGCCATCACTATCGCTCCAATCGTCAAGAACTCTCAAAACATCAGTCAAGAACTCTCAAAACATCAGTCACAGTGAAATTGCTTGTAGCCATTTTACAGATGTTCATAAGAGAGGAAGAACCGTTTGCTTGTGCACGCCATATCAAGTACAAAAAATGCCATAGAAGGTCACCGCTTTCTGCTAAACCAATGAAAATTCACCAACAATGCAATGACATCATGGGGAATCGATTGCCGGTACTTTTAATCCGGTAGGGTGAAATGATCCTGGTGGTTTTGCTATCCGAAGTTGTCTGAACGTGCGCCGATGATGCAACGTTTGCGAAAATCGCCATAAAAGGGCAAGATTATTTCGTAATCAGACAAAATTTGAGCTATAGATAGATCTTTCGAAGTGCGTTCGAATGGTGGTATCACAGAGGTTGTAGCTTGTAAACAAAGAAAGGTATAAGGTACGAAACGTAATATGAATTTTTAATTAGTTTACATATTTTACTATGTAAACAAAACTAAATTTTGAGTGTATAAACGATCATAAAACTGTCAAAAAGCGCTGTAAAGAAACAAAAACTACTTCACTAAAAATATCGTGAAACGTTGAATCGAACTGTAGTATTTTTGTCATTTTTTGCTTCAGTAGAACCTGAGATACAAGCGCTCAAAGTCATCATCCGTTGGCGGTTGATATTCGACGGTGCCGTTTAGAAAGAGTTAAAAAACAAAAAGTATCTTACTGATGTAAAACAACATCTGAAGGGTTTGAATTTTTTCACAAAAGTTATGTCAATTATTTTGACAATTTAAAAAAAATTCTGTCAGCCAAAATTTTTCAAATGAAGTAATTGTGATTATTCGTAATCATTTTTTTCTCGCTCAACAGAATTTTTTTTAAATTGTCAAAATTATTGAGTATACTAAGGGAAATAATTTTATGAAATAATAATTTTATGAAATAAAATTTGGGGGTCACAGATGTCGTTTTAGAGTTAAATTACTTTAAAGCCAAAATATCCAAATCTTGAAACGTCATTGTTGCCATAGCAACGGCAGTTGCGTAACTTTTGTGAAAAAATTCAAACCCTTCAGATGTTGTTTTACATCAGCAAGATACTTTTTGTTTTTTAACAAGTAATACTTGTCCAAAAATTCGGATCTAAATCGTGAATTTTCCATTTTATAGAAAACTGTATTGAGCCACCTTAAGATGAGATATTTTTCTTATAGGATGTGATGAACATGAAACAGTTAGGAAGAGTTGTAAAGGACAACTGTTTTTTTCAGGTGATCAATTAATCTTAAATTTTGATATTACCTTATGAGTCTAGTTTAGTTTAAATGTATTTATTAGCATAATAAAGGAAATTAACGTCAGTAGCGGTCGTTCCGCCTAATAATTACTTGTGGGTGTTTTGTTAGGCTATGCACCCACGCACCTTTAGTTATGCCTATGCTGTTGGTAATTAGTTATGGTCTATTTAGGCTTAACATGTTTATTGGCAATCTAGCTCTGTTATTGGCGGTGGTTAATTGCTTAGCATATCTTTAGGCTCCTGAGGATTTACCTCGCACTAAGTGGCTGTATTAGTAGCATCGTTTGCAGGGTTGGGATGTTATTGCATTTCGTTCGCCCCACTTCTTTTTGTGCCCCACCCTTCTGGCGGCCGTTCTACTAGGTGTTGGTGGGCTTGGTATCTTGACTGCCTAGGATCAATTGGAGCACTCATCGCATATGTCATGCTAACCTCAGTGTCAGGTTTTGTGGCCTGTTAGTATCTATTTTTGTTTTGTGTGGAAGCACGGACTAGTTTGGTTCTAGTTCCTCTTCATTTTCTATGTGTTTGTGGATTCCCCGTCTTGACCATAGATATCTTATATACACTAGATAGAACATCTCTTTTAGTAAAATTGAAGCCAGGAATATTTCAGCGGTTTCCCCATTTGAATGGATGGCGGGCCATATTGCTCGTTCCCACTCGCAGACACCAATAACTTTCATGATTTGAATAGTTTAAAACTGTATTTGGGATAGGTTTAACCGAATGTTTAAGTTCGCTGTTTAAGAAATAAAAAAATATACAAATCTTGGCTTCAATTTTTGACTTGCAGAATAATTTAATGCACTATCTAGTGTATTTAAGATATCTATGGTCTTGACGGGTTGACATGTAAATCAGGCCGGGATGGAGGAAGTTTCGTTGGAACAACATGCCTGCTGGTTCCTAAGTTATATTCATCGTGCATTTCTGCCAGCTTCGTGGCAGGTTCGCTACTGACTCCATCCCTTCCTGATTTGCTTACCGCCAATGTAATATAGTACAGCATAGCTCACATACTTTGATAGTTATAAGGTGGTGTATATTGGGGGTGGTGGCTTGACTCTGCCTGCTTTCACCGCGTACGGTAGTTAATTTAGTTTAATATGATTGTTTTATACAACTCTGACATGGACGGAAAGCCTTAACAGCATAATTAACTTTTTGTCAGTTATGGTATATTTATAGTGGGTATAACGTACATTCCTTTCCTTGAAAACTTTAAATATATTACACATAATGTGATTTGAAAGAATAATCAATAAAACACATTATTGATTTACATACAGTTCTATATATAAGTGAAAGTTAGGGAAATGAGAAATTGTGTAGAAACAAGTCGTCCGAAGCATGAGGGTTTTCTCATTTTTAGAATTGAAACACTGAGATATATAAATTTAAGGGTGACTGGAAATATCTGTGTAAACGTACCGTTGTATAAACACGGTTAATAGCCAACCAGGGTTCAGAATTTGCAAAAACTATTTTATAAATGTTTGATTCAAATGTACAGTACCTACTATACTCTTAAGCCTGGCGTACACTATGCGATTTTAGTCGGTTGATTTTACTCGACCGAACGAAATCCTTGCGTGTGCAGTGTCATTTTTAGGCCGTTTTGGTTTAAAGTGTGTGAGTAAATTGATATGAAGAGTTGTTATATATACAAGGCCATGAGTGAATATTAGAAACAATCAACACAGTGTAACTGATATTTTAATGTTTTAAAATTTTGTTACCAGCTTGTGACATCATAATTAATTGCATTAATCAAACACATTGAAATATCTCAAAAACAAAGAAATATAGGAAAGATTTTTAATATGTGTTCCTTTACCATTTGAAGAGTTCTTTCGTATTAAAATAACTTTTATTATAAAAAAGAATTGTTGCTCATACCCTTTGATGTTGATGGTACTGGTCTGACGTTAGATCAGTGAGAGTAAAATTCCATATTATGAATACCTATTTAAATCTCAAGGGAACTTAACTTGTTATACATCTGAGATGGACGTGTTTTAAAATTATGATATTTGTTTGCTTTCCTGCAACTTTGATGCTGGAATAAATCGACACCCAAGTCATAAATTAACTTCCAGCTATAAGCCTTAAATGTTTATTCATTTAAACCCCAGTGGAATACTTAGTTGATGATACAATATCTTTCATTTTTTAGAAGAGTTTCAAGACCTTGATGAAACGGCTTCCTCACTATCTCTTAGAAAAGAGTTGTGTACGATGCATTCATTAGTGGATAAGCTTCATGGAGATATCGAGCAAATGAAAGGCGAAGGAGAGGAAATGAAAGCAAATGTAACAAAACTAGAACAGTCCTTGGTAGAATTTCAACAATGTGATACCAAACTAGTGTCTAAACAGGATGAGACAATTCAATTATACGAGCTTTTTAAACTGGGAATTAGGGACAAAGATATAAAGGATTTAATTGAAGTATTCGACCCTTTATTGTTTAATAAGCTGTTAGAGAAGCTGAAGATAGAATGCCCAACGATCAGCAACATTCTTGAACAACTTGTGCTTTCTGTCAATGCTAGCAGGAACACCATCAAGACTCCCGCTATGAAGATGAAGGCTGCAGTGCATCTCCTGTCGTCTTTATTAAATGTCAGAGATCAACAAAGTGGAAACGATATTCCTGTGCTTTTTTTTTTTGTGTATATCCTATGGTGCTGGACCATCAATGATTGAGCTTTTGCAGCATTTGGGTTTATCAGTCTCTTTTCCTGTTCTGTGAGTACAAATTTATATACATACAATCTTTCACAATATACATTGGGACAATCTAGTTTTCACATGCATTCAGATGTATGCCATTTCTTGATACATTTTTTCCACCCTCCCTCCCCCCACCCATTTTAATGTTGGCGTCTTGCAACCAGACATCAGATTTTTGTCGGCCCAACATTGAACTGGGAGCGCTACGCCTTTCAAATTGTGTGAAATTACAGCATATGTCCCATAGTTTTTGCCAAAGATTGTAGCTATATACCAATACCAGTGACTTGCGGAGATTATATCCAAGCTTATAGCAACCAATAATATTATTTATGAGAATATTCGAATTTGTGACTGTTGCTGTGCGTTGGTATGAAACCTAGGTATTCCTTGAAGTGTATGTAAATATCTTATTATAAATGTCCATTATTGGTTTGTTTGCTATAACTATAAACCAGGCGTTAATATTTCTATTCTCAATGAAAATATTTATTTTTTGTCATGCAACTTTTTAATTACAAAGAAATCATATTGAAGCGCTAGACAAGTATATACCCTGTAATTACGTACCAAGACAATATGCAGCTAGCAAGAACATTGATGCGTCATTTACGGTTATCGAAATTACAAAAGGAGAAAGTCAAACAGGGCAAAATGTAGGATTTCACGGTGAGAGGATGGAGATCGCCAAACATCAATGGGAAAGAACATCTTTTTGAAAATGAGGAGACTGCTTCAAAACAGCCAAGAGATTTGAAATCCTTACAGTACGAGGAAACCAAAATTGGTAAGCTTGTACAATGGTAAACACGTACCCTATATAGCAAGTACATATAGCTCAGTCCCTCCGGGCAAGGATGGTACCCTTTTAGTCATTACCTAGAAGTAGAGTTTAGTTATTCTCTTCTGTGACCGAGTTTTCTCTCCAGCCGTCCAGGACTTTCAGTTTTCTCGCTCAATAAAACCGACAGATTCAGTAGGAACATAGTAGCATTCCATACATAGCCTCCTAGCTCTGCAGTATCAGTGGTAAAAACAGACTAGCGGCAGAAATTCGCAGAATAAAATCAATTTTAGCAAACCGAGATTTTGGAAATACGCATATGCGGAGCTAGGAGGCTATATCATACCATGCATGGGGCATCTTCCAATTATGGTTTACCCAATTGGATTTATACCTACAAGTATATGTCCAATACATATATAGTTCTGTACACTCCCTCTACCTACATTGTAGGTACAAAACTGTGTACGAGAGCAATTATATATACATCGTGTATGAAAGCCGTTTATTCTTTTTATTTTTAAGAGAACCCGGAACATAATGAGTTATTAAGAAGTTTAAAGAGAGAAATTTGTTAAAGAAACTTTATCTTGGGCTAAACAGAATACATATGTCCAAACAGGAAATTCTCTCTTCAAATAATGAAGCATTGCAAAAAGAAGCACACGCTACAGAAGCAATAAAGCCTCTTTATATTAGACATTCCACCAATTGCTGAAGAGTTTCCTGACCTATCCAAAAAGGCCTCCAAAATGTTCCTGTTGCCTCGTTCGCACGAAAATCAGTGCACAACTGTCGGGGCTGCATGTAATCTAGAATTATTTGCAGAAGAATTTAAGATTTGTAAAGGGAAAAATAAAAAGTCCGTACCCCTGCCATCAACGAGAACAGAGTGTGATCTGGATGCTGCTTATAGTAGATACGCATTCATCAACGAGTTAGGCACAAAGAAGACCAAAAACAGTATGAACAAATTTTACGTGGAGAAGATGTTGAAGACACTAGTAAGCTTCTCCTGCTTGAGGATGTCGTTGAAAGTGACATAAGTGATATGGATGAAGAAATTTAATGCAAAAACTAAAGGCCTGATCAAAAGAAAACGCAAGTTTATCGCAAGTTTTAATTGTGTTATCGTGCGATGACATACATGTGGTAGCTTGCAAATCATCATCTCAAGTTTTTGTACACTTGAAATTGATGCATTATGATATTAAATATATGTTTGCTTCAAATATGATATGCTGTTAAGTCTGTGTTTCAGTGACAATGTTTGTGATTTAACACATTTGTTCAAGGTAGCACTACCCCTGTGATAGCAACCTCTAGTTTAAAATCTATTCGCATCTATAATATTAACCTTTGCCACGAGTTAAAAACTGTAAGATTGATACTTGTATTATAGGGTCTCCAATTTGTAGTATAGAGCCTTTGGTATGACATGTTAAGTAAAAAAGACACTATTATATTAGCATTACGGCCATTATGATTTTCAAAGACTAATCTATATGGTAGTCATTGTGTGGGCTGATTGTCGACCAAGGCATTGTCATTTAGACATTTCCCTTTTAAGTAATGGATGAATTGGGTAAAACAATTACTCAACTATGCGATTTAGCTGTGAACAAACCATTACCTTTATACCCTTGTAAAATTACAGCACTATTATTCTCTACAGTATAATATGCAGTAATAATGCAATTTTGAAGCATTCTATTTCTGGTTCTGTTAAAAATAGGTTATGATAAGGCTGCAATCGGGACCTATAGTTGCATTTTTCTTTCCCTCTCTTCGTCTCCATATGGCATATAATCGATTTTCGCAAAATATATTTTGGAATTTTTGGAAGACACAGCGTCACCTGCGATGAGGGCTTGCCATGGAACCACGTGGCCTAGCGAAACATACATAAAACATGGTGGTGTCAGAATTACCTTGGGATGTTTTACAAGTAAACAAAGAATTGGATACACGTACAAAACATGTTTTTGATACGCTTTGCGATCTAACCTCTGTGTGCTCCAGCGATGGTTCTTTAACTACACAAATTAAATGCTCCATCTTGCTTCACTTCAAGGTAATACTAGACTTGTTCGTTGCTATTAATGAAACAGATGGTATAGGATAGACAGCATTGACTTTGGCACTACACAAAGACCATGTGAACACGGCTAAATATTTGATTGAATCTGGAGCTTCAGTTGATGAGGAATTTTTCAAAACAACCATTCCTCCTTTGGATATTGCCAATATGAAGCAAAACGAGGTTTTAAAAGAACTGATCGGCAAGAGAGTTGAAGAAGAATCTTCTTACATTGATTACGTGTCATCCTTTTATCCCATGAGCATGGACAACTCAGAAATCACTGATGAGTCTGTGGAAGACACTAGAGAGAACTTCGCACATATTTTGAACATAAATGTTGGGGACCAAAAGAACACTGTAAGTATACAGACATGTGCAAATTGTTGTCCAGATTTATATGGATGCCACTCACCTGGGGGGGGGAGACTTTCACAACCGTGGCTATGTTAGAGACCAACTGTCAATCCAACATCGTTCAAAAAAAAGTTTAAAGACAACAATTATAACAACAATGAGGAGGCACTGATTGATTATGATGATGGGGTTTCTATTGCAATGATTAAATCCTTTCAAGAATCAGATCACTTTCCAACTAAACAAGAGCTTGATGACGGTTTGCATAAAAACAAGTGTCATAATGACGTTATATTAAGGAAGCTAAATGAATGGATTCAAGAACAAAGTCGTAAAGACAAGCAATTCGAATACCATTCTCAAATTATTAATGATCTTATGCCAATAACTAGATGGTACAAGGAGTCTGTACGCAATGGGGATGGTATGGCAATCGAGGGTGTATGGATGACCTTACCAGAACTATATATCCAGGTGGGGAAAACAAATTACAAAGATGAGGCTTTTACACAAATTGTAAACAGCATAGCTAAGTGGCCAGTGGCGTACAGAAAGATGTTTCAACTGAATAGAACAATCAATCTAGACGGAAAGAAGGGCAGGCAACTAGTTTGAGATGAATGGGTCGAAGATTATTTGGTTCGCCCAATCAAACAATTTGCATCTGCACAAAGCTCATTTAGCATGGTCGAAATGATGTCTTGCAGTGCAAATCTATTGGAAAACAACAGAAAAATGTACAAGAGCAGAGAAGCCTTCGATGTACACCAAAACAACAAGACTATGGTCACTAATCCCAAGGTCAACAACTCCGGCTTTTCTAAGGTTTTATCATTGCCGATATGTGTAAGAATTAAATCCATCAGAGACGAAGAATTATAAGTAGTTCTAGTCGGGGTTTGTATGTGTTGCTGCAGTTGGAAAATATCGATAATATCAATTAACTTAGAAGTAGCCTGATTTTGAGTGTGCTCAATAAGATTACAATTAAGATCGCCAGTTATGATAATATCTCTGTCTTCATTATCATCTGCTTTAAAACGGTGGTCGATACCAAGTTAAGATAAGCACTGGTTTACTTTTGGGTTTTGTAACTTCAATACAAAACAATTCGAGAGTATCTTGTAGTAAATCTTTACGTATGATATATGGAATGATAGTCCTTATATATATAGCTACCTCTCCCCCATTTCTGTTTCGATCAGATCTTATAATATCATAACCAGGTATATTTACTTCACAGTCTAGGATACTAGTGTCTAATCTAGTCTCATTTAAGGTTAATACGTCAAAAGGTTCATCGCGCATATAGATAGGTAGTCCTTCATAGTGTTTGGGCAAGCTAGCGATGTTAATTTGTGCTACTTTAAAACCTTTAAGTTTAGGAATAGCAGGGTTTGGTTGCATTACTGGCTTTATTGTGTTGGTAACGGGTTGTGGAGGGGGTGGAGCATCGGTAGATAGTCAATTAGAACTTTTTAGATAGTTTGTAAAGTTCTGGGCTAGTTTAGCTGTTCCTTGTTTGGAAAGGTGGAGCCCATATGGGTTTTAGCTGTTCCTTGTTTGGAAAGGTGGAGCCCATATGGGTTCAAGTGTTCAGAGGAAATATTTATGTGGGTGATGATCTTCCACTTATTATTGGTACATACCTGGGATAACTTAGTATTGAGTTCTGTAATTTTCGCATTCAGACTAGGGTCATCATTTCTTGCAATTACTTTGGAAATGGCGAGATTCGTTGTAGGTAGTTCCTTCTTGATCTGTTGCCCAAGCATGGATATAGCATTTGTTATTTCTTGTGGTGTACTTTGTCTCACGTCGTTTGTGCCGACATGCAGAATCAAATGGTCGGGCATGGACCAAAGTAGGTTTAACATAATATTCCATATCGTTTACCTTTGCACCTGGAAACGTCTTGATTTGAGTGTTGAAGCTCCTTGTACTTCTCCTTAGCTGCGTAGGATTTATGTGCTTGAGTATCGAATCTCCCACGATAGCTACGTTAGAACGAGGGTGATGGTAAGTTTGCTTTGTTATTTTTCTTATGTGCTTGTTTAGGGACCGTTGCTGGTTCTGTATGACCGGTAACAAGGTCATTCTGCGTAACATCCACGTCATCTTCATTGCTTTCTTCGATATTGAGGTTGGAGAATCTATTACTCACTTGAATATTCGGATTCAATACTTCTTCTGTCTGCCCTGCGCAATCAACTGAATCCTGTGTCTCGCTTTGTTTACTCGTTTCAGGTTTACAGGTTTGTTGTTCGAATCTTCAACCAGTAGTCGCATAACAGTAATTAGACTTTCTTTTTCTTGCTCGGTATTCTTGGCTTTCCTTTGTAGATTGGCTAATATATAACTTAAGTTGTCAATTCTCGCTTGCAAGTCACTGTTCTCATTTTTAAGGTTCGCGGTCTTGTCTGTGAGTTTACGATTTTTTTCTTTTAGTATGGCAATTTCGTTTTCTAATTCTTGATAATTTGGCTGTTTACGTTCGTTTGTGTTTTCAATGAACGACTTTATAGCAGCTTACCAGTCATACTCCAGTTCAACTCAACAATCTTTAATATCCTCTTTATAAGACCATTTTACCACAGACTTCTAATGGTCGAAATTTAGCTTTTTATCTGTTTATTTATGATGTAAAACTCTGCTTCGATACAGTGACTAGAAGTATTTATTTTTAATTTTTTTTATTTATTGGCTATTTTCCAGCATGCACACGCTTGCCGTTGTTTGACTATATACGGTTTCCCCACGCGCTTCAGTCCCGACAAAAAGATCTTATATAGGGTATTGTACCCTGGGGAATTCATTCCGGCCACTTAAAAAAACATAGCAACAGTCTTTGTTTGTCTTTGGGCCTTTTCCAGTTGTTTTTGTCTGAAATTCTTTGAAATTTGGTCACTATGTACTGTTTTTAAAGCTCTATAAAACGGTGTATTAGCGAAAATCACACGGTTTTTAAAACAGAAGTTATAATCTACCAAAGGTACTGAATATATAATTAGTTTACAATATAATAAATATCAGATTACAAAGGAGTTAAAACTCACGGAGATCTGTAAAACAGTCAACCTTGTACCCAGGATTTTTCCTCTGGGGAAGAAAAACCCTGGTTGTCTCTGGTCACGTGACCTGTCAAACATGCATCGCCTTAGGGGGTATGGGGAAAGTATCATATTACATTCCGCCGCCATGCTGGACTACATTGCCTTTCTATCTTGTTTGGAATTTGCAGTTTTAAATAGTTTATACAAAGAAACTATTTTAAAACCAAAGCAAGTTGTTTGTCTGGAGAGTATTTATTTAAAAAATGATGTGATGTGTGTTTTGCCAACGGGGTATGGGAAGTCTTTGATCTTTCATCTTCTGCCAATGCTGTTGTTCGCGAAATACAAGTTGCGAGACGATTTAATACTTCTATCGAATGATATTTCCTTAATGAGTTACCAAATATCTCGCCTGAGCATGAGTGGAATCCGAGCGTCTGTTATCAATGCGAAAGAGTCAAGAAGGGAACTTGATATTTCTGACGAAGATATGGATGATGTTGTTGTAGATGTCGATTTCAGTCTGTGCGAAGAGAAACAGTTGCGCGATGGTCGTTATCACATAGTTTTTGCCCATCCAGAAACTTTAATTTCCAGTAAATATGGACGGGAATTGTTACTGAGCAAAAACTACCAAGAAAACGTAGTTGCAATTGTCGTTGACGAGGCTCATTGTATAGTAGAATGGTTAGTATCAACTTAATTTATGTGGATAATTTAATGTGCACAAGTCACTTTCACAGGAGCTATGCGATTTGCCTTATTATAAATTTATTGGCCCATCCCCGCCCCGGGCCGACCCTGGGCATTGACCATTTTTAGAAAGACAGTGGCTAAATTCCCACCCCGGGGAAAGGCATAGTGTGCTAAAGCTTCGTGCCCAGGCAAAAAATGTTGGGCTATATCCCCACCCCCGGGCTGTAGTTTGAGGTCCTGCTAATAGTAAAATTAAGAAGAGAATGCTAGTTGTACAAGAATTGTCTTTAAAATCACTCAACGATAAAACATGGTCGGCAATGTGGTCCGCCATTTTTAGCTTGCATTCCCGGGGGAAAGATCCCGGGTACGAAGTTGCTAAGTCTCCACCCCCGGGCCGTACAATATTTGCGATAGCCCCACCCCTAGGGAAGCGAAACTGGCCAAGTTTAGGGGGTTGATATTTTGTGTCAGAAACACATTTTCGAGCATTATGAGATGTTTGCCTTAACATATAGTAAGGTGCATTTGGGTGTAGCCCAAATGTGCCTTGTTTTTTAGTTTACTTTATATACTATACCACCAGAGATTTTCCTGAACATTAGGATATTTGTAGTATCTACCAGTAACTACCTGTAGGACTCCCTGTGCCAACTGCACATTTTATTTGTAAATACATGTGCCAAATGCTAATTTCTTATTTTAATCTGTATGCTAAATAATAGAGTAACTCATTAACTGGCAATGCACCCAAATGCGCCCTGGAATTGGCAAGTGGGTAACTGGCGATGTGTCCGAATGCACCCTGGATGGACAAGTGTTGGGTATTGAATATTGTATTCTGTATGGTAATTTATGAGGATGTGGTTTCTTATTGTAGGGGGAGTGACTTTAGAAAGGATTATGGAAAGTTGGGAGTATTGTGTGCACTGTTCCCAGATGTTCCATGTCTTGCTATGACAGCAACAGCAAGTAGAACTGATATGAGGGCTATCCAAGACTCGCTGGGATTAAAGAAATGTATTTCCATCGTTGCCAATCCTGACAGAGAAAATATTTTTTACCAAAAAATATTTCGATATGGGCAAGAGTGCATTTTAGAGCCAATTGCCAAAGGTCTTTTAGAAGAAAAGAATCAATATCAACTTACTATTGTATATATACCTTTAAAACTATGTGGTTTTGCATACAAGTTGTTCGAACATATTCTTGGTGTTAAACAATATTTCCCCCCAAGCTCTGCTCCAATCCCTGCAAATAGGCTATTTGCACAGTTCCACGCCCCACAAACTAACCAGATGAAAGAAGAAATACTAAATCAACTTTGTTCAAAAAGAAGCATTATTCGTGTGGTTTTTGCAACTGTGGCCATCGGGATGGGTGTGGACATTCCGGATATCCGCAAGGTTATTCATGTTGGACCTCCGTGTTCAGTCAAAGCCTATTTTCAAGAGACTGGACGTGCTGGCAGGGATGGCAAGCCATCAACAGCTTGTTTATATTATAACAACAGAGACATTGGTAAGAATAAAGTTGGAATGCAAGACGATATGCGTAACTTTTGTTCCAATGAAGACATGTGCCTGAGGAAATTATTGCTAATGTCATTGGACTATGAACAAAGTTTTCTTGTTAAGCCATTGCACCTTTGTTGCAATGTATGTGAGGAACAATGCAAATGTACCATGTGTTTGCACCTTCTTTTGAAGAAACTGTAAGTAGTGATCAATCAATCTTTTAAGGGGAAAGGCCATGTTACACAAAGCAATTTTTGCTGCAACTTGCAACACAATTTTTCAGACAGGGATGGATTTACTGGGGGGTGCACACCCCTCCTAGCCTTGGCCAAGGGGGGTGCCAATTCCCAATATCAAATCCAAATTTTGCATTTGACAGGGCATTTATCGAACAAAAATATAATATTGGGCTGTTGATGGGCCTTTTTGACTATCTAGGCAGTCTTATTTTTTGACAAGATAACCTCCTTGACCCTGTAGGGGGTCCTCAGTGGTGATTCACCCTTCCTTGGTCACTGACCATGCCCTGCTTAGCACGCCCCCTATCAAATCATGCTGGACCATACCTGTTTTCAGACACAGAGCGATGAAAAAATATATTCGCACAGAAATTACTCATTTTACTTTGTCACATGCCCAGAAGGCCTTCAAAGACATGTTCATTGTTTTTCTTTGCGTACATTTCTACATAATATGGCTCTGTGTTGAAATTGTGTTGCAAGTTGCAGCAAAAATTGCCCTGTGTAACATTGGTCTCAATAGCCAAATACATTAACAATACAATTGATGGACCTTATGCATGATGTTTCCTTGTGGTACATAACTACTTCTACTACCAGAATGCTCTGAAAGTTGTAGTCATACATCACAAAGAAACAATGCATCAAAGCAAAAAGGTTTATTTACTGTACATATTATATATATATTTCTAAAATTCATTAATTATTCATAAGCAAAATACAAAGGAAACTCATGACCCGTGGCGGATCTATATATTTGATATAGACTTGCTCAAATTTTCTTCTTCAATTTTTACAGCGTAGATAACATCAATCTTCAAAATTCCAACGCCAGTGAGCATACAAAACGAGTCATTTTAGAAGTCATATACAAACCTTGCAGTTCGGCCTTTATCAGATCTAAAACACTCGGCTGCGCCTCGATGTTTTAAATCGGATAAAGACCTCTCGCGCGGTTTGTATATATTACTTACATTTAGCATCATGTCCCAAAAACCTAAGTCTATATTAATCAAAAGTATTTTATATTAGTGAACTTCATAAGTATACATGTACCATTATACATTACATGATTAAAATATTCTGTTAACTATACTTAATTACATATCATTATCAATAGAAACAATTGTTCTTCTAATCTTGTTACATGCAAAAACTATTTATTAATTGTTCAAAATATTCATAGAAATCCAACCTAGTTTGTCATCAATTGTGCTATTTTAGTACATGTACAATATAAGTACATGATGTACACTTCTGTGTTAACACATAAGCTTGCAATACACCTTGATGCACACTTCTTTAGTGTTTTAATCTGTCTAACACCAGACAATTCTATTTGTCACTGGTACTGAAGGGTACTACCAGTTAACTCATTGTAATGTCTGTCTATAGACTATATAAATGCTTTTATTAACTGACTTTAACTCTTAACAATATTGTACGGTTTGTACTTTTATAACCTCTCAAACCGTGTCCTCGAGCACATGTCTCTCTGACACGTGACTACAGTATATCACGTGACTAATATTAATATGTCAACATTTCACCCCTCCCATGCTTTAAATATAAACTCTACTAAACTAGAACAAACAATATTAATATAATGTTTGAAGTGTATCTTATCTGTCTTAGTCCAGGTCAATCATAAATGTTATTCCCATATCTGTTGATCCGCGGTCTATCCCGTGCTGGATATCTTGGGCCATCATGCCCTCTCAGACCATCATTCTCTTCACTAACATCTGAATCCGAGGAATAATCATCTTCATCCATTATATCATTTAAATCCAAAGATCTGCCTCGTTTGGAGTGAAACTTTTTAAAGAACGAAATGTTGCGAGTTATATATTTCCCCTTCCTGATTGCTGTGATCCTGTTTCCACGGCGATGGGTGACTTCATATGGTATTGGATCATATTTTGTGGACATTTTATTTGACTTGGGTTGACGTACTAAAACTAAGTCCCTTTTCTGAATGTCCGCACTCTGAACTCTTCTTTTCACATCAGCATAGTCCTTTTGGTTCTTTTTCAACCTTTCGTCCCTTTCCTTCACCTCCTGATGAACATGGGACTTGCTTTCAACTGTAACTTGAGGTAATTTTGTTTGAATCTTGCGGTTGTATAGCAACTCAGCCGGTGACTTGCCAGTGGTCACATGTGGGGTAGCTCTGTAGTTGAGCAAAAATTTGAACATTTCACGTTTCCAGTCCTTGTTTTCATGGTGGGCCGACTTCACAGCTTTTACAAGTGGTTTCATAAAGTTTTCAGCTTGTCCGTTTCCTTGGGGCCATAATGGCGAGCTTGGTTTATGCTTAATTCCCAGTTCTTTTAAGTACACTCTAAACTCATGGCTCTGAAACGGGGGGGTGTTATCGCTCTTTAGCACTTTGGGGATTCCATGTGTGGCAAAAATTCGCTCAAGCTTCAGTATTGTTGATTTAGCCGATGTCAAGCTTACAATTTCGACTTCTGGAAATCGCGAATATGTGACAATCACCACTAAGAGATACGAACCACCTAAAAATGGTCCACAAAAATCAATGTTAACTGTGTGCCATGGTTCAGGAGGCAAAGTCGTCATACGCAATGGTTCTGGGTGCTGATTTGGTCCATTTGTCTGACATAAAATGCAAGTATCCACTGTGTGCTTGGCAAGCTTGTCTATACCTGGATACCATACGTTCTCGTGCAATAATTGTTTAGTTTTTACAAGCCCTTGGTGGCCCTCATGAGCAATTTGAATAGCCTTTAGTTGAAGGCTTTCTGGTAACACAATTCGAGAACCTCGTAATATAATGGTACTTCCAGACCCACTAGATCCTCCACCAGTAACAGTCCTAAGTTTGTCATTCCAAAGTGTAAAACAGTAACTCGTCAAAGATCCTACATGATTCGAGCAACTCGAATGTGGAACCACCTCGTTGATGAACTAAATTTAAATACGGATAGTCTTTCATCGTTTAAGACGGCAATGTTTAAATATTACGTTTTGTCTTTGTACTCGTGTTATAATGTTGATGATCCTCGTAGTTATAAAACTATATGTCCTAAGTGTAATTCTGTACGTAATCTCACAACGTCATTATTGTGCTGTATGTAGGAACCGTTGTACTGTTTTAGTTGTTTAAGTATGTGTATTGTTGTAACTAATTGTAAATTGATGTTTTAACTTAACTATAATAGGGCCCGCAGTAATTGGCTTATACGCTGTTGCGGATTCCCTGCCATTCTGTTATAATGGCAGGGGGTTTGTGCCCCTGCCATTATAATGACAGGGGGTTTGTGCCACTGGATGGACATTATCCTCGATTTAACTTCGAAATTTTTAAGAGTACCGATTCCTTTGAACAGGTGGGCATATTCATTCAGCAGTGATTCATGACTGAAATGTGCAGGTTTCACATTGTTAACTTTCAACATGATTAGATTCATCGATGATGTAGATGGAAGCACCAGTGTCAATAACCATGTTGATTGGGTGGTTGTTGATTGAGATTTGAACTTGTGGAGTTGTTCTGTCTCTACATGTCGGTTTCAGAGTAAAAATGAATTCGTCCTCGCTACTGCTTTCACTGCGGGAGGGTTTTCCAGAAATCTTGTGAACTCTGCCTTTCGGGTATTTCTTTGAAGACCTTCGAGTGTCTTGTTGACCAATGTCAGCCCTGCGAGCACTGCGACAGACTTTTGCAAAATGATTTGATTTTCCACAATTCAGACACGATTTTCCTTTTGCAGGACAAATATTGTTGTTATGGGGCCAGGTCCCCCCACAATTTCGACACTGTGATGGGGTGTAAGAATCTTGACAGGAAAACGATGTATGTTGTTGTTGATCTCGATGATAAGGACGGTTGTTGTTAGCTGTGGTACCTGTGAGTTGAACAGCTTCAGCTACTTCGTCCGAGATACTGGTTGCTTCAAGTGCGTTTTCAATTCCGGTGGCCTGCGATTCACTGAGTTCAAAAGCTCTGCCTTTTGCGAGAATTTTTGCCAACGTAACTTCCGAGTCAAGAAGGGCATAGCGTCGTAGACGTTTCGATAAACAGTTCTGAATTATTGCCGATTTTACTTCCTTGTCGATATTCGCGAAGTCACAAGTTGCAGCCAGCTTCCTTAGACGAGTTGAAAATTGATAGATTGTTTCATGTGATTGTTGTTTGGCTTCACGAAACTTTAAAATTTCAAAATCGACGTGTTTTTGTGGTGAGAAATACGTATTGAGGGCAGCGACAGCGGAATCATAGTCGTCATCTTCGCCAGTTTCAGCAAGGGTGTCAAAAATATCTTGAGTTTCCTGGCCAGCTTGATACAATAAGAGAGCTCGCTGTTGTTTCTTTTCCGTTATGTTTAAAGCAACCAGATATGTTTGAAAACGTCGTTTCCATGTTTTCCATCGCTGACTGATCGAACCTGGATCTGCCAGAGGATCAATGTTGAAAAACAATATATGAGTTAAAATATTGAATTCAATATGTGCACCAGAGCGCTGCACCGGAATCGCAGGGCCGTGGGTTCAATTCCTGCCAGAGGACCTAGTGTTGCATTTTTCGCAACCATTCCTGGTTAGGTCTTAAATTGTGTATATATCTACTCACTTGGATTATCCACCAAACCCAGTATTCCATAAGTTTAAATCAAATAGTTTTCAAAGGCCATCATTTACATTTTAACACACAATACACAATACACAAGAGCACATGATTTTACTCTTGGGCAAAAATTGGTTAAAAGCTTGCTTATATATAATTTACACTAAGCTATTGTCTGGGTTTGAAAGGACTTCTAAATGATTAATTAAGTAAAATCCAATTTTTGTGACCAAGGTTCTTGCTATGTGTTCCCCAATTAGCAAGACCTTGGTTGGAAACATTGGATTGGACCTAAAACATTCATAGAATTTGACTTGCTGATAATTTTAGCACAAACATTAGCTTATTGTACATTACAATGCTACTTTCATGTTTACATCCTGCATAAGGTAATACCTATCCTTCTGTATCATCTAACACCGGGTAATGCATGAGTATGTTCTTTTTATGCCTGTCAGTCCATTCCTTAAATTTTTCTTCATTAAATGATTGTACAGGATCACAAGTTATATCAGGAAATGTCTCAAACATTCTGCCATCTTCCTTCTTAAAAGGTCTTAAAGTCCTTACCAATTAGTCGTTCATCATCAGCTGATGACTTGTGGGAGTGTGCTGACGACTTTCGGCGCATGTTCACCTGGCTCTCATATGCCTTTCGTAACACCACCCGAAGCTTTACTGGCTCTGCCGATCGCCTTTTCTGTCTTGTTAGCTCCCATTGAGCGAATGAGCTTTTTCATTTCGCAATTCCGGTTCTCCTGGAATAGATCGATTTCTATATTCTTGCCAGCACCACCTTTCCAGTTCACAGTAGCAGCCCATTTGCAGCGATGGGCTTCAGCTTTTGACAACAGGACTTGAGTTTGCAAAATGTTGATGAACATTTCAATGGAAAACTCATTGAAACCTGGAGTTGAAAAGAAATGCACCAACAGCGGTTTTCTCAGGACAGAGAGGTACTCACCATTGCCTGTGGCAACAGCGTCCTTGATGTCTGCAAGAGGAATGACTTCAGGATGTTGACGCCATACGACCAAACACCGTCAGTTGTTGAACTCTCATCATCATCTTCGTCATTGTCAGATGCAGTCTCATCAACCCCAACGAAAACATATTCATCCAGGAATTTATCAAGAGCATTGACGAGGTAACTCTTCCTGTAATCTTCTTGTAGGACATGAACACTATGAGGACCGTTTGCTGTTGGTTTGTGTTTTGCATCAACCATTTGGAAAAACTCCACGAGGGCTTCGATTACAAAACACTTACCAACACTGAAAAACAGCTGCTCGCAATCCTCATAGTGTTTTACATCGACGGTGACATTCCTCCGGTTCAACTTCTCCCTGAAGAAACGAAGTGTACCTTTCAAGTAATTTCGATGGGGGCAATGATAACCGTCACATAGAGTCACAGGGGGTAGGGGGTGTAAACAATTGGCAAAAATAGCCTCACATATTTCTGAACAGCCCAATATTTCTGAACAGCCCAATACACTATATACTGTAGCATAGTAACTATGTATACTGTACCTTCAGATAACTTCTCTTTGTATGCCAGTCCACAATGCAAAAAGGATAGAGATGATCCAATCTCTGTTTGGCTGAATTGGCACCCACGCACGTAAATATTTTGCCCACAGTCTGAATATTTCTTTTCATCTTTCATCAACACTGGCATTGTGACAACTTCAGACTTAGTTGACATTTCTTTGGCATTTGTACAGCAATACACTCTCTGACATGACATAATATGAAATGAAATTTTTTATGCTGTTGGAAATATCTGACCAGTAGAAATATTTGACATCTTAATGATCATGATATTACACTCGCCACCCTTTATAGCCCTGTTGCGATGATTGCGGATAAAATAGCCATAAAGACTGCAAGTGCAACTGGTTAACCCATTAGCTGGCAATGCACCCAGATGTACTGTATGTGAATTAAAACATACTATGGCTAAATCTTTAAAGACTGTAAACTACATATTTTCTAGACATGCTGTCAAATTGTAGATAGAACCTGCAATCGTGGACATAACAGTTGATAAAATTGCTTAAATTTTCCGGAACACACATTCGACTAACTTCATTAGGCTTTCGCCCCCCTCTCCCCCTACCAATGTTGCTATTATTATCCCCAGACTTAAAACGCAACATAACAACATTGTCTAGGGGGAAGGGGGGATATCCAAGGTCAAATACAGAAATTATAGCACAATTTATACTCTGACAGATGCACCTTGGAATTTTATTAACAAGTTATGTCCAGGATTGTCTGAGAACGGACCTTGAAATAGCGAGAATATGTTGGGTTATATTGACGATTTAACGTCTGAATTACTCTGCTACGCATTAGATTGTTATAAAACAGACCGTGTTTTAAAGATTTAAAAGGGATTGTGCGATTATTTATTTCTTAAGTGTTGCATAAACATATAATACGGGAAATTGACTGTTGCAATTAATAGCGTGCGTAACAATTCTACTGTCAAGGTAATGAGCGTGCAGGGTAACTATTGCCAATATCGTACATAGAATGTATGATCTGTCCTTATTTGGCTATTATCATCTTGCATTGTAAGCCACTCTAATTTAAAGTCAATTTTAGCCATTTTTACCGACATTGCTGACGGGAAACTGAAGTAATTTGCATTATAGGCCTGTTAAATCTTGGTCGAAATCACCATGTCTTAGTTTATACCGTTATATACAGTGTTTATAATAAGCATATAAGGAGAGTTTAAAAGCATTTATAGGATATAAAACAGAACTTGCTATGTACTAGTGCATTATAAATTAGAATAACTTAGGTTATATGAGTCTGTGCGAACATATATCCGTAGCAAAAGTCGAATGTAATATGATGCGCACTTGATTGAGACTCAATGGATAATAACTCGACGGTTAACCGCACGGTTAACCATTGCTAAATCTTAATTATATTTAAAGCAATGCTATAAATGTATACCTTTTGGGACTTGATTCTTTTATTAGATATAAAGGAACCCTTAAGAAACGTTTTAGGAGCAATTACTGTTACCATTGGCGTATTCCAACGGTTAACCACGGTTAACCACTATTTTGTATATATAATTGAGTCTTTAGTATATTTAAATTACAGTGGTTAACCGTCGTAGTTTTGAACAATTCATTGTTGTGAACACTTGATTCTTTTCGATGGTTAACACTATGTTTAGAAACAGCACAATATGCTAAAATGCAGGCACATTTATCGCCACAAAGTCCAAATTTCTCATTATTGCTTATGGTTAACCGTGGTTAACCGTTCGGCGCCACTGGATACCAGTAGGTCTTATTCGCCCCAAAATGCGATTTATGTCCACTTTATATTTACAAAGCATCCCAATTAACGGCAAAACACAGATATTAAATTCTCCTGATACATTTCTTACAAAGTATTTTAAACCTTTAGGTTTATGTACTGCATACGCATGTACTTGCACTAAAGACGCTCGTGAGCAATATTTTGTCCAATTCACATATATAGTCTTTATCAGCATTGCCTTTGCTTAAACATTAAAAATGGTTCAAAAAACTTAAAGGTTAGCATCATTTGAAATCAGCTGTCCTTAAACAAATGTGTAAAATGGGCCTTTACGATTATCGGTAACTGATTGCGTGTCACTTCGAAAACTGCAATGTATCGCAGACAATCGTGGACATAACAGTTGATAAAATTGCTTAAATTTTCCGGAACACACATTCGACTAACTTCATTAGGCTTTCGCCCCCCTCTCCCCCTACCAATGTTGCTATTATTATCCCCAGATTTAAAACGCAACATAACAACATTGTCTAGGGGGAAGGGGGGATATCCAAGGTCAAATACAGAAATTATAGTACAATTTATACTCTGACAGATGCACCTTGGAATTTTATTAACAAGTTATGTCCAGGATTGTGGCAAATAAATATTGGCCATAAATGTAAACCAATATGTCAACATGTCTTTCAACCCCATGGGAATGGATGTACAGTACATGCCAACCTGGACTGTACTGTACCAGTATACATGATCCCAGCTTTGTCAGCCAGGATGATGTGGCCTACTAACTTCCAGACGAAGGGCCTTCGCTCGAAGCATTGAAGTTCTCATTGTATTTTTCAGGTGGTTTTACACAACAGTCAACCGCCGTATTTGCTATACTCTACCCACACTGGCACCGCACGTTTGAGATATTAGCAAAACTATATATAATAGTTGCTGTGACAGAAAACAGAATAATTTATGCAAAGGAATATTGTTTAGGCAGCCATAATAATGTTGTTACTGTATCATCATCATGCACCCTAGTTTGCTGGTAAACTTAGCCTACCTGCCAAATTGGCCCAAAAAATCTTATCATATATACCTTCTGTGACTATTTACTAATTTACTACAATCCTGGGTGAAACCATCTGAGACACTCATTCTTATTGATGTTACTTGCCATATGACAGCAATAGTTCTTATTAAATTCCCCCTCCCTTCGAAACAATGTTGAACATACTACAATAGGTTTTATTTTAACTATATCATGGGGGTATACGGTAATCAACATTGAACGGCAGGGGAAAGGGAGAGGTGGTTACTTATTTTACAATAATAATAAAGTTGAATAAATAGTTGGAATTGTCACAGATGCTTTGTCCAGGATTGGCGCAACATAATATAATTTATATTATTTATGTAACCCCCCCCCCTTCCAATAATGTCAAAAAGCCTTAGACTGATTATTAAACTGTATTAATGATAGCAACCATGTAAGCCTTATTAATTAAATTTGCAATACATTTTAAATGTAAATAACGAACTGAGATTTGCAGTAACAAAAGGGTGGTTTTAACCTAAGTGTCTGCCACTGTAACTTCAAATGCATTAACTCATTAACTGGCAGACTGTTGCAACATTTCTACCCCTTTAACTGGCAAGCAATATGGCGAATTCTTCATTGAATTTGAGGGCAATCATAAAATTGGCAATATCTCAAAAACGTTTCTATAAAACTTTCTGATTTTTCGAATCAGACAAGAGTGATATATAATTGACCTAATTTAGTTTAAATGAGCTTGCATTCGTAAATAGATAATTAATATTTTTGAGTGAGAATTTTTGGTTTGGGTAAATTTTATAGCACTAACATTTTGCCCCTCATGACACCTAATATCTGAAGGACAATATCTCCATAACCCTACGTAAATGGCAAAAAAAAATTAAATTGCTGGGTTGGTACATATTTTTATTAAAACTAATTTTCATCTTTTAGGATATAAATTAGAAAATGATCAAAAATTAATATAAATTATCTTGAGCCTAGTCCAGGACCTCATGTTTACAACATAAAATGGAGAAGAGTAGGTTGTTGTTCACGGGTCAAAACATCTATAAGCCAAAACGCAGTGATTGTACCTCCTCAAAGTTTTAAATTCACACAAATATATTTGATAAAACAAATAGTACAATAATTTATCTGTTTTAATATAAACAAAGGATGAAAAGAGTGAGAAAAGCTGGCATTTGGGGAGGTGTTTTTAAACCAGACTTCGACAACCGACATATTCAAACGCAATTTATGTGACAAAACAAAAAGCTGTTCATTTCTCTACTCAAAGCACTAAAAGTCATCCACAAAGTGAAAAAATCTTAACTTTACACCAGGTAAGAACTTTAGCTCAATTTTCTTGTGTTTTTGTTGAGAAAACTGCGATTTTTTTGTGCCCAAAAATTTTTGCGCATCTGTAGTCTACTCATAAGACAAGATAATGGCAGACAGCCGGCTTCTTTTTGAAATCTGGCTCAAAAAGCAAGCACGTTTTTCAGTTTGAAATAGGTCGTAAAAGAGAACAATCGTGTAAAAATACAATCTTCATACTCCAATGAAATGCACAATTTAATATTTAGGTGTTCTATATTGCTGTAAAATGATGAAATAAGGTCCTCAATATCTGTTTGCTTTTCAGACGGGAGTAAACACGTAGCTTCCATATTTTCGCGCGTGCACTTTTGAGTGATATATCATATATTAAAAACAGCCCACAGTGCGACACACTCTGTTGGAACATAGAGGCATACAACATTGACTGTAAAGAATGACTTACATTAACAGATGCTTGACCTTGTACCAACAGAACTGAATTGATTTCGAATTCTGCTTAATTCATGACACCGTAAGAACATCATGATGCCATAAATTAAGCAGATGCCAGGATTCTTCTTCTCTTGCTGGATGCTGCTTTCGATTAGAGAAGATAGAATGTTGTTCACAACAGGATATCTGGTTGCCAGCTCTTCCAAAACCTCTGACATCCAACCTTCAGCTGACATACCATCAAAGCCTCTGTCTCAGAAGAGATGGCTCACTTTTTCTGGCAACCTCAATGAGTTCCTTGTTTGCATTGACCAAGACTTCACCAATCTTTAAATAAGAATATAGACATATCTATATCAAATAGCTGTTCAGATTTAATTTACTACATAATATTTATGCTACGACACATTTTATAACATTTTAACACCCTTACAAACGAAATCATGAATGAAACTATTGTTTGCAACATTTAGATATGCATGAATGAATCATTCATGAATAACGTGATTCATTAATAGCGCTAAATATGCCATGAGTAAAAATAGAGTATAATAGAATTGCCTGATATTAAACAAAACATTTAAATATACTTACATGCAAAGGTAATGCTGTAGAACTAACATTACCAGATTGTTCGCCACTAGCAATATTGATGTCGATACTACGTCGACGAGAACTCCCAGCTGCTCGGACTTTGGCTCCCGGTTTGGCGACAGACAGCGATAATTCGACACAACGTTTTGTGCGAACGTCCTAGTGTAACAATCGCTGGGTTTCTGTGATGGTACTTTTGAACAGAATGAAATTATTCAGCCTCCTTACACACGGCGCACATATCAAATGAGGAAGGTTATTGTCTTGTGGCAACTCACCACCATAAACGATCTCCGCGTTGCGTAAAATCGTCTGATTATGTGCCCCAAAGATTTTTACTGTGTCCTGGGTCAGCAACACAGTTACAAAGTCTGCAGCGTGAAATAGCTATCGATTCCTTTCGTTTGCTGTAGAGTTTTTTCGGCGTGCCTTTGCTAGCCATCGACGCAGTTGAACCCTTTGAAATTTGACAAGGACTCCACGCTTGAAATGTAATCTAATACTCCATATCTTTGACAACAGGATGTGATTAGTTTCAATCTTTATCAAATGCATACTGGAGAAATATTAGGATTTGCAAATTGCGATCGAAACCAAAACATATATATTCGAATTTAGAATCTTATATAATTTAGAAAATTTCCTAACGCGACAATACACTCCTCTGCCCCCTACCCTACGGCAAATTTCAATTTACCACGCAAAATCTGCATGACACGTGACCAGAGGCAAACAGGGTTTTTTCTCCCAAGAGGGAAAAGCCTGTGAAAGAGGTTGTAAAACAATGTGTTTAGCGAACAGGTGTGTTTGCTGAATCGATTGGTGGTATTTTTGTCCTTTTGGGTGAGGGGCGCCAAAGATACAAGCACTCACCGTTTAGAAAGAGTTAAGCTTTTCACTAAGCGTGATAGATTGGGTGTCGGGATACCCTTGCAAGTCTATATCTTTAGCTTTAAACTGCTTTGAATCTCCACCAGGGGAAGACCAAATGCCATTAGATATATTTAGCCCTTCTTCAATAAACATTTGCAACGCTTGACATGTTCAGTTATATGCTATATAGCAAGACTAAGATGACACACAGTGTTTTTGTTTATAAGTATAACTATATTTACTTTATCCAACAACCAAGTTAACATACCGTAATTGATGCCGTTTAATAGTTGTTCATTATCTTAAAAAAACAGCTTCCGTTTGGTATGAAGGAACAGCACTTTCTTGATGGAACAGCACTTTCTTTCAATTGAGGGAACAGCACTTTCTTGAAGACTATTTTTTAGTTTTATATTCACAAAACAAATATTTTCAAAATATATCTCGCACAGCTTGCAGTTGTGATAAAGATACTTCACACTTTTCTTTGCAAGGTTATTCCTTCCACAGGCAATGACCCACTGTCCGGACCTAAGATAATTTTAACATATAAACCGTTTTCCTTGCTTTCTGTGTTTACAGAAGATAGATATCTGTCCATACTTAATCTGTGGTTCGATACAGTTTTCAAATATTCAGGGCTGCACAGAGACATTTGGGTGGTATGGGCAAAAATATATTTGGGGCCCTAGCTATCCTCCGTTTGCGAAGATCTTTATTTGGGGTCATGTGCTTGTTTAGAGAACTAATTTCTATACCTTTGAACTTCTGATTTACAGTACGTCCTGCAATTGTTAATGTTTTAAATAACATTCTTAATCTGGATTCAGTAGTAACTATAGAGGGGTCCGGTGCAATTTAATCCCAGGAAAAATTTTGAGATCTAGGGACTCAGAAATGGAAAATTCCTGCATTCTGCGAGACTATTTATATATATGCATATTTCACTTGATTTTTATTTGGGTGCCTCCTTTCGTTTGGGCCCCGGGGCAAAAATATTTGAATATATTACAAATCTCCAAAAAGATGCATAATTCCGTCCTTCAGGATGTCAGCAAGTCATGATTATAAACTGTATATGCATGCAATTTGTTTTGGTTTGTTGAAAACATCACAGATATTTATCACTTATCCATACACCCTGATCTTCATCAGTAATATTTGAAAGTAGATATTTACAATAATTGCGTAAAGGTGGTGTTACAAACGTATCTTGCGCCAAGCAAACATACAAATAAATTATAAATGCATTCTTTTTTCACTGACTGCCTTATTAGCGTATCTCATGGTATGTGTCACAGAATTTCCCGCCATTTTGGGTGACAAACCACACAGAAACGAAGGAGGTCAGCAAATGCGGGATTGGTATAATTATGGAAACAAAATTGTACTTATGTGTGTTTTACTTATCTAAATTTACTCTGTCGCTTGTTACGTCCACTGTCGCCATGCAGTTTGCCACCAAAGAAGATAACTATGATAAGATATGTCATGACGGATATGTTTGGCACCAACCTTTTCTTGTCATATTAGCTGTGTTAAAACAGATTAGAAAGAATCCATTTAATGTTTGACCACATGTTTCCTCACTTGAGTTTATAAAAGTTGAAAGAAACTTACCTCCTCTTCACCATGACAATTTCGAATGCTCCAAAATCGTTCTTGCACATCGTCCCAGTTCTTGGTCCAGAGATCGTAAATGGCTCTTCGTCTATAACTAGTATTAGATAGACCTGACATTTGGACAAAGCCTCCCCAAAATCCATCAGGAATTCGCCAACCTTCATTCGGACCCGCATTGCATTGAAGCATGTTATGAAGCATCGTTTCCAAGTATATATTATTACAAAGTTAACATAACTTATACTACATAAACTGGCGATCATGCTATTAAATGTTAACGACAATGGAAATATGTATATATACCATTGTATATACAATTGGACAGCAGATAAATTGAAAGTTTCTTTAATTTTGAGGTAAACACGTTTAACAAGCTGCTATCTTGGTATAACTCGCCACGATTTTGCTAAGTAGAAGTGACAGATAATGACAGTATACATAAGTTAGACATTCCCTAAGAAAACAGGTTGGGTCACATGATCTATTCTTTGTAAACGTTTGCTGTGATTGGTTGATTCTCAAGATTATCTGAACTTGTCATGGTACGAGCTGTGCAACAGCCAATTAGAAAACAAGTTTGCTAACAGGAATAACTGCAAGAAATGTTATTAGCAAAATATAAGATAGGAGATGTGTAACAGAAGTAGGAGCAATAAAACGATGCGTGACATTCTATATGAATGTTCCGACATAGCAAGACCCACCGAAGAGAAAGATAATTAGCACTCTAGGCGCCAAAATACAGTTCAATTAAAGGATTAGGAAATGCCACCATACATCTGTCATCTTTAAGGGAATGAGCCAGATTGAAGACTTTACCGCATGCATGAATAATTAACACTAAATGTTCATGTTCACACCTCCCTCTAATTTAAAACCCTGTTTCCATTTGGTTGTAACTGTTGTGAACGAGTCATGTTCGACGATGTGAAATAATGTGGATCTACTGCATCTTTTGTGTGCTGTATGCAAACCATTCTTGACTGACTGTAGAGATATATCGTCCGACACTGTATTAAGTCCGTCACCTTCATATGCTCACGACAGTTACGATTGAATATAAGCCAGACTTAACCCACGAAGGAATTAAGGAGCAAGAATCAATGCCCACTTGCCCACAAGTAGATAATAAAAAGGAAATTGAATGTGTCATCATGAGCATAATTAATTTAGGCAGAATTTATACCAATAAGACAAAACATGTAATGTCATGTATAATCTAATTTAAGGGGTGCAGGGAACATTTTTAATGTTCATGTACATAAATCAGGATGTATTAACTCAGTGAAAAAGATAACACGAGTGGACATATACCAGTTACCTTAAACTATATATGTATACTGGCAAAATTTAGTCATTACACTGTTCGTCCACGCCTTATGATCAACGGAATTGCATATCATGAAATGTCATATTTTGTGTGACGTACACAATGTTTATGTACATGCGCCGACTTTATTTTATAATCCCGGGATACGAAACAAAATCATAACCGCTGATCTGGATACATCATTACGTCTCACAAACTCGCAAATTTCTGCAACGATAACCACAATGTCAGACGACCAAGACATGTCCAACGGAATGGATGAGAAAACTGAACCTGGTAAGTAGTAAATATTGCATCGAATGTGGTAAATACAATGGTAGTATTAAAGGACAGTGAAGTATTTTAAAGATTTTTTCATTTCAATATGTTAGGAACTAGTACAGAGAATAACTCAATGCCTTCAACTGCTTCAACGTCAGTAGCTAAGGCGGAGGATATGTTAGAAAGTATGTATTTTCGTGAATATTTTATATTGTTCTATTCATACATATAATCGATGATGCTTGTACATAGAAATAATTTTTGTTAAAATTTTTAGTGTTCCAATGGATGGAATCACAAACAAGTATTTGATCCTATACTTGTAATTTCACCCTTTAACATAATAGAGCGATTAAGATTTCAAAACAGTCTCCAAATTTTTCTCTAGATTTTGGCATGATAAAATTCAAAATAATAAAATGTATAAATGTTTATAATAGTGAACAGCAATATCAATTAAATGAAACTTAAAATCACACAAATTCACTCAAATTACAAGCATTGCTTTGGTACAAAATATGTAATGGCATTTGGAATTAGACTGTTTAGGGATTTACTTGTCGGTACAAATGTTTATAATTATAAGAAACTTTCTTTTTGGTTTGGTGCAAAAATATAATCTTATCTTCTGTAAACGTCACATATGGAAATACCTACTTAAATGTTAATGCGCAACACAAACAAGGTAAACACACTTACCACGATCTTGCATCATCTGCATCGTAAGATGAATTAAGGGTGCTAAAGTAGTATTTTAGTAGAACAGATTTAAAGGTTGCCAGATCAAGTGTAGTAAAATTATCAAGTTCGTTAACTTTGGTGTCCCATATTCTGGAGGATCTATTAAGAAAGGATTTCTGGAAAGTTGATGTTCTGCATTTATTAACTAAGAACTGGATGGAGGTAGGATTACTATTGAATCTAGTAGGTCTTGGAGTACGAATTGTTGGAATTACCCTGGAGTTGATATTAACCAAACCTTTAATCATTTTAAAAAAGAAGATCATGTCCATGTATTCGTGCCACAGGCTCAGTGGAAGTAGATTTAAATTTAGCAGTCTTCCTTTATATGATGTTTCAGTGCGAAAAGGCAGGTTAAGTATATATTTAGATGCTTGACATTGTATACGCTCTATTTGTCGAATCAGATCTTTCGTCTGAGGGGTCCACACTTGGGTTGCATAGCCCAGGTGGGGACGTACCAAGGCGAGGTAGATGGATCTTCTTCCTGGGATATTACTGATAAACTTTGTGTTTTGTCTAACAAACCCTAGCATTCTATTAGATTTTTCACATTGAGACTTAATCGACTTAAAGATCTTTGTGTCATCTGTAAAAATAGTGATTTCACTGGAAACCAGTGTATCAGGCATAGAGTTAGCATACAACAGGAACAACATCGGGGCCCTGGGGCACACCTGAGGTCACTGGAAGTATTTTGGATGTCCCACCAAGAGCTGTTACACACTGACAGCGGTTACATAAATAAGATTCAAACCACTGGGATAGTTTCTCTCCGAAACCGGAATGGCATAATTTTTCGACTAACTTTTGAGGACTTATTTTGTCTAACACTTTTGACATGTCCAAGTAAATGACGTTGACTTGGCCTCTGTGGTCCAATTGAGAACCTCTATATGCTGTCTATATACCTATAGGTGGTTCTACAATCAACCAATCAAGCCGGCCATTGCAGAACATGAATGGTAATGTATCAATCAAGTTATAGCTATTTCAAAACACAGCTCACAGTACATGCATGCGTAAACTATATTTGGATACGAGGAGGCTACCTAGATTTGCTCTTTGGTACATGCATGCGTAAACTATATTTGGATACGAGGAGGCTACCTAGATTTACTCTTTAAATATAACTTTTTCTTTAGACTTAATATGTTATAGTTGCAAGGAGAAGGGGCACAAGAAATGGAGATGCCCACTCTTAAAAGGCAAAAGAAAAAGAGGGAAAAGGGGTGGGAATAACTGTTGTGGCAAAAGTGTAAATATCTATTTATAAGTTAATGCAATACATTTTTTGAAAAAATAGTAATCTGAATTTATTAACTGACAACAGAATTAATATTAATATGCAATATCGTTAGAACTATTCTTAAGATTTTCTATTTCCTTGCATGCATGCAAATTTCCCTTCATGCATATAACCAGCATGCATGCAAGTTATAGACCATATTCTGTCTGTCAAAAAGTCAGTTAGAAAGCAAGTTTTCTTCAACAAGCAAAACCTGTAGATTATTGTGTAAAATTCAAATTCACTTGTTGTAATTTTCACAAAGCTGCAGTTTTGTAGCACAACACTGCTAAAGTTTCACTAAAACAATGCATTTCGCATTGTTCGCCGCCTTTTTTCCTTAAACCTTTGTCAATTTTTAAATGAGGTTTATCACATTCCGCTGAACAAATCCATTAAACAATGGCTCAAAATGTAAACATGGCACAGGTTTCCACTGGTAGTACTGAACAATTGTGTCAATTTATACGTTTTTACAGTTCTTGGATAAAAGATAGATGTTTTCCTAGGGGAGGTATTTTCTATATTTTCAGTGCTATCGAAAACTTCAAAGTGTGCTGTGAACTGTGGCAAGATTAATGTGATTACATCTCACTTACCTTAGTCTTCTACCTTGGATTACTGGGTCACTATGTCAGCCCTTGAAACTCAGGTCGGCATTCGGCAATGCCGATGTAAATGCCCACCTGCAAAACGATATTATAGATTTAGGTCGGCAAAACATTCCTGACCTCCTTTGAAAATCCTCTTGGCAATTTTTCTGCGAGTGCACTTTTGAAATTCCGTCAGTGTCATATTAACTTTTCATGTTGCCTTTCGTGACAAAACTGCTTGCTCTCTGGAGCTTTTACAAAGGATATTTCTTTTGTAAGTTATCTCGCAGCCTTTCGCAGTGTGCCAATAACCCATGTGTACGACACACGATCAGCATTTATCGTAGTAAATCAATGAGCTTGAAGACAAGCAACAGGAGGCGAACTACACAAATATGGCGCAACACAAAACCACTAAATGTCCAATGCGTTCGTCAAAGAGACTTCTTTCTTAGCAGCTGTTTAATAACGCTAGCCATTCAAATGTCTTCTCTACATGCCCATCTACATCTTTCGTTTGAAAATTTTCTTTAGATTTACGTCTAAGCAACAAATTTATGTGAAAAACCACAAAATATGCCAAAATTCCCGACCTTGTTGATTTCTCGCGAATATGTGCGAGTCACGAAAAATTTTGAAACGGGGGTTGTGGAAATGACAAAATGCTACTGTGGGACCCATAGACAGGACCGTTTGTCCATCATGGCACAATATCCTTCGACCAAAAGACAGAAAAAATGGGTATAGTTCACCACATTTTTCTCGAATTTCCAAACCATTTATATCCAAGGTGACAAGCTGTGTCTTTAAAATGGTAAACATACTATCAGTTAAATAAAAAGTGTAAATTGTTAAAGTGTAGTTATTTGACTAATTTAAGAATGTTTTTAGAATAGTTTTGGTGGAGTATAAAATTTGTTTATAAAAACCCGCAACTCCTGATCATTCACCCTGAAATTGGGCTGCCTGTGCATATACCTATAAAAACCAATCTAGCTGTTTAAGAACAGCAGATTTGAACAAGGATTTCGAAGATATAATCTTGATGTCACTATCCAAACTATTCCCTATCGAAACTATCCAAACTATTAAAGTTTGATAGCCCCAACCTCGTACCCAGGGTCTGTCCTCGAAGGAGAGACCCTGGTATCGGCTGGTCATGTGATAGCATGAAAATTCTCCTCCCGTGGGAGGGTGGGTGAATTATACAATTATGTCATCAGCCTGCATGAATAATTTTAGCCCTCTCTCAGGCTATTCCGTAAGCCACCATGTTGAAGAATTCGAAGTGTGGGCAATTTCTTTCGTGCTTGGAGTTTGCAATATTAAATAGCTTATACTGTGAGGTTGTTTTAAAACCTAAACAGGTGATTTGCCTAGAAAAGGTATTTTTGAATTTGGATATTCTTGCTGTCCTACCTACTGGATATGGTAAATCGTTGATTTTTTACTTGCTTCCTGCCTTGCTGTATGCGAAGAAGCACAGTGTTTCGAAAAGCAAAGTAAACATATCATCAATTATTGTAGTCGTATCACCTTTAAACGCGATGATTGCAAACCAGATATCACGGTTGGACTCGAGTGGAATTCGGGCAACTGCTCTCGATGTAAGATCGTCAATAGAAGTTGAGGAAGAGCAAAACGACCCTGAATCAGAAGTACTTGTCTGTGACTTTCATCTCAGCAACAAAGCCAAGCTTGAAATCGGACACTATAACATTGTGTTCGCACACCCTGAAGTGTTTGTGTCATGTGCTTATGGAAGGAAGTTGATGAAGAGTAAAGCTTACCAGGAAAACGTCTGTGCGATTGTTGTAGACGAAGCCCATTGTATTTTAGAGTGGTAAGTTTAATACTTTAATGATATTTAATTTTGTTTATGATATTTTGCCCACCACATAACAGAACTTTGGAACAGAACTGTAGAATAGAAATTTATAAGTAATTTATATGTTTGTATTCTTTATATTCGGGAGAGGATATCATGTACTTAGTGGCAAATAGTGTAAATATGTCACTCTGTTGTCAAGTTGAAATGATGATAGACTTGCTACAAGTCTTGCTACAAGTCTATCTCACCCTCCCAAAAAGCTTAGGACAAGTCTTGCTACAAGTCTATCTCACCCTCCCAAAAAGCTTAGGACTAAAATTAGGATGTCGAAGCTTGAGCGACAGACTTTGGGGGGTGAGACAGGCTTGTAGCAAGTCTTCATTGATGATAACCACATTTGTTAAGTTTGTATATAGTTTCCCACTATTTAAAGTATCAGTCAGGAAGTTGTTGTCATTCATGTTGGTGGAATCTTCACTGCACAAATTGTAAATAAAAATGCCAATTTGAAAAGTACAGTATATTCTACATATACTGCAGTAATCTAAGCCATGTTGCACCATACTTCATTGATTTACTCAGTCAAACTCATGACAACTTTACTCGTTGAGGGATTAGCATTAAACATTAATGATTTATCAAGAGTTTTTGTCAAATAGTACTGCTTTCTCATGGATGTCCAAGGATTTCCTTTCTGAGTAAAATTGTTTCGAATATACCTTACCAATTATTGCATTTTCCCGAATGTCCTCGTTTTCATGTGGGTTATATTTAGTGCACAGAAGGGTAAGAATAGGTTCGTAAATTAATTGGGCTAAAGATTGAAGAAAATCATATGTATTCGTGCACAAAACATGGGGATATAACCTGTACATGCGCCTGCCACTCTAAAACAGTCAAGCATGGAAACGAGGCCATTGGGGAAAATGTAATAAACCTAAAACGGTAAGGTCTATTAATAGTGAGTAGAGAAAACAGCCACAAGATTGACAAGAATAAAAGAGTAGGTACATTGTGGCTTTAGTGCAATAGTTACATATCATCTAATACTGGTCGCACATCGACAGGGAACGATTTGACAAAGTTTGAGAGCTCTTGGAAGTATTTCATGAGGGATAAATCAATGTTTTAACAAACGATTTGAGTACATCAAACATCAGACTATACCTCCGTTATTTAGAAGCATATTTGATAATCTTTCAGGAACTATCTTTGGGTCAGCTTGTTTCATCAATTTTGTCATCGACTCACCATACAATTTCAACTTAATGACGGACTGAGCTGCTTGGTTTACGATTTCATCAAGAACCTTTGGATTGATTGGCAATACCAACTTTCTCACAGCTGTCTTTCACTTGTATGTAATGCACTTGTATGTAATGCACTTGTATGTAATGCACTTGTATGTAATGCACTTGTATGTAATGCAGTTGTATGTAATGCACTTGTATGTAATGCACTTGTATGTAATGCACTTGTATGTAATGCACTTGTATGTAATGCACTTGTATGTAATGCACTTGTATGTAATGCACTTGTATGTAATGCACTTGTATGTAATTCACTTGTATGTAATGCACTTGTATGTAATGCACTTGTATGTAATGCACTTGTATGTAATGCACTTGTATGTAATGCACTTGTATGTAATGCACTTGTATGTAATGCACTTGTATGTAATGCACTTGTATGTAATGCACTTGTATGTAATGCACTTGTATGTAATGCACTTGTATGTAATGCACTTGTATGTAATGCACTTGTATGTAATGCACTTGTATGTAATGCACTTGTATGTAATGCACTTGTATGTAATGCACTTGTATGTAATGCACTTGTATGTAATGCACTTGTATGTAATGCACTTGTATGTAATGCACTTGTATGTAATGCACTTGTATGTAATGCACTTGTATGTAATGCACTCATCCCTTGTGTTTTACAAATCATCAAACAAAGCCTGCATGGAAATCGTTTAGTGAGGCTACACTCATTGACTCCTTGGTTGACGCACTCTTCTAAGTCATTTGTTTCTTCCAAAAGAGAATTTACCACCACTCCATAACTTCCTGTTCATAGCTTGAGCTTTCTACTTCGTAATCCATCATTGAAAGTGAAAAGATTTAACACGAAAGGCCCTGGAAGTACAATGAAGCACAACAATTGCAATATGATCCCATATAAATCAAACACTTTTCAACACTTGTGTCGGCTTCTCGCTCATAACATATTCTCGCTCCAGACCCCTGTTTCCTATCCTTCTCTTCTACGGTCTATGCTACTTCTATTCAACCCCACCCTCCACTCCATAAAAAGTCACCTAATTTAAGGTATTCACCTGTCTATATGGGTTGGAAGAAAACACATATTCCATGAGTATTCTCACATAGAATATTAGTGTGAATACAGCAATAATATTGGGAAGTATAGCAAGTGCAAATATGCACTGAATATGGTACATATTCTACCCAGTATTCACACTTAGAATATTGTATTGCTTCGGAATATTTCTGTTGACTTGTTCTGTGAGGTTTGTTCAGTGTAACCGTACCATACCGTGCTTGTATCCAATCAGCAACACCCTAGATTAAAATTACATAATTATAATGATACTCTTTGATCTCTATGTACAACTGGATTGATATTGATTATTTCAAGATGGCAGACTACTGAAGGGTGATCCCTTTATGCACAGTTTTTTAAAAGCAACATAAACAATCATCCACTCATTGAGTGACATGCATTGACATCTATGCAAATATGCATAAGCAGATACACGTACGCTTTGCATACCTATTTTTAAAGCAAAGTTTGCAAGAAAGCCTGCCATGCCATCCCACCTTGCTCAACATCGACTGGTGAGGATGATTCGGATGATTAAATTAACATCTCTGTAGCCTGTGGTAGCCAGGAGAACCAGAATGAGGATGATGTCCCAGTGGCCGGTCCCAGGGGTGATGTTCGATCTGATGAACCAGGTGAACCAAAGTGTATTAAATATATTGTTAAACGTATTTAAAAATATGATTATTCCCATCATTCATTTAGCTCTCATATTGTACATTTGGCTGTTGTCTCTGACAACCTTAATTAAAATGGCTGTATATAACAGACTTTGTTATTGATTAGTTTTAACATTTCTATTGCTACAGTGAACCAATTGATCTCACATCTGAGATTGCTCCCACTCCCAGCTCTAGCCATCATAGCTATCAAAGAGCGTTGGATAGTTTCCTTCCTTCCCTTAGTCCAAAAGAATCAGGCGACATGCCTTTTAATATGGAGGATTTAGCAGAGAGAATTGGCATTAAAGTGGCAAAAAAGCTCAATTCCAACAAAGAAAAGACTTCAGCAGCCCCATGTAATCCCTCACCGAGTATGCACCTTAAAGCAGGTAATTTGTCTCAACTTTTTGAAGAAGTGCCTGATTTTGAGTTAATAAATTAGGAGAACAGCCGGGTATTGCGGTGTAGTTGTTGAGCAGAGTTTTTATCAACCCCGGGTTTCGTTTTCATCTTCGTTTCGTCGACCCTCTGGCGGAACAGATGGAAGTTTGGCACTTATCAGACAAGGTATACAATCAATTGATGTCTGGTAAGTGTGATAAATGGTACCACCAGAAACAAGCGTGCTCTCACATCTTTCTTCCCAAACACATATCAACGCTGTGAAATTTATGAAGTTGGCAAATGAAGGGTGATCCAGGGAGGTGACCGTTGTAAAGAACCAACTCCGTGCAGCTGTTGGAGTTGTGTAAACGAAGTCAGATGCAACCGAATACAAGGCACAAATTGCCTAGTTTCAGGCAGCTGGTGCAAACATTGGCGATTTCGGTCATTCACGAAAAATGTTTCCGGCTATGATTCAAGCAGTGTGTGCCTACATCGACAGAAAAACTGCCAATTTTATGTCCACCCCTCTTCCAAAAAACGGGAATGCCACCACATTTCTATGTAACAGCAGACAAGTCCACCAACAATCGGATCACCAATCAGGTCACCGTTGTTTGTCCCATGGTAAATGGTAGTCGAGAAGGCCTTATAGTGGACGCAAGGGAGGTATATACCAACGCTGATGCGACTGGTAGTACAGGTGATGCTTTAGCAGAGCATATTGGCATTAATGACCTGGCAGAGCATATTGGGTTAAAGAACGATCACCTTCTGCAAATGCAGGAAGAGTGATGGATGGCCAATAATGAACCATTTATTTCTGGCGTGAACGAGCCTATCATGCGACTATTGGAAGATGGCCTCCCTTGCAAAGAAAGGTTTTGGTTGGCTGTACAATGGGACCCTGCACATTGGCTGGATGCACAAAGATTCAAGTTTTGTGGATCGTCTGCTGAAGAGAATGGCACTTTACCATGGCACAGCGTAGCACGTCACACAGCAAAATATCTCAAGCTTCCATTTCGGCTGCCCAACTCATATGCCCATCAGCAATTTATGAGCTCCAGCTACTTGTCACTGAAGAACCTTGCAGACAGTTTGGAAGTGTACATCGAGACCTTCAAAGACCATGACAATCGCAAAGAGCTTGGTTACAAGTTGTGTTGTCAAGACTTTGTCCATGACTTGCTGGGCATCCTCGATTTGTTGTGGCCCTTGGTTGTTATGCTGCACTCACAGACTGAATGGTATCCCAGCTGGAAGTTGTGCGCGCATATTCCTTTGGTAAAAAAACAGATGGAATGTTTCATTGTCGAGGTATCCAAAGACGACCTGCTGCCTACGTTTGTCCTAGACTGAACCATGGCGATGATGGACTGCCAGTAAATTGGAATGCACTTGAGCTTGAGGCACATGAGTTTCAACTATGTTATTGTCCACTGTGTTTTGACATCTGAAGAAAGTCCTGATTGCCGTCATCTGGGGATTGCCATCATCTGGGGATTGCCATCATCTGGGGATTGCCGTCGTCTGGGGATTGCCGTCGTCTGGGGATTGCCGTCGTCTGGAGATTGCCGTCGTCTGGAGATTGCCGTCGCCTGGGGGTTGATATGTTTTCCACACACTACTGCAAATTCTTCTGCAAGATCACCATTAAAGATAACAGAGATTTCTCTTTGCCTTTCCTCTTGTAATCAGCCAAATCTGGTAATCCCTGTGCCCACTTTGGAACCTTTCATTAACAACTTACCATTATTATTGATGCTGAATTTAACTTACTATAAATGGATTGCGGTGACTCTTCTTTCTTCTTTTGGTCAACTGGTAATCCTTGTGCCTACTTTGGAACCTTTCATTAACAATTTAACATTATTGATGCTGAATTTAACTTACTATAAATGGATTGCAGTTAATTTTACATACATCCGGCTGTTCTCCTCCTTTATGTTTGCAACTCAAAAGCTCAGTTTACACGACAAGCATTTTGGGTATGGCACTCTTAGATCTAGGCACACAGACCTATAAAATTCGGCATGGCACTTTTAAATTTTGTTGTGTAAACAGTGGCAAAATAGGTCTGCATGCCAAAACATTTTGGCCAATTTTTGACCCAAAATTAATTACACATGCGCATATGCTTCGAAGTAACTATTCAACATGGTGTCTGCTACTGAAAAGAAAATGAGAGCATGTTATGGCCTGATAATGTGACAAAATGCCTAATACAGTTGTGGTCGGAGGAAACTATTCGGGTATTTTTAGATGCCTGTAAAACATCTTGTCAAACTTCCAATGTTTATCAAATATTACTGGCGAGTATTCATGAAAGTTTTGAATTGAACTATTGAAGTTTTGTTTCCTACTGCTGCTACTAGCAATCCTATCTATCAATCTATATAAATATCAGTTCAGGTATAAAAAATTTATCATATTTATCATGTTATTCATTGGTAATTGAACTATTAAATGCACCTAATAGCCCATGTTTAAATAGCCAGACAGTTATATATAGTTAACTATCGTATTTCCTCTATGATAAGCCATGTTTACTGTTGTTACACGAGGCAATTTTTGCTACTTGCAATGCAATTTCAGATACAGAGCCATGTTATAAAAAAGAAGTAGTCACAGAGAAATTGCAAGCATGAATGAGCTTGTTATGTCCAGTATCCAATTTTAAAATCTGGTATCTCATATATATCAGGATACTGCAAATTTCAAGCCCTCTGAGTGGGGGGGGGGGGCTAAAAATGGGCTGCAGACTAACTAGAAGACCTATAGTATGTAATGGTTAATTTATATTTTAATTTATGTTTAATTTATAATATGCAGCACCGACTAGAGGAGAAGGGATATAAATGTTATATTCAGAAAGAAGTTATCAACAAAATTAAAAAGCTACGTCAGAAATATAAACAAGAAAAGATAAAGCAAGGAGATCAGGAAATGTTGCATGTAAAAAGTGGAAGTTTTTTTAAATGCCCCCCCCCCCTCCCCCAAAGTAACAAAGTCCCTAAAGAATTCAGGCTACAGATCACCATATTAGTCTTTTAGTCATTTTGCCATATTAGTCATTTTGCCATATTAGTCATTTTGCCATATTAGTCATTTTGCCATATTAGTCTTCCACACATAATTTTTTAACTTTAAAATTTCAAAAAATCCAAGTTTTAGCAGTGCCGTAACTCCTTTGGGTACCGCTCGGCAAAGGCCGGGAGCCCCTTGTCAGGGAGCACCCCTGGGGCACCCTTCAAGACCTTTCAGACTTGCATCCTATGATTTCATATTGCATTTTAAACTTTTCATTTTTGTGAGCAAGCCATTTTTAATGTGTTTTTTAAAAGTAGTAAAATCCCTTACTACCAGAGCAGACCAAAATAACAATAACCAGAGCAGACCAAAATAGCAATAACCATTTCAACAGAGCATTTACGAATCAAACAGTTCATATGAATCGTTGGTGAACAAATCGTTACAACTTAGGGACACTTTGCCATAAGAAGCTACTGGAGTAAGTTACATGCCATCAAATAAGTTTTACTTATAGTTTCTCTTTGTTTTAAAGTTGATAATATGGTTGATAAATATGGTCAAGGAGAAACTAGTGTTGACAAGTGTGGAAGCTGTGATTATGAACAGGAAATGAGATCTAGTGGTGTGCAGGTTTCGGAAGGTGGATCTGTTGTGGTTTTTTCCAGTGAAGATGAAGTCCATTGTCCTAAATGTGATTCAAATGAGAATGATCAGCTAGCAAACAAATGTTCTGGCAAGAGATGTCCAGATATCTTAGCCAACAATAAAGTAATATTGTAATATACTTATTTCCCAGACTGATAATGTTCTGGCACATGTAAGATATGGCAGAAACCCTGATTTTTCAGAGCCAAAACTGATAAAAATAATTTTAAACTGTCTATAAACATCATTCCTTATTCTTTTAAAGGAAGTGATCATGACTGTTATCATGAAGGTGATCCAGGTACATGTGGAGAGCAATTAAATAACGAAGGGAACAAGACAAGCAAAGAGAAAACGCCAGTGGTGCCAAAGAGGAAAAAGAAAAGCAATGTAGAAAAGAGTTTGGAGGTTGTTTTCGACAAATTTAAACAATCTGCAGCAACCGATTTTGAAAGGTTGATTGTAACCAATAATGGCGATGAATTTGAAAATTGATTCGTTAATTGCTAAAATAATATAATATAATAATATAAAATAATAATGTGATTTGAACTGAATAGTTGAGCACGTTGGGAGAAATGGTAAACAAACATGATGGATCGTTTTGACTGTAATTGTTAACCAGACACAATACTATATCAACTTTATTTCCACAAATACAAAAATTACAATACAAATACAGATACAATAATGTACGAGTGGCGAGCTGACATCTGGAAGCCAAAGGCTTGTAAACGAGGACACCTTGTGTATATATGTATAAATAATATTTTAATAATAATAGTTTACTGATTGGACATGACAAAATTAATGCAGAATTTTTTATTTTATTTCATTAATAGAAAACAATTAAGGGATTTTTTAAATGAAGACAAACTGTTGGAGCTTTTTATTGAAGGAGGTAGTGAATTCCAAACTTTAGGGCCTTGATAAAGAATAGTGAATTGCTTTAAGTTGGTTCGACAAGAGTAAAGGTCGATAAGAGTAAAGGTCGATAAGAGTTTGCATTTCTGGTATTGTAACTATGGACTTGATTATTTTTTAAGAATAAATCTGAGAGAGAAGTTGTAGGTAACCTATGATGATAAAGAAACATAAATTTAGCAATCTGAAACTTGTTCACATTGAAAATAACTAATAGTTTCATTTGTTCAAATAATGGGGCAGAATGAGCTCGATAATCTGAATTTGTCATGACACGTACAGCTCGTTTTTGGAGTAGCCAAATCCGATTTAAGTTAGATACTATGTTGAAGACCAGACTATGTTGCAATAACTAATGTATGGATAAATTAGAGTATAATATAATGCCAGCGTTTCGTTTCGATTGATAGATGTTGCAATTCTGTTGACAAGGTGTATAAGGGATGAAACTGTGGAATGATTCTTGCAAAATCCAAATTGCAATATATATAAAATTTCAAATTTGTGAACGAAATCAATAATGCGATTATGCATGACCTTCTCAAAACGTTTTGAGAAATTTGATAGAAGTGAGATTGGTCTATAATTCTTAAAATTTTCAACATTGTCAATTTTGTAAACTGGAATCACCTTGGCTATTTTTAGTTTATCTGGAAAAATTCCACTTTCAATTGAAAGATTGATAATTTCAGTCAGTGGATGGGCGATCAGTTCAAATGATTTTTGTATTATATTCATGATTATATCATCAAAACCGGCTGCTTTTCCTGACTTGAAAGACTGGCAGACACTAGATAGCTCGTTAATGTTGGTGGGGTATAAAAACATAGTATCGTTTATACAATCAGTTAAAAATGTATGAAATGGGGTGCTTACTGTAGGTATTTGTCTCGCCAGGTTAGGACCAATATTTGTGAAATAGTCGCAAAACAGTTGTGCAATTTCAGATGGGTTGGTTAAAACTTTATTCTCATGCTTGAAAGCTGTAGGGAGAGCAGTTTTCTTTTAGACTTATTGATTACTTTGTTTATTAGCTTCCACGTTTCTTTCAAATTATTTTTCACGGAATCAAATCGTTCATCATAATAGGTACGTTTAGCAATTCTGATGAGGTCATTTAACTTATTTCTGTAGCTTTTGTAGTAGGATTTCCGAGCTGGATTTGGGGAAAGAAGTAGTTTTGTATATAATTTTTTCCTCTTCCTGATAGGAACTAGCAAACTACTGGTAATCCATGGGCTTATATTTTGTCCCGAGCCGGTGCGAAGCGCCGTGCGAGGGTACTAATTCCGCTCGGAATGCAAAGTTGTCCGCCATTATGAGAGAAAACTGTTTTGTACTCGGGAATCGGACATAAACAGACAAACAAAGTATCTAAAACAAGATAAATGAAAATTATTTAGAGGAACAGGAGGAAAAAGCAGTCAAAAGACCGAAGAAAGACAAGATTTTCGAGTTTTAAATTGTTTTAAATGCGTAAGTGTATATTTTGTAGACTTGCTTTTGCCGTATTGGCATGCAGTATATTATAGTTTGTGGATTTGAAAATGCATAGGTCATCCTGTGTGGTCAATACAACATTGATTAATCTTAAAAGGTATTTTAGTATTAATTCAAATACGTTATAGAATAAGAAAGAAGTGCGAAAAGAAGTAGAAAAATACTGTTAAAAAACAGTTTTGTGAAAATTTCGAAATGTTTTGTGAGACTTCTAAGGTTGAATTTTACAGTAAATCAAAGGTAAAAGAGTACGTAATAACATACCTACTTTATATAGTTGGGCAATTGATAATTTTATAGTTAAAATTAACAAATCTTATCAATATTTTACCATTTTGTACACAATATATAGAAATATACAGTGTTGCGTGTTACCATGGTTACAGTGATCGACTCAGTACTTCATGTTACAATAAATTTTGGGGGAATAAATTGTGTGGTTCGAATGGGCGCGAGGGGATTCTGCATGCATGTATTTCTAGTTTATGTTTATTGCTCAATTTTTTCCAAGGAAAACAATTTTCATAAAGTTCTGTGTATTTTGCATGGAATTTATTATACGCATCATTAGGATTTTGTTCTTGAATAATTTCTGACCAGTTTACCTCGGAGAGGCAAGTTTGAAATCTATTGATGTTTCACAGTAGTTTCTAGAAAGTTTGTATGAATGATTTTTAAGAGCACTAGAGTCATCAAATAAATAACTTTGAAATGCAGGTGCCAAGGGACCTTCCTCCATAGTTGGGCAGACATGTTTATCTGTTTGTATGCAGTACTACTTCAATGCCCTTTTGTGTTTTTCATTATTTAAGATTTAAAGAAAGGAAACTTGGCCTCGGATTCTAAATAATGTTATCTTTAGGCCGCATAAAAAAATTCAGGTCGGGCGGGCGGATATTTTTTTTAGATAATAACGTATGGCTCAATCCAAAACAGTAAAACGGCAGCCATTTTGAATTTAGCAGAGGCCGGAAGAGGACTGGGTGCCAGGATCAATTTGATGTTAAGCGGAAGTGAAGCTACAGAATACGAATATTTACGATTGAAATCATCATTTTAACGTTTCCAGCGTTGTTTTGAGAGTTTTTACACGAATTTTGAAGGCTTTTTAGAAAAAAAAAAAAAAAAAAAGTTGAGGTCGGGTGCTATGCTCAGGTCGGGTGGGGACGCTAAACAAGTAATTTTTTTTATGTGGCCTTATATTGACCTTTTAGCAAATATGAAAGACCTTACATAGTTGATTGCACATAGTCACTAGCTTGTTGATATTTCGTTTATACGACACAGAATTGTGCATAAATAATTGCTAGTTACTGTTGTATATGTTTCCCTCATTCTCCTAAAAATCCTACATATTAATACTCATTGTTGTCCGGAAATTGTCCATTTGGTTAATAATATATAGCTATAATAGATTAGTAAAACAGGATTTTTGAAGAACAAGGCACTTCTATATGCTGATACAATTCTGTGTCATATTTGTACCCACAACCATCAAATCTAGAGCATGAATTTCATATTCAATTGAGAGATGTGCTCTGCAGGCTGGCTTTCAGTCACACCCTAGTTACATTACTATATGATTTATGTACAAAGGCCTGGCTGAAAATTGACCAAACAACAGGCAACATATACCAGCTGTGAGGCAATTGGACTGAGGCTGAGTGGAATAATTCCACTGAAAAGCCTGAACTTTTTGTCTTTCATTGAAACGTTCCACATGAATCCGAGCCTTTGCAATTCGTCTTGTTGACATTTCTTCTTCCTTTGTAAGACTGTCCATTTAACTAAAAATGCTGGGATTTTAATTGTCACTTGCCTCGACAAAAGCAAGTCCTGTACTGTGAATCCTTTGTCTAGAAGCAAAACATCTCCTGGTTCAATGTGTTCCATTATGCCACTTTTTCAAAGTTTCCACATCACTTACACTTCCCTCGTATAGATCTGATACGAAGCATGCAGCTCCTTTTGTAGTAACCGCTAGTAGAGCTTTCATTGTTGTATGGTTCTTATATGAAGAATAAACATTACCTTGTTGACCATAGTCTCTTGGTGTCTGACAAAAAAATTCAGTGCAGTCTACAAAACACTTGATATTTTTATAGTTGTGGAAGACTTTTGGCAGGGTGGACTTTAACACATCTTTTGAAGGAAACATTGCCTTTTTCATCCCTTTGAAGTGCAAAAACATGAACTGAATCCACGTAATAAATATTTTGCTTATTAAAGATTGTGAAACATCAAATATATATGCCAGAGTTTTTTGTGAAAATCCCTGTCTTAGCCTGAGCAGGGTGATGTATAACTCTTCCTTTGCAGTAAAGTGGGGAGATGGCTCAGACTTTTCACAATCATCCAGATGTATTTTAGCACTAGTGTTTGTTTTGCAAGCCCAGTATTTTAGCTCATAGTTTGCAGGACCAAAACTGCTCAGGGAAAAGCCCTGTGAAGAACTTTGTCTTTTTCCGATCTATTAGGACTACATTTAGGTCCATATTATTCGTAGATTTGCCATCTATAGCTTTAGTACGAACAACCATTTCGTTCCTCAACATCATTGTTTCCTTGTAATTTGAAATAGTAACATCAGTCGGTTCACCAGGCCTGGCCGTAAGTATTTGGGCAGGCGCACGGCATATCGCGCGCCATATTAGTCAGGCGCGCGATTAAAAAAACGGTTAAAATTACGCTTATTGGCTATACAGACTAGAATAACATTCACAAAACTGAGTAAAAATGTATGTAGAACAAAACAATTTTAACATTGGAGTTTGGACGAAATTAGTATAAGTACTATATAAAATGTTTGTACCAGTCAGTACGTGTATTTACGATATTTACAAAGTCATCGTACTTTAAACGTCAATGAAAATGTCAACATCGCTGTCCTCTGACTCGCTTTCCGACGAGCTTGACGAATCATCGTTATCGTCAATGGCTATGGCGTCTTTCTCAATTCTACGCTTTTTTAACGGAGTTTCTTCATCTACGGTGTTGCTGTCGAGTTTGACTTTGCGTCTTTTCTCCATGTAAAATTCTAATGCACGTTGAAGAATCTCCTTACGCTCCTTCGAGCGAGGATTTGTTCTGGCAAAAATTCATTTAGAATAAAAAAACCAGACGCATGATTTCATACTCTTAAAACAAACGAGGCGCGCGTTAAAAGGCGCGTCTCGAGGATTCAAGGCGTGTGCGGAGGCGCGCGCGGAGGCGCGCGCGGAGGCGCGCACGTGCGGAGGCGCGCATGCGCGATTGTGCGCCTCAAACGGCCAGGCCTGGTTCACAAGTATTGTCCTTAGTGAATTCATTTCCAGGAATCATCCCACTTCCAGGAATCAATTCCTTTCCAGGAATCAATTCCTTTCCAGGCAGGGCCTTTTTTAAGAAATCGTTAGTGGGGGGGCAATAATCGAAAAGGGGACCTAACAAGTGCATGGCCGTCAACGTTTGTCAATAAATATTATTGGTTTTGTCGTCGACGGGGAACACTAAGAAAAATTTTCCCGCACTATACAACATATTCCTATTTTTTATCTAAAATATGTAAACCGATCCCTGTTTTGGTTGTGATAATACCGTAATTTTCCTCAAAATTATAAAGTTTGCTTTTTGCACACAAGGGACCTTCACTGGGGGGGCAAACAGTTGACTGGGGGGGCACTGGGGGGGCAAAAGTTGACTGGGGGGGCAAACATGGGGGCTGGGGGGGCATTTGCCCCCCCAGTGCATTAGTTAAAAAAGGCCCTGTTTCCAGGAATCAATTCCTTTCCAGGAGTCAATACGTCACTTCCTGTAAATATAGTCAAACTTTCATCCTTGTCAGTGTTACATACTTTCTTTGTATTTGAATTATCTTGTGATTGCTCACACTATTTTGGCGATTCTGTTGCGACATTGGCGGTTATTTACCTCATCATCAGTAAGTGTTGTCAAAAACGTTTAAGCATTCTCGTCAGTTGGTCCTTTACTACCAACAAAATGCAAAGAGAAAATGTAAGTGTCCTTGGTTATTTGTTTTAACTTTGTAAAGTCTTTACGCCCACACAAAATTAGATTACACAATTATTAGTCAACTTCAAACTGTGCGACTTTCATGACTCCTGAGGAGAAAAGGAAAGCTATGTATTTGAGATACCATGTGGGCCAAAAGATAAGACAACACACCATCTGAATTAAACTATATGGGAAGAACAACAAACCTACAACGTTTCAGAATGCGACAAAATAGTTATTCATCTCTCTCAATCGTCGGGATGAAAGCAACTGAAAATATTGTGAAAATAATTATTATTGTAGCACTGGCCGAATCCAAATTCAAGGATGGGGAGTTCGCGAATGGGGCGACCATCAGTTTGAATTTTTTTGCTCAACATGGTTGACACAGATGAAGATAAAATATCAGAAGAAACTACCTTATGTAATGTAGATAAATTCATCAAGAACCTCTCCCAATCCCAGTTGAGCCAGCCACTGAAAGATTCAAATGAGATTGAGAAAAACGACAAGAACACGACACAGCACAACAAAGAAACGACTGCTGTTATCGAAACCACGAAATCCAAAAATATGCAGAGTAGTTTAGCTCAAGAGCATTCATTCAGATAAAGAACACGGTCACTAGTCTCGAGTCTGACTTATCCTATTTAAACAAGAAACGAAAAACTTGTTTGAAAATATTGATGGCGTAGTGAAAGACAAGGAAATTGATCTTCTGCATAGAAAAATTTCTTCCCTGGAGGCATGCAACGAGGTTATCAAAAATCAACAAGTTGACTATAGCTCGCATTATAAAGGAAAACGACAAGCTTTATTCCCAAGCCGGTGTGAAGCGCCTTGCTAGGGTACTAATTCCGCTCGGATATTTACACCCGGGTGTGTCACAACATAGCAGAATCCAAAGTCGTCCGCTGCGATGCCATGGATGGTTTTCTACATAATGCACATGCATGAGTTCAGGCAGAAAGAAAATTGGTAACTAGCAACATGATTGGCTAAGACAAATAATTTTTCTCAATGTAGGCGTCAGAAATTTAAATGCCATTTTTCAAAAAAGGTTTTTGTTTTCTCCGAGTCAGGGTGTTTTACAGACAAAAAAGTATCTGAAACAAGATAAATGAAACATTTTTACAAGACTTTCACTTTAATTAAACTTTGAAGACCGTAAAAGAACAAGAATTTCGAATTTTGAAGCATTTTAAATGGGGTAGGTGTCTATTTTACATACATGCTATTGCTGTATTTGCATGTAGTATAGTTGATTATATTTGCAAATGCATAGGTCATTGATTAATCAAATATATATATGTTATAGAATAAGAAACAACATATTAAATCTCAAAAACTTGGCATTTTATGAAAGTTAAAAATATGGCGTGAGACATCTAAAGACTAAGTTAAATTTTACAGTAAATCAAGCTAAAAGAGTACATAACAACATGGCTATTTTATATAGTTGGGCAAATGATAATTTTAGAGTTAGAAGTACAAATCTTATCACTATTTTTCACAAAAAATAAAATAAATAATGAAATATACAGCGGTTGTGTGTTACCATGGTTACAATGATCGAATTAATACTTCATGTTACACGGAAGCGGTTAGCGCGCTGCCTCTTACCACTGAGTTGAGCCTGTTTCACAACAGGTCGAGGTCACTGTTGGTACTCGCATGAGATCGGCAGTGTGCTCAAATAACTCATGTAAGTTGAGATTCTCTCCTGTGCTTCGAGGGTTTTCCCCGGGTACTCCGGTTTCCTCTCTCTAATACTAACCCTTAGGAACTAACAATGGGGCCACAGTAATTGGCTGACGCTGTTGTGGACTCCCTGCCATTGAGGCGAAGTTGAATTTAAAAAAAACAAAAAAACTTTTGGGGAATATAATTGCTCGGTTCGAATGGGCGAGGGGATTCAGCATTCATGTATTTCTAGTATCCAATCTGAAAAAAACACTGTAGATGGGCAAATTCAAATCTCAGCAAAACCACTAACCACAATGGAGTCTATGAGACTAAAAACTCTAACCTTAGCAACACCAATGATATCAGAACTCCCTCCATAGGTCCAGCACATATGAAAATAGCACACCATTGTATTCTATCCCTGCCAACAACAAGTTCTCATTACTAAATGATGAACAAGTCCCAAACCCAACCAATCCCCCAATTCAAAACCAACATCGACCTCAAATTCCCTCCTTCATAGAAACAATGACAACTGAGACCATTATCCTTTGTGACTCAAATGGGCGTAATATTGATGCAAATCTCTTATGCCCTGACTCACCCACCACCTACCTAAGATGTCCCACCATTGCTGAAGCAAACAAAATCCTTCATCAACACATCTTCAGCAATCCCAAAACACTGATTATACATTGTGGAACTAATGACATTGAAAAATATTCAATTGAAGCTGTTTGCCACCAAATGAAAACAATGCTCAACACCATCAAGGCAAAATAACCAAATTGTTTTGTTATCCTTTCAAACCTCGTCCCTCGAAGTGATCATCGTTTACAACAAGTCGAAATAATCAACGAAGAATTAGAAAAAATCTGTAAACCAAACTCAAGCATTACCCTTGGCAAACATACAAACTTATTCCAATCTACAAACATCTTTTTTGACAGAAAACACCCAAACAACAAAGGCGTCAAGCTATTTGCGAACAATTTAAAAGGGGCCCCAGAGAAAAAAGAAATGTCAATATTCAAGAAACAACAGATCCAAAATCCCACAAACTCAGTGGCTTAACGTTATATCAGGGGGCCCCCGGTTCAAAATTTTTGCAGACCCCCTAGTACAAGTGCCAAAGGCGTAAGGGGGTTCTGGGAGCATGTCTCCCAGAAAATATATAAATCTAGAGTTGCTGAAATGCCATTTCCTGGACTTTGGGGGAAGATTTTACAGAATTCTGAAGGTCAGAAAACAACATTTTAACATCAAAATTTACAATTTGTTTGGAAATTAGTACAGTTGTACCATAAATGTTTAATCTACATTTATATATAGATGAATTGTGGAATTGTGCTTTTTGATATTTTGCTGTTGCATTCATCCCTGCCAATTTATTTATGCTCTACAGTCTGAACCTGTCTGCCTGGGGGCCCCCCTTTGGGCCATTGGGGTTGGGGGCCCCCGGGCTCGCCGGTCTGAACCCATAGTAGTTACACCACTGCATCAACTACTGCAACCACCCTTCAACTTGAACCAATTTCCCCCATCACCCCAACAAATTCACCCCTATACCCAAATGCTACCACCTATCTGTATTACCCTACGTCACATTACCCATTAACCAGTCCGAAACCAAACCCTGCAAACGACAAACCTACCCAAGCATGTGAAAGAACTTATCAAGATCCTTCATGGATACAAGTTATTAATCAAACACTATGTGAATAATATATCTTTCAAATCAGTACTATACATTTTTATATTGATATACTTCTTTTATACCTAGCACCCAATGTTATTTCAACTATGCTATTTTTCCAATGCACATATTGTATTATCAATGTCTGCATATATATACATTTATGTGGATATAGTTATACATTTGTGTGTACATATTTATATATATATACTTGTTTTATAGTTTATCAAAAGTCAGTCAATCGTTCTAATCAATGGAATATATATTAAAATGCCTTCCAACATTAGTATTAACACCTGGAATATTAATGGTATAAACCATAGAACAATTGGCGATACACTAAGTTATTATATAAACTAAGTGATTTCATAAATAGTATGAAAGATAATGACTTCAATTTTCTGATTCAAACATGGTCTAAAGAATTAAACAGCATTCCTGGTTTCAAGGCAATATCGACACATACAACAAGCCGGTTATCAGGTGGAATAACACTACTATTTAAAACAAAATTTCAGCATATGGTCACCATTGAAAAACTAACCAAAAATACTTTATGGTGCCGTATTAATAGACCAATTTTAGATTCCTCACATGACCATTTATATGTGGAATATATTCCTCTAGAACAATCACGATACTTTGATGAAATATTTGATCATTTAGAAAATGATGTTGCACACTTCTCAAAAAAGGAAATATTTGCAAGCAAATAGGGATTTTATGTCTCATCTTCTATGTTTTTGTTTTTGCCCCTGCATAATTTTGCCAGGGGTTTTACTATAAATTGGATTCGCATGAGTTCATTGATCTTCTCAGCATCGTGTTCACCGACTACAGTAGTCCAGTTTATAGCTTTTAAAATTTTTATTAATCCTTTCTATGTGATCTATGGCAAGCCAAACCTGACAAAAGTGTATCGAGAATATTTAATACTAGTCGAGAATTTTAAATGATGTACGAGAACATTAAGCGGTAGACGAGAATAATGCAATGTAGTGATTGAGATTGATTAATACTAGTCGAGAATATTATACGATGGTCGAGAATTTTATATTATGATCGAAAATTTAATACTATGGTCGAGATTTCTGGCAGTATAGCCGGTCAGCGGTTTTCTTATATTTCTGAGATACTTCATGTCAGGAATGGGACACAAATCGCAAATATGGCGGAAAACACTGCAGAACTGAGAGACTTTTTTCTTGATCTGGAAACCCTGTTTGTTTCCAGTCAACGGGTATATGAGAACAAAGACACAATAGGTGCAGAATACTGTATAAACAAGTTGGAAAACTATATTTCAATCGTTGCCGCTATATTCGGAACTGTATCCGAAAATATAAACACAAGCACATTGGAAAATGAAAATAGTATGTCCACCTTGCTCTCAAAATTGCTTTCTGCTATGGAGGAAGTACTAAAAAAATTATCAGAAATCACGGAACCATATCCTGTAAGAAGCATAAATAACGTCTGTCCAACCTTGCCAAGCACAGGAGGAAGACCTGCGTTCAATATTACAAAGGAGCAAATTGAGCAATTGAGAGACACTGGAATGAATTGGCAAACCATTGCAAACTTCCTTGGTGTATCAGAGAGAACTCTTCATAGAAGGAGAGTAGAGTATGGCATGGAATCAACTTTTTCAGAAATTAGTGACACTGACCTAGATGAGCAAGTAAGAGCAATACTTCGATTAACACCATACAGTGGTGAAACATACATCAGGGGGAGCTTGAAAGGTAAGCGTATTTATGTTCAAAGAGAACGAATAAGAGAAAGTCTCAGCCGGGTCGACGCTATTGGAAGAAATATTAGAAAAAGGTACACAATTTGTCGCCGAGTGTATAATGTTCATGGCCCCAATTATTTATGGCATATTGATTCCAATCATAAGTTGATATCCCAACGATTTGTGATCCATGGGTGCATCGATGGTTTCAGTCGATTGGTAATTTACTTGCATTGTTGTACAAATAACAGAGCTGATACTGTGCTCAGATTTTTTGAAAGTGGAGTTCAGGAATATGGTTTACCCTCACGTGTGAGAGGCGACCATGGCGTTGAAAATGTGGATGTGGCACGTTATATGGTGGAAATTAGGGGCACCGGAAGAGGTAGCTTCATAGCAGGAAGAAGTGTCCATAATCAGCGCATAGAGAGATTATGGGCTGAAGTTAACCGAGTAATGTCTGCGCTTTACAAAGATCTATTTCGATTTCTTGAGAACGGTGAACTACTCGATTCTCTCAATGAAGTTGATTTACTCGCCCTTCATTATGTTTACCTGCCACGCATAAATGCATCTTTGGCTGAATTTAAATCTCAATGGAATCATCATGGCATTAGAACTGCCAACCACCAAAGTCCTTTGGCCCTTTGGCAAACTAACGTCCACAGTCTTCCTGATGATCCTGCAGGTGTCAACCTTGATGCCTATGGTGTGGATTATGGTGGCCCATTGCCAGAGATTACCACAGACAATAATATTGTTGTGCCTCAGATAAATTTACAACAAAGTGAAGAGCAACATCGCTATCTTCAGGAAAGAGTTGACCCTCTTGAAGATGATGGCAATAATGGTGTTGAGCATTTTTTAAAGACATTGGATATTATGGGAACACTTTTCAGTCCAGAATGACTTTGTGTTTGAAAATCTATGACATTCAGTGAACATGTTGACAAAACATTATGATTATCTTATTCCTGTTTCAGTATTTAAACCTACAAAAATGTAGTAATTTATTAATTTAAAATGGTGGAAACAGTACAATGTTATGCCGTTCCTGGCTTTTAAAAACAATATGAATCTATCATATATTTTGGTTTGTGAAGACATAAGCAATACTTTATAACTGTTGGATTACTATCACAACAGGTATTTTCTAAAGATAGGGAAAAACATATTTATTTTCTAGTAATGTAAATACATGCTGTGTTTTCACAAAACAAAACATATATTATACCAAAGATATATTAGACTATTCCGTATTGTTGTTATGCAAGCAACGTTACAATACAAATAAAGATATATTTAAATGTTCTTCCTTAAAAAGGTTCTAGCCAATTACTACAATTTATCTTAAGTCACTCTGGACAAACGTAACATGTGTAGAAGTTCATACAGTATGTGACAAGTAAAGCGCACTGTAGTTTGTCTCATACAACACAGTTCCTCTACTTATGACTTTGCTAACAAAACAGGAACATGCAAGTCAAGGGTTCTTATGCAATGTCAAATGCCCACGCTTGATCTTCCCTCATCATGCTTGTGAACTCGATAGCAAGATCTGTGAAGGACTCATATGTAGTAGGAAGCTCTAATGTAGGTCCGCATGTGTGTACAACTGGTCTTCGTTCAAAACCAGACAAAGAAGTGAAGGTGACTTCAATGGAATCGCATGACAAGACATCACTTCCAGAGATAAAATGCAAAAATCTTTCCAGAGCTCTTCCATCCAAGGATTTCACATATCTTTTTAGATGACTCAAGCTTTGCTTTTCAACATCACTTGAAGTGTTGGCTATAAAGAGCTTGTTGACTTTTTTGGCTGTAGGGCGCTTTGCCTCGTAGAGATGTGCAACTCCAGCTGGTGTTTGGAATGTGGAATCTGAACCACTTTGGAGGGAACTTAGGATTGGGGCCCAGCAATTTGTGATGTAACGTGGCTTTTGTATCAATTCCTGGTGAGCAAGCTCATCAATTAGGGAATCTACATTTCCTGGGGTGGGAATCTTGTGAGAATTCATCATTGACAGGAAATCCATAACATCTTCATCTTCAGGGTCAAAATCTTTGCTCAGAAGCATATCAATAATCTTTCTATCATCTTCGGCTACAAAACACTTGAATGCTTTGACCAGAGTATCTTTGTCAATACTCTCTTCACCAAATAAGCAACAAAGGATAAATAATTTGGACAGCTGAAGGGGGAAATAATTGGCAACTTTATAACCATACACAATGACACGAGCTATTGCTTGCCATTGTGGCTTTTGCATGTCGTGCCTTATGTGTGGTGTTTTTTCAGTACCTCCTGTGGCGAGGGTTGTAAAACACTCCTGCCAGAAGTGCGTCAAGATGTCACGCAAGACACCTATTCCTCTTCCTGTCTCTGGGTTGCCGTTTACACCTTTAACAGTAATATTGAGCATAAAATTGAGTACATTTGGATCCATAAATCAATCATATCTTGACGAACTGTTGTTCTATGTACTACAACATCTTTGACAGGTAAATCACGTAAATGGAAACTTGGACCAGCAGCATCTATTAAAAAAATAAATTTTTTAGTACCGGTAAGTCAGGTGAAATATTTATACTGGTAGTATAAGCAGAAATATAGACTGGAGGCCATCCTTCAACTACAATCTCTTTAGCTAATGATGCAAGTTGGATGCGCCACGCTATGTATTACCATGAAGACTATTTTCTTCTTCCTCTATTACATCCAGAAAAATATATAATGAAAGAACTTGACAATGTGGACCAGTACAATATGGAGATATTAAAACAAATTATAATTATGACTGATTAACGTTGTATGCAGATTACCTTACCTTGTGCAATTCCCACGATGATATCCAAATCATCTGACTCAATTACAGTGCTTTCTTCTCTTGGAGCTAGCATAAAATTTTAAGTATTTTCAAACTTTTGATATTTAACAAATAGACTTCATTTTGCCATGCGTGTGTACTGTAATAGATCACAGATGTCGTCATAGCGTGAAACGAACTAAAAAGTACAGCACAAGACGAAGTTGAGCGCCGTGACTTTTTGTTCTTTTTACGCCATCACGTCTTCCGTGATCTATTACAGTACATACGCACAACAAAATGAAATCTATTTGTTTTATACATCAAAAGTGCTGTGAAAATTATGTTTTGTTGCTGTGTGACGTCATTCGTGATCTATACTCTAATAGCACATGCACAAGAGCCAGCCAGTGAGATTGCGTTAATTAAAATTAATTGTTGTATAAATGTTTATATTAAGTACAGCAGCATAATTTCATACTAAAATAGAAATTCAAGTACAGTAAGGCAATGTTACACTTATCGATGTTCAAATAACAACTTGTTATTTCGATGTTATCGATGTTGAAAGTTGACCTGTGTAACACACTGCCTTAACATTTTGATGGCCAAAGGAAAGTACGGTACCTTCAGCCATCGAGGTAACATGGACGTCTACATTTATGTCCTGATCAGCCTTTTCTGGATTTTCATCTTGTACACCTATGCATAAGATAAATGTGGCATTTATTCAAGAACTACATTATATAATTATATTTGTCCATAATCATCCAATGTGGCAGCAAAAATCAAATTGGCAAAATACAGCTGGTGAATACAACTCGAAAGCTTTTCGTTCTTTCTAACAGTTAAACAGCTTTCAATAACTTGAGTGTTCACATATTTGAATGCAATATATTTGAATGAAATATTCACCATTTATCACTTGATTTTCAGGAAGATTTTTGCCTACATGTTCAAATAATTCGCATTCAAGATTCTCCTCCTCCTATAAAAACAATGGCTAATTACTTATTAAAATCATTATTGATATTTGTAGTAGTTACAAGACATTGGCAGACCCAAATCTCAACAAAAGGGCACCTAAAATCTTAAAATACTATTAACAGCATAGCTTGCTTGTGTTAAAGGGCATATGTAAATATGTTTAGAATACTCAAAGAGCACCTTCAATGTAACATTAGTATTTACAGCAACATTAATTTGTGCAAGAAAGACACTTTTCTTCAAAAAAATGCAGGGGTGTATATTCTTCAATGATCTTTGATTCCATTCCCCCCCCCCCCCCCTTCTTTTCAGATTAGATTATTTTCCCATATTTACCACATCGGCCTGGTTCTTTACCACATCAGCCTGTATCTAATAGTATCTTGCCCGCCCACCCCTAGCCCAAGATGGAATAAAATAACTTAATTATCCACCAAAAATTTTCTCTTTTTTCCCCCAGCCCTTCCATTTTTTTTACTCTTCTTTTATTTTCTTCCCTGGCCCTAAGACCCTTTGATTCTTTCCCCCCCCACCAGGTGGGGGGAATTATAGAAGAATATACACCCCTGAAAAAATGGCACTTTTGCTTTTCAAAAATTTAAGGAGACACATGCCCCCTGTGCCCCTCACCCCCTACACCCCTGATTTTCATCCATCTGACCCTATGTTGTCCAAATTACAATATATCGATGCAAGAAAACACATTCTAATAGCAATTTTTATTCCGAAATGGGAAGATTGGCTGAGTGGTACCCATCATACAGTAACCAGTGTATAATGGGTACTATTTAGGTAAGAAGGTAGTCCTTCTTTTATGGATATGCTGGTAACCTGACTAAACACTGATGTTAGTTACCACTGATTGAATTAACATGCACCAATAAAATTTCGACAGTTGTAAACACACAAACTTCATACCTGTTGTACCATTTCCTTTGATGACATTAATATCTGTCTGCTTGGGCGGACGTATATGGGTTTTGTTTGAAACAAGCGTTGTATAATGGCACCATCAATTCCTTGTTGTCCATGAGCCAAAGAGGGAGCGACTAGTGAAGTATGCATAGATATCATTATTTCTATGTCTACATCTGGAGGTATCTTCCCGTCAAATGCCTCAACAATCGCAATTTCCACCTGAGCTGCCGTCATTCCTTTTGTGAACTTACACCCTGATATCATGTGACCACTTTCCATCAATGCCAAGCGTGTTCCTTGACGTGGAACACGAACAGTATCCGGTCCTCCAAGCAAAATTAAGTCACGCATGAATTGTCTGTTGTCTATTGCGCTCGGTTTCTTTTGCTTGCGGCTCCTAGTAGAATTTGAGGGACGCTGCCCAGAAAAATTCCGTCTTGGCATGAAATAAGGAGCTCGGCGTTGAGAATTTTGTTGTATCCCTTCTCCGCCAGTCACACTAGCACCAGAGCTACTCGAATGACTTGTCTCGGTGGTCTGACTTGAAGTAGCATTATTAGGCCTAAATACCCGCCTGACTTCGCTTTCGACGTTGTTGTTGTTGTTGTCTTGTGGAATCATAGCCGAAGACAACTCGTTCAATCTTGTGAGAAGTTGGCGAACAATGCCAGTGTTATCCACGGTATTTATATTATCAGTAGAATCACGACCCGCCATTATGAACAATGCATGAACATGACATATCACATTCCTGACATGAAGTATCTCAGAAATATAAGAAAACCGCTGACCGGCTATACTGCCAGAAATCTCGACCATAGTATTAAATTTTCGATCATAATATAAAATTCTCGACCATCGTATAATATTCTCGACTAGTATTAATCAATCTCAATCACTACATTGCATTATTCTCGTCTACCGCTTAATGTTCTCGTACATCATTTAAAATTCTCGACTAGTATTAAATATTCTCGATACACTTTTGTCAGGTTTGGCTTGCCATAGTGATCCTTTCTATGTTTAATAAGGTATTTGAACATTTGCATTTCCTTATACTCACTTTTATCGATATACTTGCTTATTATATAGTTTTAATTGTGTGCGAGTATTCATTTTTTCATCGCATCCCTCCTCGTGTGATTTATTTTGTCTTGTAATATAGGTGTAATGACTAGTGCTCCCCCTACAGTTTAGTCCCCATTCATCATCTTCGCAATGATCTTTAAAACCATTGGGGGTTGCACTATTAGAAAATTACAACGATTTTATTTACATCTTATGAATCGACTTAAACCACATATCATTATTCTTGAGATTGGAACTAACGATCTTTCAAACACAACACCCAACATATCATTATTCTTGAGATTGGAACTAACGATCTTTCAAACACAACACCCAACATTGTCATTAAGAATTACTGCAGCCAGTACAAGTTGTCCAGCCAGTGCCAGTTGTCCAGCCAGTGCCAGTTGTCCAGTGCCTCTCCAGCAAGTGCCGGTAGAGCAGCCAGCCATATCAGCACAAGTCGCTCAACCACCAATTATGTCAACAATAGAGCCAACCAGTCTTCCAGCTATGCCATTACAGCAGCCAGGTCCACCACTGCCCGGGGTTATTGGCCAACCAGCCATCATGTCTTTGATCCAAAGTGGCATCCAAGATGCTCATGCAGTTATTGCAGGTGAGAGTTTGCCTTCAACTGGGAGCACCCCTGGTTTATTATGCAGGTCTTCCAGTCTCCCTCTCGTTGCCCGTGTTTCATACAAATTGAAATAAAAAATTTGGAACGATGAATACATCAAGCTTAGCTCTTTATTGTCCAGTTCTGCTGCTGAAGAGCATTTCATGAAGCCCTCATGAAGTATGGTGATATTGTTAGGGACCTGGCAGCTAGGGGACACAATTGGGGTTTTTATGATGAGAATTTCCATTTTATGAAGCAAAGCCATAAGCAGTTGTTACAATGGGGTGAAATTCATTGGGAACTATGGCTTCGTTCCCAGACTGTTCAATACAAGAAATCACCATCCTTTTCTAATAACCGGGGAAACTTGTCTAATCCTAATTGTATGTCTCGACATGTCCTTGGAGGTTTTTCTTTTAAGTACCATAAAGGAGGTAACTGTGATGGATGAGATCACAAACATTCTTGTTTTAAATGTGAAGGGAATCATGAGGAATCCAATGTAATTTTCGTCCCCAAAGTAATTTTTGCCCATTCCAACAAAATACCAAGATGTCCCCAGCTGCCGGTGTCTCCACCACCAACCCCAATAAGATATGATAGGTTTGCAGGTTTCTTAGATGGTTATCCACTTGACAATGTCTGGGTTCAAGTTTGGGTTTTCTTTACCCTTTGAAGGACTTAAACAGTCCTTTGAAGCTAATAATTTATCATCCTGTATCGATCATCCAGATGTTGTTGACAAAAAGTTAGCTAAAGAGTTAGATGCCCATAGGCTGGCCAGTCCTTTTTCTGTACTGCCATTCTCCAATTTTCGGATTTCCCCTTTGGGGGTTGAACCAAAAAAGACTCCTGGTGAATTTTGTTTAATTCACCACCTTTTCCAAAAGGTATGTCCGTTAATGACGGTATTTCATCACAAAACACAACTGTTAGTTATGCTACTATTACTGATGCTATACAATTAATTAAGAAGGCCAATTGTGGCTGTTTCCTTGCCAAGACAGACATTCACAATGCCTTTCATCTCATTCTCATATGCCCAGAGGATTATGACCTTCTTGGAATAAAATGGAAAGTGTATACTATTATGACCGGTGTATGCCTATGGGTTGTTCTAGCTCTTGCAAAACTTTTGAGGCTTTTAGCACAGCTGTTGAATGGATTGCCAGAATAAAATTGCTCATAGATTGGAACCTTCATCTGTTGGATGATTTCTTAATTGTGGCATCCCTTCATCAGCTGTGTAAGAAGCAGCTCAGTATGTGATTATTTGGGTATCCCCATGGCACCAGATAAAACAGTTGGCCCATCCACCACTCTTTCATTTACAGGCATCGAGCTTGACACCATTGAAATGGAAGCTCGCCTCTGCTTGGATAAATTAGAGAAAGCTACTAATTTGATTTCAGAATTTTTGCTTCGTAAAAAGGTTACACTTAAAGAGGTGCAATCACTTTGTGGGTTGCCCAATTTTGCATGTGCTGTAGTTTCATCAGGTAGAGCGTTTCTATGCTGTCTCATTGACCTTACAATAGGTTTGCATGCTGCACACCATTTTATTCGCCTGAATGAAGAAGTTAAAGCAGATCTTGATGTCTGGCAAAATATTTTAGTGGAATTTAATGGGAAAGCTTTTTCTTGGATGATAATTGGAATACTTCACCCCAGTTAAACCTTTATACAGATACAGCTGGTAGCTTAGGTTTTGGGGCTATTTTTGGCAATCACTCATGCTATGGGGCGTGGCCTAACAATTGGTTAACCTACATTATTGCGGTATTGGAATTCTATCCCATCGTGCTAAGTGTATCTTCGGGGTCAACATATGCAAAACCAGTCCATTTTATTTTTCACTGATAACGAAGCTCTGGTTTCAGTTATTAACAAACAAACCTGTGGGGATAAGACCCTAATATTTTTTTGTCCAGAATATGGTCCCTATTATGTTTAAAGGACATTGGCAACGAAAATTTTTATTGGCTTATTTAATCTTACTGGACCACCTAACTATGAGAATGTTACTATTTTTTGCTGTAACATTTTTGTTTGCGAGTAAAGTGCAAGTAAAATGTGATAAATTTGCTCATCGGCCGCCATCTTGGATCAAATTCTCAAAAAATTATCTTTGGGGTCAATGACCTTTGTGACGTCATTAGATGGGTTCGCTTCAAAACACCATAGGGATCTATATTGCGTGAAGGTTTTGGTAACTAAAAATATGTTATTTTTGCGCGTTATAATGAACAAAAATTCTCACAACCAGGCAGGAGAACTAAGGAAATGCTACACTATCGGGTAAAGCCATATTAAGCGTGTAAGAAGGAAAGGAATGGCGAATTTTACAACTTGCGTGGTTTAATTGTGTCACGCGTTTGTGAATGATTGGTGTATTATTGAAGCTATACTATAGTATTTTGTGTCGTCATACACTCTGGAAAAGGTTTCAGGAACCATCTGTTGTTGTAGGATACATTCTTTAACCGAAGACACGAGAAGAGATGTTTGAAATGTTATATATAATTATAAACTCGAGACACCGAGAAAGGTTGAACGAATTGTCAACCAGCGATTTTGAGGCTTTGAGCACCTTGACCAGTTGACCTATAAATATCTGAAGCTAAACTAAAGCCTTGAATGTTACTGAAAAATAAATCTGGTGCAGAATTATTGGATGCAAGTAATATTCTTTTGAAAACAATCTATATTCAAGTTTTAAAGAATAGTTATTCACGCGATTCATATGATTATGAAGTTTTGAGCTTCTATTGTTTTGACGGGAAATATGAAGCTGTCAATATAGTACATTGTTTAGTATATCTAGCTAGTTTATAGAAAAAAGCCAGACTATAGCTGTTCTCTGGCTTAAATTCAGTTTCATACGTGTGGCTAAATAGTTTGGTGAATTATACATTATGAAGCTGGTAAAAATATTGCCGAAAATGTAGCGATTCCCATTACAGTAATTCAGTAAATATAGTTATTAATTGCGTCAACACACAATTATGTATGTGTATTTTTATGTATGTATCCTATATGCCAATGATGGTATTTTTGTAGATTAAATATATTCTTATATTCACAATATCAATTATAGAAGTGAGAACTCTAATATTTTTAGATATTTTGTTATACTCTTTTTTACGAAAAGTCAAGACGCATATGGGTAGGGATTAGGGAATAACTGATCATTAAAATAGAAATTAATAATAAGACTTGCTATTAACTGACATACCGGTATTCTCTTCGCTTTTCAAAATGACTGTAGTTGTATTAATCTTGTTTGTTTTATACTTTTATTTCAATAATCATGGGTAGCTTAAATTTGCACTGTCAATACAAGCGATGAAGCGATATACTCTCTACAACAATCAATAATATACCTTGAATGCGAATACAGCATGCTATTTGTAGTTTGTTTTATGTAATAGCGCTTCTTTATACTACACTGTCCAACTGCATTGAAAGTATAAAAGGAGTAGTTCAAATCTCAATGATGAACTATCCAAATTTTTAGGCCTTTATTCTTGTGTATTTTGAATGTACATCATAATTGCGCCAGCTACTTAGGTTTAATAGTTAGTATTAGTATAGACTACATTTATTTATTAAGCTTTGCCGTCTAACAATACATAAACAGTTATTAACACAAGACTACATTGTGATAATTTTATTTACTGTTGTATTTTCAATAATAATTGGAACTGGTAACTGAACGTGCTGATAGAGATTTGATTGTTTTGCAATTTGAGCAATTTTTATGCATTTACCAGCGAGACATTCAGGGGATATAGACAATAATAGCATAATATTGCATAAGGATTTCCTATGTGATATTCGAATTTATGCGTCTATTTCATGCGGAATTGGAACAAATAGTATCAAAAGTAGTGGTACAAACATGTTACACACTTGTTAAAACCTTTCTGCCGTCTATTTTGCCGCAAAGTTTACCGCGTGTGGTAAACACTGTAGAGTTTATATTAGAGAAATTGTGTCAACCCATCTAATGACGTCATTTAATGTATTCATGCATAAATTAGCATACGCCGTTTTTTTCAAAATGGCGGACGACTGTTGAACTTTGTCACAAATTTTCTCAACAACTAAATGCGATGGACAAGGGAAACTATGAAATTAAGTATTCCGTAGGCATGCTCTATAAATATAAGGAATAAAAATTTTCGTTGCCAATGTCCTTTAAAATGCAACATCTTATTCAAGGCCAAACACATTCCAGGCATCAGAAATAAGTTAGCTGACTCATTCTTGCCTCAGAACTGGGAAATGTAGTGAAGACTCTCACCACTTCCAGTTTACAACCTTCGTCAAAACCCACCTATCACAGAGCATGGAAATTATTCGAGCTTTTTCACCGCTCTGTTTTTCAATCTGTACGATTTCACTTTCCCATATGTCCAGATACACTGGCGTTATTTATTGCACATTTGTTCAACCAAAATTATATGCCATCAACAGTTAATACCCTATGTGTCTGCATTAGGTTATTCTCGCACGTTATATGGTGTTCCAGACCCTACAAAAAAGTTCATATTATACAAATGCTGAAGGGGTATGGGAAATTGGGACATTTGTTGGGAAATTGGGAAGCCGACTTGATGTTCGGCTTCCCATAACCCTACACATTCTTCACAAACTTATTGATGTCACTGGGTAGTTTTACCAACTTCTTATGAAGTAAGTCTATTTCGAGCTACGTACATATTGGCATTTTTTGGATTGTTACAAATTGGGGAAATTACCTCGTCTAAGCCTAGTTTTCCCATGCCATTGCAGATCAATCAATTATCTAAGCAGTTCAATACAAAGGGTCAAATAGCACATCTTACCCTAACTTTTTATCAATATAAACATAGCTATAATCAACAACCCTTCTCAATTGATATCCTACCCCAACAGGTGCATTGTCCTGTTATGTTGGTGCTTCATTATTTATCCTTGCGAGGAAGCCTCCCTGGGGTCCAGATAATACTGGCCATCCTATAACATGAGATTGTTTCTCCAACTATTTGGCTCTGACGATAAAGCATTGCGGTGTAACACTCGTGTCTTTGAGCCAATTGCAACATCTTGCACGGGCGGATGTCGTGTTTGGATCGAGATTTCTCATATTCAGCTAGCATTGGCAGCTATCTTTTATTACTTTATATAATATAATTGATCCAATTGCAACATCTTGCACGGGCAGATGTTGTGATTGGATCTATGATTTAGTTGTTTAACAGTGGATACTTTTGTCAGTTAGCACAAGCGGCTGTTTTGAATTATTTACTCTTTGGTCTGATTGCTGGACATGCCGGGGTGGGCCTACATCACATTTTGTTGCATATATTTTGCCCTGCACTTGATAATTTTGTGATATTTTATAGCCAATTTATCTCAAAACATGTGTTTATTACTATGTACAACTCCTTCCCAGTAAACTGAGCTCAAGCACGACAGCAATTTTGATGTTTTCACAATAATAATAATAATAATAACGATTTATTATCAGAATTTCCACAAAAATGGCTATCTAAAATTTCTAATTTACATGGAATCAATAAAAGTATGAATACAAATTTATAGTAGATAAGAAAGGTGAAATAGTACATGTTCGAAGGATCTAGATGATTAATTAATTAATTATTGTTGTTCATACAGCAGTTTCTAAGAAGTAAAGCAGTCTTTCTCAGCTGGAAGTGAGTTGAATAATGTGGCAGCACAGTCCTGAAAGGTGTTCGATATTAGTGGGATAGTCAAGTTAATTGTGCTGCTAGAACGCAAAGTTCTTGTATGATTAACGCGTTCTAAGTGCAGTGACTTAGGCCAGGTGCTACTATAAAGGGCTTTGTGGGTACTCTTCAGGAGATGCCAGTCTCTACGCTCCCGCATTGGTAGCCAGCCAAGTTTAATGATAGTATCTATACTATTAGTGTAACGACCGGTAACAAAACTGGCAGCAGAGTACTGTATGCGCTGTAATCGCTTTAGAAGATGTTCCGTCAAAGGGTAAAAGACGATATCGCCAAAATCCAGACGAGAAAGGACGAGACTCTCAGCTAACTGCTTTCTCAATTTGTAAGGAGTAAAGTTCTTAATTTTCCTCAGGCAGGCTAAGGTCCCGTAACAAGAGGATGCTAGATGCTGGACATGATCATTCCATTTCAAGTACTCGTTCAAGTGGACGCCGAGTAGCTTAATGGACTTCACACATTCTAGGACTTTATTTTGTGCAGTTAGGTACAAGGAGCGTGTTGAGAGGCCATGGTAAGATGACATCTGGCTGGTTGAGAGAAGCATATACTTGGTTTTGGTGGAGTTCAGAGCCAGGTTGGATTCCTGCGACCAGTTTGAGAACTGAAAGAGTGTATTATTCATTTCTGTTTCGCTAGAGGCCAGATTTCGAGCTGCGCAGTGGTTGTAGAGGGTGGAATCATCAGCGTATTGGGCGCACTTGGTTGTTGATGGTATGTTATCTATTAGGTCAGAAAAATATTGGTTAAAGATCATTGGTCCCAAAATGGAGCCTTGTGGGATGCCAAAATTGGCTGATTTGCTAGTAGATTGCTTGTCGTCTACTTGCACAAATTGTTTTCGCTCAGATAAATAACTAAGTAGCCACTTTAAAAAGGTTTTCGAAAATCCTAGCTTATTGAACTTGTGGATCGTTGTTTTGAAACACATAGTGTCAAACGCTTTGCTGAAGTCAGCGAAGACCATGAGAGTAACTTCTCCTTTTTTCATTGCTCGTAGGATATCGTCCCTTATACCCAGCAGAGCTGTGGTGGTTGAGTGACCTCGGCGAAAACTTGAGACATGATCATGAAGGAGAGAAGCTTTCTCAACGAAGTCTGACATCTGAGCAGCCACAAGCTTTTCGAAGACTTTGGATAGCACAGGAAGTATTGATATAGGACGAAATTGGTCACATATGGTTGGGTTGTCGACCTTGGGGATTGGCGATACTCTTGCTGTCTTCCATGATCTTGGGAAATAAGAGATCCTGATGCAGTTGTTGATAATACCCGTCAGTGGATCAGCAAGATATTCAGCGACTAACTTGACAAATCTAGCTGGAATGTTGTCGGCACCTGTAGAGCAGTCCGAGCGAAGCGATTTTAAACACCTGAGGACTTCCCCATGGGCGACAGGTCTCAGATTGAAAGGACTGCCATTAGATGGATTTACATCAGGTAGATTGTCGATGATACCCGAGAGATTACTCAGGGGTACAGCCGAGGATCCAAGGGTTCTCTCTGCTGTGGTAGTAAAATGTGTGTTCAATTTATCGGGATCCATTTGTAGAGGTTTGGGACTTGGGTTCAAGATTCGGTGAATGACACGCCAAACTTCTCGCGGTTTGTTGGAAGAGATGAGGGATAAAGAAAATATTTGCAAGTGAATAGGGATTTTATGTCTCATCTTCGATGTCTTTTTGTTATGTAGTTATCAGGCACGCTGCAGGGAGATGGGTTGATATTGTTCACTTCCTTTTTTTTTGCCGGGGGTTTTACTATAAATTGGATTTGCACATGTTCATCGATCTTTTCTGCATCGTGTCAGCAGTGCCGTCGGTCAAAATGTCCAGTGTCTTTCCGAATGGGTCGGATATTTTTATAATTATGTCCGATGGGCTTATGTTTAGTTTGGCGTGAAAATGTATTCTTTTAAAATCGTATACTGATGCTAAATGTTGGGCAGTTGATACTTTGATGCATTGATACTTTAAGGCCCAATCAAACATCCGAGAACGCAAGTCATCGCAAGTAAACTTGCCTTGACTTACGATGCGACTGGTCAAATGAATACCAGGCTCTGCTGTCATGCTTAGCGGACCACATAACAGCTCTGATAAACATTTACAGGGTAAATTTACGTCGCACAAAGTAAAGTTTGGTCGGACATCAATACAGTTGGGTCGGACAAACGGTAAACCTCAATTTTCCTTTGGTCGGACAGAATGTCCGGTGCGTTTCTTTCTTGGTCAGACAATTTCACGAATGGGTCGGACAATGCCTGTGACCGACCGATATTTTAAGGCCTGTCACCGACTACAGTAGTCCAGTTTGTAGCTTTTAAAATTACAAAAGTATACAAATATCATGTAATAATTTTTTATCTTCATGCGAGAAGAACTCATTCTAAGTGATAACTTGATATCTATTGAACTCTATAGTCATCTATGGTATACAGACATCATGTAATATTTTATCTTCACATGAGAAGTGCTCATTCTATTTATTGCCTCTTAGTACCTGTTGAACTCTATAGTCATCTATGTGTGTTGGCATATATTTTGCCCTGCACCTTTACTGGGCTTACATTGTCAATGATTTTATATTTGATAATTTTGTGATATTTTATAAAAGATTATTAAATGGCCATGGGCCACTTATGCCCATAGCCAATTGATCCCAAAACATGTGTATTACTATGTACAACTCCTTCCCAGTAAAGTGAGCTCAGGCATAACAGCAATTTTGATGTTTTCATAACAGAGGTGAGGGATAAAAGGAAATATGACTTTGGGTGATTGTAATGCCCGTACAAGTAAACTTGAAGACTCTGTATCCAATGAAGGAAATACCTTCATAATGATGCCACAGAAAGTTTTTCACCTCTGTCACCAGGCAAAAATTTGATAGTTCAATCAGATAGTTCTAATTGAACTGTGTAAAATTTACGGTGGCCCAGAAGGGACACCACTTTTAACAAAAATATATGCTACAAAACATTATTTTGCGCTACCGCTTTCCTTTAAATTTTGTGCAACACATTACTTCAAAAAAAAATTACATTCCATCAAAAAGAAACATACACTATCATACTAAAAATGCACATCATCTCTTAAAACTCTGCGCATGCAGGTTGATGCGAGGAGACTGGGGAGAGTCTTCCAAAACAAAATGGCAGAAGAATTGAATAGTATTGATAGGGAAGGCTGACCTAATTCTGAAACAGAGAGGTAATCGAATACTATCTTCTGGACCGGACAGGGTAAACGGATATTGTACGATGTGGCATATTTTAAGACTACGCCACCACATGAATGTACCTCATCAACTAGTCGCTTCTATAATGAAGGAAGTTGATCCTGAAGGTGTTCAACTTCAAAAACGCTGACATCTTCATCGGCATACTTATGTTTCTCCAGGACCAAATTTTGCCTGGCATGCCGATGGCTATGATAAACTCAAACCATATGGTTTTTCAATCCATGGCTGTATTGATGGCTTTAGCCAGAGAGTATTGTGGCTGCAAGTTCAACAGTCAAACAAAAAGCCAAAGATAATTGCCAGATATTTTTACGATTACATCAAAGCCACAGGAGGGTGCCCTATTCGTGGAGTCCCAGGACTGTGGAACTGAAAATAGTTAATTGCTGCCATGCAATGTTATCTTCAGGCCAATGGGCAAGATGAGTTTGCCGGAACAAAAGCTCACCAGTATTTATCAAGCCCTAGAAACCAAAGAATAGAGTGCTATTGGTCTTCACTACGAAAGCTACGTTCCAGCTGATGGATAGATTTTTTTGCTGATCTTTTGCAGTCAGGTACCCTGGACCTGACAAACGACATCCACAAAGAGGCATTGTCGTTCTGCTTTGCAGATGTTCTTCAAACAGATCTGGACAAAGCAAGAGAGCACTGGAACTCACACAGGATAAGAAATCCCATGAGACCACAGTACCTGGCACTCCCGGTATTCTATACTTCCTCCCTAAACAATCAGGAGAAGACAGGGAAGACTGCCTTGCACAAGTTCTGCCGTGCAAATTAGAAGAAGTAGAACAAGAAATTCTGGGTGAGTCAACAGAAGAGGAAACAGACGAGGTTTGGGAGGAATATTTCCATTATGTTATGGAAAATAATGGACTAACATACCCAACAACAATTTTCGAACCTGGAGAACTATTTCAGTCACTAGTTAGTTTTGCAGCAGGGGTACCTGAAACTAATTAAACGAAAAAGTTGGGACAAATTTTAATGGAGGATCAGAATGTTTTGTGTAAATTTCATAAATGAATCATTACAGACAGTAACTTTTTGCTAATGCACCATGACATAAATATGAGAGAATGGAAAATATGATAATCAGCCTATTTAATGAACCACAAAAATTATTAAGTAATTAATCATCATCAATGTCCAATGCAGATCTCAACAAAACAGTGTTTCTTCACATAACAATATAAATTGAATATACATTTTGACATAAGTTGAAGGGTTTTTGTAGATGGAAATTATCGAGTGTAAATTATATACATTTATTAGACCTAACCAGGAACAGCTGCGAAAAATGCAACTATAGGTCCCTGGCAGGAATTGAACCTGCAGCCTTGCGATTCCGGTGCAGCGCTCTAACCAACTGAGCTACAGAGTCCAGCTGTCGAGCTCTAACCACAAGTTCATGTATATTACGATGGTGCTCCCATGTTAGGTTATAGGTAAATATCAAATTTTGTTGGCATCTCACTCGATTGAATAATAGTTGAAGGGAGACCTAACCAGGAACAGCTGCAAAAAATCCAACTATAGGTCCCTGGCAGGAATTGAATCTGCGGCCCTGCGATTCCGGTGCAGCGCTCTAACCAACTGAGCTACAGAGTCCAGCTGTCGAGCTCTAACCACAAGTTCATATATATATACGATGGTACTGCCATGTTAGGTTGTGGGTAAATATCAAACTTTGTTGGCATCTCACTCGATTGAATAATAGTCGAAGGGTTTTTGTAGATGGAAATTATCGAGTGTAAATTATATACATTTATTAGACCTAACCAGGACCAGCTGCGAAAAATGCAACTATAGGTCCCTGGCAGGAATTGAATCTGCGGCCCTGCGATTCCGGTGCAGCACTCTAACCAACTGAGCTACAGAGTCCAGCTGTCGAGCTCTAACCACAAGTTCATGTATATATACGATGGTACTGCCATGTTAGGTTATGGGTAAATATTAAGGGTTTTTGTAGATGTATATAATTTTTCTAATAAATGTATATAATTTACACTCGATAATTTCCATCTACAAAAACCCTTCAACTATTATTCAGTCGAGTGAGATGCCAACAAAATTTGATATTTACCCATAACCTAACATGGCAGTACCATCGTATATATATACATGAACTTGTGGTTAGAGCTCGACAGCTGGACTCTGCAGCCCAGTTGGTTAGAGCGCTGCACCGGAATCGCAGGGCCGCAGATTCAATTCCTGCCAGGGACCTATAGTTGTATTTTTCGCAGCTGTTCCTGGTTAGGTCTAATAAATGTATATAATTTACACTGATAATTTCCATCTACAAAAACCCTTCAACTATTATTCAATCGAGTGAGATGCCAACAAAATTTGGTATTTACCCATAACCTAACATGTCAGTACCATCGTATGTATACATTAACTTGTGGTTAGAGCTCGACAGCTGGACTCTGTAGCTCAGTTGGTTAGAGCGCTGCACCGGAATCGCAGGACCGCAAGTTCAATTCCTGCCATGGACCTATAGTTGCATTTTTCGCAGCTGTTCCTGGTTAGGTCTAATAAATGTATATAATTTACACTCGATAATTTCCATCTACAAAAACCCTTCAACTATTATTCAATCGAGTGAGATGCCAACAAAATTTTATATTTACCCATAACCTAACATGGCAGTACCATCGTATATATACATGAACTTGCGGTTAGAGCTTGACAGCTGGACTCTGTAGCTCAGTTGGTTAGAGCGCTGCACCGGAATCGCAGGACCGCAGATTCAATTCCTGCCATGGACCTATAGTTGCATTTTTCGCAGCTGTTCCTGGTTAGGTCTAATAAATGTATATAATTTACACTCGATAATTTCCATCTACAAAAACCCTTCAACTATTATTCAATCGAGTGAGATGCCAACAAAATTTTATATTTATACACTTTGACATGTTTTACTGTTAGCCTTTATAGATGACTAGATCATAAACTTATATAGTAAATAGTTACCATAAATCCTCTATTAATCCCCCAGGGGGCTTAACTATTTTTTCATAGGCACTTTTGAGGGCTGAGTGGTGCTTGATGGAGAGAGGGGGAGCAAGTTGATTCAAAACTCAGTGAGTAAGAAACACAGTAAACTAACATAAATTGCTAGTCATATTAAACCTATTTCTTTGTTGTGGGGTGGGGCTATTTGATGGGGGGGGGGGGGGGCTTATTTTTGGGGGAAATAGGGGATTTACAGTATATACAGTTTATACAGTGAAATATAGAATAAAAGGTTATTAATCGATAACAAACAAACACAACATCTTGTTATAGAGTAATCTATCACTAAATATATCTCTGCCCAAGTCCATAATCTTGAAATATATCTTCCATAAGATTTAAGGCAAACACTTCTGTGTTACATTTTGTGTACCTCTCATTAACTGGTATACAAATGGTTAAAGCACAGGTATTACCAGTTAGCCTCTTATGTGCATCAGTACACTGGTGGTCAAATGCTAAAGATCCTTTAAAATTGGGGAATCGTGAGCCACTCCCAAACTGCAATATATCATTAAGGGAAAGTATTTTAACAACAGGGGAATCATCTATGCCCACTGCCCAATCACGATTATTCCAGTCTGGGCAAGCAAGGGCATCAGATTTAAATTTACTACCTTTGGTTTTTTTCAGAAACCGTTGCCACTTGTACACAATTTTTGTTTCTTTGCCATGTTCATCTGTGCTAAGAGATGAGAAACAGGGCTTAAAACATGCTTTGACATCGTCATTGTTTATATCCTGGTACACTAACTCTGCCAATCCAGCTTGAAAAAACTTACATAATTCATGCAACACACCAAAGGCACTTATGCCTTTGCGAAAAGTAAAAATTTCCAGAGCGACACTGCTTATTACAATATGCTTGGAGCAAAATCTTATTAGACCATCCTTGTCTTCAAAGTGAGAACAAGTTTAGTATACCCCATGTCAAATCTTTCCAGAAAATAATCGACTAAATCTGAAAGCTCAGTCTCATTATTGCAACTTTAAATCTGAACCAGTTTTGTTTTAAACTCTGATTCTATAGGCACTTCATCTAGAACAACCTCTACTGGATTGTCCAGAATGAAAGATGCAACTGAATGGCAAAGAAAATGTGGCCCAGGGCATCCATTCAGCAATGCAATGGCAGTTAATTTCCCAAACACCTCAAACTGCCTTCTTCTAATGCATGCAAGGTTAAATTAGGATCGCTACCACAGAATATATTACCACTATTTAACATACCCTGAAAATAAGAATTCTCTAGTAACACCCCCAGTATCAACTGCTTCTTCCCCAATGAACTTAACTATAACTCTATCCTTAATATCTTCATCTTTCAGCTGCTCAAATGTCCTTTCAACCAGGTGTTTTCTGGTTACTTCAATAACTGTATACTGGTCAATGGGAATACCATTCATTTTCATTTCAAGTGCCTGATCTAGGGAACTGGCTTCTGCATACATATTTTCCTCATTCTTTTCGGTATCACTGCGAGCAGGCATATTTTCATCCTGTTGGCTCTGGTTGATGGCAAGTAAAAGCAATGGGTCATCATCATCATCCATAACAAAAATAGGTGGGTTATTTGCAGTTCTGCTCACAGTGGGTTTGTTCTCATATCCAGTGTTCTTGTCATTTTCATCGGTTGTGGTCACAGTGGGTTTGTTCTCATGTTCAGTGTCCTTGTCATTTTCATCAGAAGAAGACCAGTCGGAGAACTGGTTGTACTCAAACTCATCATGAACAGACACAAAGGCAAAGATAAAAAGTAAGCTTTTTATAGTCTTTGGAGATAGCCTCCTTCTATTTCATCACAGAGAATGTTTCATTAGTTCCTGGAACAACGTACACCTCACTAAAATCTGGGTAAAGAAGAACATATGGACTTACACGATCGAATGACTGGTCAAAGTTACCATGTTTAATGATTGCTTTCTTAATTCGCGTTATCTCGCCCAATATCATTCTTGACTTTCAATATGTGCGTCTTATTTCAGCATGTTTTGAAGACACCATCATGAACATATGCCAAACCGACTTTGATTTCAACCTCCTTTGGCTGTTTTGCCTTCATCCCCGATGCTGATGCCTCATTTCCACGTTTCTGCTTCTTCGTTGGTTTAAAATCCTCTTGTCTAGTAGCTTCCCGAATACAATAAAAGTCTCTAAAACTCAACGTTGAGGACTGACCGCGAGGTTGACAAGTACTCGTCATCCGACTAGTCGGTGTTGTACTTGTTGTGGATGTTGTCGGCGTACTTTGTGAAATTTCAGGACTGCAGCTCTCACCAGCCTGTCTATTATTTGCCAGAACTTTTGATAGTTCTTCTCTGACAGTTGGCTGGACCGTGTTTCGGACGCCATCTTTAAATTTTTCTGACATATTTAGTATAAAAATCTGGAAGAAGACCTTTGTCTTGTAGCTAAATGGTGTTCTACTAATCAATTACTGATCAACCCAGAGAAAACCAAGTTTCTTATTATTGGCACACCCCAGTTGTTAAAAAAACTACCTTCATCAATGACTCTCTCATTCCTAGGTAAAGATATTATTCCTGTGTTCTGTGCAAAGATCTGGGAGTTACCCTAGATTCGCATTTAACGTACAACGAACATATAAAAAAACTTGTCTCATTGTGTACTGCAAAACTTTGTCAGATTAACAGAGTGAAAGACAGTTTTGACAAAGAAATGCTCAAACTCATCATTTCATCTTTGTTATCAGTAAATTATTCTACTGTTCTTCTACATGGTCCAATACATCTTCCACAAACATTAGCAAGCCTCCCGTGCGTGTGTGCGTGCGTGCGTGCGTGTAATGTATAATGTTTTCAATAAGGTTTAGGTTTTATGGTAGTTTTGCAGTGTTTTCAAAGTATAAACTATATGTCTGTAATATGTAGAAAATATTACTACATAACATGCATACTAATCATTTACAAATTGGGAGTGTGATAACTAAACACTCTGAGAATCACATGTATGTATATATGGTGCATGTGCACACGTATGTACGCAGAATGTGGAATATCTGTGATATGTATGCATGCAACGCGGAAGTGTAGGCAAAAAATACGCATAAACATTTGTGAGTTGATTTTTACACCAAGAGACAAATTGGAAATAGCAACCTATGGCTAAGAATCACAAATTGAATACTTCATTGAGACTTATAAATTTCAACTTATAGGAAATCAAGGCTTATGCAGACAAGACTACATCAATCATGCATGCCTGGCCATGAGCCCCAATTTTTTACACTAAAGGAAATGAAGCAAAATTGATTAAACATGTTAAGAGTTGGTGCGACTCTCTATTGTTGCCTTTTAGATACAAAACTATTGCGGGCAAAACAGTGTCTTAAAGTATATTTTGTTGTCATGATAACAATAGATAGATAAAAATTTGATTTTACCAGGGTAGTTCTTTCAGTTTAAAAGTAAACGGTTACCAATAGAAGCCATGGATACTACTTAACTATGCTGTGATTTACTCACTATATTACAAATATGCATTGCTAAAATACTAAATATAAAAATTACATGCACTAGATAGATAGATAGATAAAAGTTATTTTATATGTGCATTAAAACTAGTACAACCATGGTAATAGAAAGCTCTCTTGGCCAACGCCGTCCGTACCTTTGGTAAATGAAGCAGGTTCGATTGTCTGGTAGTTCTACCAATCATTGTCTTATTAATGACAAAATAATAACTTGGGATTTGTGGGACATTCCCTGCGATACATTTTTGGACAAGCTTATTTACATGCTTTTCTCATGCAATATGATTTATTTGCTGTACTTGATATCATATTTCCCCTAATTCGTCCCAGCATACCAATTTTCCTTCCAGCATTTGACAAGATATAATTAACATGTGAATTCCAAGATAACGTTTCGTCTAAAACTACTCCCAGATATTTATATTCTAAGACATGCTTTGTAGGGATTCCTTCACATATCACACCTTTTTGTTGCCATATACAGAGCAGCTGGCGTTTTAATTAATGTCAAGAAATGCAAACACTATCTGTATTCCTGGTATAAAAGTCGAAAGTCTACAGATACCATGCAGCCTGCTCTGAAGGTTCACTTTTGCTTTTTCCTGTTTATGGCTACAAAATATAGGAAACTCCAGATAATTTAATTTCAATATATCGACGTTTTGTCATTAGCAGGATACTTATGAATGCTAAGATAAAATTACAAAAACGAGACAGATGTTATGTTTTTGTCAGCACAACATTATAAGCCATTTGAATGCTTAATTCCGTCATGGTTAATGAATATGAAAAGCTTTTTTCGAAGGTTAGATAAAATATATAGAGTAGGAAATGTGAGTATATAAAGATCGCAAGAAGTGATTTTCTTGTAAATCTCAAATTTATTAGTGTTGCCAAATCTTGCTAAAGTGTTATTTGAATTTGATTATTCCAGTTTTTACATAGTATGATGGCTGCATGCATGCTGGCTGGAAGCCAGGGTTAAAAAACTTAAACCTAATGCCATGGTGCATTCCATGTAAACTCTACGCCGGAGAAACGCCAACATTTACGATAGTTCACGCCAATACATTGGAGATTTTCAATTTGGGGGGACCAAAATCAATGTTATAATGGTTAACCTGGCATGTATTCTATACTGTTAACATCACAGAAGATGGTGACGATGATGAAACAAAGTATCAGGTATACGAACAAAAATGATACTGTATATGATTGTTACATCAAAAAGTTTCCCTGTTACCATGAAGTTCAACTAACTTAAAGTTGTGACTTTAAGGTTCGTGGAGAAGACTTTCCTGTAGACCATTGTGGAATGCTATATATTTTGCAGCCTGTAGGGTCACTGATGATCCGAGCCCAGATGGTAAATCTGCCACTGTGGAAAATTATTGCATGGCACTCGCGAGTAACCACACTTTTACAGAAGTCGGAGAAGGAATTGAAGAAAGTAAAGAAGGGGTCTATCCAAATCCATTCTTCCAAAGCTTGCTAAGCATTGGCAAGAGGTCAATGCCGGTAGGCTTGGCAAAAAAGAAGATAAACATGAACCAGGAACCTTTCAGGTAATTGAACATTACATACCAAACTAATCACACTAATCACAACAATCTTCAATCAGACAATCATGCATAAAAATATTTATTTTTCTAAAATGTTAATTGATTGAAGTTGTGGAAAACATGCGAATACATTCATATTTTAGACTGTTCCACTTTACTTCGGTTGGCTGGTGACTGATGAGAGTAGTGAAATAGTTAATGGAAAGAAAGTAACGACCTACACTTGGGCAGCCAGAAATCCACAAGATAGCTTTGCCGATTTGATCGATTTTTGTTCCATCATCTTTCAATTTCCGCTCGATTTCATCGTGCTGTTCCCAACGTTACGAAAGAATTCTACAATATGTTTGATTTCGAAAAAGCCCTCACTCATCTCTGCAATTTTACAGTCGAGAATGGGAAGCTGATCATGAGCAGAGAGCAAAAGATCGAATGGGAAATGAATGGAGTGGAGGAATTCAATTCCTTTTTTCAAGGTTGTTTGCAATCTTCCCCATGTTCGTGCTCTCTCCAACAGTGATAGCTCGTTGATGGTCTTGCCGCACAATAGTGTTATCGTTTTCAAGAGACTGAAAGAAACACTGGAGAAAATAATTTGGTTTAGCTTGGGAAATCGTGTAGATCTATTTGTTGACCTAAAAGGCAACTCAGTTCCAGAGTTCAAGGAGAGCCATCTTGTTTCCATTACAGCTCTTGATAGCGAAAGTTTAGATCAAGTTTTTAGTATTGAATTCATTGGGGGTTGTAGTGAGAGCAAAACTACAGGAAGAGAATCTGATTGCTTCTTTTTACAACGACAAGATCATTTTCGAGTCTCTGGACAAGGAAACAATGTTCTCATTGAGCATGCAGTTGTCGACTGGAGCATTCCAGATCCAATAACTTGCCCTAAAACAATGACGGAGATAGGAAATATTTACACTGTTGGCAACAAGAAGCTAGGAATTGCAAGACATCGCTTGCCACAGCTTTTTGATGTGCGTGGACAAACAATAAGAAGGCATGACGTGAGTAAAGTTGTAGATATGCTCCAGACTGAGAAGCCCAGATGCCCTCATATAATTCAAGCGGACCAGTGACCAAATTACCAAGAGAAGTCTTGCAATAGAGCCTTGATATATACATTGACAGACTGACTACAGTAGTGAATCAAGGAAACTTGCTGTCTGGCTGTAGCAGAATGGATATTTCTAATAATCTATCATGTTTAACTTCTAATTGCATGTAACATATCGTAGTTTCTGGTTTTTAGGACAATGCGTGGATAATAAAATCATTCAGGGACAGGTGGCCAACAAGCCAGGGAATGGAATAGGTTTTTTCCTAATTCTAGTGAACCGATTTTCAGCTATGAAACACATTGCGCAACACATTGTGCGACTGTGCCCAACTCTGCAGTCTGGCTCCGCACTCTAAACATGTGTGTATTTGACTTAATTTGTGGGTAATTCACTCCAGACTTGGAAATAATAACAGAAAACGGTTTGAACCTTTAGATCTGATACAGATTCATTGAGTTTAGACCTGATGCCAGTCCTTCCACTTTAAGAAAACTATATTTCCTTCAATAACAGGGATTTTAAGTGTAAACACTGAATAGTTTAAGGACACCCCTTCAAACAATATAATCTCATAAAACCCGCGGAGCGAAAGCCCACAACGAATAAGATCCTACCATTGCGGTAGATACGTTAACCAGAATGAACATAGGCGTAAGCATAATCATTCACCAATCAAAGTACGCAAATGAAGTAATAAGGTAAAAACAATATATTATCTTACCATGAATAAATCATATCATAAACAGTAATATCCTTCCCCTCGCCAGCTGTCAAATAAATTTGACTGCAGCCCTTGGGACACTGGAAGGCAGCTTAAAAGGAGGAAGGACTAGACTGAAACAAGAAAAATGACACTTTATACAAGAAACAACAATATAGAATGATACACCGAGATGTAACTAAAAAAAGCCTAAATTAATACACAAACGTAGGTTAGCTAAATGTATCAATAAAGAGTCGTTTATCACAATACACATAGTTCAAACAATATAGTGTTGTTCACGTAATGAACACGATGTTAGATAATGCATTCTATAAATAAATGATATGATCACATGATAAAGAAGCCATGCGTTAAGGGTACCTATTAAATAACAGGGATTTTAAGTGTAAACACTGAATAGTTTAAGGACACCCCTTCAAACAATATAATCTCATAAAACCATGGAGCTAAAGCCCACAACGAATAAGATCCTACCATTGCGGTAGATACGTTAACCAGAATGAACATAGGCGTAAGCATAATCATTCACCAATCAAAGTATGCAAATGAAGTAATAAGATAAAAACAATATATTATCTTACCATGAATAAATCATATCATAAACAGTAATATCCTTCCCCTCGCCAGCTGTCAAATAAATTTGACTCCAGCCCTTGGGACACTGGAAGGCGGCTTAAAAGGAGGAAGGACTAGACTGAAACAAGAAAAATGACACTTTATACAAGAAACAACAATATAGAATGATACACCGAGATGTAACTAAAAAAAGCCTAAATTAATACACAAACGTAGGTTAGCTAAATGTATCAATAAAGAGTCGTTTATCACAATACACATAGTTCAAACAATATAGTGTTGTTCACGTAATGAACACGATGTTAGATAATGCATTCTATAAATAAATGATATGATCACATGATAAAGAAGCCATGCGTTAAGGGTACCTATTAAATAACAGGGATTTTAAGTGTAAACACTGAATAGTTTAAGGACACCCCTTCAAACAATATAATCTCATAAAACCCGCGGAGCGAAAGCCCACAACGAATAAGATCCTACCATTGCGGTAGATACGTTAACCAGAATGAACATAGGGCGTAAGCATAATCATTCACCAATCAAAGTACGCAAATGAAGTAATAAGATAAAAACAATATATTATCTTACCATGAATAAATCATATCATAAACAGTAATATCCTTCCCCTCGCCAGCTGTCAAATAAATTTGACTCCAGCCCTTGGGACACTGGAAGGCGGCTTAAAAGGAGGAAGGACTAGACTGAAACAAGAAAAATGACACTTTATACAAGAAACAACAATATAGAATGATACACCGAGATGTAACTAAAAAAAGCCTAAATTAATACACAAACGTAGGTTAGCTAAATGTATCAATAAAGAGTCGTTTATCACAATACACATAGTTCAAACAATATAGTGTTGTTCACGTAATGAACACGATGTTAGATAATGCATTCTATAAATAAATGATATGATCACATGATAAAGAAGCCATGCCTTAAGGGTACCTATTAAATAACAGGGATTTTAAGTGTAAACACTGAATAGTTTAAGGACACCCCTTCAAACAATATAATCTCATAAAACCCGCGGAGGGAAAGCCCACAACGAATAAGATCCTACCATTGCGGTAGATACGTTAACCAGAATGAACATAGGCGTAAGCATAATCATTCACCAATCAAAGTACGCAAATGAAGTAATAAGATAAAAACAATATATTATCTTACCATGAATAAATCATATCATAAACAGTAATATTCTTCCCCTCGCCAGCTGTCAAATAAATTTGACTCCAGCCCTTGGGACACTGGAAGGTGGCTTAAAAGGAGGAAGGACTAGACTGAAACAAGAAAAATGACACTTTATACAAGAAACAACAATATAGAATGATACACCGAGATGTAACTAAAAAGCCTAAATTAATACACAAACGTAGGTTAGCTAAATGTATCAATAAAGAGTCGTTTATCACAATACACATAGTTCAAACAATATAGTGTTGTTCACGTAATGAACACGATGTTAGATAATGCATTCTATAAATAAATGATATGATCACATGATAAAGAAGCCATGCGTTAAGGGTACCTATTAAATAACAGGGATTTTAAGTGTAAACACTGAATAGTTTAAGGACACCCCTTCAAACAATATAATCTCATAAAACCCATGAGGCTAAAGCCCACAACGAATAAGATCCTACCATTGCGGTAGATACGTTAACCAGAATGAACATAGGCGTAAGCATAATCATTCACCAATCAAAGTACGTAAATGAAGTAATAAGATAAAACAATATATTATCTTACCATGAATAAATCATATCATAAACAGTAATATCCTTCCTCGCCAGCTGTCAAATAAATTTGACTCCAGCCCTTGGGACACTGGAAGCGGCTTAAAAGGAGGAAGGACTAGACTGAAACAAGAAAAATGACACTTTATACAAGAAACAACAATATAGAATGATACACCGAGATGTAACTAAAAAAAGCCTAAATTAATACACAAACGTAGGTTAGCTAAATGTATCAATAAAGAGTCGTTTATCACAATACACATAGTTCAAACAATATAGTGTTGTTCACGTAATGAACACGATGTTAGATAATGCATTCTATAAATAAATGATATGATCACATGATAAAGAAGCCATGCGTTAAGGGTACCTATTAAATAACAGGGATTTTAAGTGTAAACACTGAATAGTTTAAGGACACCCCTTCAAACAATATAATCTCATAAAACCCGCGGAGCAAAGCCTAACGAATAAGATCCTACCATTGCGGTAGATACGTTAACCAGAATGAACATAGGCGTAAGCATAATCATTCACCAATCAAAGTACGCAAATGAAGTAATAAGATAAAAACAATATATTATCTTACCATGAATAAATCATATCATAAACAGTAATATCCTTCCCCTCGCCAGCTGTCAAATAAATTTGACTCCAGCCCTTGGGACACTGGAAGGCGGCTTAAAAGGAGGAAGGACTAGACTGAAACAAGAAAAATGACACTTTATACAAGAAACAACAATATAGAATGATACACCGAGATGTAACTAAAAAAAGCCTAAATTAATACACAAACGTAGGTTAGCTAAATGTATCAATAAAGAGTCGTTTATCACAATACACATAGTTCAAACAATATAGTGTTGTTCACGTAATGAACACGATGTTAGATAATGCATTCTATAAATAAATGATATGATCACATGATAAAGAAGCCATGCGTTAAGGGTACCTATTAAATAACAGGGATTTTAAGTGTAAACACTGAATAGTTTAAGGACACCCCTTCAAACAATATAATCTCATAAAACCCGCGGAGCGAAAGCCCACAACGAATAAGATCCTACCATTGCGGTAGATACGTTAACCAGAATGAACATAGGCGTAAGCATAATCATTCACCAATCAAAGTACGCAAATGAAGTAATAAGATAAAAACAATATATTATCTTACCATGAATAAATCATATCATAAACAGTAATATCCTTCCCCTCGCCAGCTGTCAAATAAATTTGACTCCAGCCCTTGGGACACTGGAAGGCGGCTTAAAAGGAGGAAGGACTAGACTGAAACAAGAAAAATGACACTTTATACAAGAAACAACAATATAGAATGATACACCGAGATGTAACTAAAAAAAGCCTAAATTAATACACAAACGTAGGTTAGCTAAATGTATCAATAAAGAGTCGTTTATCACAATACACATAGTTCAAACAATATAGTGTTGTTCACGTAATGAACACGATGTTAGATAATGCATTCTATAAATAAATGATATGATCACATGATAAAGAAGCCATGCGTTAAGGGTACCTATTAAATAACAGGGATTTTAAGTGTAAACACTGAATAGTTTAAGGACACCCCTTCAAACAATATAATCTCACAACGAATAAGATCCTACCATTGCGGTAGATACGTTAACCAGAATGAACATAGGCGTAAGCATAATCATTCACCAATCAAAGTACGCAAATGAAGTAATAAGATAAAAACAATATATTATCTTACCATGAATAAATCATATCATAAACAGTAATATCCTTCCCCTCGCCAGCTGTCAAATAAATTTGACTCCAGCCCTTGGGACACTGGAAGGCGGCTTAAAAGGAGGAAGGACTAGACTGAAACAAGCAACATGCCACTCTAACCCAGAAACAACAAGATCGCATGATACACCGAGATGTAACTAAAAAAAGCCTAAATTAATACACAAACGTAGGTTAGCTAAATGTATCAATAAAGAGTCGTTTATCACAATACACATAGTTCAAACAATATAGTGTTGTTCACGTAATGAACACGATGTTAGATAATGCATTCTATAAATAAATGATATGATCACATGATAAAGAAGCCATGCGTTAAGGGTACCTATTAAATAACAGGGATTTTAAGTGTAAACACTGAATAGTTTAAGGACACCCCTTCAAACAATATAATCTCATAAAACCATGGAGCGAAAGCCCACAACGAATAAGATCCTACCATTGCGGTAGATACGTTAACCAGAATGAACATAGGCGTAAGCATAATCATTCACCAATCAAAGCATGCATAAATGAAGTAATAAGATAAAAACAATATATTATCTTACCATGAATAAATCATATCATAAACAGTAATATCCTTCCTCGCCAGCTGTCAAATAAATTTGACTCCAGCCCTTGGGACACTGGAAGGCGGCTTAAAAGGAGGAAGGACTAGACTGAAACAAGAAAAATGACACTTTATACAAGAAACAACAATATAGAATGATACACCGAGATGTAACTAAAAAAAGCCTAAATTAATACACAAACGTAGGTTAGCTAAATGTATCAATAAAGAGTCGTTTATCACAATACACATAGTTCAAACAATATAGTGTTGTTCACGTAATGAACACGATGTTAGATAATGCATTCTATAAATAAATGATATGATCACATGATAAAGAAGCCATGCGTTAAGGGTACCTATTAAATAACAGGGATTTTAAGTGTAAACACTGAATAGTTTAAGGACACCCTTCAAACAATATAATCTCATAAAACCGCGGTACTATGCAAAGCCCACAACGAATAAGATCCTACCATTTGCGGTAGATACGTTAACCAGAATGAACATAGGCGTAAGCATAATCATTCACCAATCAAAGTACGCAAATGAAGTAATAAGATAAAAACAATATATTATCTTACCATGAATAAATCATATCATAAACAGTAATATCCTTCCCCTCGCCAGCTGTCAAATAAATTTGACTCCAGCCCTTGGGACACTGGAAGGCGGCTTAAAAGGAGGAAGGACTAGACTGAAACAAGAAAAATGACACTTTATACAAGAAACAACAATATAGAATGATACACCGAGATGTAACTAAAAAAAGCCTAAATTAATACACAAACGTAGGTTAGCTAAATGTATCAATAAAGAGTCGTTTATCACAATACACATAGTTCAAACAATATAGTGTTGTTCACGTAATGAACACGATGTTAGATAATGCATTCTATAAATAAATGATATGATCACATGATAAAGAAGCCATGCGTTAAGAGTACCTATTAAATAACAGGGATTTTAAGTGTAAACACTGAATAGTTTAAGGACACCCCTTCAAACAATATAATCTCATAAAACCCGCGGAGCGAAAGCCCACAACGAATAAGATCCTACCATTGCGGTAGATACGTTAACCAGAATGAACATAGGCGTAAGCATAATCATTCACCAATCAAAGTACGCAAATGAAGTAAGATAAAAACAATATATTATCTTACCATGAATAAATCATATCATAAACAGTAATATCCTTCCCCTCGCCAGCTGTCAAATAAATTTGACTCCAGCCCTTGGGACACTGGAAGGCGGCTTAAAAGGAGGAAGGACTAGACTGAAACAAGAACTAGGGATCCAAGGATTGTGCAAAGTTTCAAAGAGCCACTGATAAGTTTTGAGGAAAACGAAAGATTAATATGGAAGCACTGAAGTACTCTGCGGCGAAGACATAATTTACACCATAATTTACAAGTAAATGCAAGTAATGTTTCAGGAAAATCTCTCCTTGATCCTACAGATAAAGAATATTTCACAATTCGCCGTGGGAAGTGTATGCGTATTTATTGCTGACGTAAATAGATGACTCATGCATGGAATTAGCTAGCAGTATTTATGCCAAGATTGTCAAGTTCTCATGACATTTGTTTTTCGAAGGTCTATTATTACCATTTGCGTTCAACCTTGAAGTTTGACGATTTTAACGCGTTTGTTTACTTTTCAAACATGAACGTTTGCTAACAAAACGTACACCTCTTGAAATATTAGATTTTGCGATTTTTTGGCGAAGTATGAATATGTTTTTGATCCTTACTTTATGATCCTTATATCTTTCATTCTATCTTGCAAAATAACTTAAATTTTGCGAGCGTAACATTCGAAAATATGGAAAATTGCTTAAAACGTGGCAAACACGCGAACAAACATGCTTGTATTTTGCACAAACGTGGACATTTCTCACGCCAAACGTGGAACTTTCATCAGCCGAATTCATATTAGGACGGAAACTCGTCTGTGAAAACCCGTCTGAATATGAATTTAGGGGATTTAAGACGAGTTTCCGTCTAGATGGGATTCCGTCTAACTTTCCCGCCCGTTTGGACCGGGAAAGTTGGACGGAAAGTTGGACGGAAACTCGTCTGACCTCGGATTCATATTAGACTGACGAGTTTCCCGTCTAAGACGAGTTTCCCGCCTAACCCTAATATGAATTCGGCTATTGTCAAAAGTGACACGGGCGTGACCAAACGTTCACATTTGAAAAGTAAACAAACGCATTAAATCGCCAAGCTTCAAGGTTAATTATACCCATCAATTCAAGGTATACTGTAAAGTTTAAATTAACACGACTATTGGGACTGCAGGCTTTGCAGAACGTTTATATGATCCCGTTTTATACCATAGAGGTTATAATATAAATCGGATACTATAGTCTACACTGTTTTGATAGATTACAGATCGAATACATGCAGTATACTACATATATATATCCAGCCATCGACTTGCACAAGTTTATTGACATTGGCATTGCCCCTATAGTTCATAAGGCTATAGTTGTATTTGAAATAATATAGCCTTTAAACTGCTACCACATTTACCTTCCTCGCATTTGAGATACAGTCTTGTCATAATCATAAGAGATATTTTGTCATAATCATAATTCTCGAAAGCAAATCTCAAATAATAATGCTCGAAGCGAAAATAAGTGAATTTCTACAATCCTTCCCGTTGATTATCCAGTACTGAAGGCAAGTTGGTAAGTCAGTTATAATGACTGATTTCTCTCCGGTTCATCGACATACTTATAGTTATACTATATATTGATAATTTGATTTAATGATAATGTTCTTGTCGCTAGACTCGCTACACGGCACGCGTACGAATCTCGCAGTCACCTCGCGGCCACGCACTTGATAGCGCACGTGCATTTGTGATTGCACAAAAAATCGCGTGTTCCGGGGGAAAGTCGCCAATTTAATGTCAATTCAACATCTTCAGCAAATGTTTCAAGTTCAATATAAAGACTCTAATTCAGCATAGTTTGTGTAAAGTCGCCATAAGATCAAAAGAATATTTAAAGAAAAATGTGAAGCCCTGTCTTGAAGCACTAAATCACTAAATGTTAATGAAATTTAAAAAGAAACATAAATTGTATGCACCCCCCGGAAAGTTTACACTATGACTGAATGTCTGACTGACTGACTGATGTGAATTTTCGCCACTCATCACAATACTGCAAAGTTTCAAAGAAACTTCGCACTAAAAATGACACTTTATACAAGAAACAACAATATAGAATGATACACCGAGATGTAACTAAAAAAAGCCTAAATTAATACACAAACGTAGGCTAGCTAAATCTATCAATAAAGAGTCGTTTATCACAATACACATAGTTCAAACAATATAGTGTTGTTCACGTAATGAACACGATGTTAGATAATGCATTCTATAAATAAATGATATGATCACATGATAAAGAAGCCATGCGTTAAGGGTACCTATTAAATAACAGGGATTTTAAGTGTAAACACTGAATAGTTTAAGGACACCCCTTCAAACAATATAATCTCATAAAACCCGCGGAGTGAAAGCCCACAACGAATAAGATCCTACCACTGCGGTAGATACGTTAACCAGAATGAACATTAGGCTTTTTTTAGTTACATCTCGGTGTATCATTCTATATTGTTGTTTCTTGTATAAAGTGTCATTTTTCTTGTTTCAGTCTAGTCCTTCCTCCTTTTAAGCCGCCTTCCAGTGTCCCAAGGGCTGGAGTCAAATTTATTTGACAGCTGGCGAGTATGGAACGCCATGTGTCCAAAAATTATTTAACGTAAATTATATCATATCATGACCAAAAATGTCATTATATACAAATAATTTATTAACGAATATATATTATATCAAATCATGACTAACACGGATAATTCATGATTTGATATCATGTTGATTAGCATTAGTCGTTATATCATACAATGAATTTCCGTTAAGTCATGATATGATACAATGCAATTTCGACAAAATCGTTATTTAGCATTCGCGCAATTCCTTATTTCATATATTGTTAAGGCGTTACACTATGATATCAAATAATTACTTTTCAGTTGATTCATGATTTGATATAATGAAAAAGCACTTTTTTATTATATCTTATAATGAAAATGCACCGAAAAGTCATTATTTCATATAATGCAATTGCGCAGTGCGCCATCTGTCCAAAAATTCAAAGCTGTCCAAAAATCAATTATTACGTCGTGCGTATAAGCTTCCGGTCATAAACTCCAGGTTCATAGGAATGGTTCGAAACCCGCCAATTGGAAGGGGAAGGCGCCAAATTAAACTATAAATCTCTTCTTCGAGCGCTCTCAACGGCAAGCTTTTTACATCTTTTAATACTCTTTAAATCGATTATAAATCATGGCGAGTGGCGAACGTGGTTGGGAAGAGGCAATAACCAGAGCTGTTTAAGGGGCAGTTAGATCCGTAATGAATGACAGAGGTGGTTCATCAAGCCAGTCATCGCATTCGTCGTCAAACTCAACTAGCAGTACTTCAAGCTCAAGCGTATTAAACCGATAATATACAAATGCGAACGTTTAGAAAGAATACACACCTGGTTTGATGCATTTGGGCTTGAAGTACTTGTCGATAGCTTACTAACTTATCTGCCTAAGTCAGTTTTGAAGAATTTTAGTTGTTTGACTTAGCCAGGGTTCCAAAGTGTAATACAACTCCTAAACACGTGTGTATGTCGATTTTCCAATTATGCATGTGCTCTCAGATCTCAGTCAGATTTTTGCCTAACTCAATCATGTGACATATGCAATTTTACTTCTAATTTTTTATGCTTACTTAAATTGCTACGAAATGAGTTAGGCAAAAAAGTTAGTAAGGTGTCGTTGTGCTTGTGCTAGTCGAGTTTGACGACGAATGCGATGACTGGCTTGATGAACCACCTCTGTCATTCATTACGGATCTAACTGCCCCACGTTTGCCACTCGCCATGATTAATCGATTTAAAGAGTATTAAAAGATGTAAAAAGCTTGCCGTTGAGAGCGCTCGAAGAAGAGATTTATAGTAAAATAACGCTAGGTCCATATCAAACTTTAAATCGTTATTAAAAAGACGGTTTATACACACTGTATAGCGAGGTGTATAGTTCTCATCTTCTCATCTTTTCTTCATTTCTGTCTTCCATGAATGTATATTTATGTAATTATGTATTTATATATATATAGTAGATGTAATTATGTGTGTATTGTAAATAATGCATGGTATATTTTTGTTAAATGAAATTTATAATTGCAGGACCCCACTGAAAAACACTTCGGTGATGTGGGTATCCTGGTTAAATATAAATATAATAATAATAATAATAATAATCCCCGAACCGGCGCGAAGCGCCGTGCGAGGGTACTAATTCCGCTCGGATATTTACACCCGGGTATGTGAAAACACAGTGGAATCCAAAGTCGTCCACCGCGATGTCATGGACGGTTCAGGGTTTTGTACGTTATACGCATGCGCGAATTCAGGTCGAGAGAAACATACGGATAACATTTTTAAAAGATTTACGCATAAAGATTTTGTTATTTCATCAAAAATGATTTTTAATACTCGGGCTATTGGAAAAACATACCGATAAACAGAGTCTTCAAAACAAGATAAACGAAAAGGAGTCGAATGGCTGAAAAAAGGACACTTTTGAAGTGTTTTAAACGGGTAAGTGTCTATTTTTCATATTTTAGTTTGTGGATTTACAAAAGCGTATGTCACTCTATGAGGTTATTATAATATCGATTAAACATTTAAACCTAAAAGGTATTTTAGCAAGTTTAAATTTGAATTTTGAAGAAACAACGTAATGTCAAAAACTTCATTTTAAGATAAATTTAAAAAATATACTGTCAAAAAACAGTTGAAGTTTTCTGAATATTTTTTGACGTTTTTGTGAAATGTCTAAGGTTAAATTTTACAACAGCCAAAGCTAAAAGAGTACGTAATAACATATCTACTTTATATAGTGGGGCAATTCATAATTTTATAGCTAAAAGTACAAATATTTATATTACTCTTTTATCATTTTGTACCAAAAGTAAAACAAATGTTTGTTGCTATGGCTGCTGCATGAGTGTATGTCTAGTAATAGTTTAAATTGGCGCCTTCCTCTTCCAATTGGCGGGTTTCGAACACTGACCTATACTAAATGGACTGAGTGCTCGAGGTAAAAAAGTGTCCTCACCGTTGCTGACGTCATATAGGTCCTCGCATCGATGAAAATTACCGCATAACGATATTTTCCTAATGTTATTTGTGCTCGCGGGCGAATTTGTGTTTTTGAAATTTAACGAAGTTTGTTCTCAATTTTTTTTCAATTCTGTGTTGTTTTTTTGCAAACTTTGCTGTTTTTGGTAAATATTTACTACCTTCGAGTTGAGAACAACCTTTTCCTAAATTGGAGTATATTTTCCTGTTGCAAGTTTGAAAACAAACATTTTAATTTTAAATAAAATGACGGCTTCGGTATGTTTTTATACACGACCACAACAAGAGCTTCGGGACATCGATGATTGCTGGTATTTATGCTATAGTTTTTCCATAAAATTTGTCGTGTTATGTAAGTATTAACCTTCTGTTAACATGAAAATTTTTTGCCGACAATCTTTCCTGGTATTATACTGAGTAAAAGACTGTTTTTGTGGAGTTTTCTACGGCTATTTGAGATTTTTTCTAAACATGTATACGGCTTTAATTGAGAGCTGAAAACATACTTGACAGCCCGCCAATTTCATAAAGATCACATTTAGTATAAACTGACTTACTTTCTACAATGATTTCGCAGCAATTTCTCGCCTCAAAAACACAAAATTAACAATGTTTCAAGTTTGAAACATATAAAAATATAGAACCGAGCCGTTTATCAACGCATTTGTAAGTCAGCTAATTTACGCATGAGAGCAAAGACCTATATGACGTGAGCAGTGGTGAGGACACCGAGCTCCTGATAAAATAGATTGCGCGCTCAGTCCATTTAGTATAGGTCAGTTGTTTCGAACCATTCCCATGAACCGGAAGTTTATGACCGGAAGCTCATACGCACGACGTAATAATTGATTTTTGGACAGTTTTGAATTTTTGGACAGATGGCGCACCGCGCAATTGCATTATGAAATAATGACTTTTCGGCGCATTTTCATTATATGATATAATAAAGAAGTGCTTTTTCATTATATCAAATCATGAATCAACTGAAAAGTCATTATTTGATATCATAGTGTAACGCCTTAACATTATATGAAATAAAGAATTGCGCAAATGCTTATGATTTTAAATAACGATTTTGTCTAAATTGCATTGTATCATATCATGACTTAACGGAAATTCATTGTATGATATAACGACTAATGCTAATCAACATGATATAAAATCATGAATTATCCGTGTTAGTCATGATTTGATATAATTTACGTTAAATAATTTTTGGACACATGGCGTTCCATAGGCGAGGGGAAGGATATTACTGTTTATGATATGATTTATTCATGGTAAGATAATATATTGTTTTTTTCCTTAGATAAGTTTTAATTTCCTTTTTTTAATAAAAATTTCCTTTCAGAAAATGATAAAATTTCCTTCAAACAAAATATAATTTCCTTCAAACGAATAAAATTTCCTTCAAATTTTGCAAACAGAAAATCAGTCAAACAATATATTATGAACATTAAAAGAGCATCAACCTGCTCTTATTTACATGATTATGCAGTGTATATATAAAAAAGTTATCTCAAAATACAGTTTAAACGTACAGCTTGCTTAAAAAGTCCTTCCTTATTGCAACCACTTCTTCATCAGTTGCATTCGATTTCATTGCAGAAGCAAGTTCCAAGATTCTCTTGCTTGGTTTGAGACTAGCAGCAGAGTAGTGCCCATTCTTCATTACCATCTTACTCTGAAGCAGAGAAATCAGTGATGTGGACTTCAAGCTGCTTCTGTGATCAGTTTTAACCAGCTTAAGCTGAGAATCTCGCACCATCTTCCAATAATCATCCCACTGAAGATCAGGACTAGCATTTTCTTCAAAAGCTTGTTGCCTCCATTCCATGTCTAGTTTCTTTACATCAAGAAAATCACCAAGATAAGGCAATTTTTGGGAAATTCGGCACAAGGATCTTGGCTTAACTGCAGCAGCATTCTGTGGCGAGAGACACTCAACAATTTGATGATATTCTGCATTTAAGTCAAAACGTTTTTGGATTTGAACAATGCTTTCAATCATGAAGTTCTTACAACTGGTTAAAAATATTTCAACATCCACTCTGTTTGCACCTTGCTCAATTTCCTGAAGAGTGGCTGTAGCGCCCAGTCCAGGGTAAACTTCATGTAAAGGAATATGGTGTTGATGATCTGTAGGATCGATATCCTTTGCTTGCATTTCTTTAACAACAGATATATCCATGAAATCACTAGCAATTCCTTTGATAAGTTGCTCAGTGATGAAGGAGAGGGAGTTCACTTTGGAATAATCGATTAAATCCATTCAATCGTTCCAGTTGAAAACTCAGGAATTCTAAGTATGCTTGAGTGAATCGATTATGTAGTGAAGCTAGAATTCGGTCATTAGTGTTGCTGGGAATGTCATTGGCCAGGAGAATGAAGTAGTGCTTCAACGCTTCATATTGCTCCAGCAAACGAGCAACACATGCTTGTAAAGAAAGCCATCAGGTTTGCGCTGGTTACAGCATCTTATGTGACTCTATATAAAAAAATAGGTACGCTAAGCGTACATGTATCTGCTCATGGTGATCCCACTGTTGTCATGAAGGAATAATAATCTACAATTCTATTTGGCCCTAAATTGTATAAGTTACACATATTTTGTACAAAAACATACACTTCATTCAACCAGTAACTTGTAAAGAATAAGAGATTGATATTTAACCCATTAACTGGGAGTACCCTACCACTGACAAGTAAAATCATCTGGCATTAGACAGAGTAAAATACTAATAAAAGTAGGGTGCACCTGGGCTTGCCAGCTAATGGGTTAAAAGAATGTATTTTTATAAATATCACAAAAATATATATCATACACAGTAGAACAAGGTTTTCATATTAATTGTTAAATGGGGTTCACAATTTACAGTATCACTATGCCAGACAGTTTAGTACATATGACAAATAAAATGGCTGATATAAATTTCACTAGCAGAAACTATTTCCATATTAACACAACAAAGATTTTATTTAATTTTATGATGTCATTGCTGAAACATGTTAGATTCACAATCTTCTCGATAGTCCATAATATACTACAATCAGGTATGTGAAAAAATTGTAGATGCATGGATGTTGTCAGAATACCAGGTGTCGCTAACACATCCTCACAGAGTTTCAACAGACTTTTTAAACACATTGATACACAACGTCAACATGTGGTATTCAGGGATGGAGGAACACAAATGAACTATTTATTCCACATGAATGTGTTAACAAATAGGTCATATTATTGAAGTCTATTCATCAGTAGCAAATAAATGCTAACTATGTTGAAAATCAGGAGTATAATTTAACACATGTATATAGTCTGTGAATATAATGTATAAAGTATATATAAACACAGCATATCAGATCCATACATTGGCTAGATTTGACTAGTCAAAGCTGCAGTGTTCCATGTGTTTGTTCACCCTACAATACAAATATGAGAGTGATGTATGTGTAAATGTAAAGTACAGGCAAATGATTGCTTGAAAAGACATTAAATATAAGCGATTTAGTAATTTAGAGGATAATTTGCCTATGGATATGAAGTATGAATTTCCATTATGAAAATTATAAGTATGTGATTGTGAGACCGTCTGCAATAAATGTCATGCCAAAAGGAGTATTGTACAGTCTTATCTTTTACCATCTTAACTATTATATACTATAAACAAGACTATATTTGTACACAATATTTTATTTAAGACCACTATAAAATGTGGAATTGCTAAATGTGGGATTAGCTAGTATTCATGGTAGTAAAATTTACTTTAGTATTGAAAACTTATCTGCATATAAAACAAGATGCTATATTTTATAATTTACGCGTCAATGTTATATTAATATGTTGTAGACTTGTAGTATTTCTTATTTTCTTACCTTGATCTTCGTCCTTCCGAAGATAGTTCGACTGTTCATCTTCTGAGTCCGATCGTGATGATATCGACGAATACGAGCTTGAAGTTGAAGAATTTGACGTGAGTTCGACTCGAGGTTCGACTTCGAATTATGAGGCAAGCACCAGATCATGGGAAGACAATACTGTGGCCGCGGCAGCTATAGTTTTTCCCTATAGCGACGAACCTATCGCTGACATTGAATGGGTGGAACAATACGAGAAAGATAAGGAAAGCGAAAAGCTTCACGTTGATGCCCTTCATTATTAAATAAATTATGGCAGTTTAAATTAACCATTATTACATTAACCACGGTTAATTTAACTGACTCTTTATATCTCTAATGTATTAAATCTTAGGTGCAAATGTGGAAATTGTAGTGTAGAATTGCTCCAGAATGTATACGAGTGTCAGTGCTGCCAAGAAATCAAGAGATGCGTTGAGAATTTACACTCGGAAGATGTTTTGCAAGACACAGGAACACCACCTTCTTGCGTTACACACCATCCAGGATTCCGCCTGAACTGTTTGGAGAAATGGTCCCTCAGAATGTCCGCATGTAAATATAAGACAAAATTCCGTCGAAGGTATCGCCGAAGTGGCTCAGAGGAATCGTAAGTAATTTCAATTTTGTTGTTGCTGAAACTGAAATGCCTGCTCCCAAAACAGCTGTCATCTGACCACAGCATGTTCACATTTATATTTTAGATGCCATGTGTTTTTGCTTTTCTGCGCTTACAAGTATATACTTGCATCTCTTTCAGGTACTTGAGATCAATATCATACAGGGAGTTTTCTCAACTTGTATATGGAACTCTTGGTAGGCTTCAAATACCATTACCAGCATGTGTATATCAACAGATTCGCACATTGATGTATTCACAGGCTATGAAGAAGACATTGACTCTGACTAGTAATATATTGTACTAATGCACCAGTCAGTCACTTGATTTGACAGCTACCTGCTTCCCCTGGGTCAGGAATTTGACAATAACATGCGTCCCGACTCCCGAGGGTCTGGAAGATTTAAAATGTTAACCTTGCATCTTGCATCACAAGAACATACAGTACTGTATATACAGTATCTGGAGTTTGATGTACTTTGACTTCCTCAGGCACCCCCATGCAGGGCCGTAGCTAGACACGATAATTGGGGGTTGTATATTCATATATTCATGTTTACATACCGTAAAAACAATCGCTTTCAAAAGAAATCCGTCGGACAGAACACAAATATATGAATATACGCCCCCCAATTATCGGTCTAGCTACGGCCCTGCATGAGGGTGCCTGAGGAAGTCAGAGTACATCAAACTCCAGATACTGTATATACAGTACTGTATGTTCTTGTGATGCAAGATGCGAGGTTAACATTTTAAATCTTCCAGACCCTTGGGAGTCGGGACGCATGTTATTGTCAAATTCCTGACCTAGGGGAAGCAGGTAGCTGTCAAATCAAGTGACTGACTGGTAGCCACATACCCTTACCCTACATGGGGCAAACCACTGACTGATGCATAATTATATTTATTTTAATGATTATTTTCCTGATGTTGCCGCTTCTTACAATCTACAACTTGATTGTGGTTTTTCATGGGTTTACCACAAGTGGTACAGTGGGGCTTTCTCCGTTGCTGCACTTCCCTTGATGTTGTTTCAACAATTTCAGGTACTATAAATTTGAGTGGGAACAAAATTACTTTCAATTTCAATAATTTCAGCTAAGATCATTTATGTATGTATTGATAAACATGAGTTTCTCACCTGGCATGGTAGGAGGAACATCTTGTATGACCATTTCCTTCCTTTCATTTCTTTTCTTGATGGCCGCTTCTATGGGCTGCTTCTCCAGCATGGTGTTCATGAAATCAGGGGTCATTTTTTCCAATTCCTCAAGCTCTTTCTCCAGTGTATCTTTCTTGCAATTCAGAAATGTTTGGTATATCTCTTCAACATAACCTTGACAAAAAAGCCCAAAATAATTACATTTTATGAATGTGTATAAACTTTATGCTTTCTCTTATATCATTGATCACATTGGAATCTATTTTTGGACTCTGTTGTGCATTAAAACTCATTAACATCCAAGAGAAGCAAATTGTCTGGCATTCGAGTGCTGTCTTAATTAATTGTCTTGCAATGTCCCCTACAGAGTAAATGCTAAAGTAGGGTACATTGCAAGTTACAGCACATGCATGCAATGCATGCTACTTTACACTTGTCTAATTCCAGTTGATTTTACTTGTCAAGTACAAGGAGTGTAAGCAATAAAATATAAATTACATGGATAATAATTTACTTACAAAAATCTGCTTCCACTTTGACACCTCTGACAGTGGCCTCTCCATTTTTAAATTTTGGATATGTCACAACAAGTTGCTCAGAACCATCAGATTGCTTGACTTTGTTGTCTCGGTCGAGATTTGCATTAAAGTGTATGGATGCAAGGATGTGCCTAATTAAATTTCAAACAAAAAAATTACACAATGTTCACTGAATAAAACAGGCATCTGATCATTGTAGTAGGACCAGTAGGTTAAAGTAAAAAACACACTGAAGTTGATAGGGGTTGCAGTTGAATGTAACTTATACATATTATTATAGGGCTAACAGCCTTTTAGATGATAGTCAGTTGTTGTAAATATTTTTGAGAATCATAATATCAAGCGTAACGTAAGTTACATGTACTGCACTACAGTACCTGATGTACATTCCAGGAAAGGAAAAGGCAATCATCTTTGGTGCAAAGTGGTTCAGAACAGAGTGAAACCCTTCAAGGCAGCTTGTTTGGGCAATAGTTGATGCTTTCTGGATTCCAGACTTCAGTCTCTTTTTTGTCAATGCTTTTTTCACCTTCTCATACACAATTGACTCTAAATTAAATCATTCACAAAGGGCAAATTACAAAGGACAAATACAATCATAGGCGTACGGGTGACAAAATGTTAGGGGGGGGGCTTTTTGCTTGACATGACCCCCCCACATCACCAAAATTTTTTCATCAACAGTGAACTAAAAATTGCCCTACTTTGCCCTATTTGGGAAAAATTGGGGGGCCCATACGCCTATGAATACAGTGTATTTTACTTTCACCATAGCTTTACTTTCACCATATTTTTTTGCACTGTATGTTCTTAAAAGGGCTTAGCTCTCAACATTTTCATTGTGACTCACTTTCATCCAACCATTTTCTCTGTTCAATTTCAACATCATGAGCACACTTATTGAAAAGAGGGTCTTCCAAACCAACATGCTTGTCAATAACATGCTCAAGAAAGGACTTGAACTTGGCCCAAATAACTCGTCCATCACCAGAGGAAGTTGATGTTGCACTCCAATGCAGATGGTTCTGGCATGGTCGTATCCAAGGTTGAATATCCTCACAATTTTTCTCCTTGCCAATATTTGTCAGTACTTTTCCAACTTCTGTAAGAGATACGTAAATTCACAAACCAAGGATTAAATTTGTCTGAATACCACATTGGTCCAGTATCTGTAGCTAAAGAAATAGACCTACCCTAAAAATACATTCATGCATGCATGATGCATTTTCACATTATCAACTAGTGACTTACTCTTTCGTAGGTGCCACAAGTCGAAGAAGTGCTTAATTTCCTTCTCTTTCTCCTTCATGTGTTTGGCAATTGATCCATGTCGGTCAGTGACAAGAGCTTCGAATGACAAGTCAGAATCTGATAGGTAATCCAAGCATTTCTGGAATGCCAAATACTCCATTGCTTGACTGCTACCAGCTTCATTCCTCTGTACATATTTAACAATTAAAGAAGAAAAAATAAACATTTTACTCATATACAGTGTTACACTAATATTATTTAGGTTACCTTATGTAGTATAATATCTGTACTTTGGGGTTAGTGCAGAGTGCAAAAGGTTTTGTTAGTATACCTGGACAAGGGAAAAGTGGATGATAGCAGGTTCTGTGCAAGAAAATATTGTGTATGCACAATACTTTGCGCTATGCCCCATGCTGTCATGTCTGCCATCTCCTGCTAGTACCAGCGGTTCTTCAGTTCCTTGTTGTTTGTCTATCAATGCTTTCTGGTACTTTTTCCAATGATTAAGGATAGCTGGAAATAATCTGTCCTGAAAATAAACAAATTAATAAAAAAATATTTCAATATTTTTATAAATTAGAGTTCTTTTTATCAACATTAATTTAATGCTATGTATGTCATTTTTCGAACTTTCTTGAATTGAAACTCTAGTTTATATTCATTTACAAACATGGCGAACCAAACAAATGTTAGAAATTCAGTTAGAATATCATATTTTAGAACGTTTGTTTACATTACAGACTTTTCACATTCATGAAAATTAACATGACTAAACATAATAGAAAAGTCTACCAATGCCAAAGCAATTACACTTAGTAATGTCTCAATCAGTTGATTTAATTCCACATGTTCCTGACCCATTGTCTGCACATGTTCCTGACCCATTGTCTGCACTGACCCATTGTCTGCACTGACCCATTGTCTGCACTGACCCATTGTCTGCACTGACCCATTGTCTGCACTGACCCATTGTCTGCACATGTTCCAAGAGCACATGGTGGGTTATTTAGTGAGGGGTAGGGGAGCAAACATATAATTGATTGCAACAATAAATACCTAATCAAACTCACCTGATAGAACTAGTTGCACTACTCGATGAATTATCTGAGTCCTCTTCATCTTGAAGCAGAGGATCCTGGGAACTTCCCTGTGATAGTTCTCCCTCTGTAAGATCTGATTGGACTAATTGATCACTAGAGCCGTCTCTAACATTGCTCCTTTCGGCTTTTGCTGCATTTTGTTCAAGCACTTCAATCTCTAGCAATAGAGTACAGACCCTGAATTTAATAACACATCTCTGATCTCATCTATTCTCTATACTATTGAGGATAGCATGCATTTCTCAAATATACTTCGAGATGAGCATCTTAAACAGTTTAATTGAAGGTGCTTACTTGCATGCAATTCAGCTATAGCGTCATTCGTTTCCTTAAGCAATCTTTCTTTCTGTTCCACAAGGTTGTTTCGAAGACATCTGTTGTCCTGTTCTAAGATAGCACATTCACCACAAGAGTCCGTTTTTGGAATCGTTTGGGTGAACTTGTCACTTTTTTCATCGAGGTTCAAGCAATCAAGCATAGAAAATTCTATATTATATAAATTAGTCGTATACAAACAAACTTTAGGTGTACCGGACCAATCTAAATTGGGGGGCTGAGGCCTGTTGCCCGAATATTTTCTGTGTCACTGTCACCAGAATTTCCAAAATTAATAAAACGTGCTTCCGTGATTATATGACTGTATTTCCCAATTGTTACGTGCAATTTAAGTTATATGGAGGCTTGTAAGTCCACTTCCAAGTCACTCTCTCTAATTTCCTCAAATGAATACGTATGATTTTGTTGCCTGCGCCCGAAAAACAGAAATATTTTGCCCGAAAAATTGTCGTTTCAAAACTGGGAGGCTGAAGCCTCCCCCGGCTCGTACGCCTATGTATACAAATAGATCCCACATGAAATTCCCCTAAAAAATAAACGTGAAGTGTAAAATTACCAAGACAATGTCCTCAACAATCTCAATGATTCCTTTTTCTGCAACAGCGCTGTCGTGTTGCTCACTCATTGCTTGCTCATCATCTGTTTTTTTCCTTCCACAATCAGATCAGGGTCTTCTAATTCAATTGGCATTGATGTAGAGGGTTGTAGATCCTCTGCTGTATCTGCTTCTTCTGTTGTGGTCTACAGAGGTATTTTGCAGCATAAATAATCTCTTTAGAACTGAATTTATTGTCGTATATTAATAAATATGCAAATTATCTCACCTTACGGCGAATCACTTTTTCTGTTCTCTTTGTGTTTGGCCCTTTGTCGCTTTCCATGAAAATTGTTGGAAAGAAGCAAACACCGACATCGTCTTTCTTCAGCCACGGAATACGCAATTTTCTTGCCCGAGCGAATCCGGTTTAGAGAAAAAAGCATTCGGTTCGAAATGCTTCGAGCATATACAACTTGAACTCGAAGGCTCCCATTTATCGCGTTTACGCTTACAATTGCCTCACATGCTTTGCAAAACCATACTAATTTCTACTAATAATCACACGTGCAGTTCACTTCCATTCCCAATTCGTTCTGAAAGGCTCATTTTGCATAAATTTTTACTCAGGCTACTTTTTCCCGGCCAAATTCGTAAAACCCATTTTTGAGGCCAAATATGTCTCGAAGCTTAGAAAATCGAATTATCGAATATATTATCGATCGACTCGTCTCGTCAAAGACCATCTATGACGAAAAAATGAAAATTCTTTCATATGCACTTTAACAAACCCAACAAACTTTCACGCACGATAGCAATATATCTGCTGTGCAGATACAAAAAGACTTGGAATTCTTTAAAAGTGTCCTGCCTTTTTGAAGATCTGTGGAAATGGGCATATACATCCCTGCAAAGGTCCTCGACACTTTTAGGTAATTTTAAAGCAGCTTGTGATGCCACCAAGTGAATAAGATGACACGAACATTTAACAACTTGTACATAACCGACTTCAGACTTAAGCAATTGAGAGACCGAGTGGTTCTCCCCAAACATCACATTTGTTGTATAGAAGAATACCCGATAATGTTAGTGATAGGAATGTTCATACCACTAAATGTTTCTTTAATCTTGGAATAGATTCCATCTGCGCTTCCACCTATGGTCTCCACCATAGCCACTAGCCAGTACTCTAACTCAAACGTTTCCACATTAAACAAAACTGCCACAATTGCCAGCTTTTTCTGTGTACTTTTATCAGTTGCCTCGTCTATGATAATACTGAACATGTTAGACCTCAACAATGTTACCATATCTTGAAGTAGTCAAACCCGAGCACCTGACGAATAACATTGGTGGCCTTTTGCTTCCAAGTTTCACTTTCTTTAATGGATCATCATTTGGAAACATAGAGCAAAGAAAGGTGACTATGCTGTCCGAAATTTTCACTTCCATTGCTGTGGCAACATCATCATTACTTATACGACTCACTATATGACTGAGGAACCTTGTGGTTGTAGTTAGTTTCTCCATACTTTGATGTTTCTTGCTGCTTGCATGTCGTTTTATGCCTGTTTTTTAACAAGTTAACATTTGTTCACAAAGTCCACAGTAAGGTTTCGCTTTTCGATCGTTGCCCACTCTGCTCTGGATCCATTTCTGGAACTGGGGAAGCTTTAACCAGCTGTCCATAAAAGGTTGCTCTCGTGAATTTGTTTTCTTTCGCTTCTTGGCAATTGGTGTCTTACTTCTTTGCTCAGTTTAACTTCAGAGACATCCGACTCATCTTCAGATACAGACGATTCATCACTGACAATGCTAATATTCATTTCAATTTGTTTAGCCATTCAGAAAGTAATACAATATGAACGAAATGTCGAAATATTTAAACCACATGTCCATGTCACCCTCTAAAATAAAGGGGGAAACCCGCGCACACGCTACAGGAAGTGATTACAGTATAAATTATGCATAAAAGCGTATAATTAAACGCATTGGTGTGGTGTCATAACTTTTATTAGTAATAACTTTTATATTATATATTTAAGTAATAAATATTATTTCCTTCAAATTTCCCAAAATTTCCCTCAGAATTGCATTTCCTTTACGTTTCCTTCATTTTGTTACAATTTCCCTTGAAAAGGAAATTCCTTCAAAGTGGAAGGACTGCCTGATGCAGTTGAAGCTGTTCCATGGTCAACAGTTTTAATATATATTTTATAAATGTTTGATCGTTTTATAATAGGATATTTGACTATTTAAAATATGGTCCCTAATGACACACTATTTATTATTCATGTAACACATTTCCAAATTTTGAAATTTGGTGATTCAGAAATTTGGTGATTTGCTTACTTTTAGTGATATACTCTTCAGCTCTAAAAGTCTAGTTTAATACCCTTTTCGACTTGACTATCTAACTCTGCCAGAAATATGGTTAACATATTAAAAATATAAATTGATTGCTTGATGAATGCTCATGTACCTTTTTGCTTTATATAATATATTTGGACAGCAACATTCAGGTTTTATACTGCAGCATGCCGGCATGGGCGCGAGATGAGGTTACCACTGAGTTAAGCCTGCTTATAATTGAAGGTTGAGGGAACGGTATTTGCATGTTGTGCTTCAACTTGATTGAACCTCTTGGCAACAAATTTGGCAATTTCTCCCAATAATTCAAGGACAACCATTCCCAATTACATCTTGTTGAATGCAAGGAGGACCTTTCCGAATTACATCTTCTTATGGCTTTTTGAACACAGGGGTTGTGACGACCATGAGCTGATTAATATGAGGTGCCCTTACAGCCAAAATTCAAGAGTGCTTATTTTTGAAAATGGAGGCATTCGTTTTGAAAAAGAGGCATTTGTTTTGAAAATGCAGGCATTAATTTTGAAAATGCAGGCATTATTTTTAAAATGGTGCGCTCAATGTCGTAGTTTAGGATTTGAAATTGCAATTCAGAGGAATACCTACCACAGGGGATTTATCCCCGGCTCCTGAGGACTGAGACTGTAACTGCAGCTGAATTAAAGAGATTAACTGTAAATCTGTAATCAAGCTTGAACATATCCATTCTTCTTTGCAAAATAACAGTTTAGAAGTGAATGAAATTCTTGAGGAAGTAGAGCTTACATTATAAGCATTACATGCTTTGGATTCTAATGTAAGAATACCTCAAGACATTTTTCATGATTTGCTGACCGTCAAAAGAATCCTAGAAAAGTGTCAAAAACCCCTAAGGTATTCACTGGAACAGCTGGACGTCCTTCCTATGATATATCTAAAGAGCAAGTTGAAGCTCTTTTGGATGTTGGGTTTAATGTTGGTCAAATTGCTGAGATGTTACAACGTTAGATTGTTCTCTTTCCAACTTGTATTTTTCAATTCGATGTGTTAGCGTGATATCTCCAATGATGACCTGGATTATGTAATTCATGAAATCAAGTTGTTTTACCCAAACCTTGGCTCAAAAAACCTTGCCAGTCACTTAGCTTCCTGTAACATTAAAGTTCCACAAGCACGGATTAGAGATTCCCTTAGGCATGTTGACCCCCTGGGAGTAGCTGCAAGAAAGTGCCAGTCAATTCATTGCAGGGTGTATTGTGTCTCTCATCCATTGGCTTTGTGGCACTTCGACGGAAACCACAAACTTATAAGGTGGTGGTTTGTTGTGCACGGTTGTGTCGATGATTACACTAGAATTCCTGTATTCTTACATTGCCATACAAATAATGAAGCAAACACAGTCCTTCAAAGTTTTTCAAGTGCTGTTCAAGAATGGGGTTTACCATCCTGAAATCGAAAGTTATGACTGTTCAACCTAAAGTCCCCTGGTTCTAAGCATAGGAAACTGGAAAGGACCATGCTTAAATCAGGGCTCGAATGTGACAAAAATGCCTATCGTATACACCTATCGCGAAATTAATTAACGACAAGAGCAACTGCGCATGTCTTAACCGGAAGTGCGGTAAAGCTAGCGTGTTTGTCATAAGATTTCAGTATATTCGAGTCTTATGTTGGTGTTTCTTGGCATTTTCTTCAACTTTTTGCCATTTGGTTTAAATTCTTATACGAGGTATGTATTCTTATCCTTTTTAATGTAAGGTTAGCCTACAAATTGTAATAAATACCGACGTTCTGCTCGCATATTTACATGTATCTGAAAGGCCTTCAACAGTTCGAGGCTATAATCGTGGCTATCATATAATGTACACAAGCTAACTGGTCATAAACTGTTTAACTGTTTTATTTTGGTTCTTTTACTCATTATATTGTTCGTTTGTTGTATTAAAGAACAATGAACAAAAGTATTGGACGAGGAAAGAGGAATTGTTGCATAATCGGTTGTAGTAATAGCGACTATCAGCTTCTAAAATGGTTAAACAGCCATCCTTGTACAAGGCCAAGCATTGAAGAATGTAATTGTGAACTTCCATTCAAACTTTTCCCTTTTCCTGGAGAAAAAACTGACCCAGAGTCAAGAAACCAGTGGACACGACTTGTGAACCGAAAGGACTCAAAGAACAGCAAGAAGGTCTGGCAACCAAATAAGAATTCTCGGGTGTGTAGCAGTCATTTTGTTGATCTGAAACCTACTACAGCTAATCCCAATCCAACATTAAACCTTGGACATCAGAATGTCCAAATTCCCCAGAGTAGAAAGCGGCCAGCTGAAAGAAACCCCATCCCAGTTTTACCTAAATCCAAGAAATCACAAGCTAATGATGGTCATGAAGAGAATACTGGTATTAGTCTAGGACCTGTATAGTTGTTTGTATGCGTTTCATTTAGCACAGGCAATCTCAACTGTTTTAGGGTAAAATGACCATGGCGGTCAACATGGCATATGTGCCAAAACCTGAATCCGGGACGAAAGTCCTGAAAATGACGCCCTGAAACAGCAGTGCCGACATAGAGCTCTACCTTCCAAAAGCAAAAGCGACAGCCTTTCTGAAGTGCTTATAGTGTTTAGAAGGGTTGCTTTTAGAGTGTTATTGGAAGGAAAATTTGTCTAAGTATAATATTTTACAAGAAAATGACCATGCACCACCCCAGGTCAACTGCTAATTATGCATGAAATAACTCATATACCTGGCAGAGTTTAAATTTTCTTATTTCCTAAAAAATTTTATCATGGGATGAAAAACTATGCTTAATTTAATATAATTATTGTAGATTTCATAAGGATTGACATTGTTTTGTTTAAATATGATACATTTTATTTCACTTACCCCCCAAAACGATTTCAGCCATATTTGCCGTCTTGTTTGTTTGCTTTTATCGCCGAGTCTTGCAAGTATCATCCAATTGTTGTACTTTTACATATTGATAGATGGCGAAAGAAGATTTCAACCAAGTTTCGTCAAGTTTTGAAGCAGTGCAGTGTATTTTATCTTCGATGTTGTGTCCTTCGATATTTCGTCAAATATGCCGCCATTGCAAGCCTCGCAGCTTCTCTGCCCGATAAATGCCACTTCTTCGTCTTCATATGTATTTAGATTACAGTATTCAAGAGTGCTTCGTTGTAGAATAGTCCCAATTGAAAATTGAAAACATTAGTTGCACTTGAAAGGCAAAACCTCCCATAACACATTTAGACCAGAATCAAGAACACAAGTTTAAAAATACTTGAAAGTCACGCAATCTTCGCGAAAACTCTCGTGGGCTACTTAACAGGGGAGATATTTTCACGAAACGTTTGTTCGCCACCACAGAACCCAAGTAAATATATTATATTTATTGTATTTTTATAAACAATAGAAAATACGGCAAAAAATTATTGTTTTTATCATAAATCATAAAAATACAATAAATATAATATATTTACTTGGGTTCTGTGGTGGCGAACAAACGTTTCGTGAAAATATTCCCCCCTCCTGTTAAGTAGCCCACGAGGAGTTTTCGCGTGACTTTCAAATTATTTTTAAACTTGTGTTCTTGATTCTGGTCCTAAATGTGTTATGGGAGGTTTTTGCCTTTCAAGTGCAACTAATGTTTTCAATTTTTCAATTGGGATTATTCTACAATGAAGCACTCTTGGATACTGTAATCTAAATACATATGAAGACGAAGAAGTGGCATTTATCGGGCAGAGAAGCTGCGAGGCTTGCAATGGCGGCATATTTGACGAAATATCGAAGGACACAACATCGAAGATAAAATACACTGCACTGCTTCAAAACTTGACGAAACTTGGTTGAAATCTTCTTTAGCCATCTATCAATATGTAAAAGTACAACAATTGATGATACTTGCAAGACTCGGCGATAAAAAGCAAACAAGACGGCAAAATATGGCTGAAATCGTGTTTTGGTGGGGGGTAAGTGAAATAAAATGTATCATATTTAAACAAAACAATGTCAATCCTTATGAAATCTACAATAATTATATTAAATTAAGCATAGTTTTTCATCCCATGATAAAAATTTTTAGGAAATAAGAAAATTTAAACTCTGCCAGGTATATGAGTTATTTCATGCATAATTAGCAGTTGACCTGGGGTGGTGCATGGTCATTTTCTTGTAAAATATTATACTTAGACAAATTTTTCCTTCCAATAACACCCCTAAAAGCAACCCTTCTAAACACTATAAGCACTTCAGAAAGGCTGTCGCTTTTGCTTTTTGGAAGGTAGAGCTATGTCGGCACTGCCGTTTCAGGGCGGGGTCATTTTCAGGACTTTCGTCCCGGATTCAGGTTTTGGCACATATGCCATGTTGACCGCCAGGGTCATTTTACCCTAAAACAGTTGAGATTGCCTGTGCTAAATGAAATGCATACAAACTCCTATACAGGTCCTAGACTATATACCCGAACAGACCACTTTCCCCCTGATAGAACCACCTCAAGTACCTGTTGATATGGGACTGGAAAAAGGATTAGAAGCAAATTCAGGTGCCAAAGCAGACTTGCCAATGTTGTGCAAGAACTGTGGCTCGAAAAAGAAAAAGATTCGGCAAATGAGAAATGTGCTAACAAAGAAAAATGAGGAAATTAGTCAGCTTAAAAAGAAAATTTTGACTCAGGAAAAAAACCACTCATTTGGTCATCATACGTTAGTAACAAATCAAAAGGTGAAGTTCTACACTGGAATTCCATCTAGGAAAACTTTTGATTGCTTATATGAATTATTGCTACCAAATGTGAGGAAACTGAGGAGATGGCATGGACCATCAAAAGTATCATCTCCTTTAAAGCACTTTGCTAGATCTCCACAAAAGGCTGGGCGTACTCGAAAGTTGGATGTCAAGAACGAGTTTTTATTAACTTTGATGAAATTACGACTTGGTCTACTCAATCAAGACCTTGGCGATCGATTTAACATTTCTGCAACAACAGTTTCCAAAATTTTAACTACTTGGTTTTCATTCCTGTCTGCAGATTTAGTCCCTCTCTTATTATTTAACCCACCAAAAGAAGCTGTCCAATTAACATTGCCCAAATCATTCAAAACCCCAGTGTATCGTAATGTTCGACACATTGATTGTACTGAGGTTTTTATTGAAAAGCCGAAAGACCTTCAACTGCAGGCTCTCACATGGTCAGACTACAAGCAACATCAGACTGTTAAGATTCTGGTGTCTATTCTCCCCACAGGCTTTTTCAATTTTGTCTCAAAAGCCTGGGGGGGAAGAACATCAGACAATCATCTGACTAAAAACTGTGGTTTCTTGGATATTGTGGAACCATATGACAATGTCATGGCAAATAAAGGTTTCCAGATCTATTGTTAAGAAGAGCTGAACTACACATACCTCCTGGAAGGCGGGGAACAGAGCAAATGTCAAAAGCTGATGTAAAAAATACGCAACAGATAGCTAACCGAAGAATATATGTTGAAATGGCAATAAGAAGATTAAAGTCATACAGAATTTTAAAGTATGAACTACCTTTAACCCTCATAAGTCAGATTGATGATATCATTTGCATTTGTGCTGCACTATGCAATTTGTATCCACAACTTGCAAAAAAGGAATAGTTGTATGTATTTAATTAGAATTTTGTCAATCACTGCCAAATTGAAAGTGCTATCAGTATGTAACCCACTATGCCCCAGAGCTTCCCCATTGACAAGTAAAATCGCCTTGTGTTTGTCAAGAAAAAAAATAAGTAGGGTGCACTGGGGCTCATTGCAGTTTAACCCATTGAGTGGCAATGCGCCCCAGTGCGCCCTACTTATTTTTTCTTACTTGTCAGTGGGGAAGCTCTGCCACTTAATGGGTTAAAGGGTTAAATGATCTAAACTATGCTTACAGTAATAGTGCAATACAAGCCTAATGTATACTACCACATATGTTTATGTATGTTTTATACTTGTACTACTGTTTTTAATAACTCTTCAGTTACAAGTTCTTGTGACAAATGGTTAATCCAAAAATAATCCAAGCTTTCACAAATATCAAGCCAGTATGCTTCACTGAAAACAATTCTTTCTATATAATATCCATGTGCTGTATATACAAAAAAGTCACACCATTTTCTCTGAGTTATTGCCATTTGTCCCTGTACTTGTGCATAGTAACTATGATTGTTTTTCAACTTACACTGGTTGGTTTCTTTATCAAAGGTAATAAAGTCCAGGTTTTCAGGTCCAGGCTTTGTGTGTCTTATAGAATAAGGACATTTAATTTCAAGTAGTCCCCCTCCACAGCATTTGCATTGTACCAATTGGTCAGGTGTTGCCCCCAAATATGATTTATTCTTATCGAGAAAAAGACCACAATCTCTAAATTCAAAATCTGTGTGCTCTTTCCTCATTTTATTATCGTAGTATGCTTTTGCTTCGTCCTCCATATTCCTTCCATATTTAAGAGATGGGATATCATGACTTAGTGGTTTATAGTTCATTACTGTTGAGAGCAAGCTATCAACATTTACCACATCTCCTTTCAATTGTGCTCGTTTAACCGACTGGACTTTCGTATGAACAGCATAGAATTTAGAGGCTGTTGTTCGACCTTTTCTAAACTCAAACCAATCAGTGCTATCTGATTGACTTACTGTGGCTTGTTCTACTTCTGACACCTCCATAGGACTTAGTATTGGTATAGAATCCACAAATGATTTAATTTTGGTATTTACATGGGACTCTTCATCACTCTCATGACATTTGTATGCTTTTACCAAATTCTCCATTTTTAAGTGCGATCCAGCACTTTTTTCACTTGATAATGTATTATCAGCGTTGGCTTGTGAAGGGTTGTTTACTTCCTTCATTGCATTGGCCACTTGCATGAAGCAGGAATTGGGCAGAGCTGATGATAGGGCGTCTACCACTTGTTGATGTGTAACATTAGTTGACTGCCCTGTTTCACCTTTTTTCTTTATTGATGAAAAAAGTTTTTTCTTGGAAGAAATAAGAGGTCTTTTCTCTAAAAGAAAATGAACTTAACATTAGAACCAATGTATTAAATCATAATGACTGTCTTTTAGACAAATACTTTTGGTACATATTATACTTCACTATAAGCTTGTCCAATCAGAGAACTAGGTTTGCATCACGTGATAATATTTCTAAGCGAATACCATGCCCCAGGGAGCTCGTACCCTGAGTTGTTTCCCCGGGGCATGGTATTCACTGAACACACGTTGAGCGGGTATTCGACTTTCGAATACCCCGCTCGTACCCAGTCCGCCATCTAATTTGACAGTTTTATTCTTCTTTCTGAATTCTGTGTTGTAAAAATTGTGTTATAAAATTAAAAGTTATTAAATGTTTATTAAATTTGTGTGAATGCTATTTGGTTCCTACTCAGAACTAGTACAAGTAATAGCCATGCGAAGTTCGGTATAATATACTACTTACAAACCTTTCACTCGGGGTATTCGCCAAAATATTACCCTTCGGGATGAAATATCCCTTGGGCTTCGCTCTCGGGGATATTTAATCGCCCGAGGGATATTTCATCCCGAAGGGTAAGTTTTTGGCGAATACCCCAAGTGAAAGGTCTATAACTAATAAAAATACTGTAAAATGTATATATAAATACTGTAATATATAATTGAAATACAAGTAAAACAAAATGGAAAAGAAGTAGTTGTTTTATTACCGAATTCCCCATGCTTAGTTCTCTTCCAGTCCATCTCACATACCATCTTGGGGTTAATATTTGTCTTCTTGCTTGGGGGTGTCCATTTGCAGGGAAGGGATGTGCATGCTGGCTGATTTGTCACACCAAGTCTAGCTGCAGCTTCCACTCGATACAACAGAGCAGCAACATGGTTACAGGTCTCGCCAAGTCTAAAGTATAGAAGATAGACATTTTCAGAAGCATTTGTGAATGCAAACAAAATGCAGGGTGGCTCCATACTGCTATTGCTGCATTATTGTTATGGACAAAACCGATATCAAATAGATCAATATAAATTCTACTCACCCTGCAGTACAAGTGCAATATGCAGACTTTATGTCACCCTTCGTTTTGTGGGCACAAACCCAAACTTGATGTGGCAAATGACTCAGGCGCATGGAAGGAGTGCAGTCCGCTTTCAAAAAACAATAGTCCGTGTCCTTGACGGGGTAAAAAAAAAGTTCTTTTAACCAGTCATTGTCAAAATAACGAAATGCTTTGCCTTCTTTATACTCGCTGAGCATCCTTTGACGCATTCCAACATCTTTACCAGGGTGTTTGCTTAGGATAAACACGCAGATGTCATTAAAGTAAATCGGAGGCCAGTCCTTCATTCCTTCGTTTTCTGTTATCCAAGCAGACACTTCTTTTAAAGGATCAGGTAAAACTACCGAAGAGCTACCCAAATCCATCGTTAGGAGGGTTTGATATGATGCATTTATCTCAGCTTCACGCTGTACTGAAGTGTTTGAAATAGGCACTTGCATCTCCCAAGCAGCAAAGGCACGAGCGACTAACGTAGCTTTATTTCCCTCGGTTTTTAATCCTCGTTTCGACAAGAACTCTTTCAAGGCGACCACTTTCCACGTACCAAAGTCCTCAAGAGTATATTCAACGCTTTCCATGACCTTTAAAAGCTTTTTTTCAAAGTTAAACTCGGATAATAAATCTCGTCTATATATTTGCATATAAAGTTTTAAGTGCACGGCCAAGATTTTACCGCACTTCCGGTTAAGACATGCGCAGTTGCTCTTGTCGTTAATTAATTTCACGATAGGTGTATTGTCTGTGATGCTTATAGTGCTTTAGTAAATGAAACCAGGAAAACGTATTATTCCAGCGTTATTGACGAATGTGCCGGTGATTCAAATAAATTGTTCATAATTGTTAACTCTCTGAGCAATGAACGTCAAGTAAAGGAGTTACCTTATCACGAAGACCCTTGCCAATGAGTTTGGTGATTTCTTCTACAAGAAAATTGAAACAGCTTTACTAAAAGTCCAAAATTACATTCTCCTCAGTATGGATCATCAGGAGATTACGCTTCTCGGCCTAATTGATCTAAGCGCTGCATTTGATACCATCGACCATGCGATTCTCCTGGAGACACTTGAAAAAGACTTTGGTGTTATTGGAGATGCACAGAAATGGTTAGCATCCTATTTATCTGAGAGATAGCAAAGGATTTTAATTAATGGCCATAAATCGGATGCTTTCAATCTTGAGTCTGGAGTTCCACAGGGTAGCTGCATTGGTCATATCCTGTTCATACTCTACCTGCTGGATTATTTAAGATAATTGACAAATACCTTCCCAATGCACATAGTTACACTGAAGACATCCAAGTTTATCGTTCGTTTCGACCAGGTACATCTTTAACTGTGTTGCTGATATCTGTGCTTGGATGCTTTCAAACCATCTCTTGATCAACTATTCCAAGACTTGGTTTATAATCATCAGTTCAAAGCAGCAAATGTCGAAGATTCAAGTCAATAAGATCACAGTTGGTGAGTCTACGATCGAATCTGTCGACATGGTGTGTAAACTCGGAACATGATTTGACTCCCATATGTAGATGAAAATTCACATCAGGAAAGTGTGTAGTAAAGCGTTCTGCAGCCTCTATAATATTCGACAGATAAGGGAATTCCTCTCGGAAGAGACAACAAATATTTTGGTACATGCTTTCATCACCTCACATCTGGATTACTGTAACTTGTTGCTCTATGGTTTCCTACAATTTCAATATGATCGGTTACAAAGAGGTATCAATGCTGCAGCACGCATGGTCTGCCTGATCCCTAAATTCGATCACATTGCTCCTGTCTTGATTAATCTTCATTGGCTGCCTGTGCAGCACCATGTGACCTTCAAGATACTGCTGCTGGTGTACAAGGCCCTTCATGCAAAAGCACCATCATACATCTCTAGTCTTTTGACCCCTAAGCCTGCTGGTTGTTACGGTCTGCACTCTGATGACCAGGGTAATAAACACCCATAAATTAACTCGACTTTCACGTTGCATTTCTCTTTAAATACTGGTTTGTTTGAGAAGCTATATCATACACTCGAAGTCGTTTATTATAGTGATTTAAAAACACCTCAAAGTATGTTTCAACACACTTTTCGGTGTTTCAAATCACTATAATTTTTTTTTATTATACATTATTTGAAAGCTCCCCTTAGGGCTTTTCAGCATCAAATTACAAGAATTTTAAAATTTAAAAACTAATTTATACTAAACAAATTATGAACAAAGCATTTACTAGTAAAGTATATATACAGTTAAAACTGATCAAAGAGTAAGACCTGAAGTTTCTTTTTAAAATTATCTACACTTTCACATTTCTTCAAATCCTCCGACATAGAGTTCCAAGAAGTTACAGCCCTATAATAAAAAGTTCGTTGGCCAGAGGCGGACTTGCACATGGGGATCTGTAGTTTATCTTTGTTTCTTGTTTCATTGGAGTGTATGTCTGATCTCTTTACAAATTTGTCACATAAGTAAGATGGTGCGAAGCCTTTAACACATTCAACATAAACTCCTTCTTGTGTATGATATATTACATAAATTATTATTAATTATTATTATTATGTTGTTGAATACATAATCAATAAACGAGGCACTGATAGAGGTTCTGCATTGGTTGGAAGAAGTGTGCACAACCAGAGGATAGAATGGCTATGGATAGATGTCTACAGGGATGTGTTAGATTTGTTTTATGGTATTTTCATGTCAATGGAAGATATTGGTTTACTTGATGCAATAAATGAAATGTATGGTGCTTACACTACTGCTTCTGTCATGTGATTAACACAAAATTGAAATCTTGGGCTAATGCATGGATAGTTGGTCAATGTTGATACTTCATCTTCTGTTGTAAAATGGTTCGAAAGCTAGTTATTAGGGAGAAGTCCGGTTGTACGGATTGTTCAACATCTTTCGTCTCAATTACCAGTTACACACGGAGTCCCACAGGGAGCAGTTCTTTCTCCCTTGCTTTTTTGCATATATATAGATGATTTGCCATCAATCACTCTGACTTGTCAACTAGAATCTTATGTTGACAATTCGAAATTACTCCTTTCCTTTTTAATTCAAGATGCAAATATAGCTCTTGGAAAGATGAGACTAAACCTACAACAGACTAAACTTACAACCAGAGGAGGTATCTTCAGTATACCGTGATGCATTGTGGTTTTAGTACATATTATCAATTCGCCGGAGCTCACTCACTCATTTTTCGGTTGGCCATCGCAGTGCAAACATAAACACAGAAATGACAGAAGCGAACAGCAGTCGCATTATGGTGAAATTTCCAACTTTTGTCACAAGAAAACTTTGATTTTAGGACCAATATTCTTATTGTTCATGTCAGCTGTGAAACGACGTTTAGTGGTAATTTCAAGCCATTTTGCGTAGAATTTAAATGGTTCAAGCTTTCGAAGAGTCATGATTCATTCGGGCGTTTCGTATAAATGCATTTTTGCCTAACGTATAAAAGTCCAGAAAATATGGTATTAAACACATTTTGTGTATTGTTCTCAAGGTAAGGCAGTTAAATTTTTACTGGTAATATTGGATTCTATTTTCAATTGCAATTAATAATTATTTGTCATATAAAACATACAGACAAAATTTCCCATCTGGCATGTCACATTATTTAATTTATTTTAGTACATAATTTGACATTGTATGAATATGTTGGTGTATGTCATGTTCTGTTTCAGCAATTTCTAATTGCTTTTACAATCATCAGACAAACGATATCTTCTGTGTTTGGACTGGTTAAATGTCAGTAAATAAGGCATATAATAAAGTCACAGAAAAATATTACTTTATATGCCAAGGTTAAAATACAACTGTACTAAACTACTACACTATTGTATTATTGTATTTCAAAATTGAGAGTGATATTCAGGTTGTTACATAGATAAATGTATTCTACCAAGTATGTTAATGATAGAATTGTTTTTACTTTTAGAAAGAAATATCGTAGAAATGTGTTCCTAATGGCAATCTGACATACTGGCTACTGCAATATCAATATTGTAACTAGATGCTTAAGAGCAGATGTCAGTAAGCACCAAACAATTCGTGGCAAGTCTTGAAAAATCGATTTCGCTCATATTTTCAGGATTGACAGCCTATTATGTCCCAATCATCATGGTGAAGTTTATTAGTGAAAATATTTTTTTCCTTTTGAGAAATAAGGATTTTAGTCGGAACGAGTAATTATGCTAATTTTTAGTGCCTCAAATTGGCCTACTTCAGTGACCTCGTGCAACGAAACTATCTAACCTTTGATAATGATAACATCACATTCCTTTTGCTTGCCATTTATTCTTCATTCACGATCATTATTGCAGATTTTGCTAAAATGTGGAATTTATTACGAATTTTCTTATCAGCTATACTTTTTCTTACTGTAAAAGTAGCCTCGAAATAATTGTCATTTTAACTATGAGCGATACAATTAAATCCAACAAGCTTCAAGATTTTAAAAGACGAAGTGACCGCGATTCAAACGATGTAAAAATTTATTTGTGTATTTGAATCGTATTTACGAGAGGCGAGGTCAAAGTTATGTAAAATTCAAATACCAGTGACCAACTGAAATCGACAAGATAGTCTAGTGGGTTATACAATGAGTCACGTTAAAAGCTTCAACTGCTGTTTATCAATTGTTTCCCAGTTTAAGAGCATCGCATCCGGTTTCGCGTAATAAAGTCAGCATGGTACCGTGTAGCGTGACACATTGTTCGGAAGGATAATCCGATTGTAACAAATTATTTGACATTTCATTTCTTGAATTTCTTTGGAGTAGCAAGTTGAACTTTCTTCTCTCCTTTATTCTTGATTTTTAGCCCAGAAATGAAGTATCAAGCTGTTATTGCCAAGTCAAGGTTCATATAATGTTGGCTAGATCGTTAATCGAGATAAAGCACGGCGAATGTACAATGTCACTTGATTGACATTTCTGTTCGGTATTGTAGTACTTGTGTATACAATGCTCATCCACTAGTAAATTATGTTAGCATTTGTATTGGCATGTACACTTTTCGACTAAGTTCACTATTAGGTCAATGTACGGTTTCTTGCGTTTAACTCTGATGTTAGAAACATCTAGCTGAAAAGAGGAACAGATATCTTGTAGCACCAAAATAGAAAACCTGTCTAGCTTCTTGCGGGAGGCATAGTCGCAGAGGTTGTACGTGTCGTACATGATTGGATGGTGCGTGGAAACTACATCAATAACCTCATTTTGCAAACTTTGTAATAGTTTCTCTGTTTCAACTTCCTGTTGGTCTCTTTGAAATTCATCAAAATCTTGACATTCTTTCTTTTTTGCTGTTACACGCGAAAAGAAACTTGCAATTTGCTGTGATGTCAAAAATTCTGAGGCAGTGAACATTGGTTCGCCACTGGACAGCTTTGCTTTTCTCATGGCTTTTGAAACGGATACAGGGTCAGCCTTTTGACCAGTTTGCTCGCCAATCTGATAAATTTCTAGTAGATATTGCTTCTGCTTTTCTGAGTGTCGCTTGCGCTTCTTGGTACTTTTTAGCGCCCGCCCATTTTCAGTGTAGGCGGCTCATCTACTAGCACAGAGGGAAGGCCTTCAGAGATCTGTGGCACATCGCAAGTTGCTCCTTGCTCAAGTTTAGCTGCGTACATCATAATTGCCTTGTCGAACAGGGTTTCACGCTCTAAAACGTACTCGTGCTTACCACAGTCGATGTGGTTTTGAAGCGAAGAATATCTCTGGAAGGACTTGATGCAGCCTTCTTCTGAGCAAAAGAACAAACTCTCGTCCTCAGGTTCAAAATTATCATCTGCTGTTTCTTGTTGCACAACTATCTCAGCTTGATTTGTTGCATCGCTTTTGTTGGAACGTCGTCTTGCGGTGACATCAGTGAATGAATTGGAGGATGTGCGAGCGCTAAGTTCACCTACAGTATTAAGGGTAGGGAATTGGTGATTCTCTGGTACATCGAAATCTTTCCACAATAAGAGTTTGCCGTGTCCTATCCCATAGGCTCTCCAGACTCGTATTCCTTCATCGCTGAGTTCCATGTTGTTAAGAAAACTGATTCCCTCCCATTTCACTGGAAAAGGTAACTGGCTAGTTTGCTGCCCACATAACGTTACCCTTACCCCTTGCATACCACGTGCTGACTCTATCGCTTCCACCATCTGTTCTGCTGTCTCAATATCATGACCTTCGTTGTGATAGACTTTTATGTGACATTTTATCGTTGCTGCTTTGCGATCGCACGATCCTTTACCCCCTTGAGGGTCAGAGTAATCAACACGGGATAGATGGATGTTGTTCTTGGTAGCTATTCGGTGGACTGATAACAACATTGAAGTAGAGTGGTAGCATCCAGCATTGTCTTGTCTAAGAAAGACTGTTTTAATTTCTGGTACAATTGACTTAAGCTGGCTGAAGACATTATCAATGATTGCCAAGACTGTGTCGCTTTCCTGGATGCACTTTTCAAATGCATGTACAAAGGTAAGCATTTGCATTTTCCCCTCCTCATTTCTTCGGATAGCTACTGTTATATGCCAGCTGATGCCGCGTTTACCAAACTAATCGCTCTGGGCCTCACGGAACTTCCTTGGCAGAAATTTCATGGCCCAATCAAGAACAAGGAGTGCTGACTCTGGGCCCAGATTTTGGAGAATATCTAACCTCGACTGGTCTTGATTTATTGAACGGAGCAGATGAGCTTTCCATGCCTCAATTTTGTCAACAGAGTGCTTGAAGTCATATTTCATTTCATCTTTTTCAGCTCCATCTTCAAGGTTGTCTAAAACTGTGTCGACCTCATAAATAACACCAGGAAACACTTCACAGCGGTCACACCTTTCATTATGTTCATGACCACAAGACGAATTGTAGTCTTTGTCATCGGGACAGCTAAGACTGTATCGTATGCAGTGATCAGGTACTGTGGAACTTTGCGAGATGTGAACCTGTAAGAAAGATGTACGTAGAAGTCTTTAAAGGCAATGTATGTGTTGTCTATCAATCAATCATTCAGGGGCGTAGCGAGAAGGGTGGCAGGGGGCCGTAGTCTCCCATCATGTCGAGTACAATATTTGCCATTCTCTCTGTTAGCCTGGTTTTAACATTCTGGTTTCGCTTCCTTTTTTTATTATTTTTTGGTTCGGTGTTTGTGAGGGAACAAAATAAATTGCAGCTTTCCCGGACTTGTGCCCCCCCTCACCCCCCGTTTGGAAAATCCTGGCTGCGCCCCCTTTATTAATGGTCACTTACCTTGTAGTCAGTTTTGAGATATCTCTTGGAAAGTTTTAGCTTTTCATTTTGTTCTTTTGCCCACGTAAGGCCTTTTCCATATTCATCACCAAGTTTGTCCACAATCCCTTCCAGATCTTCAAAAGCTTTAGCCCCTTCAGCGGAGAAGCTATCCAAACCTTGCAGTGATTTCCGTACCGACGCTGAACATAACTTGAGTACTCGGTACAAGGTGCTTCTACTCATTGGAGCAAAGCCTGACTCATTACAATAACTTTGGTATTGCTTAACAATTTGCTCAGGGATCATTGTTCTGATTACATTTGGTACTTTAATTTCGGTATTTGAGGATAATTTGAGAGACTTTTCGCCAAAGGGCAGATCTTGTACAACATGCGTACTTGTAATAAATGATAGAAAGTGGTCTAGTTTTTCTGGTGGAACATACATTCTGGTTGCTGACGGGGCAAGAACAACGGAACCTCTTCCGTGTGTAGAGACGATGATGCCTTGCGATGTTGTAACGGTACCTGGAAAGGTCTGGAATCCACCTCTGTAGTTCTTTAAAGCTGACTTTATCTGCAATAATTGACAGAATCTGTCTTCGCGTACTCCAATGACCAGCGTTGTTGTAGCACTCAGTAAGTGCGTCTAGCAGAGTGGAATCTATATTTACACAAGTGTTATAAGAACTGCAGACTGAGTTAAAAAGTTGTTTGTGGTCTTGGGGCGCAATTTCTTCGAGACATGCTTGTACAGCTTGTTTCGCCTTTCGAGAGTGATGCCGTTTTGTTCGCGAGGACGCTGTGTCCCACGACGTTGTCAAGGAGTGGCGGATTGGGCTTATGTCGCGTGATGCCAGAAATGCGTTTAGGTGGTCTGTAGGTGTCTCACAGGATTTATCTTCTTCGTAAATAAAAGATACTGATGGCGCCTGTGAAGGCTGATAAAGGCTCACTGGTGTATCGTGTACTGCAGAGGCTGATGCAACTGGAGTTGAAATCAGTGGTGTTTTAAGGGAGACTTCTGGATCTTTATTTGTCTATACAAATGTAAAAATATCAACATTTCATTCACGTTTTTTTTACGTTTTTACATTATCTTGTTTATAAAAAAATATAGATGTGAGCATTGATTAGTAGCCGCGCCAGGGCCGGTGATTTTTCCACTTATGCTTTGCGCGCCGGACTCACCCCTTAATTGGAAACATCTATAATTATCATTTAGTGTCAATGCATTTTTAGTTTTGTTTCACTGGTTACTTTAATTCTCAAACTTTAACCACAATGATCATCATGACGTCACCGCTTTAAGTGTAGTAGATTTTGTAGTCAGCTCATTGCCCAGTGGGCTTTCTGTGGTATGGAAATGCGGTTGGGCGGGATTACTTAGAGACTCTGTGTGATTATGATAGCACCAAAATTAGCTGCGTGATTTGAGATTACATTCTCAAATAAGCCGCGTGATGCATGATGTGTGATCAGGGCCGCCGAGAGAATTCGCGGGGCCCGGGGCAAAATTTTCTCTGTGGGCACTATGACGTCATTATTTTCAAACAGCAGAAAAAGACTAAAACTGTGCTAAGGCATATAAGGGGTCCCAACTAGAATGCAAGTGGAACTAACTTAAAAAGGGGCCCCCAATTTCAAAAATGCTCTCAATCTGCAAGTAGGCCCTTTATACACCGACCCCTACATTTTGACGGGACCTGCTCAATTTTAGGCTCTCTCTCAAGTTGCCCCCCCCCCCCCGCCCCATCTCGGCGGCCCTGTACGTGATCGCAACGTTATGTGTGATGCATGATGGGTCAAAAAATTATCCATGACGCGTAGTTACGGTTTAAAAATTAAGCGCCATGCGTGGTGGGAATTCCCTAGCCTGCGTAGCCGGCCCTCGTTTGAAGTTAGGGCTTGCTTCGAAGCGGTCATGGGGGAAGGAAGAGGACCTGCAATCAAACCCCCATTTATGGACTACACGCCCTAAAAAGTCTTGTGAAAATTGACCAAAAAAACTTAGCTGAAATAGCGGAAAACCCCGAACAGAAAGAAATGTACATCACTTTTGCGTAAACATGTCAATCAAGAGGAAGAAATGTAACAATGTTTTCACTTGTGCATAAACATGTGAATTATATGTTTCGCCATTCAAATTCTAGTGTTCTCAGTCCAGAAATTGAACGGCATGTATTCCAGAAATGGGGGTTTGATTGCAGGCCTTCTTTCCTCCCACATGGCTGCTTCAAATCAAGCCCTAACTTCAAACGAGGGCCGGCTATGCAGGCTAGGAATTCCCCACTTTTTACCACCCTGGTTGGGGAATCAGTTGTATTTTATTTACTCTTTTAGTTCACATGCCAGAAATTTTTTACTCACCAATTGAAGCTTGTCAAAATCCATTGAAATACTTGATACGGCATCAGTTTCAGGCTGCATTTGTTTTAACTTTTTTTCACAGTTTGTACACATTCCTTAATATATTGAATTGTAAATTTGACAATGTTAAAAGTTCTTCTGTGTCCTTAAAATCACCAGTAGACCAAGTAGAGAGGACTTTTTCTAATACTTACCAGAACCAACTTGAATAAATGTTCCAGTGTGTTTTAACAGTATCTGTGAAAAGCGTTTTCCAATTCCTCTGTCTGCCTTTGGAATTTTTCCTTTTCCTTTGTGTCCAGAAACCTCTTTGGGTACCCTACATCTAGAGTTACAGCCCCGACTCAATCCAACACCAAGAGTAGAACGATGATTTGGACAAATTGTTATCTCTTGTATGTTTTTTGGTGCTTTGAACAAACCAGCACGGCACAAAATTAAGTCCACCTCATTTTGAGGGCCAGAAAACTTACAACTCCGCAAGTGACTCGAGATGTCTTTCTTGCATGTCATTAGAGGCATCACCTGTATATAATGACCTCGATCTTTACGGTCAAAACCACAGATTCCACCGACAATAGATTTAAAAGAGCAGCAAATCTCCATGTTTTGAATCTAGTGTGACAAAGCGCGCCTACTGATTAATGATTAGCTTGCACCTTGCAAAAACAATGTATGTCAATCAAGTGACTTTGTACATTCGCCGTGCTTTATCTCGATTAACGATCTAGCCAACATTATATGAACCCTGACTTGGCAATAACAGCTTGATACTTCACTTCTGGGCTAAAAATCAAGGATAAAGGAGAGAAGCAAGTTCAACTTGCTACTCCAAAGAAATTTAAGAAATGAAATGTCAAAGAATTTGTTACAATCGGATTATACCATGCTGACTTTATTACGCGATACCGGATGCGATGCTCTTAAACTGAGAAACAATTGATAAAACAGCAGTTGAAGCTTTTAACTTAAATAACTATACAAGGTAAGAGTTTATGCTTAGGTTTTACAAATGTTACACGGTAGTAACGTCACTCATTGACGACCCACTACACGATCTTGTCGATTTCAGTTGGTCACTGGTATTTGAATTTTACGTAACTTTGAGCTCGCCTCTCGTAAATACGATTCAAATACACGAAGAAATTTTTACAACGTTTGAATCGCCATCACTTCGTCTTTTAAAATCGTGAAGCTTATTGGATTTCGTTGTATCGCTCATAGTTAAAATGACCATTATTTTGAGGCTACTTTTACAGTAAGAAAAAGTATAGCTGATAAGAAAATTCGTAATAAATTCCACATATTAGCAAAATCTTCAATAATGATCGTGAATGAAGTATAGATGGCAAGCAAAAGGAATATGATGTTATCATTATCAAAGGTTAGATAGTTTCGTTACATGAGGTCTTAAAGTTCATCCATTGCTGTCCTGCTTACAAAACCTTTGACTGGCTGGCACACCACCACCTTCAATGCGATGCTTCATGTTGCATGGAGAAATTGGTTTACTGTCATTACTCTTATACAGATTAATCAACATCCTTGGTTACTTACTTAACTTGACAAACTCATCCCCAGCCAAACTAAACCTCTATTTTAACAAATTGAAAAGCTGATAAGGAATTCCATCTCAGGCGATGAAATCTCACTTCAGTAGAACAAAAAATTAAACCTTAAACTACAATCCAATATAGCTATTAAGTGTCTTATATTGTGTTACATATGGTGGTCAAAATGTATTCACCCTTTTGAGAGTGGCAAATAATGTCTTGGCCAATGGTCTTTCCTTTTAGACTTGGCCAATGGTCTTTCCTTTTAGACTTGGCCACCATATGCTGCACTATCACACTTAATGAATGCACCTATATATTATATTCATACAATAATAATAGGTTACTATTTAATTATTTATCTATTACCAAAAGAGAAATAATCAAAGTACAAAATGATGCAATTGAAATCTAAAAATTACATCAGAAGCAAATATATCATTCTGAAAGTACTACTTTATTCAAATTATAAATATGCCAACTAAAATACATGGATTGATGATAACTTTGCCTGCCAATCTCACTAGCTTTGCCAGCCAAGAATAATCAACTCAAGGTGTTTGAATAAGGAAGTCAACTCTACTTAAATTAAATCAAATCAATTGCTTCAATTGATACCCTGTTTACACTATACCGGATTACTTTTCATACTGGATTACTTTTCATACCGGATTAATTTTCACTCCGAAGTAAAAAACACTACGCCGGTGTTTACACTACGCCGCATTGCACCGCTTCGCTTTGTTGCCAGCTCAACACTTTTTGATGTTGCCATGGAAACAGAACCAGTTTCCCGCTAAATAAAATCACGAGCTGGCTTTGCTAGACAAATGAACGCAAGAATGTCCAACACAAAACAAAAAGAGCCAAATTTTACATGGACTTACCCAAAATCTTCGTTGTTTACGTTCTCTTTTGCCCTTTCGTTTTGCACGAAAAGTTGAAGTTACCAGTGTTTGCCGGAGTCGTCGCCTTGATGAATAATAGCTAGTCGACAGACAAAATAAACTAGCCATTATTTGAAGGACGCTTGCTGCCGTAAAAGTAAGTATAATCAATTGTTTGAAGGCGACCATTTTATAATTCGTCTTGTAATATATTACAAATTTCGCGCCAAAATTAGTTGTGTACCGGATTCGCCTGTTTACACTGCTCCGGCACATACCGGATTACTTTTCATATCACCTCCAAAGCAGAGTGATTTTTGCACCGCGTCGCGTACCGGATTACTGTGGCGTAGTGCAAACAGCAGCCGAATCCGGTATGAAAATCGCTCCGCTCCGATGTAATCCGGTATAGTGTAAACGGGGCCTGAGCATGGCACTCTGAGTCACACGCTTGTCAAAAATGCATGTCAAAGCACCAATGTGCGATATGTATGTCCAGCGGTTATGAAAGGAAAATTATCCAAAACCTCTCAGTTACATGAAGTATTTGGTTGCGTTCATTCAAAATGGCGGGACAGACAAATTTCACTCGGGAAAGTTGACTGGGTGGGTTAGGATATACAGATTAGGAAAGTAGTATTACAATTGTTGTAAAAATAGATAATGTAGGCTACGTACATAATATAGGTAAGCGAGATACTTGATGTAATCGGTCACTGAAAAGCCCCAACGGGGAGTGAGCTGAATAATGTATGAATGAATGAATGAATGAATATAAATTGACCAGGTTTTGAATGAAAGTCGTCCTAAAAAGGCTAAAATCAATACAATTGAGGAAGGAGATAAAGTGAAGAGCGCTTTAGTGGATTTGGCGAATGAATCGGAGCTGGACTGTGATTTATTTGTATCAGCTGGTCTGAATGTTTTGATGCCACTCTATGCTGTATGTAAGAGTCAACACAGCGCTGCTAATATCTTGTGTGAGTGCCCCCGCAGTGTTCCAGAATGAATCGAGGTTGTGGCTAACTGGAATAAGTCGCCGTTTATGTGGAAGACGAAGGATCGGAAATCCTTTCTTTGGCGAGGTTTCTCGAGATATCCCCTTCGAGTTGTTTTCTGTAGTAGTCAGGTTGGTGAAAGCAACTCCCGAGTATTGCAAGCCTTTCTGCTTCTACAGTAACAACAAGAAGGGGGAAGTTATCTCTTTCACGTCAATGCGATTGGTGGTTCAGTTATTGGCATTGCTATCGGGCTATGCAGAAGAAGAAGTAGTCAAATATTTTAAGAGGAATCTTACAGCCGGTTCGAGAAAAGGACATAATGTCTCTATTATTTGTTCTGATGTGAAGGATTTTGCCTTTGTCTACAAGCACAGACAAGGTAAACTTGTTATATCTTTTCATTTTGGAGAATGGAACGTTAGTGGCTTTCCACAACACATATAAAACTCTATTTTTTATTTGGGCTGTAAGATTCCTCATATATATATATATCATGATATATATACATATGACTACTTCTTGTACAAAAATGTTGTGAGATGTGACAGTTGCGAAACCTATTACATCTTGCCATTTCATGTTCAACTTGGTAACATGGTAACAAAAGTGCGAGACAAGTTATATAGTAGAACAGTGCCTAAAATATAGGGTACAAACTTTAATCTTAAAACAAGGCCTTCTGTTCATAATTTGATAAACATTTCTTATAATGTACAGACACAATTCAATGTCCATTTTTGGATATCAAAAACCAGTTGATGCTACAAACATTCTTGGTGTGAAATAGTACCAAATCCCCAAATCCAATCATTCCAATTCCCCACACATACCAACACAAACCAAATCTTACCCCTTCATACAACGATTTAATTGCACACTCTCCACTTCACTCGTATTAGTAAGTAGGCATACAACATACTTTTAACATTCCTATGGATTTATCTAGAAATAATAAACTGTTAGAATGTATTTCTCATATTTCAATTAATGGACACCACATACTGAGTAACATAGACAGCATTCTATTTCTCGGTATTTTGATAAGAGTATTTAAGTTAGGTGATAATTTCTGGTGATTATCGCGAGTTTAATGGCGATGTTGCGAAATAGAATGCTATCTATTGTCTTCTAATTTCGAAATGAATCATTTCATAGTGTAGGTAGCAATGAAGGATCAAGCTACATGAAGAGTGTGAAACTAACTTTGACATTTTCAATAAAGGCTCTTCCAGTAAATAATGTACATAATCTCTAGACGAAGAGACATCGCTCGAAATGTTTAAGTTTACTGTTTTTTCAGGTATTGCCCACAGCAGTCTTTGGTTCAATTAGGTACACTAAGTCCTTCAACTAAATGTGCAAGAATAACTCAGTGTGTTTCTGGTCTTAGATTTTAATGACCTCACATTTCTCAATACTTTCCTTTATCCTTGTGCGTAGCTCATGACCACAAAATCTACAAAAAACATCAGATACCAATTTGTTAAAACCACAGTTACAAAATTCAGGGTCGTTATTGCAAACACGTTTCGGTAAATAGGATTGAGTTGTTGGTGTTTTGACTTTTACATTGAAACCCTGTTGTTGCAGCCATACCAAAGAGATGTATTTGTGGCGAAAGACTTGTTCCCATCTATACAAATAACAAGTGTTGGCACAATATTTCGAAATAGCAATGTGGTTTGCCTCCCTCCCTTCCATTGAATTCAAACCAAGGCCCAGTCCATACTTTGTCTTCATTTCTTGGGTGTGCTTAGGAACAACATTGCCAAGAGACCATACTGTGGGATTTACATGAAAATATAGACAATAGCCTCAATAAAAATTTCTACAATGCAATTCTAACTCACCCACTTCATCATCTGTTATTTTGAGACGACTAAACAAGGAAACTGCATCTCGCAAACAAAGGCACAAGTAAGCATGGATGTGAATTATTAGTCTAGCTTGTTCGTTTTTAGCTAGAGCTTCAAGAACATTTATTAGGAACATAAAATTATGCAAAAACATTCTTGAATCCTTACCTGTAAATCAGTAGTCAAAATCTTTACCATTAGCACCAGTATCATTAAACCACCTAATAATCTTCTTAGCCAACCTGTTCAGGCCACACTTTGACTTCAGGGTGTCAACATACTTAAAGAAAACAGATTGTGGTGGCACTTGGGAAAAGCTAGAAATGGAAGTAGATAGATTAGACCATGAAATAAGTAGTAGTAGATGGCGATGTGCTAGGGCACAGGCGTTATTTTTTAACTGCAGAGGCTCGATATGGGCTTTGTTGATCAAATCTGCCACTAAGGGAATAAATTCCTGTCGGCTTTTTTGCTTTGCTATAAAGCTTGTGACTTTTGATCTCCTGGTATTATTGGAAAGTCTGGGATTTAGCTTCTGTTTAAATTTTAACTTCCTCTGCATCTTTCACCCTCTTTGAATATAGCCATGGCTTCCAGGTGTCAGCAGGTTGGGGACCAAATGTTCCTTTACAATTAACTACAGTATCTTTACTGACATCTGCAAAAGTAGAAAAATATGTTGCACTGTTGCTTAGCTCTCCTCCTAAAAATGAAAGCATTTTCATGTCATTAGGCAATTCTCCAATAACAAATTTAACTGCAACAGGTTCTCCCTTGCATAAAACAGAATACGACTGATTCTGAACTTGTTGAATATCTACCATCAGCTTTGCAATGAAGCATGTAACCGGCAAACTGTTCTCAGAGCAATTTGCCCCAAAATGAAGGAAATTTTCATTTCTACTCGGTATATGTTGTCCGATATTTAGAATACTTACTAGCCAAGAGCATGCTGTGTCGTCCTTACCGAAAGGAGCACCATCACCACCTAAAGCTACATGGAATGTGTTAGGCTCATCAAAATTTAAAAAAGTGTATGCATCACTATTAAGATAAAACTCTGCCAACTTCAGAATAAGCTCTTCAATCTCTCTATAACATCCATTGACCTTCTCACTTTCTTCCAACCCATCACATAGCATCTCCCGCACACTATATAACTTACCTATTTCAATGGACTTGATATACGACATCAACCTGTGGAAAGGAACAAGTCTGGGGGTGGGGCAGTTTGTAACCTTTATACGCACAGCCCGTTTTTTACTGGATACATGCCTATACGAAGTCGCCTTATACACAGATCTATACTTAGCTCTACCCATTACCCCATTACTATAATAGACTGCTATTGATCGCAACATATTATCATTTGAACTTTCAAACTTTCCCAGATCTTCTTTGTACAGCTTCGGTAATACTTTGCTCTTAAACTTTTAACTCTTCACCTTCCTCACTGCCATCACAATATCATTTTCCTTGCTACGTGTCTCCAATGTCTCAACCATTCCCATTGTTTTGCCGGTGTAGTAAAATTTGAGCAGCCCCCATGTATCGCACAAGCTGCCTCCATCGTTTCCTGTCTACGCTTCCTTCCCGATGAACTGCTAAACCCAGGTGCTCCGGTTGGTGCTGTCTGCCGCATAGCCATGGTCTTCCTGCTAACGGATAAAGCACTTCCCTTCTGTCCCTCTGCCTGACTAATCTCGCGAACTACTTCATCTTCAAGCTCAACTAACAAGTAGTTTACTCAACTAACAAGTAGTTTATATTTACCTTTTGATCTAATCTTTTAAGCTTTGCAGCCACCGCCCAAACCTGTTTGGTCTTCACTTCAACTGCCTTGCTAGCCAATCTTTTTTGCTTCATGTGTTCAGCGACATCGAAACGTTTGTATTGGTGCCCCTTCCGATACGGCATATTTTTCGCGTTTTAAAACGAAATTCCAAAAACAAAAACGATAGGAGTTTAAAACAATCATATATAAACACACGAATTGAAAAACTTTACCAATCAGACCAACAATAAAAAAGTTAAAGCGAGCCGAAAATTACAAACTTTGAACAGATTTCTTGAATGGATGCCATTCGCGCAATACAGCGCGAAAGAAGATCGCTTCCCAAGGAAAAAAAATAGCGTAACCATGGCAACTCTGGTATCAAAATTATCTTTCAATCCCAATAAGTTCCGTATTTCCCTAAAAAACCCTAAATGTTCAAGAAGCAAGAGAATTTGCGCAATTTTCGAAGTCAAATTAGTCACCAGTCTTTTGGAATTTTACGCACAGAATCGAAGAAAATTTGTCACACTTTTGATTGGCGCTTTGGCATGCATTTTTGACAAGCGTGCAATGACTGGACTTGTTGCAACACTGAGGATTGTAATAGGTACATAAAGCAGGCAAGTGATAAAGCAGGCAAGTGATAAAGCAGGCAAGTTTGTGAACCTGGGTCAGCTGTATCTCTTCTCCATGTAAATATTCCTATATTATTTCCTATTAAAATTGGGTTCAATGCTATTTATACAAAAAGTTAAGGATTGTTATAAATGGCTCTATTTTGTATACTACATAGTATGTTAATAGTATCATAATCATCCAAAGGTGGTGCAGCAAATGAGACTCAGTCCATAACATGTCATTCCCATTGACACTTTCCCTAGAATATGTAATATAAAAGTTAGAATATGGAGAAAAAAATTCACTTTATTTTTACTTGGAACCAAGCACAGCTGAAATCTCACTTTTCTTGACTCAGAAAAGCAGTTCGAGGACGGTCTGGCCTGCCTGGCCATATTTCCCAAGGCAAAGAAAAAAATGAAACTTGCTTAGTTATTAAAGATCAATCATGAATGATTATTACACCTACTCTGAACCATTAATAATGTAAGTGCTTAATCTGAAATTTATGGTCATTTTGGAAATGTATTTCTAAAATTCATTAATTATTCATAAGCAAAATACAAAGGAAACTCATGACCCGTAGCGGATCTATATATTTGATATAGACTTGCTCAAATTTTCTCCTTCAATTTTTACAGCGTAGATAACATCAATCTTCAAAATTCCAACGCCAGTGAGCGTATACAAAACGAGTCATTTTAGAAGTCATATACAAACCTTACAGTTCGGCCTTTATCAGATCTAAAACACTCGGCTGCGCCTCGATGTTTTAAATCTGATAAAGACCTCTTGTGCGGTTTGTATATATTACTTCTAAAATTCATTAATTATTCATAGGCAAAGTACAAAGGAAACTCATGACCCGTAGCAGATCTATATATTTGATATAGACTTGCTCAAATTTTCTCCTTCAATTTTTACAGCGTAGATAACATCAATCATCAAAATTCCAACGCCAGTGAGCGTACAAAACGAGTCATTTTAGAAGTCATATACAAACCTTACAGTTCGGCCTTTATCAGATCTAAAACACTTGGCTGCGCCTCGATGTTTTAAATCTGATAAAGACCTCTTGTGCGGTTTGTATATATTACATACAAAGTAATATCTAATAAGACAGTGGAGTTAATCTTACAAATTTGTTGTTTATTTTTGTGGCGCTATATGAATATGGAATAAAAGACCATCCAAAGCCTTCTGACTTGAAGCCCATTTTAAAATGCCCCAATCATGTGGCATCTTCCCGCCACATGGCGCCATTACCGACAGAACATAGCCAAAAACACCCGATATTCCAACAGCAATATCTCGCTTATTTCAGGAGTTAATTTGGGTTTTTTGGTATTAGTAAAAAGGAAAACTTTCCCTGATTTCAGTGATGTGATTTTCATTGAGTTTTCTCTTGAATTACCCATTTAATCTCCTACATGTTTACATGCCATTTTCGAGGCTTGCGTACTGACCCAACACAATGGTAAATATAATGCGTGATTGGGATACCTAAAGCGTGATACATCAACTAAACAAGTAAAAAATCGTTGAAATACATTCACATATAAAACAGTTATAAAAAATAGATTCAAAAATTCGAAATTTTGGGGGCGAAAAATCACAATATAAATAACCAATATTTTAGAATATAGCAAAGATACCCAATTTTCAAACTGCGATTACTCGTCGGTTTTAGGAGTTAATTCGTGTTTTTAAAGACCAATAGAAAGAATAACTCTTCCTGACTTCGATTCTGTGACTTTTTTCTACTTTTGAAATTGATAAATATAATTATCTCCTGCATATATGAAAGCCACTTTTGTAGCGTGTCCACTGACCCGAAACAAGGGTAAATACATTGCGTGATTGCATAGCTAAAACGTGATGCATAAAGTACCTAAGTAAAAAATCGTGAAATAAGATGCACAAATAAAACAAATATAAAAACATACCTTAAAAAATATCAGATATTCTGAGAGAAAATTCTCAATTAAATCCGTAATTTTTCACCACACATAATGAGTCATCATCGGAAAATTTCTAATGTGAATATTAATGAGACGCAATGCATTGTGGTATACTGACGATTCCTCCTCTGACTTACAACGTAGTGCAGCAATTGAGGCAAGCATCCTCTTTCTCGGTGAGGAATCTTGGTTTAATAATTGATTCTGTACTATCCTATGATGAACATATAACTAAGCTAGTATCAACGTGTATGTCGAAGTTATGTCAAATTTACCAAGTAAAGGATTGTTTTAATAATGACACCTTAAAGTTAATTATAGAGTGGTCTTAAGTAAATTATTTTACTGCTCGTTGGTATGGGCCAATACATCGGACTCAAACATAAAAAAATTGCAACTGCTCCAAAACTTCGCAGCAAGAATAATAACAGGCGCACAGAAGTTTGATCATATCACTCCTCATTTACAAGAACTGGGATGGCTTTCTGTAAAAGACCAACTATGTTACAGAGACTTATTAACAATGTTTAAATGCCTTAATGGCATGGCTCCATGATATCTCAGCATAAAACTTGACTGAATGAATTAGAGATACCTATTTTCAAGACAAGCTCTGCACAGCGGACCTTCAAATTCCGCGCAACAAAGTTATGGAACAACCTTGATTGTAAATTTAAAAACATCAGTAGCTTTATCACTTTTAAGAACAATTGAAACAGAATATGCTTTCAAACATTCTTGCATAGAACTATTCTTAATTAATACATTTTTACATGTGTAAATAGGATTATTTTAATTTGTATTTTAACAATCTTGTAAATTGATCTGAAAAGCCCGTTATTGGAGATCTTATTAAATTAATAATAAGACACCCTTTGAGTTCTGAGTAAAATAAAACCCCACTTCAACTCTGGGTTCAGGGGAATTTTGAGAATGCAGAAGGAGCTCTCGAGGATCAATGCATGGTTGGTGATGATTATGGCGTAGATTGGGATGGTCCGGCAAGTTCGGATGCTTAATGCTTAACCGACAGTCATTTATCTCAACGACAGTTGGATCAACTTAATGCTGAGTTCTAGCAGAATTGCCTAATTAATCCCTTTCCCCTTGGATTCTGTCAGAAGCTATCAATTCATGAAAAACAGAGGTGGAAATATCAATATTATTGTGTAAATACATTTCTTCAATTACATATACATGTAAACAATTTCAAGAGCAGCAACTTAAACAGACAATCTTGTCACAACAAAGCTTAACCCTTTGTTTACTGACGGGACTACTACTTTGAGAATTCTACAGGATCTTCAAATCCTCCTGGCAGGAAATATACAGTCCACATGTTGATGCATAGGGACGGTGATGGCTGTTTTCCTCAAAGTTGTAAAAATCAACCGTGATATTCTTACTGAATCATAATGGCGGAAGACAATCAGCCCCAGTGATAAATACGAGAAGATCTTCAAGTGATAATTCAGCAACATCACCCACTTCCAAATCTTGCAGGAAAATTGCTTCTTTGGTTGGACCCTTCTTCAGAGCGGTTCAGCTTGTACAATGTCATGAATGATGATTTTGTTAAAGATGGATGTTGGTTACCCAAGATCAAATCAAACAACTGCTTGTTTTGTAAAATCATATCACCAAGCTGACCAATGGAATTTAATCCATTGAAGAATTGTGACACCTCTGCATGGACTCAATAAACGAAATGTTGTTTCAACAATGACTCAATCATTTCACTTTTATTTGATGAATTGCAACAATAGATTTTTGGATAACTGAATTCTGCAAATTTTTCACCAATGCTGGTTGACCAACGAAGTGAAGGTATCCTCGGATGAGCAATTAATGAATTCTTGCAACATGCTTTTCATTTCCACGTCATTAACAGCATTGACACCATTTGCAAGAGTAACCTGAACAGATTGTTGTAGATCATAACCAACTGATGATAAACAACATGGGCCATGCAGGATGCTCCAAGCAACAAGCTTCCCTGCTAATTCATAATGGCTGCTTGCAAGAAGACCAAGATCATGCGAAAACCAAGATCCATTAAATATAGAGGATCCACTTATTTCACGCATCAACAACCAGAATAATTCCCGAGTCACACCTCCATCATCGACTGATTCTTCTCCAGCAAATGCAACAACAACCTGCTTGAAGAATGTAAATATCTTTCTTCCTATCGCTCTCTGGGTCGAGGAAAACACAGACTTTCTGCTGACAGTTATGTTTGCATTTAAACTAGTTGATTCAGAACTGGAAATGTTGTTTGACTGAAAGACAGTGACCAAATTCTTGTACACTTTGGCTCTTCTCTTTGGTGTCTGTTTTAGTCAAACTCTCTTCGATTGCCACTTCAAGTTGTGGGTCATCATTATCACTTATCTCATCATCGATAATACTTATGTAGTTTCTATATTCCCCATCAGAACGTTGATTAGATGTTCCTGAAATATATCAATATACCTCATGGAATATCCACAAAAACATGTACTGTATGTAAGTCGATTTTTAATTTTTACGGACTGTATTTAGCAGTATTGTCAGTACAGTCAGTCTTTATCATGTACATTTACATACTTACTGGTACTAGTCGTAACTGGCAAGGAATTATGCTCCGGAATTTCAACCAGAGTGGTGATATATGTAGGAAGAGGATGTTGACTCTCAACCACTTATTAGCTTTTCTATCTCTTTCCAACTCAGATAGATATATTTAATAGAATACTCCCCTAAGGGTTTTTCAGTATCTATGTACAATAGAGTAAGTTAATGCTAAAAATGTAAATAAATTATGAGTTAAATATGAATTATAAAAAGAATGCAAATAAATGCATCGATATACATGCACAACGTTTAGATATATATATACAGATTAATAAAAAGAGCATAAGTCTACTCAAGTGTTGACATTAACTGGGCTTCGGTGGCAAGCTTAAATGTCTTTAGCGATTTCATTGAGTTTGTCTCACTATCTAACTTGTTCCAGATGTTCACACCCCTATATCCGAAGGTGCGCTGGCCTGCAGCTGTCCTATACACGAGAATATCGAAATTGCTTCTTATGCGTGTGAACTGTTCGTGGATTGAAGATCTTTTTCTGAATTTGGTGCATAAGTATTCAGGAGCTAGGTTGTTAACCACACTTGATGTCAGATAAGACGAGGACCAGGTTATATTTGTACTATATTCGAGGATATATTTTAACAACTTATAACAAGTTAACAACGTGCCAAGTACGTATTGTTTTATTGCTCGTGTCCACGGTCCGCTGACCAACTGTAACAGTTCGTACTTAATGTTATACGCTCATAACGCTATATTAGTAACTTATCTTTCGACATCCTCCGGGGCCGGGCGAAGTTCTTGTGCCCAAGCGGAGATCCTTTTTCTTGCTTCCAACGCTGCTGTTCTTTTCTGTTGTGGTGGGTTTGGAATGGTGATAGGGTCAGACGTGGTAATGGATTCTTTGGGGTTTTCATCACTGTCCGTTTGATTCTCTTGTTCGGTTCTTTCAGCTCTAATTTCCAATGGATGAAGTTTCGTGATAGGTCGTAGGGCCAGTTTTCGTGCGAATGTTGGCGGCTCGAACTAATCCGTCATTTCCTTGAATGAGGCTTTCTATGACTGCCAATTTCCATGAACATCTGTGTTTGTCGTCGTGGACCAACACGATATCGCCTACTCTGATGGTGTGTTGATTGTTTCCACTGGTTCTGTGGAATTCTCTAAGAGATGTTAGATACTCATGTCTCCAGCGAGACCAAAAACGTTGTAAAACTGCAGCTTGTAATTTGTTTCGTCTTCTAATCTCGGAATCGTCTCCATAATCAGGATCCACCAACTCATCTTCATCAATACGTGGATAAGGCAAGGACGTAATTCTCCTTCCATGTAGAAGATGGGAGGGGGTTAATGGTTCGTCATCTTGGATATCGCTTGAGACGTATGTGAGTGGTCGGTCATTTAGAATTCCTTCTATTTCGACTATAAGCGTTTGGAGCTCAAGCAAGGTTATGAATGCTCTTCCCAGTGTCTTCTTGAGGGCATTCTTCGATAATCCGATAAGCCTTTCCCAGAAGCCTCCGAACCAAGGAGCTCGTTTCGGAATGAACTGCCACTCAACACCTCGTCTAGTGAATTCTTCTTTTAGCGACAGCGATTGAAACAGGTGTTCGAGTGCTTCAGCACCAGCCATGAAGGTTGACGCATTGTCCGATACCATGAGTCGGGGTAACGATTTGCGGCTTGCAAAACGTCGGAATGCTTGATCTCGCCGCCGTTTTCTCTGACGTACAGTGGGCCAGCATAATCAACACCGGTGACGAAGAAAGGTTCTGTTTGTTGCATTCTTATCTTCGGAAGTGGGGCTGAATCTGGGGCGTTGTAAGCTGTTGCTTCGAGTTTTCTGCAGGTTACACACCGTCTGAGTAGTTTTTTGACGTACTGACGCATGGATATGATCCAAAAGTTCTGGCGTAGTGCTGTGACTGTTGACACGGTGCCAGAGTGAAGTTGTCGCGCGTGGGCTTCGTAAAAAAAAATGAGTGATGTGAATGGGTGGTTTGGTAGGAGAAGGTACGGGTGCTTTGCTTGCTCGGAAAGTGGGGCATTATGGATTCGACCGCCACAGCGAAGAAAACCTTTAGCGTCGACGAACAAACGAAGTTGTCTAACGAGGGGTAAACGTGTTTTCGACTTGGCTTTGATATTGTTCATTTCCTTATGGTAGGTGATGTTCTGGGTGTTCTGTACCCATAGGTGCTGAGATTCACGTCTCTCTTCGATGGTTGCTCGCCCTGTTGTGGTCGATTTCTTTTGCAGGAGTTGAAGAAATCTCAGGACGTAAGTTGTAACATTGAGCAGCTGTCGAGTGTGCTGTATCTTGACACATCAATGATTTGATGGATACCAAGTCTGTTGGTCGATGGTATTGACTCAGTGGTTGTGGGTTCATCGGTTGTGGGTTCTGTGTCATCTATATCGACTATGTTGATGTTGAGGGTTTGGGATGGGTTCCAGATGGGCCATAGTGATTGATGTGGTAACCATTCGGGGCCGATGCGTGGAATTGTTGCGCTGAAACACCACGAGTGAGTAGGTCAGCTGGGTTGCAATGGTTCCAATGCGTTGTGTTATAGAGCGCTTTGATTTCTCGGACACGGTTCGCGATGAATGGTTTCAAAGCCTTGTTGCTGTTTAGCCAGTCAGTCCTCTGTGAGGTTGTTGTATCTTTGTTTCATGGCTTGTTGGACAAAATTGGCTAATCTTGCGCCAGTTAATACTGCCATGAGTTCTAATTGAGGCAATGTCAATTTCTTGAGGGGTGCAACTCGTGATTTGGCGATGACCATCGATGTCTCGGTTCCATTATGAAGGTATGCGACTGCGCCATACGCTTTCATGCTTGCGTCAGCAAATACGTGTGGTTGGGTGCTAGAGGGAGTAGTGGTCCCTGGTGAGAAGTGGCATCTTGGGGTAGCACTGTTGTGGTGGCATCCTCGAGCTCCTTGGCAATGTTGGTCCATGTTGTTGCTAGCTCTGGAGGAAGTGGCTCATCCCACTCGAAATTCCGCTGCCATAACTCTTGGAGTAGGAGTTTTGCTCCTACGGTAACTGGTGATAGGATACCGAGTGGGTCAAACGTTTTCGATGACTCCCGTAGAATTTCACGCTTGGTAATAAGATGGACGGATGAAGGACTAATGGCTCGTTGATTGAAGCTCAATCGGCCATTTCAGGCCGAGGAGGTTAACGACTTTGTTGTTGGGGTCAGCTACGTGCTGGCTGGTTGCTTGATCACGGAGAACTTTGCTGTTAGATGTCCATGAACGTAAGTTAAATTTTCCTTCAGCCATGATGGATCGCTTTTTTTTGTTGTAATACTGAAGGGTTTCTTTTTCTGTGTCTCATCCAGAGATGAAGTTGTCCACGTACAAATCGTTCTTAATGTCCTTAGCGACTGGTGATTCGTAGTTATCTAGGTGGGAATGCAACGTTGCATTGAGCATAAAGGGTGAGCTTGTGGAACCGAATAGGACAACTTTAAAGCGGTAAATTTCAAATGGACTTTCTGGATTGTTGGGGTCAGATAACCATAGAAATCTAGTAAAGTCTCTATCGCATTCAGGAAGTCCCACATGTAGGAATGCTTTCTCAATGTCTGTCAAGAATCCAAAGGGGTATGTTCGAAATCTCAAGATGATGGCACATAGGTCGTTCAGGAATGGTGGTCCAACATCGAGGCAATCGTTTAATGATGGTGAGTTGGAGTTTTGACGGCAGCTGCAATCAAAAACTATTCTGACTGGTGTTGTAGAGGACTCTTTCTTAACAGGATGATGTGGAATGTAGTGGGCATTGTCTGAAGGTTGGGCAACATCGACTTTTTCAATGAAACCTCGATTTTCATAATCGGTTAGTATGTTCCCATACGTTTTGAGGAGCTCTGGTGTACGACTTAAGCGACGTGCCATGGATCGTGTTCTGCCTTCGCATATGGTGATTTCGCATTAGTCGCCGAAGGCGAGGTGATTACAATCCTATAGTCACTGAGCCGAAGTGACTATAGGCTTGTAATCACCGAGCCTGAGGCGACTAATTGTTTTAGTAGAAATTTCAAAGAGAAAAGTTATGAGGTCAGTTGAAAAGGCTATAGGACAAAATTCAGCGCTTTTCTCAGCGGCCGGTTATTAAAAACATGCCGGCAAAAGACGAGTGTCAAAAATATATCGAAGCGAAACAAAAACAAACAATTTCGTGAGAAAAATACTTTGAAAGGGCTCAAATACAAAGTAGAATGGTTTTAAAAATATATCACAGCTAGGTTTTTGCTGAATATAACGATATAAATGAGGATAAAACGAATAATTTTCAAAATAAACACTTGAGTGGTTGAGCCGTACGGAAAAAGTTTTATACATTTCAACAGCGAGAAAACGCTGCCTTTCATGGAAGAAAAATAGTGTATTTGTTATCGCTTACCTTTAAAAATGTCAAAAATATATCCTCCTTTAATTTAGCGGCAGTTTTTTTCATTTAAAACTTTGAATCAGGCTCAAAAAACGATTTTTGTTTTAAATTCGGCAGCTTGCGAAGAAGCCATTTTGAAAAAAAAAGTGATAGTCACTGACCAGTGACAGTGACTATCACTTTTTAGAGGCTCAATTTGGACCAATCAGAATGCAGGAAAAGCAATAGACACCTCACAATTTCTACTAATAGTGTATAGATAGCTTTTCCACAAGACTATTTTAAAGACTATTTGATTTAAGGTTTAACGAAAAATGCAATACAATTGCTGTACGGCCACTTGAAGCCAAAGGCAAAGAAGTTAAAGTTGTGGAAAGGGAAAATTACTGTCTGTCGAAAAAAATCCAAGATGGATAAAAGGCACATTAAGGTATGGATATTTATGTACTTGTATATGTTAGATAGACTATGGTGATAACTGTATAGATTTGGGTAGACTGGTACATGAATGGTCGTTGAATCACAAAGCATAATTGGTTCTCTATTTTGTTTATGTAGCAAAAAGTTGAGTTAACAACCCTCACCATTAAAGAAGAGTTTGTAATAACATTGGTGAGACTGAAACGTAGCCCAACAATACTTATGCTCGCAAACAACTTTGGAATCTCTGAATCCACCTGTAGCAGACTAGTTACCACCTCCGTGTTGTTTTTAGAAAAGGAGTTACAATTTCTGTTACCTTTTCCCACACTTTCTGACAGGCATTATCCAAATCTTAGGGCCATAATTGATTGTACAGAATTCTACATTGAAAAACCTTCCAGATTATCCAGCCAATGTCAAACATATAGTGGATACAAGTCAGGAAATATATTCAAGTTGTTGGTTTCTCCTATTTGTCATTTTAATTTTGTTTCGCAATTGTATAGTGGTTCAATCAGTGACAAATCCATTGTTCAAAAAAGTGGATTTCTTGATGCCCTGGAAGCTGATGATGTTGTCATGGCAGACAAAGGTTTTAACATTCAGGACATCCTAGCCCTTCGTCATGTATATTTGTTGGCTCCTCCAATCATGGCAAAAAACAAAATATCTGCACAAGCAGTGACTTTAACTCGTAGAGTTGCTCGAGCAAGGGTTCATGTGGAAAAGATGATTAGGAAACTAAAACTTTTTAGGATTTTAAGAAGTCCAATCCCACTGACTATTAAGCCTTACATAACAGCTATTGTTAATGTGTGTTCCTGTCTGGTGAACCTGCAACCAACAATTATCAAGGATAAAGATCATTCCAATAAATATCAGTTCTCCTATTATGTACCTGTAATCCTGGATCTTCAAATTTAATTTTTTATCTATATATACACAAAATTCACTACAATAAATTTAATATTGTTATACACATATATCTACAGGATGTACAACTGCTCATATATTACATTATTTTCCAAATTTAGTGTGGAGCAAAAATTGCATGTCCCATAGATCGTAAAACTTCTTGCCTTCGTCAGTTGTTGATTTCATGCTTGGCTGTACTTTACCAATAATAATAATAATAATAAATATATGTACTCCAATCTTCCAATTTAACTGTTTTCAAAGTGTCGACGTAATTATTCACAAACAATCTGTAATCATCATACGACTTGTATGAAGCAAGCCCTTGTTTATCGTATTCGGCGGAGTGATATATCAAATGATTGAATATGTCATATAATCCGAATGGCGGTGACTGCACGAAGTTATTCTCCGTTTTCATGGTAAACGGGTTGCTGATTTGAATATCATGAATATTTAATCGACTTTCCGGTCATCCTTTGTGAAATTTGGATCAACTGGCAACCCCATTCTTTCGACAGAAGTACAATATCGATCAATGCAGGTTTTAAATGGCCGCTCACTGTAACTCTGTGATCCGATAAATAGTTTTGAAGCTCTCTAACGCTCATTGCTTTGAACTTATCACTTGCATTTTTACCCGACATCTTTACTTAAACCGCACAGACAATAAAACGATCAAAAACCGACGCAGGTTATGTAAAATAGCTTTTTTATTATTTATTTACTATATAATACTATATTGCGTGCGTGACCCATAGTCCGAACTTTTCCGTTTGTTTACATTTTTGACCACGTGCCAAGTACATGTGTCGACCACCGTGCAAGTGGTGAATTTAACTAATACAATATGGAATACAACCTCCCCCCCCCCCTTGAACACTCACGGTTCAAGCATTGCCTGTGTTTTGGTTTCGTTTTACGGTTCCCACTAATCTTTCAAAAAATCCGCACCACCAAGGAGATTTCTCTAAATTAAATCGCCATTCTAACAATTATTTGCCAAATAGCTGCTTAACTCATCATCATGCAACTTCTTTATTAGTTTTGATGCAGCCTTAAATGTTTTTGCGTTGTCGGACACGATCAAACTTGGTCGACCTCTTCGGGAAGTAAACCGATTCAAACACCTCATAAAAGTATCTGTATTAAGACTCCGAACTAGATCTAAATGGACAGCTCTTGTTACGCAACAAGTCCATAAGGTAATGTAGACCTTTTTCGTTTCTTTACCCTCCTTAATATACAGAGGTCCAGCGAAATCGACTCTGACTTTCGAAAATGGATGTGACTGTCTTACTCTAAGCTGCTTCTGGAGCTGTAAACGATCTCCCTTCATGTTTCTTACAAATAAAACATTTCCCTATAACTGTCTTCACAGTTTGCCTGCCCTTTGGTATCCAATATCTACTTCTAACCTGAGCTAGCGTAGCTCGTAAACCACCATGTAAAACTTCTTCATGGCAAGCCTTCATGGCAAGCCTTAATAATTAGTGCTGTCAACGGGTGGTCTCTAGGCAAGATCCTTGGTTCTCTACCTTCTAAATCTGAATATTTTAGTCTACCCTTACCTCGTAACAAACCCTCTTCATCTACAATTTGAAGTCTGTCAACTAATTGGTCATAATTTGTCTGCCTTCTTAATGTTATTTGTGCTGCTTTTACCCAAGCTGTTTCTGCCTGCTTTATCTCACTCGACTCCAGATTACCTTCCAATTTAGGTTGATTAAGCCTGCTCGCACGCTTATGTAACGATCCAATTAGATTTATATCCAAAACATTTGCTAAACTTGATTCGTTTTGCGTTACAGTACTCGAAAGTGCAGACTTTTTAATCTCTTCGCGTGTTTCTACTGTTTCAGCTATTTTACATGTAACAGGCCACATACTTTGAAGACCTGAAAGCCAAATGGGACCCTTCCACCACAATTCATTGGCCTTGAGGGAAGAAGCATTACAACCTCTTGATCCTATGTCTGCTGGATTTTGTTCCCCAGGGCAATGTCCCCAATTTGCTTTGTCACTTAATTTCAAAATCTCATTTACTCGATGCCTAACGAACTGTTTCCACTCACCTCTATTGTCGATCCAACAAAGCACAGTCAACCCAAAATCTAGTTTTTAATTCAGAAACTTAATGCACCAATGCCCTTTGTACTGTAGACAGTTTTGCCAAGATGAATGCGGAATTAACTCTAGCCTAGGTATTGTTTGTGTTTTTAGTGGTGCAATCCTAGTTTTGGATGTTAACAACTCAACATGAATAGAACAATTCAATTTGCAAACAAAGTATATTACAGCGCTATATGCTTTCATACTTGCATCTGAAAATCTGTGCAATGTACAATTCTGTGTGTTATCAATGGAACCATACTTGAATCAATTTCAAGTCAGTTAGCCATGCATGCCATTTTCTTTCATCCCCGAGCCGGCGCGAAGCGCCGTGCGAGGGTACTAATTCCGCTCGGATATTTACACCCGGAAAAAAAGGAAAGCAATGGGAAATCCAAAGTTCATCAAGTTTTGCAGGCGCATGGCTATGTTTCATGGGTGTGATGGGTGGTCATCTCACTAATCTTTGTTAGGAGTGGAATGAGCGAATTATAAAAAAACACGAGTAAGTCATATCAGTAAGTCTGAATTATAACTTATAAATCGCTTTTTGGGACTTCAGGAAAAGCGGCGAGATAGATGGTCGAAAAAATATGGCAAGTTTATTATATTAAATTGTTGATGTATTTTAATATAGCCGTAAGAATGTTGTTTTATTTACATAGATTTTCATTTTTTTCCAATTGAAATATCCTATATTTTACGCTATCAAAAAGTCCCAACTTAAAAGGAAAGCGAAATCGTTTCACACGAGAGAATTTGTATATTTTCAACTGATTTCATTTCAAAAACTAATTTATAAGTAAAAGGCAGTTTAGTTTTATAAACTTTTGGCAACGTTTTAGTAAACGGAAGCTTATAGAATGCATAAGAACATACCTACACCATATATCTCAGATTTGTATGGCTAAAACAACTAATATTTTAATTATTTTTGTAGTTTTTGTAACCTGTGTAACTGTTTTGTACTCCAGAAAAGAAGTTTATTATATCGTGTTGCCATGGCTACTGTGCTTCCTCTTCTTGAAACAAAATTTCCATTTTTTATTTTTTCAAAATAAATTTCCCAAAATAATATTGTTTCCTTCCACTCTTCTTTCCAAACTATTAGAGTAATGATCAAAATTTTAATGGCACATTTAAAATGAAGGAAGCCACAGTGATTACGTCTAGTAAAACATTTCATTTGGTGATAGCCTTTGATTGCGTTGTGAAGAGGGGTGTGAGCCAAGGATCCAATTCTGTTTTCTAAGCCAAAAATTTGTTTTGAACGCAGATATCCGACTCGCCTACACCTTTGCATGGCAGATTTTTTGATAAAAACGATTAGCAATAGTAATGTTTTGGAATGTAATGTCTGGCAATGTTCAGCTGGGGCGAGGGGTTACTGCAAGCATGTATTTCTAGTTTTATCATGTATTTCTGTATCCCAGTCAAGGCTCGCTACACATATCTCTTGAAACAAAACCTTTATAATAACTAATATCGGACTGACTATTCCTAAAGGATCATACAGAGCCGCCAAAATACTCAATATGTTACGTTTCGTGGGGATTAACCCTGTTGCTCTTTCAACAACTCGCGCCAAATTAAAATGGAATGTGTCAGTTTCACAATTCCATGGAAGGCCTAATAATACCTTCTCTAAACGAGTTTCATCACACTCTTCTAAGATGCATTTTGCATAAGATTTCTCATCTTCCAACTGTCAGATTTTCTCGCCAATCTCTACGTTATCCTCGCTCTCATGCACTTGTATAACTTTTCTTACTGCATCGCTGTATGTAAGCCATTTGCGCAATCGAAATCCGCCGGCTAAAAGTGTCTGTTTTGCGTCTCTATACAATTCGATGGTTTTCTGATCTGATTGTTCGCCTGAAATAAGATCATCGACATAAAAGCTATCTTCAGTTTTTGTGTGAATTCCGGTTTGTTAAGCGTATACGAGTCAAGATGGTAATGTAATGTGGCGTTCAAAAGAAATTGCGAACAGTTTACGCCAAAACCAACACGGCAAAATCTATACACAACAGGCATCATCTTATCGCTATTTAGATCATCTACATCATAATTTTTTTCGCTATTTCGGTTTCCGCCATTTCGATATTAAGAAACGCCTTTTCTATGTCGGCCGCAAGCTAAATAATTCCGAATAACAATGGTGTCAATGGCGGTCCAACATGCAAGCAATCATTTAATGAAATGCCATTTTTTGCTTCCTTACACAACGCGTCATACACTACCCTCACCTTTGTAGTCTTCACTTCCTTTCTAACAACTGCGTGGTGAGGTAAATAATGAACCTTTTCTGCTCTTTCTAGTTCTACAAATGGCTCGATTATTCCTGCCTCTAGCTGACTATTTATAACCTGGCTATACTCTTCCAAAACATCTGGCTCTCGCTTCAATTTAGTAATTTGGTTCTTAAGTCGTTTCAAACTATTGTTATAATTCAAAGGTAAGGGTTCATGCGCTTCCTTCCACGGCAAGTGTACTTGATAACGATTACCGTTGAAGCTTATTGCTTCCTGCAAGGCTTCATGCACTTCGTCTTCTTCACATATACCTAGAGTATCAAGATCCCACAATCTATGACATTGTTAGACATATGAGGAAAACTAGAAACATGCTCTTCCTTAACTAAATTAACGCAACTTACCTGTGCTTCTGTACCATAACCTGGCCCTTTGACTTTCCCTGAAAGAACCCAACCTAAAGTGGTCTCAACCGCTACTGGCTTGTGAGCCTTACTGTATTGCCGTTTTTAAAGCTCCAAAGAAAATCAGAACCAATCAAAATATCTATGTCAAACACCTCACTACCCTTACACACATCTGAGAACCAAAGCCCGCGTAAGTGAGAATATTCCCTTCTTTTCATTTCAACATGCTCGTTTCTAACCTGAGCGACAGTTTCAACACCGTACGCCTCTACAGTACGCCTCTACAGCTCTCCCCCCTTAACAGGCACAATCTTAAGGTCGAAAACATCTTGCAGCTTATAATCATTCATCGCCTTACCAAAAGTACTAATTTCTAACCATTCCTTCCTTTTTACTGGCAAACTCCACTGCTTTTACAACCTTGGAAGTCACGAAAGACTTATGACTTCCCGTAACAAACATCATGCGAATTTGTGCTTCATTTTGAGCACCTTTCAGTACACCTTGCGCTGTTTGCAACACCACTCGACACTCGGAGCGAACATGCATGTTAGGACTTCCATTACTTGCCGAAACAATGGAAACGTTGCTCTCCCACTTGGGTTTCACAAAGGGATACATGATGATACCCTTATTACATATTTTGCAATTACTTTTCCTACGACAGTCTCGTGATAAATGTCCTTTACTTAAAGAGGCTGTGTCACCATTTGCGCATCTCTTCTGCACATATACAAACTTGAAAAAGTACAGCCTGTACTTTTTCAAGTTTAGAGATTCAGGATGGCGGCAATTTCTAAGTGGGTGCATTATATATGTCAAGAGCGGCGATCATTCCGACCGAAAATGAAAATACAAGAGCTCAAGAAACTCTCGAAAAAAGATTTGATAAGCCAGCACTAATGCTTATAGCTATCTATCACTATATGGAGAAATGAAGGCTTTATAGTATAGTATATTATAACATATTCACAAAGCAATACTGTCGGATTTCGCATCCCATTTCCTCTAGTTGAAATATCGTAAAAGGTAAACTAATTTAATTTATTAATACACTAAATCGATTTCGAAATATTTAGCTTGGGTATAGCAATCTCAAGGATTTGTGTCAACAAGAGTGAAGGAGTTTATAGAGCCTCAGAGACTCAGACAAGTCGAGAGACAAGTCACAAGTGTGAATTGTTGAAGGGCAGTTAGTGCCTAGTGGCTTTGGTACTGATCTGGGAATGCTCAAGATAATCGGAGTGCATATATGAGCAAAGACAAGCACAAAATGATAAAGATTGAATGTATATTTACCATGGGTTGAACAAACCATGAAAATGCTTTGAAGGGTAACCAAACAGCAAAAGTACAGTTTATAATATTTCATTAAAATTTTTATATTATTGGCTATGCAATAATTACCATATGTTATGATTTATAGTATGTTAAATGGGGGGGGAGGGGGTATGGGGAAGAGGAAGCAAGTTTGTGCAGTTATCCAAGCTCTAGCTTGCTTTACCAAAACAAATTTCAGCTGTGTTTATGTGTGTATATTCTGGTGGGCTGTCTTGATTACTGTTTATTTAAGTAAAATGAGCTATCCCGGGCCTGTCTTCATACAAATACCCACAAACTTAGTTCATATGTTCCATCCTACATTTTTTATTAGGCTAAAGCAAAGTCAGATGATGATATGGTTACCAGAGAATATAATCCAAGTACCAGGCAGTAGGATGTCAGGGTGGCAAGAGTAGCTTGTCAAGAATTTTGAAAAGGAGAATTTATTAATGGCAGGAGCAGAGCTGCTAAAGAATAATTGGACTGCCAGTACAACATCTATAATAGTAATTAACTGTAATACTAAAAAACTGTACTACAATACATCAGTTACTACAACTGTTTAAACATTTTTGAACAAAATATAATAACTGATTTAATAACTGATTTAAATGGAAAAAGATCATCTTACTTTTTTGTTTTGGTGGAGTAATTTATTAACATATTACCAGGCACCTTATGCCAATTATCATATTGTGAAGTTATTTTATGACTGGCAGCTAGTGAAAATGTTGAAAATCAGATTATTCAGATGATGGTAGTGAATATTTTGTAAATGATGAGTTGATAACAAAAAAGAACAATCCTTGGAACCTTAAAAAATATAATTAACATATAGTGCCTGGTAAAATTAAAATTAAAATTGTAAAAAAAGTAAAATTGTCTAGAATTAATTAGTAAAATATAAACAAGGTACGGTGAAAAACAGGTTCATTTGAAAAGGCTATATTGGAGTAGGGTCAGACTCAAATGGAAATTTATATAGTAGATTTTTTAGGGCCGCAGGTTCAATTCCTGCCAGAGGGCCTAAGTTGCATTTTTCGCAACTGCTCCTGGCTAGGTCTAAAAAAATGTATATAAATTTCCGTTCGAGTATTTCATCTACTAACACCTTAAACTTTATATTATGCTTTTTTGCAATATATATCAGAAGTCTACATATCCAATATATTAGTTCCTGTGTTAGATGTTAGGTGCCCTTGCCCAGACAATCATGGTTGATGATTTCTGGGATACTCTGGTGTTGTTGTCATCCTCGTCTTGGGTATATCAGCTATTGTTTAGGGTAATATCCTGGTTCACACCCTCAACATCAATTGTCCTCCTTTCAAAATTCATGGTACTTTTGCCACCCTGACATCCTACTGCCTGGTACTTGGATTATATTCTCTGGTAATCATATCATCATCTGACTTTGCTTTAGCCAAATGAAAAATGTAGGATGGAACTAAACGGGTAAACTAAGTTTGTGGGTATTTGTATGAAGACAGGCACGGGATAGCTCATTTTACTTAAATAAACAGTAATCAAGACAGCCCACCAGAATATACACACATAAACACAGCTGAAATTTGTTTTTGGTAAAGCAAGCTAGAGCTTGGATAACTGCACAAACTTGCTTCCTCTTCCCCATACCCAAGCTAAATACCCAAGCTAAATACCCAAGCTAACCCATGCGAAATCCGACGGTATTGCTTCGTGAATATGTTATAATAATAAAGCCTTCATTTCTTCCATGCTATAAGCATTAGTGCTGGCTTATGAAATCTTTTCGAGAGTTTCTTGAGCTCTTGTATTTTCATTTTCGGTTGGAATGATCGCCGCTCTTGACATATATAATGCACCCATTTAGAAATTGCCGCCATCTTGAATCTCTAAACTTGAAAAAGTACAGGCTGTACTTTTTCAAGTTTGTATATGCGCAGACGGTGACACAGCCACTTTAAACATGCAAAACATCGTCCATATCTATGTGCTACTGATTTTCTATCTTTTACATTACTCACTTTATCACAGCTCTCATGAGCGTGTTGTCCCAAGCAATAAGCGCACCTTTCATCTTCTGATTTGGTCATCAAGGCTGATGCGCTTCGAAGATCACCCTTGGTATTCTCAGATGGTTGTGGTTTAGGCGTCCAGTGTTCTTCCCGCAATTCCAGTTCGCAACCTCACACGAATGGCTTTCGTACTTGATTCGCTGTTTCCATTCACTCTCTCTCGCTCCTCGGCTGTTTCATTCGATCCATTCTGCGGCCTTCATATCCGCCCTTAGTACACCAGCCTCTTCAATTTCATTTGAGTAGCTGTGTCCTCTGTTTCGTCGATGTCTTCACGCTGCTTCAAGTTGCTCTTCTAAGGAAGACTTGCGGTTGTAAAGCGCTTCTCGTTCCTATTCAGGATTTGAAAGCATTCCTTTCGCATCTCCTAGAGTTTTCTTTATGAAAGCACTCTAAATTAGAACTACTGTCCAAATTAGATAAGCCCTTAGGAATCCATGTTATTTCCTACTTACTAAAATAAACTGAATATATCTTTGTCTTTTCACAATAACTAATTTAACTAATACAATAATATGGAATATATGACAGAAAATAAAGCGATCCAAAAATTCAGATGTTGATAAAGAAAACAAGAAAGTATACAAACAAATTCCAAAACCACTAAAAAAGCACCCACACTCTGGAAGAGTTGGAACAAAGGCTGACCAACATATGTTCGTTAACACATTGCTAACAGGGCAGGAAAATACCCTGACAAAAAAAGGATACTAAATCATGTACATGGGCAAAAAGAAGCCAATTGTTCAAAACAATATCACCTCAGCTAACCAATCCAAAGATCCAGTTATCAGTAGTCATTCCTTAGATGTTGAATGATGAAAAAACAGCTGAAGAACCTGTAATAACAATGGTGACAAAAAGCAACCGGCCTGTTGTTAAAAGAAGAGAAATAGTCCTCGAAGAAAAAGATTACAACTTTATAGAACATAGCAATGGATGGCTAACTGGTTCAATAATAAGTGCAGTAAACATGACCTTACACAATCAATTCCCTATGATGCAAGGCCTTCAGGATACAACACTGGGTGAAACTTTACAATTTGACAAACCAACTGATAATTTTATTAAAATACTTCATTCAACAAGTAACCACTGGGTGATGGTCAGCAATATTGGATGCTGTGCTGGTCAGTTAAACTATTATGATAGTCTTTTTACCACAGTTTAACACCAAGTGTGAAGAGGCAAATCAGATCTTTTCACCCTGATAATTTTTATGAAATTGGAGTCAACATTATTGGCGTCCAGCAGCAGACCAATGGATCTGATTGTGGTATTTGTGCTGTTGGATTCACCACCACACTTTTACATGGACAGGATCCTCACCATTGAGCTCCAGTCAAGGACAATCTTCCCCTTTATTTGCGCATGCTCACAACGCACAAATTAAAAATTGGACATGGAGCTCACCTATATTTGCATATGCTCACAACGCACAAATGAAAAATTCGACATGGAGCTCCCCTATATTTGCGCATGCTCACAAAGCACAAATGAAAAATTCGACATGGAGCTCCCCTATATTTGCATATGCTCACAACGCACAAATGAAAAATTCAACATGGAGCTCCCCTGTATTTGCATATGCTCACAACGCACAAATGAAAAATTCGACATGGAGCTCCCCTATATTTGCATATGCTTACAATGCACAAATGAAAAATTCAACATGGAGCTACCCTATATTTGCATATGCTCACAACGCACAAATGAAAAATTCGACATGGAGTTCCCTATATTTGCATATGCTCACAACGCACAAATGAAAAATTCGACATGGAGCTCCCCAATATTTGCATATGCTCACAACGCACAAATGAAAAATTCGACATGGAGCTGCCCTATATTTGCGCATATACACAATGCACAAATGAAAAATTCGACATGGAGCTCGCCTATATTTGAACATGCTCACAACGCACAAATGACAAATTCGACATGGAGCTCCCCTATATTTGCATATGCTCACAATGCACAAATGAAAAATTCGACATGGAGCTCCCCTATATAAGCAAATATAAGCTTGATACATCTTGTGTGGACGTATCTGAGAGTTATTTTTATCGAGATGCAAATGCCTGCATCGATCTGCAAGTTGCTTTGTGCAAGGGCTAGCGGAAAATGGGCTTTATTAAGACAGATAGAACCTATGTGTTAATTTTGAAATTACGGTATATGATTATTCCATTATTGTTTGTTTAACATCACTGTTAGTGAGAAAGGTGGATGCTTTAGCATTCCTGTAGCAAGTGCCTTCCTCCTATTTCCACCACAAGCCGTTGAGGAACAAGTAACTCTGACGTGTAGTCAAGTGAGGTATATAGAACATGAAGAAAAGCCAAAAGATGGAGATATATTTGTAAGCCTGTATCCTTAAAGTTGAGCCCGAAGGTGTGACATTTAAGAAACCGGTAACAGTCCTTCTTTCGCACTCAGCGTACGAGGACCAGGTTTTTCTAGATTTTCATGAACTGGTTGTGGAAAGTTTAAGCCCGACAGGATGGCAAGAGTTGAACACAGAAAGAAAAAGCTCTCTTGAAGGTATATTTGTCATTTAATTAAGCTCTCTGATATGACTTATGATTTATGACTACGACTATGAGTGAATCATTGAATCATTGAATCCTAAGAGTGAATCATCGAATCCTAAGAGTGAATCATCGAATCCTAAGATTGAATCATCGAATCCTAAGGGTGAATCATCGAATCCTAAGAGTGAATCGTTGAATCTAAGATTGAATCGTCGAATCCTAAGATTGAATCGTCGAATCCTAAGATTGAATCGTCGAATCATTGCGGGACGGACGTGTATTTTTTGCTCCGTCAATAACGAATTCTGAAATGCCTGAGACTATCAAATCTCTTAAGATAGAAAACGATTCACTTAAAAGTCAAATCGTAATCCTACAGAAAGATTTCAAATCTTTTCAAGAAGCTATGGACAAGAAACTCGCCAAATTGCCGCGTGTTTGCAACGATAAGACCGTCAATCTATCGGATAGCGAGGCAGAAAAAAGTCTTAACTTCCTTGGAAACCAAGTCGACGATATGAGTCGCTTCCGTGAGTTTGCCGAGAAAGAATTCAAACGACTAAATAAACGTCTCGAAGGAGTGGCAAAAAAATCAGATGAACTTTCAGATGCTATAGATGATATTCAAAAGTACAGTTATCAGTACAACGTCAAACTTCTCGGTGTTCCCGAATGTAATGAAAGAGAAACAGCTGCCATGTCGACTGAGTTATGCGTTCGACTATTTAACGGAATGGGTGTAGAAGTAAAAGCCTACGATATCGATATAGCACATCGAGTCCCGTACAGAAATGCATCCGCTACAGGCCCGAAACCTATCGTCTGTAAATTTGTTCAAGAGTGGTCAAAGATGAAGTTATTCGACAACGAAAAGAAGCGAGTAAAGTAAAATCTGAAGCCTTGGGCCTCTCGTCAGACGCTTCCCTTTGTAATGTTTTGGTCATGGAACATCTTACGCCGAAAACACAAAATCTTCTCGCCGAAGCTAAACGGTTCTCAAAACAGCATAACTTCAAGTTTTGTTGGGTGAAAAACGCTAAAATATACCTAAGAAAGAATGAAGAGAGTCGTCATATTTTCATCAACAATTTAAGTGATCTAGAAGGACTAAATGTGTCATAAACAAGATAAGTAAATTTAATGGTGTTAAAAAAATTTTAACATGCCCTGTAACATAAATCAAAATTCCCTGACAGTTCTCCCTTTTAATCACTTAGATGATTGTTCTTTTAATATTGCATTGTACGAAATGGCTCATGGTCCACTGCACTTTGATGCGGACCGCCTCGATACCTTATTATTCAATCCAATTGACGAATCTCATTTAGATTACCTAACGCAGAATCTAGATCCGAATTTTACTTTTTCCGCGCTTTCTCCTACCAGCAGTTATATGGTTCAGGACGAGGTCAACGCAATCCTTGAATCAAAACAAGAAAATGCTAGCTTTTCGCTCCTGCATGTAAATGCTCGTAGTTTGCTCAGTAGCTTTGATGATCTAAAATCTCTTGCAGCAAATAGTCGCCAATCTTTCACTGCAATAGGTATCTCTGAAACCTGGTTGAATGATACTACATCAGACAGAGTTAATCTCCCTGGATATAACTTTTTGTCTTGTCATAGAACTGCGAGGTCCGGCGGTGGGGTGGGTTTGTACTTGCGAAATGATCTTGAATATCGAATATGCTCGAGTGTAACTTTTCAGATCCAAATATGATTGAGTCGTTGTTTGTTGAAATATTCATACCAAATAGCAAGAACATTGTAGTTGGTGTAGTTTATCGATCACCAAACCAAAATTTATCTTTATTTTTGGATAAGTTTAATGAAATTATTTCTACCATTTCAAAAACAACAAGCACTGTTACATAATGGGAGATTATAACATAGATATGTACTGCTTAAACGCGCATTCCGCAACTAATGAATTTGTCGAAAATCTGTTTTCCCATATGTACTTGCCTCTAATAAGTATGCCGACGCGCATCACAGCACACTCGGCAACGCTTATCGACAATATTTTTACCAACCATTTGACACAAAATTTATTCAGTGGAATTATTATTAATGACCTGTCAGATCATTTACCGGTCTTTGTTTATGTCTTTTCAGAAACTCCTCCTCGCAAAAGTGCTGAAAAGACCATATTTAGGACTTTAGCGACAGCAATATTATTAAATTTCGTTCACATCTTACTAATGTCAATTGGGAAAATCTCCCTAATCAAGATGCAGACAGTGCTTTCGATGCTTTTCAGTATGAATTTTCTAAATTATATGATCTTAGCTTTCCTTCTAAATCAGTTAGAGCAAAAAACTCGAACAAACCATTAACACCTTGGATGACAAGAGGGCTATTAACCTGTGTTAGGAAAAAGAATAAACTCTATAAAAAGTTCATTATTTCACGAAGTCCTGTCAAAGAAAGACAATACAAGAAATACAAAAACAAGCTTACTCATTTGATTAAGATTGCTAAGAAAACATATTATGAGAATAAATTTGAAACTGCAAAAAACGATCACAAAACAACTTGGAAGCTAATAAACGAAGTAATTAATAAACGTAGAACAAAAACCTCACTGCCTTCCTCGTTTATATCAAATAACACCCTTCTCTCTGATCCTAAAGACATTGCTAACAGGTTTTGCAAATATTTTGCTAACATTGGCCCTGATCTTGCAAGTAAGATTCCTGAGACCCCAAACTCTTTTCTTTCTTTCCTAAATTCAAATAGCGAAGAATCTATTTCACTTCATCCAACAAATGTAATTGAGCTTTTAGAAATCTGTAACTCTTTTAAAACAGCTAAAGCTCCTGGTTATGATAATCTATCCATGTATGTAATCAAAAAATCTATTGACCTAATAGTAGAACCTCTTGTTAATGTTATAAATCTCTCTTTATCCAAAGGGGTCTTTCCAAGTAAACTAAAGATCGCTAAAATTATACCAATTTTTAAAACTGGAAATCAAAGTTTCTTTACAAACTATAGACCTATATCAGTCCTGACAAACTTTTCAAAATTATTTGAAAAAGTTATGCAAATCAGGTTAACATCATTCATTGAGCAATGTGAAATTTTGTATAGATTTCAGTTTGGTTTTCGCAGTAACCATTCTACTATGCATTCACTTGTTTCTCTAATAAATAACGTTGCCACGGCCATTGATCAGAACCAGATAGCTGCTGGAGTGTTCATTGATCTTTCAAAGGCTTTTGATACCTTAGATCATGAAATATTATTTACTAAATTACAACATTATGGTATAAGAGGCTTTGCACTCCAATGGATCAAGAGCTATTTCTGCAATCGTGAACAATTTGTTCAATATAATGAAACCTGTTCCTCCATGGAAAGATTAAAATGTGGAGTTCCGCAAGGTTCTATTTTAGGCCCATTATTCTTTATTTTATATATCAATGATCTACCGAATGCATTAGAACTGTCAAAATCTTATCTTTTTGCTGATGACACTAGTATATATTATTCAAATTCCGATATCAAGCAACTTGAATCTGTTTTGAACAGTGAACTTCGAAAGCTGGATATCTGGATGAAGTCAAATAAATTGTCTGTGAACATCAGTAAAACAAATTATATCATTTTTCGGCCGAGACAAAAGAAAATTAATTTAAATCTAGTTATCCAATATAACAATCAAATGATCACCCAAAAACAATATATAAAATTTTTAGGAGTATATATAGATGAACATTTGTCATGGAAGGAACATATTAATTATATTTGCAATAAAATCGCCAAGTCTGTTGGAATTATTTACCGATCACGATATCTACTGTCATCCGCAACAAGATTATCCTTGTACTACACACTTATTTATCCCTATCTTACTTATTGTAATATTGTATGGTCTTCCACTTATGTAACCAACCTCAATAGAATTCTCCTTTTACAAAAACGAGCTGTACGTATTCTTACAAATTCCGAATACCGTGCACACTCTGATCCACTTTTAAACAACTCAAAATATTGGATATATTTAAGTTAAATACATTTCACATTGGCAAGTTTATGTTTTTATATCAACATTGCATGTTGCCAACCTGCTTTGATAATCTGTTTACAACAAACAATCAAATACATGGTTATAACACCAGATTTGCCGGTAACTATAGATCTCATGCTTGTCGAACTAATATCAAGCAGTTCACAATCTTATACTCAGGACCAAATATTTGGAATTCTTTACCTACAAATATAACTGTGATAAACACAATCTCGTCTTTCAAGATGCAACTTCGTAATTTTCTGCTTAACGAATAAGGAACAGCTAACTCTGATATGCTATGACCATGTTTATCGAATATTCAGTAACAATATAAAAAATTATTGGAAAATCTATTTTATATTTTCGTAAATTTTCTCTCTTAACTTTATTATGTTTCAATTTCATTATATGTGTCTGTAACTTAATTCAATTTCATATTATATATGTCTGTAACCCTAAATTATACTGATTAATTAAATATTTAACTTTGAATTTTTGAGATGAGGTGGCCTCTTTACACAAGCTCTAAGCTTCTTGAGGTCTCCTCGCCGACTTTATTTTATTAATATCTTGTAAATAGCTAATCTTTCTTTTTTGGGCAAATAAACCAATAATAATAATAATAATAATAATAATCCTAAGATTGAATCGTCGAATCCTAAGATTGAATCGTCGAATCCTAAGATTGAATCATTGAATCCTAAAATTGAATAAGTGACTATCGAGCGATGTTAGCTTCATATCGAGCGAGCCAACCTTCGAGCCGAGCTCTAAGATGTAAGGATAGGCCCGAGCAGAGCTCTAAGATGTAAGGATAGGTCTGAGCCAAGTATAGTATATATATCCGAGCCTAGTATATATACCTCCGAACCGAGCGAGCTTTGCTCCATATCGAGCGAGCTTAGCTCCAAATCGAGCGAGCTTAGATGGACTATAGTCATGGACGTAAATTTATATTACCGTAAATCCTCGTGTTACGATCATTGAAGCAAGAAACATAAGTTTATATTACCGTAAATCCTCGTATTACGATCATTGAAGCAAGAAACATAAGTTTATATTACCGTTAATCCTCGTGTTACAATCATTGAAGCAAGAAACATCAACTTAAATTACAGTAAATCCTCGTATTACGATCATTGAAGTAAGAAACATAAGTTTATATTACTGTAACTCCTTGTATTACGATCATTGAAGCAAGAAACATAAATTTATATTACCGTAAATCCTCGTATTACGATCATTGAAGCAAGAAACATAAATTAATATTACCGTAAATCCTCGTGTTACGATCACTGAAGCAAGAAACATCAACTTAAATTACCGTAAATCCTCGTATTACAATCATTGGAGCAAGAAACATAAGGGTATATTACCGTAAGTCCTTGTGTTAGGATCATTGAAGCAAGAAACATCAACTTAAATTACCGTAAATCCTCGTATTACGATCATTGGAGCAAGAAACATAAGTTTATATTACCGTAAATCCTTGTATTACGATCATTGAAGCAAGAAAGATAAGTTTATATTACCGTAAATCCTTGTATTACGATCATTGAAGCAAGAAACATAAGTTTATATTACGGTAAATCCTCGTATTACGATCATTGAAGCAAGAAACATAAGTTTATATTACCATAAATCCTCGTATTACGATCATTGATGCAAGAAACATAGCTATTGCTAATAGGTTTAGTGAGCAACTTTTTACCTCCTCTTTTTACCCAGTTATAACCAAACCAACCAGAATCACCAGGGCCTTTTTTAAGAAATCATCAGCGGGGGGGCATCATTGAAAGGGGACGTAACAAGTAGGTGGTGTATTATATGTGTGGGAATGCGAAGGGGGGTCCTCCCCCAGAAAATTTTTGTATTCTTGAGTCTCTGTGGCTTGATTTCCTGCGTTTTCAGAGACAATTTTTGATATATTCCATCTAAACGGAGCCAGGTTTTGTTGTGAGAATACAATAACTTTCCTCTAAACTCATTTTTGGCTTATACTTTGGACAAAAGGGACCTTCACTGGGGGGGCCAAAATAGCTTACTGGGGGGGGGCGAACATGGGGACTGGGGGGGCTTTTGCCCCTCCAGTACATTAGTTAAAAAAAAGCCGTGAGAATCACTGAACATACTGCTACTCTAATTGATAATATTTTCACTAATAATATAGAAAAAATAGACTCAAGTGTAAATGGAATTATTTTCAGTGACATCTCAGACCATCTTCCCATATTGCATGTGTGTGACCTCAATACAACCATTTAAATAAATGTAACACACAAAATAATAGATACTAGAGACTTTAGCAATGTAAATATAAATGATTTCAAGCAAACTGTTAATGAAATATCTTGGCCAAATGTTTTTTCTGATAACTCAAATGCGGAACTAAGTTTTTCCAAATTCACAGAAACATTCTTAAATGCCTATAATACAAGTTTCCCAATTAGAAAAAAAGTAATTAAAAACGCTGTTGATAAAAACGCTGTTGATAAAAACAAAAGTCCTTGGAAGACAAAAAGTGTTTTGAAATCAGTGAGAACAAAAAACAAGCTATATAAGGCTTGCTTACTAAATAATAGTAAGAAAAATCACAATTCATACAAAAAATATAAAGCTGAACCACATAATCAAAGCAGCAAAGAAAATGCATTATGAAGAACAATTAATAAAATATAAACATGATGCCTAAAATGATTTGGAAAACATTAAATAATATTCTGAACAAAAAAAACAAAGAAAACAAATTTACCAAAGCAGTTAAACAAATGTAATGACTATTTTGTAAATATAGGACCTAATCTAGCTAAGAAAATTAATAACAACAATACAACATTTGATAAATACCTTACAGACAGTATCCCTAACAGCCTATTTCTGAACCCAGTTACAGAACATGAAGTAATAAATGAAATAGAAAAACTAAACACAACTAAAAGTCCTGGATATGATGGTCTTAGTGCAAATTTTTAAGTTTAGATATAGGTAATGAGAACCATAATGGTGGTATATAATTTATAATTGTAACAACAGTCCCTAGGTAAGCTGCGAAGTTGAAAAAATAAGTGTGAAATATGATTGTGTGTTGACCATGTGTTGGTAGCAAGACAATGTTTTTATTGTTATACAAAATGTAAAAAATTATAAAAGTAAAATGTTTATATGAACTAAACCTAAAAATGAGAGTATGTGAGTTCTAAGTAAAACATAAAGGTTGAATTTGTAGTGTATGTAACATTTAAGTTCATACGATGATATGAGACTGGTTACGCTGTACTGAAAATCTTGTATAGAGGCATGTAAAAATTAGTTAAAGAGAAGAAGGAAATATATGTATGTATTTCAGAATTCCCATACGCGTTTTGTCCCTCATGGACTCATCAGCGGGATCAGGGTTGGCACATGTGTATAAAGAAGAAAGGGAGAAGGCTACTATTGTTGGATAAAACAAAAGATAGAAATGTTGAGAATAAATGTTCATGAACAGATCTTACTGAAATCATTTTGGTCGTTTTCACTTAAACCCAAACGTTTGGCCATCTTGAGTGTGTGAGATGTGTAGTTGGAATTGTTGGTGTAGAAGTGTAAATGTTTGTATGATTAATTTGAGGTATATTGAAAGGGTTGTTCCTAAGTTATGTAGTGTGGAATTATATTAAACAAATTGCACAAATGTCATCTATAAATTTTATCCATTCAACTGGTATAAGACCATCCGGAGCTTTTTGAAAGAGCTTCAGTTCGAGCATTGCCATAATTATTTTGGCGTATGTGGGTGCCGTGGGTGACCCTATGGCAGTGACTGATATATTTGTTGGAAGTGTTCATTGTTAAAGGGAAAATAATTCTTATTTATTATGAGGGCAGAATGTCTGCAATAACTGATTGTTATAATTCAGGAGTTATAGTGTTATTTTCGATAATGATTTGGGTTATTCAATTATCTATATGTCTCAGACAGAAAAGCACTAAAAAAAGGCAGGAAGCTATTGTAATCTGACCCAATAATGCTAATCTGTCTGAGACATATAGACAATTGAATAACCCAAATCATTATCGAAAATAACACAAAAACTCCTGAATTAGAACAATCCGTTATTGCAGACAGTCTGCCCTCATAATAAATAAGAATTATTTTCCCTTTAACAATGAACACTTCCAACAAATACATGGCACTGCCATAGGGTCATCCACGGCACCCACATACGCTAACATAATTATGGCAATGCTCGAACGGAAGCTCTTTCAAAAAGCTCCGGATGGTTTTATACCAATTGAATGGATAAGATTTATAGATGACATTTGTGCAATTTGTTTAATATAATTCCACACCACATAACTTAGGAACAACCCTTTCAATATACCTCAAATTAATCATACAAACATTATCACACAACACCCTAAATACACATACTACATGAAGTATAATACAGTTTTCCTACCCCTTATTTACTCTAATTGTCCATATTACAACATTACAACCAATCTGCTGCGCATGACCAAACGTACGCAATTTATACAACTGCACAAACCATCCTCGGGCCTTCTACTGCAGCTAATCAGAGGACAAACAACTACATTTCTACAGCAAATCAACAATTCCAACTACACATCTTGCACACTCAAGATGGGCTGACGTTTGGGTTTAAGTGAAAACGACCAAAATGATTTCGGTAGGATTTGTCAATGAACATTTATTCTCTACATTTCTATATTTTGTTTTATCCAACAATAGTAGCCTTCTCCCTTTCTTCTTTCTTTATACACATGTGCCAACCCTGATCCCCGTTGATGAGTCCATGAGGGACGAAACGCGTACAGGGATTCTGAAATACATACATATATTTCCTTCTCTTTAACTAATTTTTACATGCCTCTATACAAGATTTTCAGTACAGTGTGACCAGTCTCATATCATCGTATGAGCCTGGGGCACATTCCTATACACCACATTTACACTACATTATATTATAAGTAGTATCTAACGAGCAATTTGATTGGCCAATTGCGCGTGCTTTATGATGCAATAAAGCACGGCCACCGTTCTTATTTTTCTCCCTTCATCCTCGCTTGTTAAATTTTCCTCGGAATTGTCAATACAATATGAACAAAATTATAATAGTTTTAAATCCAAAGTCTGTCAGAAAGCAATAAAAAGTAGACCTAAACGAGATGGAAAAGGCCAGCCAACAAATAACAACGGGATATAAACGGCGAATAAAGATTTGTAGCTGTTTCTGAGTTTGAAATATACTTTTTTGCTTGAAAGTTTGCATTCAACAGCGACAAGAAACGCGAAAATCTGTGCTATTTTGACATTTAAAGGTACAAAAACTGTATTTAAACACAAACCATACAAAATCTATCCACAGTTCTAGGTGCAAAAAATTAAAATTAACCATTTTGGCATTGATTTTAGACAACACTATGTGTACAGTTTTTAAGCTGTCAAGATGCAACGACAAAAACCTACACAAATACGACATGTTTATGCATTTCTTGACAGTTTGTCTGAGGAAATTTTTAACCACCAACCTCTGAATAATTAGCAAAAAAAACACAAAAAATATTCAAACAGTACCTTCAAACAAAAACTGCCTGATATATTTGGTTCAACTTGACAGCCAATGTCGTCAAAGCAGCTTGACAAAAAGCCTTCACTTTTATGCCGAATCCAGGACAAAAGTGAAGCAGAACAACGAAAAACCAATCTGTCTATCTTTGTGCATTATATTTGAAACATTTTCAACAGTTTTTGTGCCTTTTTAATCCCTAATTTTTGTTGAGTTGCAAGTTTTTCGCTCCTTCGCCGGCCAGAATTCAAGCTTGTAGTTGTTGCCAAGCAATTAAAACATTAAAAAGCTTGCGAGTGACGTCAGTGATTACATGTTAGGAGAATATCAATGTTGATCTTTGAACAAAATTGTTTACTGTGCTTATCTACCACTTATAATATAAAAGAATTAAAAAAACTCGTCTTGTTCTGTTATGGTGTAATAATGCACTCGGGGGAATGTCGGAAGAATACTAGAGAAGCGTGTAAGACACTCGGCTACGCCTCGTGTTTTACAAGCTTCTCTCGTATTCTCCCAACATTCCCCCCTCGTGCATTATTACACCATAATGGCACGCGACTCGTTTTTTAATTCTTAATTAAAATACACTTAAACGTTACATACACTACAAATTCAACCTTTATGCTTCATTTTTTAGGTTTACATTCATATACACATTTTACTTCTATATAACATTTTGTATAACAATAAAAACATTGTCTTGCTACCAACACATGGTCAATACAAGATCATATTTCACACTTATTTTTTCACCTTTGCAGCTTACCTAGGGACTGTTGTTACAATTATAAATTATATACCACCATTATGGTTCTCATTACCTATATCTAAACTTAAAAATCGCCAAAATCAACATTCGGCAGAAACGACATTCGGCATGACTCGCACTAGACAAATTTTGTTAACGACTGCGGGTGGTCTGGAACGAAACAAACAATGAATTGAAAATGGAAGACGGCGATGAAGCAAGTGGCGATGAAGAGTTTAGAAGAGAAGTAAGAGACCATATTAGGCACTGTATTATGAGTATCATGCACGAGATGATAAATGTAGGATTAAGAAAAGAGAGAACTAACAAACTTTTTAAACTTTAAAATGTACAAATGTTTACAGGGATTCGCCCGCAATTATCTCACTAACAAAATAGTTAAAACTAGTGACGTTTCAGATTTTCATATATAATTTATTTAAGTTGTCCTCACTATGTAAGAGAAACGGAAGGGGGGGAAACATTTTTAACAACCGGAAGTAAGTTATGGAACATTTGCCAGTAGATTTAAGAAAAAGTCCTAGTCTAAGAGTTTTTGAATAGGTAGTATATAGGTCTGGATCATTTTAGTATTACATAATTGAAAATAACAATAGTTGTAGATTTTAAATAGGTATTAGTCTAGTTTTGTACTCATCTATTTGTACTATAATATAGTTTAGAGTAATATCGATGGCCAATGATATTGTGCGAAATTGGTCAGTGGTCGTGCTTAGAACTTCATAATCGACTAATTTTATTGGCTTGAGAAGTTTTCACATGGAAATGTGAAATTTATAGATAGAGCTGGAATTGGAATATGTTGTATAGACAGAAAGTATGATGAATAAATCCACAATATGTGGATGTGGAAGTGTAAATTTGCTTCATTTTCAAAATGACACTGTCAACAATCAGAAAGCAATATTAAAAATTCAATTGCTGAAAACAATAACCTGGTTATGTAGTTAATAAAAATCATCAAATATAAAAATACTACCAAAATCGACATAAGATATTTTTTCTTTAATAAATGTTTTTTTTGGAGCACAGGCTTACACTCTTTGCTTAATAACAGGATCGATTTTAAATTAAACCATTCAAAAGCATATTATTTGCAATCTTGTGTTTCATAAGCTTTCCAATGATGTATAGTATGCCAGCGTTGGTAAGAACACTGATCGACTACCATGCATTCAAACACGGTCGACCATTATTTAGACGGTTTAGCTAGACCCCCACCTTGAGTGTCCAGATCAGATTGAATTGGCCGCACATAAAGTATGGCTTGACCAATCCACCTTTCCGACACTCAAAAACAGTCATGTGACATTGCAGTGATCAAATTACAAGGAATTCGGACAAATTCTCTGTTTTACTATTAGCATGAGGGACATACACGTTGTAAAAAAACTGTTTTTTTGTAAAAAGAAAAGAGCTGGGGTGAAGATAAAAGAGTTATTTTATCACTGACATGTCTTCTACAGGATTGAGCTCAAAATGTTTTCAAAATATGATCGTAGTTGAGCTGAAAGAGTATCTTTGTGCTCGAGGCGTGAGCGTCAATGGCTATTTAAAACATGCTTTGGTAGAAATTTCAATCCGCTGTTGAAAAGATGATGTTGGCTATTGATCCAAATTTTGAAAAAGAACAAAACAATCAGGACAGTCCGGTATTAATTAATCATGGTATGGAAATCAGTGACCCCGGTAATTCTCCTCGTAAACTTGTGAATAACTTCACCGATTCACCACCGTTTGGACTATATGGTATTTTTAACTATTTGATCAATCATTTGACCGATTACGACAAGCAAGGTTTGGCAGCGTATAAATCATTCGACAAATATCGGTTATTTCAAGACGGGTATGTTGAATCACTTCGTACTGAAACCATGATGAATGAAAGACAAGACAGACAAAGGCAAATCATATTATGACTGTTGGTTTATACTCGAGGGTAAAGGAGCGAACAGGGGCGATAAGTAAACACTCGCGATAAGGACAGTCCAACAAGTGCACCTTGCATATGGACAAAAAGGCCAACTGTGGACAGCAGACCATGTGAAGTGAAAAATCTTCAAATAGGCAAATGTGAACTGCCTCGGAAAAAATCTAAACATGAGCATGTTTACCGTGAACATATTGATGTGGATGTTAGACATGAAGATGACCGAGTTTATCCAACAGATGAATCTCCAAAATTGTTCGCACAGGCCTTGGAGAAAGCTGGTACAAAACCATCAGTTTTACCTTTGCTTACCAAATTGTATGACCACCCTACAGAGTGTTGCAATGGAGAAGATACTACAAATGAGAATAAATATTTGAATTCTCCAGTTGATAGTGAATTAAAGTATGGGTTAATGGAGGAAAAGATACTTCGAATATCTGCTGAGAAGGGAAGTGAAGTTCTTGTGGAAACATCTGTGGACAACCTTCTTTCTGATTTGTCTCATAGTCCAGAGGAAATAGAGATGGTTGACAGCACAACAGTCAAACAGTGGCAATGTAAGGAATGGTACAAACAAAAAGCAGGTCTTATAACTGGCTCTATAGCTTACAGAACTGAAAGTATGCAGAACAGCCTGGGCAAAGGCTTGAAAAGGAATGTAACATCACTTGTTAACAAAATAACATGTCAACAAATGCCTACCTGTTCTAAGATCAAAACAGTCTCTGATAATCCACAAAATCCAAGGGACTGGAGTTTGAAGTACGAGAACACGGGTGGCACAGGTAGCACAGGTGGCGGAAGCGGTTAGCGCGCTGCCTCTTACCACTGAGTTGACCCTGTTGCACAACAGGTCGAGGTCACTGTTGGTACTCGCATGAGATCGGCAATGTGCTCAAATAACTCGTGTAAGTTGAGATTCTCTCCTGTGCTTCGAGGGTTTTCCCCGGGTAATCCGGTTTCCTCCCTCTAATACTAACCCTTAGGAACTAACAATGGGGCCACAGTAATTGGCTGACGCTGTTGTCATTGAGGCGAAGTTGAATAAAAAAAACAACAAAAAAAACAGTGCACGCTTAAGCTATTACAAGGTTGAGACGAAAAAACACCCATAGCTGTCACTGAAATCCAAGGGATTACTGCTTTCTAGAAGAAAACCCTTCATTGGTGCAAGTGTCGATAACATTCGCTCCTGCTGCTGTGCGGACAACTGCCCAAAAGTTGTGATTGAATACAAGTGTCCATGGAAGCATAGACAAATCCCACCTAAGGAAGCATTTGTCACTCCAGAAATTGGTGGTGAACAGATTAGAGATAATTTTGTTCTCAAGCAAGGAAGTAGATATTACACACAAGTTCAGTTACAAATGTTTGTCACCGAACTAGAGAGCTGCGACTTTGTTGTTTGGACTGAATGTGGTATCCTTTCGATCAATGTACCATATGATGTCAAGTTCATGGAAACTACCATTCAAAAACTTTAACATTTTTGGATTGATCATGTATTCCCATTTATGGCACACACACTTAAAGATAGCTGCTCACAGAAAGGTATGAAAACTACTAAATGTTGTTATGTTAAGTGCTGTATTTATATAGTCGTCATTCACTTTTTCTTACATAGCACTTTGATATGGATCCAGTCCTGTATTCCAAGTTTATTAATTTAAGGGTATGGAGACTGGTAACATGTCTGCTACCAAACCATCTACTGACACACCAGAATCAATTCCACCAGAGTTGATTATGCTGGCCATTAAGTCTACAACTATTGCATCAGAAGAACCGGACAGAATGGAAATATCTGTAAAGCTACATGGTGTTGATATATATCAGCCATGTATTGATGCCCTTCAGACTCAAAGAATGGTGAATAACAGTGTTGTTACAGTTTTAATGGAGTAAGTTACTTTGTGTACAATTGTATCAAAAGGGCACTGCTACCTGTTGATAAAAAGATCACAAGTTTGAAATCATACTCAACAATAAATAACATTACTCAACATGTGACAGTAGTGCTTTTCGTTGACTTCACAGACTGCTTGTTATACTGACACAATAAAAATATATAATAAAAATATTGTGTGTACGTAAACAAATTACTAAGACTACACATTTTTTAGGGAGTTATGTTGCCAATTTCCCGCATCAGTTCCTTCTTTTACACTGTGTTATGTGGGGAGCAGGAAGGCAGGAACAACTTATCAAGGTTTGTAATTTCAAAAACGATTACCACTTTATGGTCAACATTATTTTAAATTAATGTAGTAATATATTGTTGATTATTAAGGAAGGAGAGGAATGAAAAAGCAGAGATGTTCATTCCACCAAAGTTGTTTGATGAAGATTATCTATTTATCGCAATTAATAGAAGGTATACTCATTCCTTGTGTGCTCAATATTAAGGTTTAAGATTTTCGAATACCAATCTTTTTTGAATATACTGTATACTGGATCCACTACATGTTTAAATACAAATTAAATATACTTACATTATTAATTATGCTTTCATTAGATACTTTCAACATGTCTACACCAAATATCACTTGGCAAATATCCTGTGCTATCGTACAGGATGTTAAAGGTAATATTGTTTGATGAAGATCACAGTACAGTTTACAGTACCTTCTTTCTTAAGAAAGGTATAAGAAAATAGAATTTTGTAGGCATATTTAATTATAGTAGGTAATCTATCTTTCTAAATATGTTTTGATTTATTTTGTGAAAACCATATGTTTTATGGTGAAAACCATTAAAATAATTCAATATACAGTAATATTTATTAAAATAGTTCTGCTCTTTGGAATATATTGTATAGTGCAATTTTATGCAGGTACAGGCATGCATTTGTTTACATTTCATCTTCATCATCTTTTATCACACATGGCTGCAAGTTTACTAATATTCGTTCAATGTGAATGCGGACTCGGCCAATTACACCTTTCCTCATGATCGGTGGTGCAAGTAACTTTGTTTGACGAAGAGCATGCAAATCTTGTATATTGAATCCCTTGTCTGCCATTATCACATCATCAGGCTGCAATGCATCTAAGAAACCACTTAGTCTGATAATTTCGTTGTCACTTATACTGCCACTGAAGAGGTTTGACACATAATTTAGGTGTCCTATTGGATAAATTGACACCATGAACTTGAAAGTGTTCCTGGATTTATAATTGCTATAAGTAGACCTTTGGCTTGGTAACCAGTTTGGTGTTTCAATGTAAATTTCTGTGCAATCAATGATTCCTCTTAAATTTTGGATATCCCTGAGTGCTTTTGGAAAACGTAAACCATCTAATTCAGACACAGTTGTAAAATGAAGCAGAAACGATTTCTTTTTCTAAAAACAGTACCCATGTCATAATAACCCGGCTTGCTGTTCCTGTTGAAATGCCAAAAACATGTGCAAGAACAGTTACTGTTAGCTTCCGACATAATCTCACTAGAGTAAGAATTAGCTGCTCCCATGTAGATAAAACAGAAAGGCCATATTTTTGCTAAGAAAAACATTAACACAATAATTAGTCTAAGCTATATGCAAATTTTACCCTGTGATCATGTACACTCTGCACATTTACCCTGTCATGCACACTATTTGTGTTTATTTATATTTGGTTTATATTTATATTGTGCTTTATAAGCATATGCACGTCCAATTCAAACATACATACCTGCAGGTATTGTTTTCCAGTATATTTATTTTTGTTCTTTTTTGTACCTTTCCACATATGGATTCAGGTTGCCTTTTCTTTCACGAGATCATAAACTGCTTTGATAACACTTATTTCTAAACCTGCAATAAAATGTAACAATTAAAAAAACAATATCAGGTGCTGGTTAATGAAATAATTTTACAACTACAGTATTGGTGGTACATGTATATGATTAAACTTACCAGTGTAGTGTGTAGAAATAATGACCTTGACATTACTTTCTTGCTCCACAATTGGTCATCAGAGTAGATCTTTAAATCTTCCACTGAAATATTTGCCTAAAACATGTATTATAAACACTATATATATTAAGTAATATTTTATGCACAGTCAACAATACAACAGGTACAGCAGAGCAGGACCTCAGACTTGTATTTTTGTTGCAGGTGTTACAGCACTATATTAATTGTAATCAAGCTTACTTCAGTAGGGATTGTACAATCACTTGTTGTATCTGTGAGGTGTCCATCGTCCACCAATGCTTTGTTTGCATCAACCACGCCTTCTGTTTCCATTTTAACATTACCCAAATCTTCTGCCACTGTAGACTCTTTAACACTTTTACCCACTGCAGGCATACCAAATGAAAGCAACAATAGCGATTCAGTTGCCGACTTATCATCATTGCATGTACGAAAGTGTTTACCATATCACATTCTTAAGGTTGGTGGCTTTCTCTTTTTGCTTAACCACTCAATCTACAAATTATTAAACATGATATATTATGCCATAGCCATGAATAAGACACACTTAAAGTTTTTGAAAATGGGCATAAATATTTAAATTTAAAACTACTTCACATCTTTAATAATGACAATATATTTATAGTAAACCAGTTATCTTGACCCTAAGAGCCGGACTAACCATAGTTAATATATCTACCATACCTTTCAACAGAGCAACAACAGAGTATGCAAATATTGAAATGAACATGCATATATTTAAGATTCGCTCATTCGCATAAAATTCAAATCATTACAAAATACATAAGTCGCATACCTTTTCTCTGCCAGCTACAGCTGCAATGGGATCAGGATGCTCTTCAGATTGGCCTTTCCTGCCAATAAAATGGAGACTGCATATGTAGCTGTCCTTTCTGCAAACAAAGTCATCGCCTCGACAACAAGCACATATTCAAGACTCTCTATGCGCTTTGTTCTTTCTCTCAGATAGAAAACAGTGAAATGTGACGGGTCTTCCTTCTTTTTTTTAACTGTTCCCGATATCTTGAGTCAGTATTACAAGTACCCCAGGCACATCTTTTAACCATTTTTAAAAGCAAACATTTAATATGCAAAATCTCTAAATGTTCGTATTTGCTTCAACTACGGTCATATTTTTAACGATTTTTGAGCTCGATCCTGTCGAAGACATGTCGGTGATAAAATAACTCTTTTATCTTCACCCCAGCTCTTTTCTTTTTACCAAAAAACAGTTTTTTACAATGCGTATGTCGCTCGTGCTAATAGTAAAACAGATACTTTGTCCGAATTCCTTGTAATTTGATCACATTTGTCACATGTTTTTGAGTGTCGGAAAGGTGGATTCCATAGGAGGTCCTTAAAAACTGAATCAAAGGCTGGATCAAAGCAAGTTGGTTTCCAGCGGACATACCACGTCGTAGTAATTCGAAGCCTCCGCCACACAAGTTTTGGAAATGCCTGTTCTAAGGTTTCTTTAAATGATTTGGGGTCCCCCTTCGCTTTAAACGAACCTTCATTCGCCCAAACCAGCTCGCTGAAGAACCTCTTTTACCTCCCGGTTGGCTGCAACCTGTTGCAATGAGCTAGCCAGGCAGAATACTTTGTGCGTCCATACTGCGTCCAAAGGGCTGAATACTGCTGCGTGATCCTGTATCCGTAGGGGGTGAAGGTCTCGCCATTCGCAGTATTCAGAGACGAAAAACAGAGGACTATATTTTCATCCACATTCCTCGATACGTTGCTACCAGGTGTTGACGATTCTGCACTTCCAGACAAAAGAACGGTAGCTTCTCGAAGAAGATTAAACGCTCGAGTAATATTCAAATCATCCGCCATGTTTTACATAACGCGCTTACGCGCAGACCTCTCAGAACGGAATTCCAAATTTTCCTTAGACTCAGTGGTAAAAATTCCTTAAGTTGACAAACATTTCCTTAGACTGGGCCTAGTTTCCAAGGAACACTCCAGTGGTAAACGAACCTTCATTCTCCCAAACCAGCTCGCTGAAGAACCTCTTTTACCTCCCGGTTGGCTGCAACCTGTTGCGATGAGCTAGCCAGGCAGAATACTTTGTGCGTCCAGGTTTCTTCTCGAGCCTGGCGAGAGCTAGTACCTGGGATTGTTGTCGCTGCCTCCTGTTGTTTCTAACAGGCCTACACCCCGTTCCCCTGCTTAAACCCAGAGAAGAACTGCAGCAGTGGTAAAAATTCCTTAAGTCGACAAACATTTCCTTAGCCTGGGCCTAGTTTCCAAGGAACACTCCAGTGGTGCGCGATCATAGGCACAATTGGCACGAAAATATGTAATTAATGAAGTTTAATATGTTGAAATATATCGTAAAATACTTTGGGCAACAAGGAACTTTAGCAAGACAACAAACACAACCGATGCATTTTGTGGCATATATTTTGGGCAAGGAAGTGCTCGAACAGTCTAGAGGCTCTAGCTAACCTAAGTTTTACCTAGAGGAACAGGAGGACCTCTAGGTTGCAGAGGGGGTGAGCCAGCTCTGTGCATGTTGTTCAGTGGGTTGAGGCCTGATGGTCTAGAGACCACCATTGGTTATACTGAGACAGTAAGGGCTCTGAAGACCTGACAGAGCATGCAAAAACTGTAAGTTTTTCTAGATAACAGGGGAACAGGCGGACCCCATTCAGGTAAGTCAGCTCATTGAAATTGAGTCCTAGTTGGACTGGTGACCAACCATTGGTGCAGGGTACTCAACTATGTATGACTGACCCATCGAGTCTCTAGGTCAGGTAATTAGGTCGCATTTTCGACCTGAATGACCTGTAAAATGCACTTCACATGGCGAAGTGTTGTCCCAAAGGACAGCACTTCCCTGCCATTATTTATTTAATTCAATTCTTTGAACAATTTGGTTACAAATTTACAAGTTACGTATAGGTGATCTAGGAATATATTTGAGCATGTAGATTCGATCGATAGATCAGTACTCGGCTCTGCCTATGGGGAGGTGGGTGGTTTTTTTAGTTACAAGGTTTGATACCTTGAAACAAACTTTGATAAATTTCACTAGCATTGTTTACACACTGATTGAAATCTTGTGAATGCACAGCAGACACATAAACTGTAACCAAATCTTTTTAATACAAAGAGGACCATTGTATGCATGATGGTGAACAACTATCTTTAGGAGAGCTTTTGATTGGTTAGGCCCAAGTTTGCATCAGTTGTTCACATGCTAAGTTGCCAAAGTTCAATCTATTATCATATTTTATATTTATTAACAGGACACGGGAATAAACGCCTTATTCTATCAAGGTATTTGAGCTTTCCCTGAGCTACATTTGGTGCATGCACTAATTGTGTTGACAGACTGGCAAGGCCTTAGGGCAAATGGAATCTTCTTGAACATACTACTTCATTAACCGCAATTTATTGCATAAATTGAATATATAACGTTTTTACATCGGAAAATGGCGAATTCTGAATTTTCTGATTGTGAATTTAGCAATAAAACAGAGAGTCAGAGTCACTCAGAGACTTAAAGAACTAAGCCGAACAATAAAATTGAAGATGATCAGCGATTTCAGTAAAAACTACTGCCAAAAACTTTCATTAGTTCGATGGATATAACAAACAGTGTAATAACTAATTATTGTTTGGAGTGTGTTTTCAACTCAAAATTCCTTAAAAAGTCCTTAAAAATTATATTTCCTGAAAAGTATCCGTATGGTATCAGATTGCTGAAATTTTGTGTACGCATTGTTTTAAATTGTAGATATGTTTGGCAAGGCTGTATACGCCATTATACGAGGATTGAGTAGTTGCCACTCTGGGTCGAATTGATTTTCTTGACTGTATTCTTATCGTGATTTTTTGGTCGCCATGGTTTGCAAGTAACAAACCTAGGCCAGAAGTTTTCCTTTTCCACCAATGCACTGACGCCTGTGGGTATACAAATTTTACACGAAAGTGATTCTCAACATCGGCTCCAAAAGATTGAAATGTAAGTAGGGATGATATTTCTTTGATTAAGGTAGGAAAGGATTTGATTTTCATATACACTTTCGGCAATTCTCGTGAATTGTTTTTCGTTTTCCTGCGTTAACGCTGTACCCCAATAAAGCCATAAGAAGGTCGACCGATCTCACTATCTAGATTCTCCGAAGTATGTCCCAATTTATTATTTGGACTATTCTTTGTAAGGTTTTGGTGGTTTTTTTGACGGCGGGATGGTTAGCTGTTATGTCTGCATAGGTAGGATGATATGCTTTTGCTTTAACTTTATCTTCCGTGGAAATATTTGATGACTTAGGAGAAGCAGTAATCGTGTTATTTGAATTCTCTTCAGAGGGTTCCGAGTGCGACAGGGATTGTTCGCCATTTATTTGTTGACCAAGCTTAAGCTCTTCAATGTCTATATATACATCATCAGAAAATTCATTCGATTGCCGAGTGTCAACTGAGGTAGATACTTTTGAATTGTTCACATGATAATTACACATCCGTTTGCATAGCTCCTTCATAATTTCAGTCGCATTTTCTCCTTTGAGGGATACCAAACCATTACATTATTCTTTCTCATAATATTGTTGATTTATCGTTAGTAAACAGCTTTCTGTCTCCTCCGGGTTATTCCCAAGTTCCTTTGAGTTGTAAATCTTCGCTTACGAACTACTTTAGAGATTCATAATTACCCAACCATGCAATACATAGGCCATAATAGTTTGCCCTCGAGGTATAACTACATCTTTCTTGCCGGTTTTCATGGAACACTATTCGACATGGCTCACATTGTTCACAAAATCAACAAGGGCAGGGACGTTCAAGGTTTTTGTGCCGAGAAAATTCGATGAAATATCATTGCAATCTAGTTTTTCTACTTTTATCAAGTGTTCTATCACATTGAAACCCAACAAAGGAAGTTCCAATTTTTCGCTAGCTACTAGAAATGGTATAGATGTTGTGTTATAAGGAATGATGTTACCATTTGCTGCCGTCATTGTAAGATCGCAATTTATTAGTTCACCACGTCCCTTATTACAAGGTTCGGAAAATTGGGCTTCGGCTCTTTCCGATCGTAATTTGTCGCTGGAGCATCATTATTTCCAGCAACTTGTTGACGTTTCAAACTGTCAAGCTCGGATCTTATTTTTCGAATTTCAGCCAAAATTCGATTATCATCGTCAACGCATCTACGCGGTTTAATTTCCGTCTCATCAACTTTGCAGGCGTTAACTTTGGACTGTTAGGCGATCCTGTATGCTTACCAGAATGTAGGTGATAATTTTTTTCTGCCGGTGTTAATGTCCATGAACCATAAGCGATAACCCGAAGAATACCATTCTGTTCTTGATAGAGTACAGCACGTATGGACTGTTAGGATCTGGATACGCCATCACTGGCGCACTAACAAGGCACGTTATGAGTTTCTCCAACGCCGTCTGATGAGCGGGTGTCCAGGAAACCGGATGGTTAGCCCATTGTTTTTGGGAACATTTGTTCGTTGTTTTGGGACTGGATGTGCGGTTTTCAGCAGGTTTAACGATTCTTGAGGAATTTTCGATATATCTACGGTAATAATTCAAAAATCCCATTAGCTTTTGGACTTCGTTAACCGTCTTGGGAGGAGATTATTTCAGTTGTAGGATTGGGGCAATCGTAGAAGGATCTAGGTTGTACCCTTTATCTGACACAACTCTCCCCAGGAACACTACTTCTCTCTTAAACATGTTGAAGTACTTTTCGGAGGTGTTCAATATGATCGTTGAAGGAAGAACTAAAAACGATGATGTCGTCCAGATATGGGACACAAATTTCATCGCTGAAACATGTCTCCATGAAGCGTGGAAAGGAAGCTGGCGCGTTCGATAAGTCGAATGGAATCCGTATATCCATTCGTACAGTCCCCAAGGTGTAATAAACGCCAGAAGTTGGCTCTCGGGTTTCACAAACCGCTGGTGGTATGCTTTGCCTTGATCAAGGACAGAAAACCAGGAATTTTCACCCAGGTTATCAAGGGTTTCCTGAATCCTAGGAGTTGGGTGACGATCTGCCTGCGTTTTCCTATTAAATTCGTATACCATGCCTAAAATACACCATGCGTTTGGGAAAAAATGATAAAGAACGCGTGCCTACGTGTCTTCGAACCCTGGAAACATTTTGTCTACACTGCAAAATAACTTGAGTAAAATAATGCAGCCACAGTGATTCACAAAATATTGAATAAAATTACTGAAATTGGTGAGCAAATTTACTATTTTTGAGTAAAGTAAATGCACCCACAGTAAAGTAAATGCTCCCACAAGTTTTTGCACAAAAACCCATTTTTTAGATAGAGCCAGCAACAAGGAATTCTGGTTCACTTTACTCAACAATGAGTAACTTTTTCTAGAATTTAACTCTTACTCTGACTGTGAGTAAAGCTTGTTCACTTTACCCAATTTTTGAGTATGTTATCGTACTGAAATTTTGGTTTACTCAGTTATGAGTAAAAATGCCATTCTGCTCAAACTTTTTAGTAGTTTTACTCGCCTAATGTTCAGCTATGGGACTGGATGTGCGGTTTTCAGCAGGTTTAACAAGATTGTAGATAGGTTTCGCGATTCTTGAGAAATTTTCGATATATCTATGGTAATAATTCAAAAATCAGCGCCAAAATGTTCGTCCTAGAACCTTCGCACAATTGTTACACTGACAGGATGTTGCATCTCCGGCTAAAACCTGTCCCGACCCCGGGTAGGCATTTCTCGTCTCCCTGCACTTTTTGTACATTCGGACGCTATATGTCCTAATTCTCCGCACACAAAACAATGCTGGCAGCTCACGCCAGTTCTCTGATCATTACACACTTGACACCTCCTACCACAGTATCGTGTGGGCTTAGGCTCTTTCCGACCGTAACTTGTCGCTGGAGGCTCATTATTTCCGGCGACTTGTTGACGTTTGAAACTGTCAAGCTCGGATCTTATTTCTCGAATTTCGGCCAAAATTCGATTTTTATCATCGTCAACGCATCTACGCTGTTTAATTTCCGTCTCATCAACTTCGCATGCGTTAACTTTGGACTGTTAGGGGTTCCCGTATGCTTACCAGAATGTAGGTGATAATTTTTTTCTGCTGTGTTAATGTCCGTGAACCATAAGAGATAACCCGAAGAATACCATTCTGTTCTTGATAGAGTACAGCACGTGCACTTAAACATCGTGCATTTGTGGGGCTTCAATTTCACACCATGTTCCTTGAGACGTTAAAGTACTTTTCGGAGGTGTTCAATATTATCGTTGAAGGAAGAACTAAAAACGATAATGTTGTCCAGATATGGGACACAAATTTCATCGCGTAGTGCCACTCAAACATGTCTCCATGAAGCGTTGAAAGGAAGCTGGTGCGTTCGATAAGCTGAATGGAATCCGTATCCGTTCGTACAGCCCCCAAGGTGTAATAAACACTGTCAGAAGTTGGCTCTCGGGTTTCACAAACCCCTGGTGGTATGCTTTGCCTTGATCAAGGACAGAAAACCAGGAATTTCCACCCAGGTTATCAAGGGTTTCCTGAATCCTAGGAATTGGGTGACGATCTGCCTGCGTTTTCCTATTAAATTCCCTAGTTTTCCCCGCCTAATGTTCAGCTATACACATGGTCGTTCTGCTGTGCTTTTGCGGTGCCTTATTACTAAGATACATCATTTCAGCTATACGCATGGTCGTTCTGCCGTGTCGTTGTGCCTTAACAATAAGATACATAATTTCAGCTATACACATTGTCGTTCTGCCGTGCCGATGTTTATTGTTGTGAAAATGGTTAACTTATGTGTATTCTACTACAAATCTCAATTTGTATGACATTATTGGCGGGGAGGGGCGGCGGCGCTAAAGCCCTCCAGGCCAGTCACCCCTGAAATTAGAACGTATTGTTTTTTTAATGTATTTTAACCAACAACAAAGGTTCTGACCAACTGTTCTGTACTTGCGTTGCACATTTTATAATTTCTCAATATTTTTTAACCAACAACAAACAATGTTTTGACCAACTTTTTAGTATTTAGAATTATTGCCACTCACGCCGCTACGCCCCTGACTGCAATAATCACATCTAAATTTCGTACCCCCTTCATATCAGTTGGTCGTGGCGAACTACAAGGTGGTCATACAACATATAAAAGCTGAATAATATCGTCAATTTGGTTTCTCTTTCCAGCTTTTAAATCCATCCACTGATTTAAATTTGCTGATGCTGCCGTCATTAGCAGTGTAATAAAAACAACGAACAACAACGCTATAACTATATAACCAACATCAAAATCACTAATACAACCAACAATTCTCTATACACATGTTCAACACACTAAACGAACCTACGGTCCACTTATTACTTGGTGATATTTCATTTCGTCAGTAAACAGCTCATGTCGATCTCCACGTCAGCTAAGTCACAGTCTTGGTATCTCTCTGGTGGTCTGCAATTGCGCACTGAAGGGACAGGTTCCCCTTATTGAAACTGCTCTATCAGTGGAGGAATTTCTTGGTGACGTATCGCGGGCTCATCTGTAATCATATGCTATAAAAGAGCTTGTAATTTTATCCAGTCCTTTTTTTCCGAAGATTTCCAAAGAAGTATACTTCAATCTCAAGTGACCAAGTTTTCATTTTTTGCCACTTTGTTTATTTGTGGCAAGTTAATTCACGATACTATATATCACAAGGTCTTGGAGCAAATCTCATCCGCAGTATCATACGTTCATATATAATATTCATATTATATAATTTTCTTACAGCGATCTGAACTATGGACACGCCGCCGACACCAGAATCACCAGTTAAAAGTATCTCGGTCCGGGAAGATCAGTTTGGTGCCCGTGCACTACACTACAAAGCGGGGAAACAACGATACAAGTGTATCGCAAAATTTCTATTTTATAATAGATTCCTTTGTAAAATTGGAGTCGTGTACGAAATATAACGGGTATATTTTAAACGTGCGCAGAACAGATTGGGTAGCAATGTAAGTACAGTATACATATAGAAATTATATAATCTAAATAATAGTATTTGACTATTTTAACTGTTTACCAAATGACAACATCAAAGATAAATGAAATTATCATATTGAGCTTAAGCAATGACCTTTGCCAATGGCGTTGAAATTTTAATGTAAGGGGCCGGGGTGATTACTTGGTGACAATTGAGACGAGTAGTAATACTCAGCATTCGATACCCATTTTCTTGCTTGCTTCTTCTTACGACCACTTTCTTTCCCAAACCCCCAACCTGGGGAAGGAGAGCACAGATGATGTGAGCTTATGAACACCGCTGTATATAGCTAAGCTGAGCTTCTTTTTTATTTAGTTTTCAACATCATCCATTGCCCATTCCATTAACCATGTGGTTGGTTAGTATTCATTTTACGTAGTTCTCACAAAACAATATTCTCAATAGTCAATTTGATTGATTGAAAATAACATATTTTTATCAATGTAATTTAGACCGTCAAAGAACATCACCAGTAACATCTGATGCCGATTACCTTAATGATTCTGGTAAGATGACAGTTTTACTGTCACATCCTTTTAATATAGTGTTGTTTAAAGTTTTTTGTTATATTCCCTTTTCAGTCATTTTGATCGCAACTTTTGGGGGAATAGCTCAGCATGGTTCTATTGTTCCTTTCTATTCCTTCCTTCTGCATGTCGTTTATTCATTTTTTTGGTATGCAGTTAAACCTTATTAAATTAAGATTGAGAGTATAATTCTGTTTACAAGAGCCCACAAGAATTTTAGTACAAGTTTGACTAGTAATACACCATCATGTTTGTAACTTTACCAAACATTGTATTTCTTATTAGGCTTTGGAGATGATAGTAATGAAACACAAGAAGGTATGTATGTATATGTACCATAGTAATCCACGCTCCTCATTATGCCAATCACTGGCTGCCAAATAAAATCATCAACATAATAAAATTATTAAAACTTTATAATAAAATCATCAACATGATAAAATTATTAAAACTTTATAAAAGCAGGGATGGATCCAGCTTGATTTGTTGGGGGGGGGGTGCTAAGTGGGTTTTGGTCATGAAGCAGGGCGTGGTCGGCGACCGAGGAAGGGTGAATCGCCACTGATGGTCCCCTATAGGGTCAAGGGAGTTATCTTGTCAGAATTTGATGGGCGTTCCGATATTATATTTTTGTTTGATAAATGCCCTGTCGAATCCAAAATTCAGTTGTCATCTGCGAGCGAAAATCTGTTCTTCATTAACGAAATATTTTCCGTTGAAATAGATATTTCTTAACACGTTCAGGAACATGGATGCAATATCACATGGGACTAAATTTTATTACGTTATTTATAAACATATTCTAAACCCGAATTTATTGGCCTGTTGATTTTCTTTCTAGAAACAGATGAAGTATTGCAAACGTCACAAAAAAGGCCCTCCCAAGACAATGCTAATAGCAAATCCAGATGCGACCTATGTAAGAAAAAGAAAGTGTCCAATATGGTACGATGTATAAAGTGTGGGCAGTGGCAACGTCAACTTCGTGAACGTTAGTTATCATTCTAAATTACTCTGTGTTATCAAATCATAGATTACACCATTACAATTTCACATTTTCTATTTACAACTTTAATAACTCTAATATTTACAATGCCATGAGGCGAGTTGTTTCAATAAAATATATTACAAAGAGCTCAATGTGGCTTGAGATTAGTTTAGATATTGAAATAAAGGAAGTGACACCAGATCCTAATGTGTGACACAATTATGGTACTATTAAAGCAAGATTTCAAGCAAATCCTTGGTAGATGAAATGCAAATGCTGTTGAAATTAATTACCAAACCTGTTTGAATTCATAATTCAGTCGTGCCAATAGAAGCGTTCCGAAAAATGTTGATCAGTTCATTTCCATGCTTCGAGCAGTTCCCTCAATATTTTGAGGAAGTTCCTTAAAATGTTCCTAACTTCCTGTGTTAGAATTGACCAATCATATTTTACTTAATATGTTAACTGACCAATGGGATGAAAGCATTTACATACGGGCTCCGCCTACAAACCTGAATGTTTTGTCTATTGTTTGTTTGATTCTAATTTAACTGGAATTTCAGAAAAATAACGTTTGTTTCCAACGTAGAGTCGAGCTAATGAAGCGGTAGAATGAAGAATTACGTTTTTAAAGAACAAATACACAATATTCTTCAGATTAAGAGTGCGAATAAATATAGCCGTGATATGATATTGCAGTAATTGACAGTTGACCTTCTGAAAACAAAGTCATTGTAATTTTGTTATTTTTCTTTAATCCTATTGGATAGTATTTTAATGAGTGATTCTAATTGGTCAATTCGACAGGAAGTTAGGAACATTTTAAGGAACTTCCTCAAAGTATTGAGGAACTGCTCGAAGCATGCATAAAACATAACAGAAAGTTCACATTATTTTGATTATATACCTGAACATACAGAATTGTCATTTTTTACCTGTAGAGTGGTTGCCAATATTCAATGTGTCCTCCAGCACTGACTATAACAAATACTCCTCTTGACCAACAATGGAATGCTTTTAATCCACCAGTATCCTTGTTACAAGTAGCATAGAGTAAGGAAATGAATAGAGAGACAGGTCCTTTGATCTTTTTGGGACCACCGACAGCGACATCCGGTTGGCGGCGGCCATTAGTCTGGCCAGAAGATTTGCAAATTCGTATTAGAAAATATATGGGGAATTTGCATTCTTGCATACTAAATCGCGTTTTTTAGCGAATTATTTTCATAATTTCATCTTTTGAACTCGGAAATACAAATGAGAAAGGTAAGAAAGTATTTTTAACGTTTAAATTGCTAAAGAAAACTTCAAAGAAAGACTTTTAATGTAAACATACCTCTTCGGTATGACAGTACCAAGAGTATTAAAGTTATTTGGTAATATATAATATATAGTTTGCAAAATATATGGACTGTATAGATGGGAGCATACATGATACATTATATACAGTACTCACTACTCAGCATAGTGTAGTTTTATACATACTTATACAATATTTACATGGGGTTTGTTTTACTGGAATACCACAGACATTGCATTCTATGTCTTCCAAACTTGAATGACTATGACTATATCAATTATAAATTGTTCCCTTCAAGTGGTGGAATTCCACATCAATGATGAATTGGTCTTGTGAAGTTCTTTTCTTTTATGCAACATTTATTATTCAACACACTCCACCTTTGAAAAATGTTCTGTTGATATGACTAATACTATTTGTTTTAACCCATTGAGTAGCAATGCACTTCAGTGCACGCTACTTTATGTGCTCTGTCTAACATGACAGACAATTTTAAAAAGGGAGACCTTAGCACCTTAATTACAAAAGTTATCAGGAGTGGCATATCTTGACTAACTCATGTAAGTTGAGATTGGTTGGTTCCCTCCTGTGCTTCGAGGGTTTTTCTCCGGGTACTCCGGTTTTCCTCCCTCACTAAAACTAACCCTTAGGCACTAATCAGTACTAACCATGGTGTTATTACCTAGTAGGAGACTTTGAGTCCTATTGTAATATCACCAGCCTTTGGGAAAATAATATATAAATAAATAAATAAAAATCTAAGGAATCATAATTTTAATTTTGTATGTAAAATAATTTGGAATTTGTTAGTGGAAGTTTTTTTAGACTTAATATGGAGTTCAAGACTTTAATACAGTGATACAAAAAGATATTGTACTGTCAATATAGTACGAATAGAGCAACTGTTTATTGAAACTTCTTAATTGATGTTAAAATTAAAAAGAAAATTACTAAATTTCAAAATCTTTATTGTACTGTAGAAGGAATTAAAGAGAAGAGCCCCAGTTAACATGCAAATAATGTGCAAATCTGTTGAAAATTGACCATATGAAGACATTTTTACTTGATGCATTGTACAATTTTAAACTATAAAATTCAACTTAATTTTTTTGCTCCCCGGGGTGGGACATTTTCCACTTAACTGTTGCCCCGTGGGCAGGACATTTGCCCTCAAGCTGTTGCCCTGCAGCAGGGAATTTTCCCTTTCTTTACAAAAAGTAGCTAATATCCGGGTGTATTCCCAGGGGGGGGGATGGTTACTTACGGATTTGACTCGTGCATAATAAAGAACCACTTTTTAAAATTGTCTGCCATGTTAGACAGAGCACATAAAGTAGCATGCACTGAAGTGCATTGCTACTCAATGGGTTAAAACAAATAGTATTAGTCATATCAACAGAAAATTTTTCAAAGGTGGAGTGTGTTGAATAATAAATGTTGCATAAAACAAAAGAACTTCACAAAACCAATTCATCATTGATGTGGAATTCCACCACTTGAAGGGAACAATTTATAATTGATATAGTCATAGTCATTCAAGTTTGGAAGACATAGAATGCAATGTCTGTGGTATTCCAGTAAAACAAACCCCATGTAAATATTGTATAAGTATGTATAAAACTACACTATGCTGAGTAGTGAGTACTGTATATAATGTATCATGTATGCTCCCATCTATACAGTCCATATATTTTGCAAACTATATATTATATATTACCAAATAACTTTAATACTCTTGGTACTGTCATACCAAAGAGGTATGTTTACATTAAAAGTCTTTCTTGAAGTTTATTGAACGTTATTCATAAATAAATAAACATGTGCCCTCATAGTCTCGCTCTTGTCACTCCTTCGAGTAGCGAATATCGGCCGATAAATGTTTTCTTTAGCAATTTAAACGTTAAAAATACTTTCTTACCTTTCTCATTTGTATTTCCGAGTTCAAAAGATGAAATTATGAAAATAATTCGCTAAAAAACGCGATTTAGTAGGCAAGAATGCAAATTCCCCATATATTTTCTAATACGAATTTGCAAATCTTCTGGCCAGACTAATGGCCGCCGCCAACCGGATGTCGCTTGTCGGTGGTCCCAAAAAGATCAAAGGACCTGTCTCTCTATTCATTTCCTTACTCTATGCAAGTAGTGTCTTCCACTATTGATTGGTCTTCAACGAATCCAGGGTTGGTTTTAAGAAAATCTGCTGTCCCTTAATCATTAACACTCACACATGAATATTTCCAATCATAATCATACAAAAAATAATACACCAAATCGTTCCAGTATCTGGACCACTACACTAAACACACCTGAGCTTTTGTCAGGTTTGCAACTATAAACATTCTCATCGATTGTTGCCTAATTTTTTCAATGCAGTATAATTTTCTTTTGTTAGTGAAAAACTCTCTAATTTGTGTCTATCTGAGTTCCACAGTATGCCTGGGCAATTTCTGATATTTGTAAAATAGTAATGCCTTTTGACAACATGTTCATCTCTATAGCTGTATGTTTAAATGTGCCAATTGGAAAATTAAAACATTCTGGCAAGTTTGTAATTATCTGAATGTCAAAAAAGCTATACAAAAGAATAATAATAATAATAATAATAAATAAATGTATTTTAGTTTACCACAAAAGTTACAAGTACAAAGAATAACATATATCAATAATTGAACACGAAAATACAAGTATAGAAAATATAAATATAAATATACAATAATATGGATGTGGTGAGGAAGCCCAAATAGAAACCATACGGCTTATAAAAATTTGAGCTACCTCATGTTTTGTGTAGCGAGTTTTATTACATGTTAAAATAACATATATAAACCCAATAGTAGAGACGGAATAATCAAATAGCAAGTTCATTGGAATAAAATTATGAAATATTAAAGTCATATATAGCGAGAAAGAAGAAACTTAGATTGAAATTTGAATATAGACGATGAATTACGCATTACCGGGTTCAACGTATTAAAAAAATTGGGTCCTTGATAATTTACAGAAAATTGACGAATATTTGTCCTACAGTAAGGGACACATAGTGTTCTGGATTGACGGGTATAATAATTATGAATTTGGTTTACGCCTAAAATTGGACACTCGAAACAATCAGGTAGCAATTTATGTTGGTATTGATAAATAAACTTCCCGAGATTAAATAAATAAATATCTTCAAATTTCAATATTTTGAGTTCATTAAAAATAGGAGTGGTATGTACACCGAAATCCTGTTTATCAATGATTCGTAGCACACGTTTTTGTAACACAACAAAACGATTAAGGTTAGTTGGATACGTTGATCCCCATACCGTAATGCAATATTGAAGATAAGGATAAACAAGAGCATAATATAGAATTCGTAAGGCTGATTTGAATAGATAAAAACTTGATCTATAAATAATCCCAATAGATTTGGAAACTTTATGAGCAACATGGGATATATGTGCTTTCCATGATAAGTTTTCATCTAATATTACACCAAGAAAACAAACTTCTTTAACTCTATTAATCTTATTGTTGTTTATTTCCAGTATCAAGTCAAATGTTTGCCTTTTTTGCCTTGGTCTAAATATTATATAATTGGACTTAGTTATGTTAACGGAAAGTTTATTAGACTGAAACCATTCAGAAATTTTACATAAATCAGAATTAATCAGACTCATTAAAGTTGACACATCATCATGGGAATAGAACAAGTTAGTATCATCAGCGAATAAAATAAATTGACCAGCGTCAGTAATATTGGATATATCATTGATATATATTAGGAACAATAATGGGCCAAGGATTGACCCTTGAGGACCCGCATGTTATTTCATTAGACAGAGAACGAGTACCATTGTATTCTACATATTGAAACCTATTGGATAAGTAACTTTTTCTCCATTCAAGAGCCAATCCTCGGATACCATAGTGTTCAAGTTTAGAAATTAAAATTCCATGATCAACAGTATCAAAAGCTTTGGATAAATCAAGAAAAATTCCAACTGTGTGCTTATTTGTGTCAAAGCCTGTAGAGATTTTGTCATAAAGGTTTATAAGTGCAAGTGAGGTTGAGTGATTTTTTCTGAAGCCATATTGGTTTTTAAATAATATTTGATTAGCATTTATATAGTTCATTAACCGATTGTACACAACTCTTTCCAAAATTTTAGAAAAAATTGGTAAAACCGATATTGGTCTATAATTAGAAAACAGACGATCATCACCCGATTTAAAAATTGGTATTATACGTGCAGTTTTCATTTGATCTGGAACAATTCCGGTTTCAATAGACAAGTTTAAAAGTTTACTCAGAGGTTCAGAAATAAGATCAATAGAATTTTTTACTAACCACATAGGGATTTTATCATAGCCTGCGGCAGAGCCTGAACAAAGCGACTTCACTACATCAATTATTTCTAACTCAGAGACTGACTCAAGAAATATAGTCTTTACAAAATTACCACCAAGATAGGAACTGGCAGTCATAGATGAAGTTGGTATTTGTTTGGCTAGATTAGGCCCAATATTTGTAAAATAATCACAAAAACGATTAGCAATTACAATTGGATCAGAGATATCTTGATTGTTGGAAGAAAAAACGGATGGTAACTTATTTGGACGTTTTTTCCTGTTGGTCACCTCGTTCAGGATCTGCCATGTTCTTTTAATATCCGAAGTCGCAGATTTTAGTTTTGTTTCAAAATATAAACATTTGGCTATTCGGATTGAATGATTTAGTTTATTTTTAAAATCAATATATATTTTTTTATTTACATCGCTCGGTTTCCCCAGGTATTTCTTGTAAAGTTTATTCTTTCTTTTTATTGATGTTAAAAGTCCTTTGGTCATCCAGGGTTTAGAGAACTTAGAAGAACGCACTTTTTGCTTACACAACGGAAAACAAGTATCAACCAATTCCGTATATTCATGTAGAAATTTGCTGTATGAATTAATTGGGTCATCAGGTTTGTAAATATCCACCCAATTTATATTCCCGAGTTTGTCACGAAACTTTGACACATTATCTTTGTGTTTATCGCGAGAAACAACATAGATATCTACATCTAATACATTAACTTGCTCTTGATTAAGTGGTAAACAAAAAATCGGCAAATGATCAGAAATATCAGTGAAAAACAAGCCACTAAAATAGCAATTATCCAGATTGTTTGTAAATATATTATCAATTAACGTGGCATTGTAAGACGTAATCCTAGTGGGACGTGTAATTAGGGGGAAAAACATATTGGAATACATAATGTCTAAAAACTCATTAGTTAATTTATGATTTTGACAGTTCAACAAGTTCAGGTTGAAATCACCCATTATATAACAGATTTTATTTTCCCTAGAGATTTTGTTTATTAAAGAATCCGTATTTGTAATGAATTCATTGATATTTACCCCAGGGGGCCGATAAACAACACCAACGATAATGTTTTTCTCTCTAGGTTTAAGAATTTCAATAAACAAAGACTCTGCACAAGATATATCATTATAAGTTAAATCTTTACGCACTTTATAATTTAAATCGACGGGAAAGTATAGTCCAACGCCACCACCCATTCTATTATGCCGGTGATTGTGAATAAAGTTATAACCGGGCATTTCAACGGCATTATCCGAACGTTGAAGCCAGGTTTCAGAGAGGGCAATGAAAAACCGACAAAACCTCCTTGACAAACTCCGAATATTAAGATGGAAAAAGGATAAATTGTTTGAATTTTCCTCGATATTAAGTTTCTTATTAAATTTATACTCAGTGTAATAATCACAGTTATTAGCGTCACGATAAAAATTAGAATCAGGGTCTATTAGACCGGCGTTTGCAAGATTTTTCTTGGCGCTAGGCGAACAACTCAATGGGTTATAGATCAGGGTAGATAGTCTGCTTTCATCAAAACTTACAGGACCATTTTGTAATTCGAAAATCATATGATTAAACTCGTCATCATCCAGATTATGAAATGGTAATATGTCTAACAGTAAATCGAATAGGTATAAATGTATAATAATAAAGAGAAAAATAACTAGAGTGTACTTATCTACGTCGCAAAGTTGGCTTTAAACTTGTCAAAATCATTTGCAGACCCGAATGAGATTGGTCGAGCTTCTTCGTCTTTCCTCAAATACGGCTTTCCATATTTGGTCCACACATATTTGAAGTTATTGATTCTTCTGAATTCTCTCACACGGTAAAACAATTGTTTGGCTTTTTGAGTTAGGCTTTCGTTGATATACATCTTTTCTGTCGACCTTGTTAGACCAATGTGCGACGGGTTGAAATTTCTTAAGTTGCCTTTGGCTTGATAAAGCTTATCTCTTGTGGTACGTTTGGTGAACTTGGTGATGATTGCAGGTATTCGACCTGCTTTATTCGGCAAGCGATGGCTTGTTGAAATGTCAAACTGCCCGATCTCAACTCCCACTAGTTCACCGACACGCTTGACTAAGTCTTTCAGGAATCCCGTGTAATTCAAGACAGTCTCTGCGGTTATATAAATTTATATATTCCTGCTCATCTTCCAGCTTACACATTCTTTTGTTCAATTCGTTAACTTCATTCTTAAGTAGAACATTTTGAGACACCAACTGAGCATTCTCCTAGTCCTTTAACAAGGTAAACGACTTCAGCAGATCGTCAAATTTGTTACTAATAAACTCTTGACTTTTTTGAATGGCCTTTAGCTCATCCTGCGTTGCTTTATTATATTTTAAAACTATCTCGTTAAGTTCCTTCGTTTGTATTTTAAAGCGGCTCTCTAGAATGTCTTCGAACATCGACAACGAAGGCAACGTGGCATCAGATGTTGTCTGCTCGCCAGTGACGTTTGCTTTCTTCTTGGGAGGCATATTATAACCAGTATAATATAAATTCGGCCTCCTTCAGGATATAATGCTTTTATGATATAATAATAACCGCTTGTAATAGTTTACAATCGTCAATAAAGCTAAAATATTTTCAAATACCGGGAGCAAAAAAAAACACGTCCGCACCCTACAATGAGAATCCCTTAAATTAATCTCATTTTGATATAGTCTTAAAAATTTTCCCAAAATTCGGTGAGAAATACTGATAGGAAGATTCTAAGAAATATTAAGTAGCAATTAAAATTATCACGAATATTCTCCAGTAGTAATATAGGGGCCGTTCAACCCTTATTTTTGGGGTGGCACGGGGTGGCACGTGGTCATTAGCTGGGGTGGCAAGTGGTCATTAGCTGGGGTGGCACAGGGTGCCGCAACTCATCATTAACATAGACATTAATTATATATTGACGTCATAATGATATGCAAGGCGCGTTTGGGCAAAACAGTCATTAAGCTGAGCTCAGCATTTTCGTCACAAAATGAGTTAATCCTGACGCTTTTTATCACAATAGCTAGACGTTTCTATATATTTGCCAAGCTTTGTGTTCCAAACACAGTCCGTTTTGACAACGAGTAAATAATATATTCTCGTATCTAATATCACCTTATACGAAACGGCTTAGACAACTAATATAGCGATGCTTAATTAACCTAGTAAAATATTATTGCCTTGTGCGAAAAATAATAACAAGCAGAAATATAGTGTTTTAAAACGAGAAGAACGAGGCTGTCTCCGTAAAAACCTCCTGGCCGGCTTGCTCCTTAGCAGGAATATAAAACATTCCTGCCCTCACTAGAATTAACTCGTATTCTTCTATCTTTCCGACAAGCTTTGAAAGGTGACAACTTTGCAAGTGATAACTAATGTCATCCTTACACTCAAGCAACTTTGAAGAACAGTCTACTGTGTCTCGGAATTTTCCACACTCAGAAGTAGAAAAGGAACATTTATACATTATTGCTTACTTAGAATACTGACTGTTATTCTGTCAACATAAAATCTACTGTCTGCCGAAATCGTTTAGTTTTACCCTAACGTTGCGTGACCACCAATTTCGGCTGTAGTAGTACTAGTGAACATCATATGAAAGAGTACAGAAAAAAACAATATTGTAGACACAAAAACCTGGTGCAATACTAAGACTACTATTTAATGCAATACGAAGAAAGAGAAGCCAGAGAGCAACGAAACATTTCACCGTGTTGATTGACATGTTTACGCACAGCGAGTACATTTCTTTCGGCCAGGGGTTTCCCCCGAGATTTAATTAGTACATTCTAACGAAACTTTAACAGTTTAACGTAAACAAACAGATGAAAACTCTGTATTATGACTAATTCTGAGTTTTCTAATTTGATTGAACATTGTCAATAAACCCCCAAGACACATAGACATCTTATTTACAGGAGGTAAACAAAGCGAAGTTCGTATGTGACAATCAGGCTTCTAATGGCAGTGATGTGCGCAGAAGACACTGGCATTGAATGACTCTATCCTTGAAATCAAACTGTACTCAAACAATTTTTTTCAAGCGCAAAGCCAAAGAATAATGATGAACGACATATATTTACATAATCAAGCTTCATTCCGTGTAGTGTAAGGTGATTTTATCTGTTAATATCAATAATTAGGTTTACCGTTAAATATGCTCGATTTCGACACATTTTCAAATTTTACAAAGTTCGAGCGCTTGTCATTTTTGTCAAATGCTAAAGCAGAAAGATTTTATTAGCGATTTGTGTTGACTAATGTTAGTAGTTTATAGAGTGCCAATCAGGACATCAGGTGCCACGATTTTGAAATAAGCTTTCAAAGTTGGTATATTTTGAGATGATATCCGTTATCCATGCAGGAGGGTCAATAACTGCGCTGTATTCTATTTTATACAAAAGAATAATTATCTAAGTCATGTCACCAACGAAAATAGAAGGATAAGTCCATATTTCTGGGCAAAAATATTAAAATTTAGGTATGAATTTGATTTAAAAAAATAGCTGTGAAAATGTGTAGATATTTTGCCTCATTCGGAGTTCAAGTTGGTCACCAGCCGATCGAACATCAATCACCCCCAAAAATAATTTAACAGAAATTTGAGTCAAATGAAATCGATTTTAGTTGTTGCCAAGGATAGACCTTCAAAACACCAGAGTATGAGAGAAATCTATTTTTGAGCCACATATTGACCAGGAGGTTTTTACGGAGACAGCCTCTTAAAGTTTAATCGCCATACCTTACCAAGTTTCAAGCATTTAGATGTAGCAGAGGAGCAGTGATTTTTAAGCGAGATTTACGAGCATATACAAACATTGTAAACACAATTCTATGCGGTTTGTAAGTCATTTGCAAATCGTTAACAGCGATTTGAATAAATTTAGAATATATTATTATGGGACGGGGAAATATTGTACAATGTACATACAACACACAGGATTAATTTTTAAAACACATTTATTGATAATAATTTATTTTACAGCGTTAGTAAGGTCTCGGCCTAAGAGCATATCGTTTAGGTGTCTTTTGTATCTTTAAAGAGTTCTCATATTTTTTGTCTGTCTTCGGGGGATAATCTTGCAATTGCTAAATCTTAAGGTCTCCAATCTGAAATCTACCCAATATTAAATATATTTTTAACAAAATAAATAAGGTCTGCTCTGGGTCTGCTTCTAAAAACGTATTATTCTTAAACTCCAAATCCTAAGAGTGAATCATTGAATCCTAAAATTGAATAATTGAATATCAAGCGATGTTAGCTTCATATCGAGCGAGCCAACCTCCATATAGAGCGAGCTTAGCTTCGAGCCGAGCTCTAAGACGTATGGATAGGCCCGAGCCGAGCTCTAACATAATGATAGGCCCGAACCAAGCTTAGTATATATCTCCGAGCCTAGTATATGTACCTCCGAGCCGACTTATCGAGCGAGCTTTGCTCCAAATCGAGCGAGCTTTGCTCCAAATCGAGCGAGCTTTGCTCCAAATCGAGCAAGCTTTGCTCCAAATCGAGCAAGCTTCGCTCCAAACCGAGCGAGCTTAGCTCCAAATTGAGAGAGATTAGCTCCAAATCGAGCGATTATAGTCATAGTTAGACTAGGCAGATATACTTGTTAACTAATCCAATTTCTATGACTTATGACTTATGACTATGACTATAGTCATAGACGAGGTATATATACTAGACTCGGAGATATATACTAAGCTTGGCTCGGGCCTATCCTTACATGTTAGAGCTCGGCTCTATCCTTGCATCTTAGAGCTCGGCTCGAAGCTAAGCTCGCTCTATATGGAGGTTGGCTCGCTCGATATGAAGCTAACATCGTTTGATATTCAATTATTCAATTTTAGGATTCAATGATTCACTCTTAGGATTTGGAGTTTAAGAATAATACGTTTTTAGAAGGAACCCAAAGATTAGTACACGGCGGGCTGTAGATGCCACATTTGCGACCTTTTCTCTGTCCGGAAAAAAATTCAATATGGCGTCCAAAATTGCGCGTTCTAAAAGCCTTGCGAATTTATATTTGCTTGAAATATGCAGTGGATGACCAAGTACATTATAGGAGTGAAGGAGATTTTCAGGACTACCTAGGGTCACTCTTTGTTTTGGGGGGATTTTGAAGGGGCCAAACCCTTTTTATCCCTAATTAAATCATGGTTTGGTAAAGAACAAGCCGCCATTACAGGGCAGCATGGTGCAAGATTTGGTGGCTTTTCTGCAGTGATAATGAAACCTATGAGAGTTTCAAAACCATAGAAATTTAAAATATGGCTAGGTTACTGATAATCGAGTTATTTCTGCTTCGAAGCATCCCTTTGTGGTGAGAATTTTCTGAAGCCAAGTCAGTAGACAGATGAGTTTTAAAAAAATTGTTTCGAAAGATCGCTTTCCTCTTGGCGAATTGGCTAAAGAACGAAAAACGCTGAACGACGAGTATGTTTCAAAGAATTCTACAATTGTTCAGTTAAAAAGCGACTTAAAACAAGTGGATAAAGATATAGAGAAAACAACAAAAAGGGTATGTATTAATTTTAATATGCCGTGTACTGTCGATGCGGCCGTACAAATTTGTAGCATAATGGCACTTTATATTCCACCTATGAAATATATGATATTTTTGTTGAGTATTTATTACTATTTATTAAGTATTTTACTTTTAAATTTACTAGACTATATATATTAGTCAATGTTGGCCTTTGGGAATTATAGTTTAAATTAAAGCACTTTATGCAGACTACATAGACCTCTTACCTTGTTTGCATTTTACTGGCTGGTAAAAATGGATGACTGACTCTAAGGGCCTGTTTATATGATCCCGCCTAGACGGGACGGGACGTTTTCATCCCGCTTAGACGGGAAACTCGCCTAGTGTTTATATGGACAGAATACCTACCGAGATGAAGCCATTTAAGTGTTTGTCGTCATATTTTTGTTGCAATAAATGCATTTACGCATGCTCAAAAGGGAAAAATTCATCCCTCCTAGCCGGGATGAAGTGTTTATATGGGAATTTTCCATCCCGGCTAGGCGGGATGAAGTGTTTATATGGGAATTTTTCATCTCGCTTAGGCGGGATCCCGCCATCTGTTGCCGAGATCCCGTCTAGGCGGGATAAGTGCGGGATCATATAAACACTCTTTAGAATTTGTATTATGAGCGAGATCTCGGTAAGCATCCCGTCCCGCCTGGCCGGGATCATATAAACAGGCCCTAAGGGGCTGATTACATGGAGCGGGCCAGCTCGCTTTGCCGGGCTATCCCGGCTGAGCGAGATGACTTTCAATTTACAATTACATGTAGCGTGCCAGCCCCGTTAACCGGGCTGAAGTAAGCTCATTAAACAATCGTTGCTGGATATTAACTAAAGAGTGTTTATATGGGGGATTTTAGGGCTTCCCTACATTGCGATTTGTATTTCTTGATGTATTTATATTAAATATTGTTTCTAACGCGTTTTCTTCGCTTATGCTCTACTAATTCCATTCGATTTACTATCGAAAACGTTTAAGCATTTATTGATGCTCAAAAGCAGTATTTTAGTGCCAATTTTGTTTTTTTTGTGCTATTATTTGTTTATATTTTCAAAATAAAAACTGTGTGTTTGCAATTTTCAGCCCGGTTTGGCGGGCTGAAGCGATTACATAGCGAATTTCAGCCTGGCTTGGCCCGGCAGGGCTAGCCGGGCTGAGTCATGTAATCGTAAAGTTAAGAATACATACAATTTATAGATGTAATCACCATGTAATCACCCTCTAAACAAAATATAAGTTACTACTTTACATTTTAGATATATGGCACTGAATGATAGTTATTTTTACAGCTTAAGCGTCGTAAAGAGAAGCTTGCATCACTTGAGAATGATGATGAAATTGAAACAAGGTTACCCTCCAAGAGAAAACTGACATTCCGGCAAAGGAATTCCTCTGAGGTAAACGTGGAGAATTCAGATACTTTTCAGTCCTCCTTATCTGACACGTCAAGTCGAAGAAGACAGAAGGAAACTTTAAATGCGTGCAGAGAAATACATGGTGATCAGAAAGGTAAAAAATCACCAGCTCTTGCTGGAATGTGGGTGACACTGGTAAACAAATCTCCAACTGACACACTAAAGGAATATCTTTCAAATTCTGAAAGAGTAAAAAATAAAATTATGCCTTCGATAGTAAAGTCAGAGGCCGAATTGTACCATAGTGGCAATGATAATATTTGCCGTAGTCTTAAAATTTTGTACGAGGGGGGTCTTATGACAAAAGAGAAGTACAAGTCTGTATGTAGAAATATTGTAGCCACTGTACCTAATTGTAGCAACTTATTTAATCCCAAGCTGCTATATTATGATAAGCTCATAGCCTTTATAAAGTCTGCAAACAATGTGGACAATATCAAGGATTTTTCATCTGATTTTTGTCAAGAATATGACAAACTTGAGGAACAAATGCAAGGTTCATACAGAGAATTGGGCACTTTTCTTCAAGTTTTAGCTGAGTTATATATTGTTGTTGATCAAACATTGCCTACTTCCTTTTTACACCATTTTGGAAGTACACCTTACCATTTTAGGGGTGCAGACGGGGCACCTTTTGGAAAAGATGACGAGGCAACAGCATGGCTTATATCATTTTTAAATGTTGGCAAGCATGTTCAAAGCCAAAATGACAATTTTCTCCTGTGTGGGGCAAATTGTTCTGAGGTGCATGAGAGCATGCAGAGATATGCTAGGAAGCTTGTTTCTGATATTGCCTACATTGAAAAGCAGACTTTCAGTATAAAAGGCTTTGATGTAAAATTTACGGTAGACCTTATCCCAAGTGATATGAAGTGGTTATCTTTCATGGGAGGAGAATTAAACAATGCCGCATATTACTTCTCACCATTCGGAAATGTCAATAATGACAACAAAATGATCTGTAACAGATCTTTAGGGGAGGATGCCAGTTGTACCTGGCACCCTTGGGTATACCGTGAGAGAATTAAGGTAGCAGCCAAAGTTACACTTGAGAAAGAGAAGTTAAAAAGTAAGAAAGTTTCAGAGGGAACCAAAAGAAATCAGGTTTTGAATTGCATTAGGGAACAGGGTGCCAGACAAGAAAGTGAGCCCTTAATTGGTACATTAATTGATCTTGGAATGGCAGAACCATTGCATAATGCAAATAATGCCTGGGGTTATATGCATTTGCTTATTTTGGAAACTGCATTGAGTAAGTCAAAAATTGCTGCAAATTTCACTGATATCAGCAGTCTACCAAATGATTCTCCTTTTTTTGTTTATTTGGTAGCATTAAAAGAGCAATTAAAGGTTACTAGATTATTTAAGAAGGTTACAAAATGGTTCAGTGAAGGTCGCAAAAGGTCATTTGCCTACAGATTTACTGGCAAAGAAACAAAGACTTTTTGCCACAAATTTATGTTTCTTATAGGTTGTCTCAGAAATGATTCGGACAGTCCTGAAACAAAACTTCGGCTTGCTGCAATCGCTTATTGTTTGCAGTTGAGAGATGCTATCTCATATTTCTCTCGTGTAAACATTGATCAGGCAGGAATTGATGGGTGTAAAAAAGCATGCCAGTGTTTTTATAATGCCAATGTGCTGTTTTTTAACAACATCAATCCCACTATTTGGACAATTGGTTATGCCATTCCTAGACATACCCAGATGCTTTTTGACAAGTACGGTTTAGGATTAGGCCTCAACAGCATGCAAGGGAGGGAAGCAAAACATGTGAGATTGGCCCAATATGCCAGGCATTCCACTAAAACTACACGTTGGTTTATGGTTCTCAGGCATGACTACATGGCAAATATTTGGATCCGAAAGAGTGATCCGTTGCATACTAAGTACACCAAATATAATTGGGAATACATACCAAGAGAAGTTAGTATGGAAAATATTTGCTATTGTGGTTTCCCAGTAGAAGTAGGATCAGAGAGTTGTCCTGTTTGCTCATCAGATATTTACACAGCTGTAAAGAAATCAGCTGTAGCTGGTAGCTTAACTCCAGAATTGACAAAGTCAGTCAAACTGAGAAAGGTGTAGCTAGTAGTTCAATATTATTGATTAGTTGCAATGTTCAAAGTCAGATGTTCTAAAAGTTATATATTTTTAAAAAAGTGTTAATATATTAGCTAATATATTTTGATTGTTTTTAAACAATTTTTATTTAATTTATTTATATATTTAAAAAGTTATGTAATTAATAAATTATACAATGTTTTTGTTTTTGTCTATTAGTTTTTTGGCAGTGGACACTTGGGGGGGGGGGGGGGTGTGGAAACCTGGGGGAAGGGGTGGCTCCCAATGATTTATCGAAGCCATTGGATGATAGCCTGACTGTGTGGCAAGACCATATTAATTAACCCATTAAGCTCCAGAGCTTCCCCATTGACAAGTAAAATCGCCTGGTGTTTGTAAAAAAAAAGTAGGGCGAACTGGGGCGCATTGCGGCTTAATGGGTTAACTAGAGAGATTGTCAGATTTTTTGGTTAACCCAGTAAGCTCCAGAGCTTCCCCATTGACAAGTAAAATCGTCTGGCGTTTGTCAAAAAAAAAATAAGTAGGGCGCAATGCGGCTTAATGGGTTAATTAATTTACCATCTAAAAGCAATAAAAACATAGTTTAGAATTAAGAGCAAAGCAATGCAGTGAAACAATGCAAACATTGCCTGGTAAGTTAAAATTTATTTGTCATTTTTGAATTGGCATGTGTTGCTAATTGCATTTGCCTGTATCATATTCACATTACTTGTACGTGCAGGGCCATAACTAGCCGTGATAATTGGGTGGTGTATATATTCATGTTTACACACTGCAAAAAATCACTTTCAAAAGAATTCAGTAGAGCAGAACATGAATATATGAATATGCACCCCATTCCCCTCAATTATTGTGTCTAGTTATGGCCCTGAGTACATGCATTCCTAGAAGCTAGGAGTTCATATCTACTCTAGTTAATACATTTTCAGGTATTATTGTATAGCTTGTGTTGATGGTAAATGCCTTCTGCAAGCTTGTTGAGGGACAGGCCATTTTGACATGCATTAGCTGTTTTAACAATTTATGTATAATTGGTTAGAAAGGTTGTTTCATAAGCTGTAGCAGTGTCTGTGAGTAGAGTCAACATTTTCATTATGTTATTGCTGATATATAAGAACACTCTTTCATGACTCCCTCATTTCCGATTATGCTATATACATGCACATCTTTTAATTTTGACATATTACTTGACACAGATACTGTAACAAAGCAAAGGAACAAAGCCAAAAAATTGAAAATAATATTTGCATGTGTAGGCTACCTTCAACTACCAGTATATTGAATATCGGGGTATACATTTGCATAGTAATTGTCATGATGCCTTCACAATCATGGCCATTGTATCATGATAATGTATTAAAGCAACTGCAAGTTTCTGTGTTGTTCAGTTTATATTCAACTTCCAACATCAACTATACAAATTACAAAATTGAACTAAGTTTGAAATTTATAACATGAGAACAGTTAATCAAGGATTGTCATAATGAGAGTTGTTGGGTAGATGTAAGGCTATAAAATATGCTGAGGAACACCAAAAGCGTTCCAGCATCCATAAAACATAGAAACCTTAAGGGTTTCCATGGATCTTGAATATTTAATGACAACTGGTTGTTCTTTATTTACGATAATTTTGCAGTGTGCCCCGTTCTTTAACAATTTCTTGAACAAATCCTGATTTTCCTGTGTTTTACCACTTTCATTAGCTATTATATGTCCAACCCATGAGCATAGAGACTCTCTACTTGACAAATGAAGATATTCAACATTCCTTGTACATTTAAAGACCACGCCATATTTGCCTGTTAAAACAGTGAGTTTTAGGACGTCATATTCCTCAACTGGAACATCCCGAGAGAAGCATATTTGCCAGGGCTGGGAATATCGAGTCGATCGAGTCGATGATTTCATTTGCCTACATGCTATTTTGTTCCATCGAGCAAGTTCCCTTGCGACTATTGGATAAAGCAAAGCGACGTGGAATGCACATGCATCTTCACCTTCCCACATATGTTTCTTTACGACCTCTTTCGAACATAGCAAAACTTCTGCCCCTATTTTCCCAGCTACATCAACACTCTTTGAACTTTTTATATAGTCTTTGACCACATCGTGCAATTTCACGATGAGCGACGCCATGTTTTTTATATCAACCGCAGAAAAGTGTATGTGGGCTCAGATAATGTTATCTGGCTGTTTTGCGGGCAACTCTAGCCCGCCGTGGTAAGGCTGTTTACAATCAACTTGTAGCGCAGGCAAAGGCCTGCATTACCCCCAGCTTACGATTTTATCAGACGAAGTTTAGTCAAGAGTTCCATGATCTTGTACGTGCCTTTAAAAGTGCGAGATTGTGCTGCCCCGTTCAGGTGCAACAACTCCGTCCCACAGCAGATTCTTTGCAAGAGCTGAGGAACTTTGGCTTCCTGGACAATGATATAGTCATTAATGGACTTACCAATGAGCTTCCTCGTTATCTAGCAAATGTTGATGGAACTCAAATTGAAACTGAAGAAGAGAAGGTCCAATGGTGGGCAAGGCATGAAGCTATCTTGCCTAACTGGTCATCAGTTGTAAGAAAATCCTTCTTGTACAGCCAAGTTCTGCTTCCGCTGAACGAGTTTTTAGTGTAATGAAAAACTTTTTCACAGACCAGCAGGGAAATGCACTATGTTGAGGTGTCAGTGATGCTGTGCTACAATGGCAACCAAAGAAAGAGGTTCGGCTTGGCCGCATAAATGATGACCCTCTTCTTCTATACAATGGAAACATTATTCCGTGTTAACAACACAACTTTCTATTAGGACAGAAATCTAGTCAGATTTTTTTGATGATCTAGTTTTGTTAAAAGAAAAACGTTTTGTTGATAATCTAGTTTTGTTGATCTAAAGAAATCTCTAGTACCTAAGGAAATTAAATTAATAAAAAATAAAAGTAATTGCGCATGATTTTTAGTCCGCACAGGTACCTATGTAATGAGCAAAAAAGGGCAACTATGAGCAACTTTTGGGCAACTTTTGAGAAAATTGGCAACTTTCGGGCAACTTTTATAAAAAAATGGCAACTTTTAGGCAACTTTTTACAACATTTAGGGCAACTTTTAAGGAAATTTCGAGCATCTTGTGTCTAGGCCTACGCCTTGCATATCATTATGACGTCAATATATAATTAATGTCTATGTTAATGATGAGTTGCGGCACCCCGTGCCACCCCAGCTAATGACCACGTGCCACCCCAGCTAATGACCCTTGCCACCCCAGCTAATGACCACGTGCCACCCCAGCTAATAGGGACCTTAAGCATGTAGGACGGCAACAAGACGACGACGGCCAAAATAAACTCCTTCAAAGAAATGATAGTAAAGAAAACTTGTCGTGTATTATCAATTGTATGAATTTAATACAGTTTAAGAAGTTGAAGACATGGGCTTTATTGTTGAGAAGAGTTCTACTGAACCAATTTGAAGTAGCACTTGTTTCGCCTTGAATTGCAGGCGTTGTATACAACGCGTGAAAATCTGTGATTTGCCGTTGTAAACAGAGCGAGGACCGCGTCTAAAACTCCCGTGGGAGTTTAATTATTAATTTCTTTTCATCGACTTATTGTATTAATCGCCGTCGTCATCATGTTGCCGTCCTACATGCTTAAGGTCCCTATTGACCATGTGCCACCCCAGCTAATGACCATGTGCCACCCCAAAAATAAGGGTTGAACGGCCCCTATATCACTACTTTCTCCCATCCAAAATAAAGTACAGTGTCAGCAAATGTTGGTGGAGAAATCTCCAAAGAGGGCTTCGGAACCTACTTCATGTATGCCTATTATTACGTCCCGGTAATTCCGAGATTAGGGTTTGTCATTTATATTGGGGTCAGGCTTTCATGAAGTATGTGCCGATACTTCCAGCATAGGGTGTGGAAACTAGAAATTACTACTGCAATGCACGCCCGGTAGTAAAACCCCTTAGTACAGACGTACAGTAGGTGGAGAAGATCACACACATGGGACTAAGTCACAAAACTGCTGACAAATAAATATCCCCAAATCTCTATCTTGTTGATTTTATATAACTCGGCAAAAAGGTCTGGACACGAGACACAAGAAACCCATGTCAAAATTAGTAAGCTGCTCCCTTCGGTCAGCAGCAGTGACAAACAACTTCTTGTGGGTAAATATATGCTGGATTTAATTACCTGTCAACAATGCCTGTGATGACATCTCTTCCAAAGCTGCAAAGATGATTAATGTCGACTTAGTATTTTCTATATACTTTTAAATTGTTTCTATATTTGGAATCACAAACCTTTATTGATATTTCCATCACTGACACCGTAAATTTTATAGAACTTTCTCAACTCGGTTGGAAACCCAAGCTGATTTGCTTTCACGCAGTGAGCTTCACAAAATGGGTGACCACGTCTTGGAGAGAGAGGGCAAATGGAAGGATAATTGATCTTCCCAAAACCACTTATTGATATTGGAACTTTCCACATACAATGGGCATATCGGAGTTTCCAATTTCCATCCGCCACATATAATTGCCCACATCCTAAAAATTAATGTGTTATTGACATCGCATTGGTGAAAGGAATATTTTTCAGCAAATTAAGTCCTTCAGTCAAGTTGGAATAATAGTAGGTTTGAAGTTAGTTAATTTTTATGTCATAGCGACAGCAATATATAAAACATTGCCTACTCTCGAATGGTTCAGTTGGCTCATAAATATGGTTGGCTGATCAGATTGAGATTTGTCAGCTTGAAAACTAGTTGACTTGTGACATAACCTTGTCTAAACTTTAAAGGTCAATGTGGCAATTACTCAACTGCAATTCATGTGCTGCAAGAAACAACTAAACTGCACACTTTTGGCCTATTTACAATCCTAAACTCTTATATTGTAGTCTGTACACTGTGCTAAGTAATATACAGTATGCTACTCAGAATAACAACCACAGATACTTGCACAACTATAAAATGAAAGTAGCCTATGACGATACATTAATTTAATAGTTACGGTATTTGCATTCAGTATAGATTACGTACCTTTACTTTTACAGCGATCTGAGCAATCATGCATATATAACTGCTCGCAACGTTTTTTATCGATCATCTCCATGGCATTATCATACGTTCCACATGTTGGACCTTGTGTCTTTGAGGAGAATATCCAATCTTCTCTCAAACCATGACAAGCAAGTTCTTCCTCTACTTCCCTATGCCAAAAGCATTGTGCAATTGCCTTTGGTGACATTTCACCTGGCAAAACACCTATTAAAACAAAATGTGGTTGACATACTGTAACATAAAAACATTTGTAAGCATATTACAGTAGATAACAGACAATGATAGCTGTAATGACATTCAAGGCAGGTGCTATGAAAGTATAAAAGAGGCCATGTGCCATTTTCATGTATAAGAGGCCAGTGACAATGCCATTTTCAGATCTGGAAAAAACCTACCTATATTTTTTCTGGCTTTTCTGGAGAATTTTCTACCAACTCAGGCTCACCTAAAACACAAATAGTAGCATAAGCAGGGTTTGAAATTGGTGGTATCCCATTACCACAGGATACTAGGACTAGGACTAGGAACTGTTGAGGTATGATTTTCATAAAAAAAATATATATATATATATATATAGTACTATATATATATATATATATATATATATAGTAAATCTGCAGACATGCATGTTTCGCCATACAATTTTACTCATCAGTGGTAGAATACTGCCAGTTAATGGGTTAACAGGAGATCTCGTGCGGCAGGTTAATGTAAGAAGGTTTAGGTAAGTCCTCCGACAGGAATTGAACTCTGCAGATTCAATTCCTGTCGGATGACTTAGAATAGCATTTTTCGCAGCTGTTCCCGTTCAGGTCTAAAATATTGTATATAATATTTCACTCGAAATATCCATCCACCTAAACCTTCTACATCAATTTCAACGAGTGAGATGCAGAAAAAACCCATCTTGTAATGTAAAAAATTGCTGTTGCGGCAGACTTTCGCAGTGGCAGGTTTTGTGGCTGATAAGCTGTGAAACAAGCTGCATAGCTTGTGATGATCAAAATGGAAGCATCTAAACAATGTATTGTGTTATACATTATTAGTTAAATGTAGTTGCCTGTTATGGACATATGGATAAATTGTGAGCAGATACTGTTAAGTGGTCAGCAATATTATGGCAGGGTAATAAAGGCATAGTCATGTGGACTTGCGGCAGCCTCCTGCGGCAGCCAAAGTACTTTCCACTATGGTATGTACTTACTTAACAAACTGATATGATATATACAGATTATGATTTACTGACTGGGGCTATTGGCTCATGACAAAGTAAAACTATTTTGCCCTATGGATTCCTTTTTAACTGCACAAATACTAAAAATCTAGAAGACATTTACCTCCAAGTCCATCATCTGTGTCAATTATGCATTCGGACATGCTTAAGCCATACTGCCTAATTTCATCTTCATACACATCATTGAAGGCTTCAGAGAAACCGCTGAACAAAACCCAACAGTGATTGCTTTATGAAAGAAGATAGCATACATCAGTGAACAATTTGTGGCATCAATACACCTATATAAAAAATAACATGGACAAAAACATGGCAGAAACCAAGCACATTTCCTTGTTCTACCACTAGTTGTCCAACCCATTAGCTTGGCAATGCACCCTACTTTAGCATTTTACTGTCTAATGCCAGACGATTTTACTTGTCAGTGGTAGGGTACCTGCCACAAGGCACATTTTTATTTTGACTTTTTTGGAACTCAGAATGGCCTACTCAAACATACTGAATATAGAATCCAAAGTAACATTTTGATTTAATTTAATCATATACCATATTTACTCGTTAGAGTGCCACAGTGCTCTTTAAATTTAATGTTTGTGATCGGCACTCTTTCAAAATTATTCTAGTTGTATCTACCTTTACAACGGAATTGCACATTTCCAAAGTTCTGGAGAGAAAGAGTTATATAGAGAATAATAAATGTCCGAGGCTGATTAAAGTTTGAGATGCTGTAGTTGTTTTCAGCTCGAACAATTCTGTCTAACAGTGCTTCGATTAAGCGCCGCGCTGATGTTAATACATGCTAAAATATCTAATATATAAATAATTATGATAAATATAGGTTTGCTCACCTGAAGGAAGGAAACCACTTGTATAGTTTCACGTCAAAATAAGTGACATTGCTTACTTCGATGAGCTCAATGTTATAATGATCAGACTTGGGGTAAAAGTGAGATCCTTATTCATCACTATAATTGCAGATTCCATAAACATGCGAACAACATCTACATTCCAATGTAATTTTTGTGCATGGTATGGGTCCATCTAACGTGAATAATTTAGCTTTCGAAGGATTATTTCTTATGGTGAGCTCTTTCTGACAATGAAAGCATCTGGCTACAGGTGGTGTCAAGAATTTGTTATGTAGCAAGTCCTACGTTTGTGTAAGTTTCCACAGATGATCGGATGCTTTCTTCTCGGAGATAAAGATGGGACAGTACCTTTCGGTAAATTTCCGCCATCGACATGTTTTTAATCACCGTATGTTGTGAAGGCAAACTCTTGAAAATTTTAAACATGAAAGTAGGTCGCCATTCACAACACGTGGAATATTCTTTGGAACGTGTTGAACGGCGTTATGTAGATTCAACAGTTCTTCAATTGAAAGTTTTGAAGCTAACAACTGAAGGGCTTTGTCTTCCATTAACACACACGTGTCCAACATCAACCTCGCTAGGTCAACTTCGTTCACAGTCATGTGATCACTCTCACGTCTACAGGAATGGCCGATTGAACAAGTTGGAGCCGACCGAGAACTGTTCGACTTCTTAAGTTCACATCATGTAGTGTCGTATTCCGAATTTCTATATGTCATATTTCGCTTGCTTTCCCTCATTGTGCCGTTACCCACGTGTCTTGTACTTCGAGACCCGATGGCCACTGACCGTTCACATAAGCTTCGAACAAAACTGGAGTAGCTTTACTCAAAGGGCCGGTGTTCACTCTACAACTTATTTTTGCAGTTTGCCCTCGAGGTATAACTACATCTTTCTTGCGGTTTTCACGGAACACAATTCGACATGGCTCACATTGTTCACAAAATCAACAAGGGCAGGGACGTTGAAGGTTTTTGTGCTGAGAAAATTCGATGAAATATCATTGCAATCTAGTTTTTCTACTTTATCAAGTGTTCTATCACATTGAAACCCAACAAAGGAAGTTCCAATTTTTCGCTAGCTACTAGAAATGGTACAGATGTTGTGTTATAAGGAATGCTGTTACCATTTGCTGCCGTCATTGTAAGATCGCAATTTATTAGTTCACCACGTCCCTTATTACAAGGTTCGGAAAATTGGCCACAAGAAAGTCCGCTGAGACAATAAATACTTGGGATCCAGTTTCCCATAAAATCTCTACCGTCTTTCCGTTCAGTTTTGCACGAACTGTACATCTTCGGCCTACGACGTTGAATAACCTTTCATGTTCTTTAGGCGTAAAATGCCTTATAAAACCTTCCGAAAATTATCATGCACAGTTTTATTTTTGTTGTTAATTTCTTTCTTAATAGCGTTACATAATGTTTTATGTTGCGACCAATGGGCCCTCTGGTATCATTACAGTAACCAACTAATTTACAACATGTGCAGCGCCAAAATGTTCGTCCTAGAAGCTTTGCACAATTGTTACACTGACGGGAGGTTGCATCTCCGGCTAAACCCTGTCCCAACCACGGGGTAGCCGTTTCTCGTTTCCCTGCACTTTTTATACATTCGGACACTATATGTCCTAATTCTCCGCACGCGAAACAATTCTGGAGGCTCACGCCAGTTCCTCTGATCCTTACACACTTGATACCTCCTACCACGGTATCGTGTGGGCTTCGGCTCTTTCCGATCGTAATTTGTCGCTGGAGGCTCATTATTTCCGGCGACTTGTTGACGTGTCAAGCTTCGGATCTTATTTCTCGAAATTCGGCCAAAATTCGATTATGATCGTCAACGCATCTACGCTGTTTAATTTCCGTCTCATCAACTTCGCAGGCTTTGGCTAATCTCCTTTCACCAGAGAGCTTATTCTGCCTTTCCGCTTGGTGGAACGCCAACTCATTGACATGTCTCATCAAGTCCTCGTCTGTTAAGCCGGGTGTACGAAGTATGGGCCTTAAATTCGCAGCTGGCATATCGTCTCGTAGCCCTGTTTCAAAAGACTTAATAAAAGTCTTTTGAATGATCCGTTCGTGGTATTGTACTTCGCATTCCGACTCTTTGCTAGCGAAACCCACTTTATTTTGTAAATCGAGAGAGCGCAGGAGAAATTGTTGTGGGGTTTCTTTGGGTTGCTGAAAGATTGTAGCCAGATGTTGCTAAAGTTCTGACGCAGACTTTTCTCAGTAATGAACGTGCAGAATTTTCCTTAATTTTGGGAGGGTCAAATCTTGCAAAGTCTCCACATATCTTCTCAGGCTGCTATGAAGAGAAATTGCGTGAATCATGACAATTTTGCCCTCTTTATACTTGCGTTTTAATCCTGAATCAATTTGGTGAGTCAACAAAACGAAAGTTAATTTGTCCATCTGGCCTGGCTCGGCAATCTGCCCGGAGATTTTGAACTTGCAGTGTAGAAATGACGTGCTTGGCGGTTCTTCCTCATTCATGCACTCATTCATGCACTTAGAGGTCTGAATTACAAGGTTTGGAAAATTGGCCACAAGAAAGTCTGCTGAGACAATCGATACTTGGGATCCAGTGTCCCATAAAATCTCTACCGTCTTTCCGTTCAGTTTTGCGCGAACCGTACATCTTCGGCCTACGACGTTGAATAACCTTTCATGTTCTTTAGGCGTAAAATGCCTTATAAAACCTTCCGAAAATTATCATGCACAGTTTTATTTTTGTTGTTAATTTCTTTCTTAATAGCGTTACATAATGTTTTATGTTGCGACCAATGGGCCCTCTGGTATCATTACAGTAACCAACTAATTTACAACATGTGCAGCGCCAAAATGTTCGTCCTAGAAGCTTTGCACAATTGTTACACTGACGGGAGGTTGCATCTCCGGCTAAACCCTGTCCCAACCACGGGGTAGCCGTTTCTCGTTTCCCTGCACTTTTTATACATTCGGACACTATATGTCCTAATTCTCCGCACGCGAAACAATTCTGGAGGCTCACGCCAGTTCCTCTGATCCTTACACACTTGATACCTCCTACCACGGTATCGTGTGGGCTTCGGCTCTTTCCGATCGTAATTTGTCGCTGGAGGCTCATTATTTCCGGCGACTTGTTGACGTGTCAAGCTTCGGATCTTATTTCTCGAAATTCGGCCAAAATTCGATTATGATCGTCAACGCATCTACGCTGTTTAATTTCCGTCTCATCAACTTCGCAGGCTTTGGCTAATCTCCTTTCACCAGAGAGCTTATTCTGCCTTTCCGCTTGGTGGAACGCCAACTCATTGACATGTCTCATCAAGTCCTCGTCTGTTAAGCCGGGTGTACGAAGTATGGGCCTTAAATTCGCAGCTGGCATATCGTCTCGTAGCCCTGTTTCAAAAGACTTAATAAAAGTCTTTTGAATGATCCGTTCGTGGTATTGTACTTCGCATTCCGACTCTTTGCTAGCAAAACCCACTTTATTTCGTAAATCGAGAGCACGCAGGAGAAATTGTTGTGGGGTTTCTTTGGGTTGCTGAAAGATTGTAGCCAGATGTTGCTAAAGTTCTGACGCAGACTTTTCTCAGTAATGAACGTGCAGAATTTTCCTTAATTTAGGGAGGGTCAAATCTTGCAAAGTCACCACATAGCTTCTCATTCTGCTATGAAGAGAAATTGCGTGAGTCACGGCATCGACAATTTTGCCCTCTTTATACTTGCGTTTTAATCCTGAATCAATTTGGTGAGTCAACAAAACGAAAGTTAATTTGTCCATCTGGCCTGGCTCGGCAATCTGCCCGGAGATTTTGAACTTGCAGTGTAGAAATGACGTGCTTGGCGGTTCTTCCTCATTCATGCACTCATTCATGCACTTAGAGGTCTGAATAGGTTTCTTGGTTGCGTTTGCAGGTTGAGTAGTGGTTTGACCGGCATTTGTCTGTGTCTCGGCCAATTTCGTCAACAAACTGTCAAGTTCCGACTGCTGTTTTGGTTTCAGCGCCTCCATTTGTTGTTGTATAAGATTGAGTGCAATCTCCGATTCATTCTTATTCTGTTTTGGCTGAAGAATGTCCATTGCATGCCTAAACCAAGACACCTTTTCGGACAATTCCCCTTCTTCGACTACCCTTTCATCGATCGATTTTTGAATTATTTTTAGAGCTGTTATTTTGCTTTTCTCTGACAAATTTACGTTTAATTTGATTGAAACGGCGAATTATTTCAGTTCGACCTCGTTCTTTGTATACAGTAATGATTCTAGTTCAAATTGCAAAGACTCGAGATCTTCCACACTGCGCTTTCAACAAACAGGCGTAACGTGCTATGAATGTACTTTTTTCTTAAAACAAATTAGAATGATCTAACCTCATGATTTCCCTTGTTTGTGTCCTTGGCTATCCTACCGGGGTTGCCAAATGTTACCTCAAACACAAAACAATACATAATCCACAAACGTTTACCCCAAATGTTTATTAACATATATAAGTTGGGTTATTTACCCCATGCAACAGCTTGTATTCAAGTTACTCGTATCTGACTTCAAATTTTCATAACCATCATCAATTACTCACGTGTGCTCATATATCTCCCACTCTTGGTGTTCTCAAGTTACATTTACTAATTAACTAAATACTGGTGACGTCAGAGTTTAACAGTTTAACTATGTAACACATGCCTACGGAATACTTAATTTCATAGTTTCCGTTGTCCAGCGCATTTAGTTGAGAAAATTTGTGACAAACAGGGACGCATATTCCGACTTTTTATATTTATTTGACGACATCAAAACATGTATTACTGTACGAGTTAGTGTAAAAATATGTGTAGTGCCAAGGGTGTAGAAGGATTGTGAACTACTTGAACTGAGGCCACTATCCAGGTATGCCCTGCGCAGCGATGCCCAGCATTTTCTAAAGGTTCCTCATACCAAATGTAAGATTTTCGGGGACTGAGCTTTCGCTGTAGCAGGGCCTAGAGTATGGAATCAACTACCACTTGACATTAGAACAAGTGCTACTGTGAACACGTTTAAAAACAGACTTAAAACTTACTTCTCTAAACTAGCATTTTTATAATGCGATTATTAACCTTTTATTATACTTCATTAATAGAGACTATTTAGATTAGTAGATCCTTTTAGTTAGATTTTATAATATCAACCCATATGATATAATGTATTATGCTTTTTATTTTTTTACTGTACGTAAAGCGCTTTAGAATATTCAAATAACTGTTATTATTGTTAAAACATAGGGGGCCGACTGCCATGGTTAGCACCTAATGGAAAATGTTTGAAAAACCTGAGTCTGTGGATCATCGGAAATGGCATTTTCAGAGTCTTCTCTACCTCTTTCGTTATAGGCGCTTTCATTAATATATATAAGATTTCAAACACTTTAGTTTCAAATTGAAATAATTTGCTGCAATTATCTTTCAATGCAGTTATTTTAAAGAAAAAGCTCCCCAAAACGTAACCTTCAATTAGAAACTGCATTTTTACAAAAGAGTCGACTTAATTTTACTTGAGAATACTGACGTGGAAGTAGAACGCACAATGCGGCAGAGCAAAAGTGAGGAGATTTAGTGCAGTCGTGTATGGCTATGTCATCTGGGTTTTACAATGTTGATTTATTTTATTGACAATTTCTGTATTGTTTATTGTACGTTTTTTAGACAGGATGTTTCGGACCTTTTTTGAAAAATGCACAAATGATGGGGGGGGAGGGGGTTCACACCCCCCACTCCTCCTAATGTGCGCCCCTGGTGACAAAGTTCAACAGTCATCTGCCATTTGGAAAATTCCGCGTATGCTAATTTATGCATGAATACATTAAATGACGTCATTAGATGGGTTGACACAATTTCTCTAATATAAACTCTATAGTGTATTACCATGTGCGGTAAACTTTGCGGCAAAATAGACGGCAGAACGGTTTTAACAATTGTATAACATGTTTGTACCACTACTTTTGATACTATTTCTTCCAATTCCGTCTGAAAGAGACGTATAAATTCGAATACCACATAGGAAATCCTTACGCAATGTTATGCTATTATTGTCTATATCCCCTGAATGTCTTGCTGAATAAAAATTGTTCAAATTCTAAAACAACCAAATCGGATTCTATGTGCTTAAATTTCTCTATCAGTGAGTTCAGTTACCAGTTCCAACTATTATTGAACATACAACAGTAACGAAAATTGTCACAATGTAGTCTATACTAATACTAACTATTAAATCTAGCTGGCACAATTATATATACATTCAAAATACACAAGAATAAAGGCCAAAAATTTGAATAGTTCATCATTGAGATTTGAGCTACTCCTTTTGTACTTTCAATACAGTTGGACAGTTTAGTATAAAGAAGCGCTATTACATAAAACAAACTACAAATAGCATGCTGTATTCGTAAGGTATATTGATTGTTGTAGAGTATATCACTTCATCGCGTGTATTGACATAGTGCAAGTTTAAGTTACCCATGATTGTTGAAATAAAAGAAACAAGATTAATAGCACTACAGTCATTTTGAGAACCGCGGGTAAATAGATCTGACGCACCTTGATCATTGGAACATTGGGTCATTAAATCATCCAGTACGACTAGAGAGTTATCATGTCCATCCGTCAAATCGTACAAGTCATTCGGAAATCCTTCTATCAGCTCAATGTTCGGTATAGATAATTCATCAAATTATTTTTGATACTCTCCATAACAGTATATTACTTTGGTTGGAACAGGATAAAACAACTCCTCCAAATGATGTAGCATAGAACGAACCAAATACAATTTCCCGCTTTGACTTTGTCCGCAAATATAAAAATTTGCAAGTGTTCAAAATCTCACATCCACTGTTGTCCACAAGCAACCAACATAATAAGTTTTATTTCACAGGTGCCTGTACTTTAAGCGAAAATATGCGTTTAGCGAAAGAAATCATTTTGCGGAAAAAACTTTCTTTAAACTTTGTGAAATCAAAGCTTTTAAGAGGTGTAGCAACCAACTGTACAGCTCTACGCGTAACGTACTCGGAGCAAGAGTCATTCATCGCATAACCCAATGTTAGGTAAGCTATGGCACAACCAAAATTGATAACATTAGTTTCGTGAAAAAACATAGTTAGATCGCAGGCATTAACACACGTTGCCATTTGTTCATACAGTGTTTTGTGATGTTCAAGACAAACATGTATATGGTGCGATAACGTTTTCATATCAATGTCAACGTCGTTTTTCTGAAGCTCATCTACAATCACTTCCATTCTGCACAGTCCAAGCCAAAATGAATACAGAGAGTCAGGAACTTGTTTAAAAATGACATCATGTATCTCGAAGGGATTTGCTTTTTTTTGCTGCCTACTTATTTCCATGCTATTTTCAATTGTTTTTCAATGTATACACAGGAAAACGTTTTCGAAACTCTGGCCAAGTGTTACCTGATGGTTTTCTAATAATATTCAATAAGGTTTTCTTGTTAAACAATTCGTATATTTTGTTGTTTTGAACAAATTAAGTTTTTCGCATCGTTCTGGAAAAACAAAAAAGCTTCCGGTATTGTTCACGAGTTAATAAATATTTTGATTTCTAGTTCATTAATTTTTTCCTTCAAAGCTGTTTGCTAGGAATATGCATGTCAGGGTCTATATTGATAACTACAGTTTTCATGTCGAAAGTGTTTTTTTATTTGTTGGGCATTTTTGCACTCTTGTGACAAAAACAAATAAAACACATTCCATTTTTTAGTAATATGCAGTTCAGCCTGAATGTTCAAGAAACAAAGAAATATGCTACGTTTCGCTACGATATGGCTGAAGTGGAAAACGGGCTTAACGCCGTCCAAAATTGGGAAACTTGTCAAAAATATTTAGTGAGAAATATTAAAGAAAACATGGGAAACAAAATTGGATGGTTTTTGTGAAGCAAACTCTCTTACATCACGCTCATTATTAGTCAAAAGGTACGTAACTTCATTATTATTCAAAACAAAATTTCGTTTTTATTCTTTTGTTAATGTGATGGCTCTTAAAAGAGCCGTTTTGTTTTAATCTTTATCCCGGTTAAAAATGTCAGGGTCCATGTTCATGAGTTCGTCTAGGCTTGGAAGATCGTCCAGCCAGGGCAGATCGAGCGCAGGCATGTCTTGGCGTGTAGGAACGGTTTGAGGAAGGGTGTTTTGGAGCGTTGGCTGAGGGGGAGAAAGGGTGCTTTGCAGAGCAGGCAAGGCCTGAGGGGGTTTGTCTTGGACCACTGGCATGTCTTCATTAGGAAGGTTGTGCAGCACCTCAAACTCGTGAATCATAGCTGGGTTCTTATTAATAACAAAGTCATAAAAGTTTTTGTATTTAGTAAAGTCGTATTTTATCTTTTTACGAAATCTTCTGGACTTCTCTGCTGCTCGCTGTCTTTTGTCCATGATGGATATCAATGTATTTTCATGCTCAGAGACAACCTCGTACCCAGGGTTCTCTTAGGTCGGCCGCGCGTGGGAGAAGAGAACCCTGGCAAACACTGCGCACGTGGCGACAAGAATTACGTACTCGCCGTATCTGTCCCGGGGGGTTACCAACATCAAGACACAGATCAAGAAGAGCCTGTTCGCAGGCTACTATCAAGTGAATTCCGATTATGAAATTTTTTATGATTTATAAAACCGATTTAACAGACGTTTAAAAAAGGCACAATTTTATCAAATAAATGCAGACGTTGGTTAGGATTGGACATCTCAAATTTATGTTCAAGACTTGTATTTAATGGAACATGACTGGAAGCAGTGAGTGTTCTACATTCATCAAGTATTCAAGTCTCATGGCTTTATTAAAGTGAGTGAATTTAAACTGTTCTAATTTTGGTACAACTTTTGGGTCCTTGTTGATGTACTGTATGAAATCAGAGGTATGAAATATGCACAATTCATTTCAAGAGGGTTTGAGTACACATATATTACACATGACAATTAATATATATAAATCATATTGATGACCCAGTGGCCCTACTATAAAATGTATAATTTAATAGTGTATTATGAATCAAAGTTCACATTTGGGTACAAGTGATGACAAGACCAGGATATTACAGATTATAATAAATGATCAAAGTTATACTGTTTTGCTTTTGGTTAAAGTTATTTACATAATGTGTTCTTATTACTTCATTTATTGTACTGACAAATATGTATGTCAACCAGGCATTATGTTGAGGTGTTGTACAAAGACAATGTGCATTGCAAGTTCTTCTATTATGATGCTCTTTGTTAAGAAGCCATAAATTAGTATTAGGCCCATTGAGGCGTGGGGCTAACCACTGAGATTTATAAACAATTATCTTACTCACTTGGGCTGGGAATTCGACACTGACAGTTATTCCAGCAAAAGAAATTTGATAGTACTCAATGTGAGGATTCACGATATTGGTAGAACTTTTTCAGTAATCATGCCTTGCCCTTTCCTGGGGTTCATTGACGGTGTTATTGCATGAGTATACAAGTATACTGGTACCAAGTGTGTCCAGGTGTGGAAACTATTTTGTTTTGCTAGGTTCAACTCCTAGTGCACACTGAAAGTATGGTGCTGTTTCTACCAACTATTTTATATTTTCGATATATGCAGTAGGTATACATACCTAATTAATCATGAACTGCTATTGTATAATGTACAGTGCTATAATTAGTGCATTTTCTCAAAATTAACAGCTGTATATCAGTTATTTTAATATTTTTACACATAGTTATATACTGTAGCTGTACTTGTAATGCAATTAAGTAGCACAAACATCACTGATAATTTTGAAAAAAGCTTGTGCATGTGTGATTTCCCATATTTCAAATTCAGCAAACAATTCTGTAGCCGACTTGATCTTGTCACAATTTGAAACAATTAAGTCTATAAGTTCTAATGTTACCCCAGTACTTATGTCAATTCCTCCAAAGTTTGCACCAGATGTGCCTAACTCAATCCTATACAATCCTATACAGAGTGAGGTAAGACTTACACAAAACAATTATTCAGATCAATAGACATAATATATTGTGGAAAATACCATGATTATTTACAAATTGTATCTAGTTATTTATTTATTTTTTACTGATGAAGATTATGGATCGATAATTTTGATAAATAAATAATCATAGTACTTTCTACATAAGTCAAATTAATTAAAATAATTATTGTCAAATAACGGCAATGAGGTAGCATAAACTATAATAAATTTCTGGATATTGGTAGGCCTCCAATGTCAGAACAATAATGTCCACATGCACATCATAGCATCGGATGGTATCCATAATTGATGATACTAATTAAATATACTGTGTGTTTGACAGATTCTATGGATTGAACATGCTTGACCTTTATGTATTCCTATTGCAATTGATTGACACAACTAAAGAAGGTAACACTTGTATTTAATTTGAGAAATGCAGTTTGTTTTCAAAATGAAACCATGCAGTCAACTATATAAATAACCTGTACATAACATATCCACTGGCTAGAGCTAGCTGAGACCCGGACTCCTGATTGAATATGATAGATATACCTGAAAAAATTGCTCTACAGTATTTAATAATAAAACAAAAAATAAAACTGACAGATAATTATTTATTCGACAGGACAAAAATAAAACAATGTCATGGTAAAATGTTACTGTAAATTTATGATGCAATCCCTCTTTTACTTTGGATGTACTAGCGGCATGTTATAGAATCATAATACCGTACATTGTATGTCATTTTCAAGGTGATGGGAAAAGGAATAACATTAACAAAAAGCGACTCTTAATGTATTTCAAGTCGTCAAGTTCTTGCCAGAACTACTCTGTTGAAATGTTCACCAGCATCGCCCAAGTTGAAGCTATGTTGTCTGAAGAGATGGCCCACAGACTGACATGGGGTCAGTTTGTAAACTGGAACGGTGGTCAAGGCAAAAATATAGCTTGCGATATGGCCCAGGAGATATGCAATGGTAAGGGCATCAAGGGCTGCTGCAGGTGTCCGACAAATCGTGCAGGCAATGGACGAGGCATCAAATGTAAAGCAAATGTCCAAGAAGCACAGCCATAAAAAGTCAAATGAAGATGAGTTGCTGATGTTCCAAGACTTGAGAAAGCTGAAGCCCTTCGCCATTACAACTGGTCGATATCACCACCATTTTCCTGATATTGCTCTTTCCCCAACAAATAACATCAACATGAGTAATTTCTTCGCATGGCTACAAAAGCACAAGAAACAAATTTCAATGGGATGTAAAAAATAGGTAATTACTTAACTTGAAAATCATTGACCAAATTCATTGCCATGACACAGAATGTTTGTTTTGAACTTTTTTACTAAAGGCTGATTAGCATTTATATGCAGCAACTTCTGGCTAAGTTTAAACAATCAATTAAACACTGTTATTTTACACTGTACTGTATGCTATGTTGATATCAATTTATAGTTGTTTAAGACATATAAAACTCATGCATTGAGCATATCAGATGCACATATAAAAATGTGAATTGTAATATATATTTGTAATAATTGTAATATATATTTATGTTAAATATATTTCAGTTTGGCAAAAAATATATATTATAAAACAATGAGGGTAGAAAAAGGAGAAAACTATGTCGCTACAGATATATTAGGCAGAGTCTTAGACAGATTTTAAAACATAATTTATAAGCTTATGGCCAACGATAAAATGCAATAAGATAAGACAGATACCTTTTCTCACGAACTCACACAGTTAAACACTAACACACGCTACATGATCCAAAACAGTTCACATATGAGATAATATACTCTTCTCTGATGCTCATGTTGTGGCTTTTTATCCATTTGTACCGACCAAAAAGCAAAAATATTATAAAAATATACACAATAATCTATCAACATATCGAAAGTATTGCAAAACAACTTCTGTCGATGCGGTACAAACGCCCCCCCTGCGCATATAAATCACGTGACAAAATAATCCAGAAATCTTGGATTATTTTGTCGCCACGTGCGCAGTGTTTGCCAGGGTTCTCTTCTCCCACGCGCGGCCGACCTAAGAGAACCCTGGGTACGAGGTTGGCTCAGAGACCCTTCTTATATGAACAGAGGAATTTGCGCGCTTTTATGACATCACCTCATTATTATTCAAAGGGTAAGTCACCTGATTATTATTCAAAGGGTATGTAATGTCATTATTATTCTTACTTCCGGGTGCGACGTATGAATACTAATAATCGGTTGAAAGGGTACGTCACCTCCTACGTTGCGCAACCTCAGAGGGTACGTCACCTCATTATTATTCTTACTTCCAGGCGTGACGTATGGATACTAATTACTTCCGTGCCTGGATGTACATGTTTACCTACTTGTATCCTACAACAACAGATGGTGCTTGAAACCTTTTCCAGAGTATATGACCATTTACTTTTCTCGTTAAATTTCAATTGACACAAAATTAAATATTCACAAACGTGTGAGATAGGTTGAACCACTCTGTAGCACAAAATCGTTGTAAAATTCGCCATTCCTTTCCTTCTCACACGCTTACTATGGCTTCATCTGATAGTGTACCATTTCCCTAGTTCCCTTGCCTGGTTGTGAGAATTTTTGTTCATTATAACGTGCACAAATGACATATTTTTACTTAGCATAACCTTCACCGAATATAAATCTTTGTTGTTTTTGAAGCCAACCCATCGAATGACGTCACAAAGGTCATTGACCCCAAAGATAATTTTTTGATAATTTGATAGAAGATGGCGGCCGATGAGCAAATTTACTTGCACTTTACTCGCAAACAAAGATGTTACAGAAATAAATAGTAACATTCTCATAGTTAGGTGGTCCAGTAAGATTAAATAAGCCAATAAAAATTTTGGTTGCTAATGTCCTTTAAACTGGTGTGAGTTACATAAGCACTGTGAATGATTTTTCTTTAGCTCTATTTCATTGACTGTCATTTCTTAGTAAGTTAGGTATATATTTCCCTTCCTTAACCAATATTAAAAATGATGACATCATCAAAATTTCAATTGTAAGTGAAACCTTAAATAGCGCTCTTTAGGACCGGCAACCCTTTGGAGGTTGTACATTATAAAAATAATCTATCCCCCCATGCTCACTTCTACCTGTAAATTAAGATAAAAGAATCTGATTTTATTGCATAGATTAAAGATATATTGCTTTGACAGATTCCAACAAAATGGCAAGAACTGATGAAAAACGTTTCTACACCACCATTACCTGAAACTGACCCATCCGAAGGCAGCGGTGAGACGTCTACACCCACATAGATAATGACAAGACCACAGAGACACACGAAGGCAGTGGTGAAATATCTACACCTACCATAGATAATGACAAGATCATAGAGACATGCTAAGGTAGTGGTGAGATGTCTACACCACCATAGATAATGATAATGAAAAGGATACAGAGACACAAGAGGGCAGTAGTGAGATGTCTACACCCACCATAGATAATGACAAGACCACCCGGACATCCGAAGGCAGTGGCGAAATGTCTACACCACCCATAGATAATGACAAGACCATGGCCATCATATCAACAGGCCTTCTAAGAATGGTTGGAGTTGCAAGCGGCGAATTCAACCGCAGTGAATCAAATATATTAATGCAAAATAAAGCTGGTCCAAACACATATAATGAATAAATAACAGAGCAAAACGAAATTTCAACAATGCTTTGCTCTTGACATTTTGACGGCTTTTTCAAACATGTTTCAACACAATTTGGAGAATATACTTACTAAAACCGTGCAAAAAGGCCTGGATCAAGGTTGTGAAGCTGTCTTTGCAAACGTGTATTGGACCGTCTCATCAAATCACTCAAGCACAACTCTGATTTTTTAATAGGCAAAATTTAATACACGCCATAATAAACAAGTCAATTGTTCCTCAGTATTGACGCTTCGAAGTTTGCCGGGTTTCCAGACAATATCGCAATTGACTATGATCCAACTGAATCAGGAAAAAGGAATGAATCCTGAAATATATATATATATGCAAAAGGTGTTAGTGATAGCCAATCACTGAATAAATTGATTACTAATTTCAAATTAAGTACATCTTGTAATACAATGAGGACAAAAGGCACAAGTAAAAATATTAGTCAAAGAACGGCTCTGTGTTTACATCATAAACACGTATGAGTGACCAAACAGTTGAATACGTTGACACGCATACTTTAGTTCTTTCAGTCTCAGCTAGATGTTTATAATTACTGACGGTCATAATAACCTATTGTTTTCTCTCTGCATTGTACCAGCGAATGCAGAGTGCGGTTCCTCCACACAGCATTATTAATAATAACACACAGATTATTAAAAATAATGCAGCCTGCACACAGCATTATTACAAATAATGCAGCCTGCACATAGCCTGCACTACAGACGTATATTATATCCGTCTGCAAATTAGTGATAACATGCTTGTCCTGACTCCCGTCGTGTACCTGAATTTGAGTACTAGATCCTGATTGGCTTGCTGTTAAGTCCAAACTTAGATCAACTCTGGATATTAAATATCCGCGGGCCGAGGACCCTAAATTATCCATATTCAAAATGGCGACTTTCGAGGCAAGTGCGTGGAGAGAAGCTCTTTTATCTGTTCAAAAACAATTCCAAATCGATCGTTTCCTGCCAGAACAGGAAGCTTCTATCAGGGCGTTTTATGGAAAGAGGGAATATTTTTGTAAATTTACCTACGGGGTATGGGAAATCATTTATTTTTAAAAGTATTCCCATTGTCGCTGATATCCTGCACTCCAGACCTCGTGGCTCAAGTGTTGTCATTGTAATTTCGCCATTAAAAGCATTGATGGAGGAACATGTAGAGTATTTAGGAAATCTTGGTATTCCTACTATTGCTATCGGGACGAAATTGATCCTGAAATTGTCCAACAGGTCATAAATGGGTACTACTAAATCGTATATTGTTTGCCTGAATGTGTGTTGTCAACTACGACATGGGACATTTTTCACCATGCCAGCTTCACAGAAAAATTAGTTTGTGTCGCAATAGATGAGGCCCATTGTATAACTCAGTGGTGAGTGATGTTTTGTAATATCTATGTATCAACTTAAATGATTGAGGCACATATTCAGCCCAGCGAGTGCAATCAAATAATGAATCAATGAAATTGATTATCAATTTCAATTGATATCAATTGATTGATATTGAAAATCGATGAATAATTGTGACCTTATTGAGCGATATCGATTATTGGTAACAATTTAATTATGCAGGTTTTTTATGACCATTGTGAACAGTTCTTTTATAATTATTATGCAATTTGGTGTCTTATTTCTCTTGTAGGGGTTTATCACGTGCAACCAAAGGTCCATTTCGAAAGTGGTATGGATGTTTGGGTGAGCTAAGGTCTCTCATTCCCAAAGAGTGCAAAATGATGGTGTTAACAGCAAACTAAAGAGCAAATTTTTGATATCCTTCATCTTCCAGCTGATACAACAATGATTCAGCAGACTCCAAATAAGGAGAATATTTTATATACAAAGCAATATCTGGATAAAAATGATCCCCTTGAAAAGCAATTTGGATCCATTATAGAAGAATTGAAAAAGATTGGAATAAAAACCAAGGACTATCATTTATTGCCAAACACGAAAACAATGCTCTATACTATTTCGTTTGTTCGAAGTATATGTTGGAATCAACCTGTACCATGGCGACAAAGAGCCCGAAAATCGTGTTGTTGAGATGTACCATGCTGGCGCCGTAGAAGCAGTGAAAATACACATATCGGAAAATATGGCTATTGGAGAGGGACATATTCGTGTATTGATATCAACAATTGCTTTAGGTAATAGTGTCAATTACAAACATGTTAGAAGAGTTGTGCATTTTGGTCCCTCTAAAACAGTTGAATCCTATGTTCAAGAGTGTGGACGTGCTGGTCGTGATGGACTCACAAGCACATGTATTCTTTTATATAATGGCTTGCTGTCAGTTAACTGTGATAGTGACATGAAATATTATCTTAACTTTGAAGGATGTTTGAGACAGTGGTTAATGGCTCATTTTGGATATGAGGTTGACCACACAAAATTCAATTTTTTGCACGAGTGTTGTTGCAATTGCATGCAAAAATCTTTGTGTGGTATCTCTGATTGCAAAGAAGTTTGGAGTTCACAGATTTATGATGAATGTGACATGCCTGAACTGCTTATTGAAAGCTCTACCATGTCCCCAAATAAGTTAACTCGAACTGTGACAAAAAAGGACAGGCAATTGCTCAAACAAAGGCTTGTCAAGCTTCAGAAAGACATGTTGAAGGAGGCTCAAGTTGAAACTATGGTTACATGCCCAAATGTCCCATTGGAATGTAACATCAACCAAGTGCTTGATAGTTGCCATTGCCTATTTACTATCAATGATGTTGTACAATTAGTTGAATTATGCATAAATATGCAGTTGAAATATTGAAGATCATGAAAGAATTTTTTGGTGAAACAAACATGGAAATACCAGATGATGTGGAAGGCTCAATGCTGGATGAGACTAACGTTCCTGAATGGGACATGGTCAGAAATGACTCAACACTTGTATAAATGGTGGACAGTCAAGATCTCGATTTCACAATGGAAACTGAAGATTATTCTGATGATAATAACTCTATGAACAATATTAGCCAACATTAGATACTCATTTCATACACTTAATTAGACATCTTATCTGCCAGCCTCTCTTGTTAATCCATTAGCTGGAAATGAACCCAGACGCACACCCTACTTTAGTATTTTACTGTCTAACACCAGACAATTTTGCTCATCAGCAGTAAGGTACTGCCAGTCAATGGTTAATAACAAATTAGGAAAGGATGGCACCCTAACAACTTAATGGGTCAAATTCAAACATTAAGGACCAGTGAGACAGTGCTGTATTCTCTTATAAATACATGCAATGATATTAAAACATTGCAAATATAAGGTAATAAAAAATATAAGGTAATAAGGCCATAAGGTTCAAGGCTGTCAAAACATTGTGTTGTGTTGGCAATGTTCACTCTTGACTCTTAAGGTAAACTCTTACTGTAATCTACTACACCTATCTAGATATTCATAGTTGTGTAAATATATTGTTCACTGTGCTTTTCTGTTTAGAATCATGAACTTCTTGTGTGTATTAATCCATGTGAACATTTTCTGCATGTCAAACCCGGTCAAAAGGCTTGGTTTCATGTGTGTAAAAACACTGTATCTCCGCCCTGGTGTACAGGTAAATGCATTATTAATGGCCAACTCATTCACAATCTTTTCTAAATCCCCTTGCATTGATTTTTCACATGTTTGCCAGCCCTTCTGAACATTGATATGTTGCTGTCAAACGAGTGACAAATCCTATCAAGTGACTTATTTGATGCACTAGGACCAAGCTTTTTAATAGCCTATTTGACCAACTTGTTCAAGAATTCCAGCTGAAGATCCAATGGAATGTTTCCTCCAATTCCTGGTTTGTTTTTCACAAATCAGTCCCAGGTCAAACGGTGGGTACACTGTGGACTTAGTAATGCATGTATCTGGAACATAAAATACAATGCTTCTAATGAATACTTGGGAGACCATCCTTGGTGTTTGAGATACATCAGGAAGAATTTCCAACAACGGATAACTCTTTCTCCATCTCCTTCTGAAATTGCATCAAAGAAGTTCAAAACCAGTAAGCCATAATCAAGGAGGGATCTCTGGTAGGAAAGCATATCATTATGAGTTGATGTTGATTTAAGAATATGTGCATCAGAAGAGCTTACAACAACAGATGGGTCGTGCTTGGCTTCGTGGTCTGCCCTCGACTTTCCGTGATGAGCAAGTGTTTTTGAACATCCAGAATATCGCTATACATTGTACATTTATCAGAGGTTGATGACACATTGTATAGGTTGGAATAAGCAATCTAATAAATAATTGATAGTATATAAAATTCATAAAACAGTTATTTGACTCATCCAGGAAGTACTTACCCCATTACCCCTCATATCTTCCTTGAAGACACGAGTAGCACTGGGTCATCAAAATCATAAGCAGCACAATGGTGATGCTGGTCTAATAAATAAATAACTAATTAGCTAATTTCTAAAGAGGCTATTGCTTTAATAATATGGTAAATTCCCTTGGCAATAATGCAATTCTTCAGTTTCAGGTGTGACATCAGTCACAGCATCATTATAACTGTACACAGTATGTAATTACTGTTTACACTCTGCTGTACATTAATGCAGTGAGTGATGTCACCCCATGTCGCTATGAGAGCTGACAAATCACATTATTGTCAAGTAAATTTATTAACAAGGTGACAGTTATAAATTCATTAAAAATTTGAATGTTTTAGTCAGTGGCGGACACTTCGTGAAATATTTGGTGTGCCAGCTTAGGCTCCCAATATATAACTACATTTGTTGCTGCAAATCTAAGTCTTTTTTAATCTCTCTTGGCATAAATTTCATGCAAATTTACCCAAATGCTTAGCCTAATATTTTGTGGTTGTACAATCATAGCAGTGGCAGACACCAGGGGGGGCGAAGGGGGTTGACGCCCCCCAATACTTTCTCAAAGCTGTTGAATGATAGCCAATTAACTGTGTAACAAAGCTGTATCACTATCATTGATTTTACAACCACGAAAGCCTTGATAGACTATAATTGAAGTACATTTGCATAAAATTTAAGCCAAACATGTTTTGAGATTTCCAATTGGCAGCAACAAAAGGGTGGTTATATGTTGGCAACATAAGTTTGCACCCCCACTATTTCGCAAAGTGTCTGCCACTGAATCATAGATAAAGATCTGTGAAATTACTAGGGTGGTCATGCTCCACCCCCCTTCCCCCCCCTGGTGTCCACCACTGGTTTTAGTTCATTTTCTATTATACAGGCATATCCATTGGGCTACCAATGGCCACACACACATATTTAACAGTAGAAGCAGTATGTCTGATTACTCAGGTAGCTTAATGCGTGGGTCACATTTCAGCCAAGGCCAAAATATGAGTATACCAAGTTGTGGGTGATTTTCGATGTGAAAATTTAGTTAATATAATACCGTTATGATTTAATGCTATAGATTTCGACCTGGAGAATTTTGTTATGATTTTTATTTTATTTTTCCTCGTTTGCCTTCGGAAATATATAGCCTGGAACGTCAATAAACACTGGTCAAAATGAAATCCGTTTCTCTGGAACATAGAATCAATTTCCCCGACTGCTGAATTGGTTTAATGTGAAAGATATGGTGTTGAACTATACGAATTCAACTTGCCTGGTTGTCTATGTAGTTTTTTGCGGTAAATATTTTGTGTTCTATTTGAAATTATTCGGCAACTGCGCATATTTACATGAATAATACTACATTATACATGTTAATGTACGCCACACAAGTTGGAACTATAAGGTTTTTGATGTGCTTAATCTATCTAGCCTAAAATTATACTTGCTTAAGTATTGCAACCTTTCCGGGGAAACGGCTGAAATTCATACATGTGAACAAGAAAGCTAAACGCAATTTCTTTCGCCACGCCGTATATTATTTACGACCAGCGGGGGTCCGCATTGTTGGTTATATATATTCAGTTGCGCAATGATACAAGTGCGATGATTTCTTGTTGTATTTTATCATATATAGTTGGTAGTTTCATGACTTATTCATTTCAGATATTGAAGAGGAAGGTCTCTCTGATATTGGGGGTTATTGGAAAGCAGCATGAGTAATGTAAAGAAGCCAGAATGCGAAGCCCCGCAAGTCATTGAACTTAATGAAACCTAATACTGATAATACGCGATGCAGACATATACATATTTATATGTAAAATTACAGTACAATCTCCAAGGCCATATATTTTTTGTATTTGGAAGAAAATATTAGCAATGTGGTCAAGCATGAAGGTCAGCGTATACATACATGCAACTTTAAATAAATAATACATGCATTAGATTAATGATGCACTATATTTTTAGTCAAACGCAGCGTGACATTAGACAATACAAAATCGCAAGGCTCATTATTTCAATTTTCATCCAAGAAGAGACTCCTAACATCTGATCACATATGAATTAAGCCTCAGCAGTAATAGCAATAACACTGAATAAGTGTCCCAAAGTCCATTAGGAAAGAAATAAGGCACAAAAAGTCAAACAGACTCCAAACGCATTCTAATAATTTCTCCTTTGATCGAAGGAGTATTTAATCAACTATCTGCCGCATACAAAATAGACAATTTTATCCGGTCCGAGTTGGATATACCAGCAAAATCTTTAATGAGATAATAGTTTGAGACAAAATATAGAAAAATGATGTATTTTTGCTCAATTTGCTTTGTTACAAAAATCATCGCTCCTGCGTGGCATGTTAGCCACACATTTCAAGATGCCAAATATGTCGCTAAAATTGCGATCTGAACGCGCGGGCTACCCTGGATCGAGGAAAAACTTGACCCATGCATTAACTCACCTGAGTATAAGTGAATGTTCTCGTAGAAGTGGTAATTGAATAATAAAAATACTGTATTGATTTATTGTTGACAATGTATATACCTCCAAAAACTTATTTCCAGCATGCCAGTCCGCAATCTCAAAATGCAGGCCATCAACTCTTTCTTTCCGGGTGTGAAGCCATTTGCCAGTGACATGACCCCATTAACCCCACGTTCAACACTCAATTGGTCTCCAACCACACCCTGCTCTCCATAATGCTTGTCTTTGCCATCACCATAAGAAGGGACATATTTGTGCTACGATTTCAATATTGATAATATAGCATCTGCATCATTCTCACTCTCATGCAACATACCAAGAAATGTCTAAAAACAGGAATTACTATAACCATCGAATGAAAGTATGGAAGATGCTGCTTTGATGATAAAAATTGTCTGGGATTAGATAGAGTAAAATAGTATGGCATGAACTGCATAACCCATAAACTTTCCTTTGATGAGTATTTACAGGACACACATTGACAACAGCTAGTTTCTTGCTGAAGTGTTTATCCTGTATAGTAATTCGTGTAATAATAAAAATAATAATAATAAAAGTAAAATCATACTGTATTAATTTGTCAAATCTTGCAAATTCGACCTTCCCATTGTTGATCACTCAGGTGGTTTCCTGAAACCCGATTTTCAACTGCCATAACAGTAACACAATGATTGTCTACATTCTGGTTATCTTCTGTCATGTAGTGAACCTCTTGACGATAATCTACAATCACTTTCAAAAGTTGTTGGGACACCTGCAGTTTTAGATCATAGGTCAATCTTTACACTTGTAACACACATTAATCTCCCTTCCCCTCCCCAATCAATGTTGGTTTCCCAATTGTAAGACCATACCCCGTCAAATATGATAATATTTTGGACACAACATTGAATAGGGGGCGTGGGAATCGACGTTTGTCAATACAATACGTATTTGGGGCATCTGTCCCAACACATTTGAAAAGGATTGTATGTTGTCAAAGACAAGTTTTCTTCCAACATCAGGCACAATACACTTTCTATTCTGGTGAAGACTAGCTCACTCTGAATTTGCTTGTGTTCTTTTTAATGCTTGTTGTTCCATTAACTTCCCCTGTTGCTGGACACTCACAGATATTCTTGTTGTAGTCTTCACCAAACTCGTCAAGTTTCTTGTATACATAAGTATGACTTGTTGTTATTCTTAGAAGACTTAGTCTAGCTAGTGTATTCTAAAAGGATATAAATAGGCAAGTGTCAATAGAATTGCTATTTTTAGATTACATATTATGTATTGTCATCATATACCAAATATGATTGTACAAGGATATACAGAGATGTCCCAAAAAAGTGACACTATAAATTATCTATTGTTGTAATTTGGTGCTGAGCACCTATGCTAAACCCACAGAATTATAAACTACAGCTACAGATTTAAAATAGCTCCTATTGCCATAAAAATCAAATTACACGTAAATCATGCGATCAGTTGGAGTAACAACGATGGTTCAATTGACTACAGAGCAACAAGTATTTTGTAACACATTTACCTAATACCGGGTACAGCCAGATTCCGAATTGTGTAATCACGCGCATTTAAGAGCGGTTTAAGAACAATGAGATAATTTCTATAGTGTCAATTTTTTTTGGGACACCCTGTACAGTATCAGCTTTATATTCAATCCATTGAGTGGCAGCACTGTCCCCTTAAATCATCTGGCCCGTAATCTCATTATTTTTTCTGGCATCTTGGGGACGGGGGCATATTTAAAAGTATGCCTTTTATAATTTTCTGTAAAACTATATAATTTTGTTTAATCACATTACCATGTGAAAAGAGAAAATGGGGCAGGGGCTTACTCACTTATTAGATGGGACATATTAGAAAAGGGTGCTTAATACATTTTTCATCTAAAGGGAGTTTTTTCTTGTCAGTTGTTCTAAGGCAAGATGGATTCTTTCCTGAACAAAGGCCAGTAGCCTCTCTTTCAATGTCCTTAAGCATCAAGTCAGTCAGGTTGCTTTTAATAGACAGGTTTTTCCAGGCAGCATTGGCAATTTGTTTATATGTGCCTCTCAAAAGCATTTTCCCAACCGTTTCCAAGTCAGTTGGGAGTTTTCGCTCGGCATTTCGTGATGGCCAGTTCACTTTAATTGTAACATCAACATCTTGATTTGGTTGCTGTAGGTTTGTTGCGTCAATCTGTGTATTATGTGCACGCAGTGGAGAAATTGGCACCTCAAAAGGCTGTGAACTTCGCTGTATATTTTGCCGTACTGGAGTTGAAATTGTAGGCAGTGGACGCTGTTTTTTTGTGTTGTGAACGACGATAGCTCGCTGTCCAGCCTGTCCTCACCGTGTCTCTTCGTGACTGATGAAATACTTGTTTCTTTGGATCGCACTTTCGATATCTGATAGTTGATCGCACTTTCGATATCTGATAGTTGATCAATCAGTCCTTTACGTTTCTTCAGCTTAGAAAGACACTGTTTACATATAAACCTGCTCGAAATCTTCACAATAAAAGGGAGATCCTTTAATGCCTCTAACACATTAAATTTACCTTCGACAAGATAACTCTCCTCATGTTTAACAATAGGGAGCTTAAGATGTACAATGCCAACGTCTATGGCGCGGCCCTTGTAACAATGAAGTGTTTCGCTTGTAATAAAGCAATGGAAAAGCGTTGTCGACTGCTGCGTCATCGTAGATCTTAAGGTCCCTAATATCTTGTGAACACAATACACATGAATAATGCATACAGAAATGATATATTCTAAATCAACTATAAAGCATGTAAAGTTTGGATTTGCATTGCAATACGCAAGTTACACTCCAATTTTCCTCTGAAGCCTGCGAACAGGCTGGTTTACAAACGTTCACATGATATCCAATCAGAGTTGATCTAAGTTTGGACTTAACAGCGAGCCAATTAGGATCTAGTACTCAAATTCAGGTACGTGACGGGAGTCAGGACAAGAATGTTATCACTAATTTGCTGTAATCATCCCTCCTGTTGGATGCAAAAGCAGTAAGCATACTCTGAAGTGTTCTGTTTTGTCGTTCGGTTTGACCATCGCATTGTGGGTGATAGCTAGTTGTGCATGTTTTAGTAATTCCCATGACATTGCATATTTCATGTAACAAATTACTTTCAAAGACGACCGGGGTGCCAAACCGAGAGAATATGCGACTAATGAGAAGAATCATTACACTCTCGACCAAAGCAACGACCGTGTGGCTTTGAAAGTGGGACTGACACAACAAACGAACAGATTGCGAGTCTGCTGAAACATTTTGCGGACTCGACTTAACGACCCCTGCTCGATCTGCCCTCGGAGACCTATCTTCGTTCCTAACAGGGGTTTTCCCATGGAAACCTACTAACATATAATTACCCATATTCACATCTCTACATAATGATAGACTATTTGTACTTATAAAATCCCAGCCAAGTACACAATCATAAGGTATATTATTACTAACTAAGAATTCCCTCGCATAACGTTTACAAGAGTTGATAAATTTAATTGTACTAGAGACTCGTCCTTCAATATTTACATTGTCTCCTGTAATAGAAACACATTTCTGTTTCACTGATTTGTCTAAAATAATATTGTTAAAATCAATCGTTCTCTGTACGGATTTACTGATGAAGGATTTCATGGAGCCCATGTCAATAAGGGCACGAACACGGACATTGTCCACAAAACAATCAACAAAGGGTGGATAACAGTAGAATCATTATTTATAACATTGCTACTTACAACGGGATGCGCGCGATTTCCACCAACGTTCCGTCCATCCTTAGTAGTTTAAAGGCCCACAACAATTTTCGTAATTACTAGCCAAATGACCAGATTTACCACAAGAATAACAGTTCGATTGTTTTTGTTTAAAGCGACAGTTACGAGAGAAATGTCCAGTCTCTCCACAAGTATAACACGCTCCAGGTAGGTGGAGATTACAACGGTCCTGGGACATATCTTTAACGTCCGCGTTGTCTAGGCGATCCTCGAGACTTTTGCTTTTCAGCAATTCCGGCAACCATTGAGACTAAGTGAGATATCGGAGTGTCCGCACTTGAGGGGCCGTGGACTGTAGAAGTCGAGGCCATGCTAAGTGCCGCCGTTGCACATTTTCGAAGCCCTCCACAGCTCGGTGTCGTTGGACGAAGGAAACCATTTCATCCAGATTTGGAGTCGGACTATGTTCCAAAAGTTTCAGTTTGACAAACGCGGGAAGACCTTTCATATACTGGCGTGCAACTAAAGCCAACTTCACATCGGGAAATAACGTTGGGTTGGCTTTGGCGAGTAGGTTTTCTAGTTCCCAACGATACACAGAAGCATCTTCACCAGCGCGCAGAGGGCGCTGTTCAAATTGGGCGTAAAACGTCTCACGTTGAGCAGCGGGACACAATGACTTCTTCAACAAGCAGCACCCTAATCTTAGAACCTAAAACAATTACTTTTGACAATTTTTGTTCTGCCGCATTGTGCGTTCTATTTCCATGTCAGTATTCTCGAGCAAAATAAAGTCAACTCTGTTGTAAAAATGCAGTTTCCAATTGGGTCTTTATGATGTTGAAGGTTACGTTTTGGGGGCGTTTTCTTTAAATAACTGCACAATTGCAGCAAAATATTTGAATTCGAAACTAGAGTGTTTGAAATCTTATACATATTAATGAAAGGGCCTATAACGAAGGCCCTGGCACTACACACATTTTTACAATAACTCGTAATACATGTTTTGATGTGGTCAAACAAATATAAAAAGTCGGTCCCTGAACAATGGACACCCCCCCAAACCTTTTAGGAATGTGCGCCCCTGAATGCTGTTGGCCTCCGTAATTATCTATTAATTATTTTCCATGAGTGTGCATTTGGAAAAGCCCAGTTGCAACTAAGAACTGGTCTATTCCGGTGGTGTGGCCAGCTAAACAGAATGGGGGGGACTTTTGACTTCATCACGAAATTGTCGGGGTTAGGTCTAGCGATTTCTGAAGGCATTAAGTTACTAGCGAAGTTAAGATTACGCGACGCCGCCGTCGTGACCAAAAAAATCGAGCCCTTAAGAAATCTTGATGCATGACACCGCCGTAGATTGCAAAGCCATCAAAGAGTAAAGACTATTATAAAGTATTTACTCTTTGATGGTATTATATGTTTTTGTTTTCACTTTTAATATTCATACTACCCCGATGTATAGCTTTAGAGAAACTAGACAACAACTTGCCATTGAACTTGCTGTGCAAAATATTGTAAACGCTGAGGAGTTTTTGTTGTTGTGGGATGCGCAAACACATCTAAAAATCCAGACTTCCCAGTGACTTGTTTACCCAAAGTTCAATTTTGACGAAAAAGACGTGGCCGAAGTGAAAGCTGAATTTCGTTTCGAAAAAAACGAGATACCTCCCTTAGATGCCAATAGGGGTCAATAGTTTGCGATGGAATGACGGGTTTGTGCATTGCGTTAAAGAGACTAACATATCCATGTCGATACAGCGATATGATCCCAACGTTTGGTGTTTCTGTCCCTGAATTGTGCATGATTTACAACAGATTTACAACACTGTTATCGACTATATTTTTTAACTCTTTCTGGTCAGTCGCATTTTAATTATGTTGTCGCAAGAGCACTTTGAGTACGATCTCCTTTGCAAAATATTTACCCCCTGGCAATGAAATTAACACCCTTGGAATCCTTACAAAATAAGCTTTTTAACAGTGGGCTATTTTGCCAACTAAACATTACAGAATCAAAAATACTAAAAGTTTAGTCCCAAACATACCTCCAGTCATACTTCAGTTCAACTCAAACAATCTTTAATATCTTTTAATATCTTTAATATCTTGAAAGACTTCTAATGGTCGAAATTTAGCTTTTTATCTGTTTCTTTCGGCTGTAAAACGTGCCTTCGATACGGCTTTTAGAAATATTTATTTTGAATTTTTTTTTATTTATCGGGAATTTTCCAGCATGCACGCGCTTGCCGTAGTTTGACAATATATGGTTTGCCCACACGCTTCAGTCCCGACAAAAAGATCTTATATAGGGTATTGTACCCTGGGGAATTCATTCCGTCTTTGTTTGTGTTTGGGCCTTTTCCGGTTGTTTTTGTCTGAAATTCCGGTTTGACCCGTACGCTACATTTCAAATTTCGCCGTAAATTTGTCAATTTTTATTGTGTTTGTTTGCAAGTTGGTCAGTATGTACTGTTTTTAAAGCTCTATAAAACGGTGTATTAGCGAAGATCACACAGATTTTAAAACAGAAGTTATAATCGACCAAAGGTACTGAATATATAATTAGTTTACGATATAATAAATATCAGATTACAAAGGTGTTAAAACTCACGGAGATCTGTAAAACAATGTGTTTAGCGATTTGTTTGGCATTAGTCAAGAACAGGTGTGTTTGCTGAATCGATTGGTGATCGATTGGTGGTATTTTCGTCCGTTTTGGGTGAGGGGCGCCAAAGATACAAGCACTCAAGCACCTTTTAGAAAGAGTTAATGAACATGGCCATTAATAAGTCATTGGAATGCTATTGCTGGTAAAGGAGCTGCCTTACCAAATTGTTTTGGCTTTATCGATGGGACTGTTCGTCCTATTTGCTGCCCCAAACACAACCAAAGAGTGGTATATAACGGGCACAAAAGAGTCCACAGTTTAAAGTTTCAATCTGTTGTTGTGCCAAATGGCATGATTGCTAATTTATATGGTCCAGTGGGTATGTGAGTTAAATACTTCATTTAATATAAAAAAATAAAATACAAGGGCCTGATCCACTGATCTGTATATAGGCCTGATCTCCTTTCAATGGGGACTATTGGAACCAATAGGGGGGCTAAAAGAACAGGTGTGGCTTATTCGTTTATCAACAAATTATAAAATTCTCAAACACTGTACTGTCAATACATTTAGCTGTTTGTCTTTATGCAACAATAGCCTTGTGAATATACTGCGACACAAGTGCTGCTACAAGAGCACTGAGTGAAGAAATTATGAAGCTTGACATTATGCAACCAAAGATAAAAAAACAACATTACAGTATCAAGAAACTATCACCAGGACTTGTTTGAATGAGGGGGGGGGGAGGCAGAATGAGAGATTATAGTGTAAACTTGTCTGGAGTTGGCCAGACTAAAATGTTGTTATATACACGTTATAGTCCGAGTACTGCAGTGTATTTTACTAATTAAAATATTAATATTTTCCTGTAGAAGGAAAAAGACATGATTCACGAATGCTTGCAGAATCTAATTTGCTGCAAAATCTTGAAAACCAAGCTTTCTCTCCCACTGGTGAGCCTCTATGGAGATCCAGCCTACCCTCTTCGATTGCAACTACAAGCTCCATTTAGAGAAGTCCAGCTCACACCAGAAATGGTTGCATACAATAACAGCACGAGCAGTGTGCGTGTTTCTGTCGAATGGGTTTTTGGGCATTTCACTCCAAAAATGCGTACGGGATTTTCGGATTTTTTTAGCGGATTTTCCCCGTATTTTTCAAGAGATAATCTGTTGGATTTTGTCTGGATTTTTTCAAATTTATTTATTTAATTTGCCTTGTAAACTTATAACAGAATGGCAGGGAATCCGCAACAGCGTATAAGCCAATTACTAAAATATATCTAATTATAGATATATAGAGCTAGGTAACGTTTTGAACAAATAATCAATAGATAGCTTAAGTTCTATGACGTCAACGTTATGCCAGGATGTCAGGGTCGAGCAGGGGACTAGGACCACAGCCTACAGAAACTAACGAAGGCTGTGGCATGCAGTCATTTTGTTTAAAATTCAAACAAGTCCATTATTCTTTCAAAAACAGTAAAAGACAATGGTGAATAACTTTTGGTTTTGTAATTATATTTTACAACATAACGTCATTGTAACAAGAACACATATTTAGTAGTAATACGCTAAAAGTTTGCAAACTTCTCCAGCTGTTAGTGACACTGAGTGTCTTAAGAAGTTAAGTATTAACTAGTGCATCCAATGTACATGTAACTTACAAGTCGAATGTCAATTTCGTTTTCCACTGGGGTAAAACTTTCCGTACGACGTCAATTGCTAATGAAAACGAATTGTCAGAATTTTGAATCATTGTAGAATCGTCAATGCTTGCAATGTAATGTGTCAGCGAGATGTAGCCAGGTGTAAAAAAAAGTTCCAGAGGTTTGAACTCAACGACATCAACCCTGCGATCCTGAGAGATTCGAGTCCCTTGGAACCAATTTGCGAACACACTAAATATTCTTGTATGTTGCTTGGTCAAATCGACAAAATCAGCGGAATACTGCCTCTGCCTTTTATTACCCTGCATATAAGAGAATTGAATTATTCTACCAACTAGACATTTTTCTGCGCAATCGACCCTGATGAATACACAAAGATCTCCCGCCTGTACACATTGCATGTGTCCACATTTGTCAACTTCAAGTCCAGAGAATATATGATTTGGCTGCTGCGCACGAATGCGTAGCAACCTGTCGCTTGAAACAAGTATAGGGCAGTTGTCTTTCTGGCGATGTTTTAGATAATTTTCCTTGAAGACTGAACATTTTTTACGAACGCTCACTGGCACCTTCAACTGTGGTTGATTCTTGCACAGTTTCGTAAGTGGGGAAGGTGTTAGTCTTCGATTTTCTGACCTTAATTTGAGACAAATCTTCCCGAATTGTAACAACATCATTAGTTGGGACAGTATAGTTCTCATTATCCAATGAATCACTAACGGTCCAGTTATCTTCCTCTTCGTAATCGTTGGCAATAGCATCCTGTACGATTCCCCCCACATTCAGAACTAGATTTTGATCGGCGTAACTCTTTAAATTTATCGCGCAAGATTTACAAATCTCTATTGCATCGATTTTTGCCTTCAGTACTTCTTGCATTATCTCTTCCATTGTTGGGACAAAGAGTGTTGCTTGAACTTCTTCTTTTAATTGCAGCAACCGCCTTTTAGCTCTAGGGAATACTATTGATTCATCAGACTCTGCTGATGACAAGAATTGGAGTTTGTGAATCTTCTGTAGGATTTCTTGCAGGCTCTGTTAACCAAGACCTCCAGATCCTCAAGAAGTAAATGGATTTCCACAACAAATAAAGCCAACATAGTGGCGATAATGCTTTGTCTCTTAGATCTTGCATTAGTCGAAAGTAAATAACAGTTCCCTTAGTTTTTACCGTTGAACCCAGCTCCTGTAAACATTCCTCAACACATTGCTTAACCATAAGGTTGATACATGAGTAGTTCTGTTTATCTTTGTCGTAGATGGAACGGTGATTTAGACCATGTTTTGCCTTTGGAAACTTCTTGAACACCTCTGTCAGGTGGCCGCTACATGCAACTTCCGACACAATACTAATAATGTTTGATGGAATAATTAAGCGTGTTCTTAGCTTTTGCTAGTAAGTCTACCATATCCTGACAATTTAAGTTTTTCGATTTCAGGCTTGGCATCATGTAAAAAGACCAAGGTGCAGGAACATTTGATCCTCTCAAAGTTTTGAACAAGTTGCTCTCCATCATCATAGCTTTGAGAAATGGCCCGCACCATCTGCGCCATTGGTATACACTGTCACATTTCGTTTATGCAGTTCACTTTCAATAAATTTCCATCTCTGAATTATTTCTTTGTGAGTGTACTTTGAGTCAGTGCCAATCACGAACAAGACAAAGGATGGTGCGACAGAACTTACGGGCTTCGCCACAACGCAGTGTGCATATGATACACAGGTTCTTGATTTGTATGCATCTGCTATCTCTCAAATGTATCCAGGACAAATGAATCAACCATAGGCAACCCGTCCTCCTTTAGGGGTAGACAAAATCCTACAAACCGACCAGTTTTAGGATCATATTCTTTTCAAAATATGCATATCATCCAATTGAATGTTGACTCCCATTGGTGCATTCCACTCTTTGAGATGATTACAAAGTGCATCAAACCGGAATTCGCCTTCTTTTATCCTTGTTGTGCTTGAAATGTTTATTTGTACTGTGGAAACTGATGGCAGTGCACAACCAAGGTTACTTTGCAGCCGAAATTTGTACGAGATCGTCACTTGGTCAGTTCGAGTGAATTACTCTGGTTTAGAGTATTTTATAAAGGAAATTTGTAGTTTTTAAGGCCAAAGACGAAAACCTTCAAGGCTTTGGATGCAGAATGGACCGTTTGGGATGAATTATATTAAAATATCGCTCGCCGAAGCTTGACATGGAAATGTCACTTGCTCAGCTCGAGTCATTTACTGCAGACAAGTACTTTAAATGTACTTAGTTTAATACATTTAGTCATTAGATATTTTGAGGAATATTCGGAACATTACTTAGAGGATAAAAGTAATGTCTGTGACAGGCTTTACTTGCTGAGATGACTGGGATTACAAAAAAGCAATAAAAATAGCAATTAAAATTGGGAATGGAAAATGAGATTATGATCCCTCCCCCACCTCTTACAACCCTCTGACTTCTTTCCCCAGTTTTTTTCCTTTTGTAGTATTTTTGGGGCTCACTTAAATCTGGGGCCCATCGAGCAATTCCCCCCTGGGCAGGCTTGAAAAATATAGCTTACTAAATGTTGTGTTAAAAAGAACCATAAATAGAAAACAGATGACATGAATGTGACTAGATGACATGTCAAGAAATTTAGTTTTGGACATGCAAGAAAACTTCATTGTAGTTTTATGGAGGTTCAACAAAGTAGGAAAATTTGCCATTAACTTGAAGGATTAATATATTTTTACTATAGAAAACTTCATTGTAGTTTTATTGAGGTTCAACAAAGTAGGAAAATTTGCCATTAATTACTTGAAGGATTAATATATTTTTACTATAGAAATGATAATTAATATTAGTATAACAATGTACGGATTTCATTCAAGCATACATGAAACTGTTAAGTTTAATGAACAGAATTTATTTTATAGAAGTTTATATTTCACGACCACCATGGAAAGTCTGGCCAATGCATACTTGATATCTTTCAGTACATGAACAGGTTGCACACTGTTACTGTATTGTTAAATGTTTTAAAACAACACTCAAATTTGCAGTGCATTTGCCACAATATTGCACACTACACACTTGAATTTTTCCCTGCTGCATAAATTTTTCCTTGTCGAAATCTGCCATATATTACCCAGTCTGGTCTCATGATCTCCCCGGGAAAAGCCTAATCAATATAATGATCAGAATTCTTCCTTTCATGAGTAGTGCTGTCTGCCATTTCGTTAAGTGAGTTAAAATAAGCTGCATTGCATCTTCATAAATGTTTTAATATTTCCATCCTTGAAATACTGTACCATGTTTGTGTCAAATTTCACCTCTAGGTGATATTTGGTGTCAGTTAACTGTGGACTTAACTTTTAAATACTGCTTTTATCCTCTAAGTAATGTTCCGAATATTTCTCAAAATATCTAATAACTAAATGTATTAAACCAAGTACATTTAAAGTACTTGTCTGCAGTAAATGACTCGAGCTGAGCAAGTGACATTTCCATGTCAAGTTTCGGCGAGCGATATTTTAATATAATTCATCCCAAACGGTCCATTCTGCATCCAAAACCTTCAAGGTATACGTCTTTGGCCTTGAAAACTACAAATTTCCCTTATAAAATACTCTAAACCAGAGTAATTCACTCGAATTGACCAAGTGACAATTTCGTACAAATTTCGGCAAGCGATATGTTTACATCAATTCATCCCCAGCTGTCCAGTTTGCGTCTAAAACCTTCAAGATAAGTAGTTATTGCCAAAAAAGTTTGCTCAAAGTGGATTCGCAACACTGGGACGACGCAAAATGCAAAAAATATGGATTTCCCCGTAGAGTTTATAGTCTTTTTGCTCTAAATGGCGGCCATCTTGGATTTATCATGCAGGTCATGCGTCCACTAGGTATGAGTCAGCAATCTAGGTTTATTATATCTATGGCCAATACGAACTCTGTTATTATCTGAAAATACATTTTCCATTGAAAAGCCAATCTCCCGAAGTTTATTAGATGCATTTGATTGTAGCACCAACCAGGCTTTTAATCTTTGTGAAAGGGCAGTTACACTTGTTGGCGAGCTTGTTCGTATCTGGCTTTTCTTTGCTTGTGGTTTACGAGCTGTTTTAGGTTGTTCAACTGGCACAGATGTCTTTGTTCGTTTTTTATGATGGGCATTCTCCACAGTTTCAACAAACTTGCGAAGCACTGGCTAAAAAACAACAAGACACTTAATTGAAGCACCTAATTGAAGCGGTGCTAATTTTACACAATTCAACAATATCTAATGTTATGTGGTTACCTTGAGGCCTGGGATTAACACAACACTTTGGGGATTTCCACAAAATATCCCAAATATATCTTCGGTATTGGGGACAATATCGCTCACAGACTTTACAAAATCAAAAGCCTTTCCAAGTTCTGCCTCATCTTTCAATTTTATTATTGATTCTGGTGTGTCATAGCCACTGAACTTTACAATATTTTTAATATAGTTTCCAGAGGGAGGAAACATGTTCCAAAATGCCTCTGGCACACTGTCCACACATGGTTGAGACTTGCTCTACAAGAAGTAGACACATAGGTGGTTAAAATTCTTCACAAATTTTTAATACCGAGTTTAATACCTCAGAGTTCCACATTTTTATCGATTTTTATCCAGTAGGCTACAAATATTTACCTTCAATCACGCCTTCAACACCTCCAGCTCTTCTTTGAGTTTTGCACACGATGAACATCTCGACGAACATTGACTTAAACAAGAAATTGGCGAAATTTGAAATGTAGCGTACAGGTCAAACCGGATTTTCAGACAAAAACAACCGGAAAAGGCCAAAAGACAAACAAAGACTGTTGCTATGGTTTTTTAAGTGGCCGGAATGAATTCCCCAGGGTACAATACCCTATATAAGATATTTTTGTAGGGACTGAAGCGTGTGGGCAAACCATATATAGTCAAACTATGGCAAGCGTGTGCATGCTGGAAAATAGCCGATAAATAAATAAAAATTCAAAATAAATATTTCCGTTCGCCGTATCGCAGCCAGGTTTTACCAAATAAAGACACAGATAAAAAGCTAAATTTCGACCATTGGAAGTCTGTGGAGATAATAAACATATGAAAAGATATTAAATATTGTTTGAGTTGAACTGAAGTATGACTGGAGGTATGTTTGGGATTAAACTTTTAGTATTTTTGATTCTGTAATGTTTAGTCGGCAAAATAGCCCACTGTTAAAAAGCTTATTTTGTAATGGTGTTAACAACATAATTAAAATGCGACCGACCAGAAAGAGTTAACCATTCAAGGTGACATTGCTCGGTATTGACTTTAGTTTCAGTCCAGCCACAAAAGGGAATACATGTACAAATGTTTATTGGATGAAATTATTTCACAAATTATTTCGAGAGTACGTTTTTGCAGCTTTAAGGTTCTGTAAATTATCAATGTTAGTGAGGAATTGATGTACCGATGTACTTTTTGCAGTGGCTCTTCTTTGGCCAGGATTGTTCTAGTCGCGGTAACCACGTTGACTTTAAGTTCCACGTTATAAATCTACGAATACAAGATGCCCAAGCTTTCTTTGACCATAAGGATAGACTCATTCTTGAATATAGTACAAAAAGGGAAACCAGGTGAATTGTAACATAATCGTTTAGTGGTAGCCTTGTGGAACTGAGTCTAAAGAAGGATAAGTTGATTACTTTATACTGTATGTTGTGTAATTCAATATTTATGAGTCAGATACATTTAAGAAGCAAGAAGGTAACAAGGTTGAAGAAGATCGCAGCAATGTGTGAAATGTGCAATGTGCTGGGCTGGCCCGCCTTATATAGTGTTTTAATACATTTTAGAAATTGCGTTCATATTATGGAAGCCGGGCTTGGTGGGCCCATATGAACTAACAACCTGGCCAGCCCGATAAGGAAGTCTAAAAGTATCTAAAAAGTCCAAGAAAGTAAATACAAACAAGATTTACCTTCCTAGAGCTATTGCCACTGGCAGAAATAGCATATTGTAAGAGAAACACTAGACTGTACCCAGTCCCTTCTGGGGAAAGACGAGCGAGGCGGAAAGGAGGGACTGTGGACAGGTATAAAGAAGTTGAAGTTCGCGTATCGTGAGAAACACACAATTCCGATTGGTCTATTTTTGAATTTAATTAATGTTATTATTAACGGATTGTCGTACTGCTACTTGCAATCATTTATTTAGGCTTCAATACTTTTGAGCAACAATGCAATATATTTTAGCACTAGCAACTTTTAAGTTTATGGATGAAAAATATTCACACTCTATAAAGTAGGACAATCACTGTAAACTGCATGGATATTTTCGTGATTGTTTTTCAAATTGGAAAGGTCAACTGCCAAATTAGACCAATGTCATATTATGTCGCAGCTATTTTTATTCAGGGTGTTGTATTCTTATTCAAGATGTCAGGTTTGTATTCCAAGTAATGAGTATTAAATGAGTAATGGATTATAATACTCGTACAAATTTCTCCTATTGTAAATTTTGCAAATTTTCTAAAACTTTATTTGAAAGAAATTAGTATATTATTTCGGCAAATTTCTATGTATTTTTGCTTGTACGTAAGAGGTCAAATTCATCGTTTCATCCCATGATTAAACTTGTATATATTGTATTCTTACTGTTTAATAGCATTTGAAGTATTATAAACTAAAAACAGTGCGCGCTATAAAAGTTTGAAACATGCTAAGGGGCAGTGCTTAATAACTAATTTCTTACCAATTTAGTTCAACACCAGCGTACACTGTAGGGCAACTTAAAGGTAAAACGTGGACTTTCATGGCTGAATTTTCGATCTATATATATAAAAAAGTAAACAGTTAATTGGTAACATAACAATAGCCTTACGACTTGCTTGCTGCATGGCAAATAATATAACACACTGTACTTCTACCATGGAATGAACCTTACCTTTACATTTAATAACGTCCACCAAGTCATCTTAGAAGGGAAGCACTAGAGATTAGCAATGAAAAGTAGCTAGAGTATAGCTAACAGTTATTTAAAAACTGTAGTGACGTTACAACAGCATCATGATCAGAATAATATGCGCTCACTACAGAACTGTTGATTATTCGTATGGAAGTAGGTCTAACATAGACATGGTCATGTAAACTACCAGCAGAAACAAACGTAGGCTCGGTAACAATTTGGGTATAGTTTAGAGATTCCATTAATGATATAAGTGGTTGAGAATGAGTGGCATTTAAATAATTTAAATTGAAGTCACCAAGCACCATGTCAATTCTGTAGATATTAAGGACATATTCCAATGCTTCCATATATTGTGACATGTTAGAGTTTTTTCTTCTATACAGTAAAAGGAAGGACTGTGATTCTTGTAGTTTAGTGCTGGCAAAAACAAACCTAAGTGCATTAAGCGAAGGCAAGTATTCATATTCTTCCATTTGTAAACTATTTCTAATACAGACTGCCATGCTGGAATACTTGTCTGAATTATGATCTTGACGGTAAATTCTAAAAGGTTTTAAATTCTCTGTTATTTCGATGTCAGAGTCATTAGGAAGCAGCTGTGTTTCAGTAAATGCAAAAACATCAGAGTTGAACAATTGTAAATGTAACTTGATATCAATACTATGCTTTCTAAGAGATCTAATATTCAACAGTGATATGGTTAGAACCGAGCTGTTCCAAGATTCATTTTCAGATGAGGTACTTAAGCAGGAATTACAATTTCGAAGTCGCTCATATTCTTCATGAACCTTAGGATTTGCCTTTATATGTTTACTTTGTATTTATCCAAGTATGTATAAACCTTGCAAAGAAGTTGCACGGCTTAAGGCTACATAGATTTTAAAGCACCAGAGTAAGTGTGACAGGTCAACGAAAGTAAAGAATTGTGGAAATAATAAAAAGATGTCCCAGTATCAAATCAAAACGAGGGAAGTTTTGAGTGGTCTCGGAGTGGACGATTATTTTACCAACAATGGTTTGCCAGTGATTTTGAAACTCCTCGAAGAAATTTGTGAAACCCCCGCCAATATAGTTTCCATAAGAGGTACACGGTATGCAAATTTAAAACTGCAAGCAGAGGAACTGAATAAACAATTAGTAAATAAACGAAAGGCCACGTCCACCATCAAGATTTTTCTTAAAGAGGTCACACAAAAGCTGTGGAAAATCATCTTCGCCTTCGACCATCTCGCACAAACTTCGACTAGGCAGAGGTACATCGCACAACAACTGACAGAGTTCAAAGTCTCGCAGCCTCTATTTGCTCATTGGACGGAAGTCATGAAAGCCTGTGGCATTACTTCCGATGGAAAGCTTTTCCTGCAGAAGATAATTTCAGCGGTCTACGAGAATATCAATGAGTTCCGGTCTACTTCCATCAAGAAGGCCTTGGAAATTGCAGACAAATACAACGGAGAAACCGAAAACAAGACCATGCTGACAGCTTTGGATGAATCGATCTTCGCTTACGTTGCTGGCTATGTCTGCAGAAAAACTAAAGACAAGCTACAAAGGTATTGCAAATCCAATGAAAGTTCGACGACGAGAAAAGTGCAAGAAAACTGTGCAAGGTGAGGGAACATTGTTAAAACGTTGTTGGTGTCCAACAGCAAACTCCATCTCTGTCCTATCCTAACCTTATCACACTCACTCTAAACAGAGGCGGACTTACGATGGTGGATCCGTCTCAACAACTAAGCTAACTTTAGGAGCAGTACAAGGAAATCGGACAGTGAATTGCTCGAGCAATTGATTGAAAATACTCCAGCATTGCTTGAAATTTGGCCTTATTCTTCACAACTTAGTTCTGAAGACAGTATGTTACTTGTTAGGTTATGCACTGATTTATTTTATCGTGTAAGGAAATGGGCATATCTTAAAGTTTACAAGGAACATAATAAAGTCAAGGAAACGCCATCCAATGTTAGGCAAAATTCTGTTGAGTTACATGGAAAGGATAGCAGCAGTGACAGGTAGATATATTTATATAAAAACTTGTGTAGATATTTATGTGACATGACCTTGCTGTTTAATCTCCCATGGCCCTGCTCTTATTATTATATTAGTGCTTTAGCAGGCCTTCTGCCATTGACACTTTGACAGTGTACTGAGTATTTATTTCTTCAGTACTGATATAATCATGGATTGCAACATAGCAATTTATTTTCACTTTCCCTGGGCAAGTATTTTACAATCCATGATATAATATAAATATACCATCAGGGATAATGAAAAGTCACTTTATGCCTGCTTGAAATTTAACAACTGATTTCACACAATGGTCATATTGACAATTCTTTATTTTATTATAATAAATAAAATTATTACACAGTAACTGTTGCATATGTACAATTTAAGATAAAATTACATGTGATTTCAAATCCCCACATTTTATTTGTAATGAAACTGTATTGTTAATTTAATAAAGACTTAAAAAACATCTTGTGTTTTATAATACCTCTCAATCTATATGATAGGCTTGTAACTGGCTTGTAAGAATAGCTGCTCAAAACAAATGTGTTTTATAGTATGTACATTGTAAAAAAGAACAGCCTAGTACCTCTCATATGGTATTTTATGTGGTATAGTTTCTCGTGAAAATATATGGCATGTAAAGGTGGATACTTTTGTAGACTTAGACACTTAGTACTATTGTCTGAATCTATTATAGACTGAAATATAAACATGTATGTTTTGAGCAGTCATTTTTTAATCATTTTTGAATTTAATAAATGGAAAATCAAATTCATATTGCCATAAACTAATTAAATCATCTACTCTCTTTAAATTGCCTTTCTCATGTTTGGGATTTCCTTCCCTATTTTAAGGTCATTTCTGGTAAGAATTCCATGACAGTGAAAAAAAGTCAAGGGTAAACATTTGGGAACAAAATATATGTGTCATCCCAGAAAAGATCCATGCTTCCCCAGAGTTTATTTGGACTACATTTAGCAGAAATTTTGAAAAAAGGGTAGTGCAGATGTTTCCTGGAATGACCCACATGGTAATATCGTCATGTTTCACACATATTTATCTTTGATGATCTTGAGCCTAATCACAGCCCTGTCCCTACCCTAGCACTTTAGTGCACGAAACATGAAGATATACCCAGTTACATCTCCCATGTGAGATGGGCAATTTAAGTATTACATTTTCATTTAAACTCGTCCAATCTTATTACTCTTTACCAATTGAAAATCAGGATCCAGAGCATCAAGAGAACCTGCATTCCTTTTTAACTGCCTAACAACCTTGATAGCATGGGTCTGGCTAAAAGATGCACAAGCATAACTTTGCTGAAATTCATTACAGCTAAAAGCACCATATGCACCTTTCTGTTGGCGCAACTTACCAAAGAACTTCTCAATAGGATCTTGATTAAATTTTGTCGCAACCACATAATCAACACCTGGAATCTGAAGAGCAAACTGAACAACTTCTACAAAAGAGTTAACACAAATTTGTAAACCTTCCCATGTCTGATCACTAATAAAGTATTTTTTACGTTCTTTTTCTGAAACATCTCTCTGGCTCATTGCCCACTTCTTCCAATCCTGAAAGTATTTTATAAACTCACTTTTAAGCCAAACAAGCCTCTGGTCATCAGGTGCACGGTAAACACTTTTAAATTGAAACTTAGTATATACCTTGTTAGCATTTAAACAATAAAAAAAATCATTCATGTGCTTCACAAACTTAGCTGTTTCTTCTGTTTCAGCTTTACCTTGAACAGTCATTGCACATGCAACCCTGTTACTAAATACCTGTGCAGCTAAATGCACTCTCATCCTTAAGTAAGGATTCAAAAAAAGATGGTTAGTATTCAATTTATGAAGTATGCGCAAACCTGAAGCATTTGACTCATTCACATCATTTTCAAAAGCATCAATAAGCTGCAGCCAAGTTATCCACATACCATTATTTCTCAATTTCCTAGTTTTATTTCTCCAAAAGCTGTTTCCCAATTGTTACGGGCAGTCTTCAACAGATGCACCGGGTCACAAATAAAGAAAATATATCTATTTTCTTCAGCATAAGGATTTGGTGTTTTATAGATTGGTGCATCTTTTGGGTTATCTGGTGGACAATGGTATTTATAAAATGTGCGATGAGGAGAAGCTCCGTCACATGTCGTACTAAGAACCATAATACCTCTCTCTTCTAACTCCTGAACACACTTCCAGAAAAGATTAAATAATGCAAAAGACGTAATTGTAGTGGTGGGGAAGAAAGCAACAGGCATTTTCCAATCAGAGAAAAGACCAATAACCATAAAAACAATCATATGTGTTGCTTCATCTGGTGAATTTGATGAATTATCAGATGAAAGAGAATTCTCTAACATGTCAATGGAATTCTGAGTAGAACCCAGATCCACAAACCCAACAAGCTTACCTGAATCGTCAAAGACAAGGTCTTGTCTCAAAGAAACTTCATTGTGAATGATACCTACCCATCATCACTATCCTTTGGATTACTTCTAGCGAGAAAGTAATCCGCCCCCCCTCCCTTATGGTCTAAAGTACTATATCAATAATATTATTCAATAAGTAAAATGCAAAAGACGTAATTGTAGTGGTGGGGAAGAAAGCAACAGGCATTTTCCAATCAGAGAAAATACCAATAACCATAAAAACAATCATATGTGTTGCTTCATCTGGTGAATTTGATGAATTATCAGATGAAAGAGAATTCTCTAACATGTCAATGGAATTCTGAGTAGAACCCAGATCCACAAACCCAACAAGCTTACCTGAATCGTCAAAGACAAGGTCTTGTCTCAAAGAAACTTCATTGTGAATGATACCTACCCATCATCACTATCCTTTGGATTACTTCTAGCGAGAAAGTAATCCGCCCCCCCCCCCCTTATGGTCTAAAGTACTATATCAATAATATTATTCAATAAGTAAACTCCTCAATTTGAACTTTTTCTCCAGAAGTGCAATTTTCCTTGAATTCTTCTGCCGGCTTAGTGTACAGTTTCTTACTCTTTCTTTCCGTTCCTGTTCATTTAAATGCTTCCAAGGGCAGTGGCTGTTTACGCTGGTTGTGCTGGATCTGTCAGAAGATGTTCTTGAAAGACGTCGTTCTTTTGAAAGCATAGCTAAGAGAGAATGACGGTAGGACTTGCATACCTGAAACATAAGATAAGATAAGGATTTATTAGCCACCTTAAAGATTTATTAGCTCAGTAGAATCATGGATTGTAAAATAACAATCCATGGTAGAATTATTTTTCAATCCATGGTAGAATTAAGGCATATAATTTTAGAACCATGGAAGAATCTACATGATGAGCAGTAATTGGTGTTTGCTGTTGTGCTTGCCCTGCCTCTCATCATGGATTGTAAAATAACAATCCATGTTATTTTACAATCCATGTTCTCATTAATGAAGCAAAGTTAAATAAATAAATACCTGACAGAAAACACCAGCACTTGCTTGTATTATGCCAGAACAGTTGATTGGTCGAACAGTATCATCATAAAGTTCTGCCTTGACATTTCCATGTTAATCTTTAAAACTACCATGACGATTTCCAACAGTAGCCAATTTGATTAAATCACTATCACATATCTTAGGGCAAACAAGACAAGTATCAGCAAAATTGAACAAAAATAGAAAATCACCAGCGTTCCTTAGATTAACTGGGACTGTCACAACACCTCGAGTGGAATTTTTGTGACCTATTATAACATTCCAGGCGAGGTCTGTTTTTATTATTAGTGTTCTCTTAGTAGCTGGTGTTATTTCATCTCTCGTTGAAAAGTTGCAGAGCTTTAAGAGTAGAGCGAAAATTTCCAGTAGAGCAAAAATTTGAGTGAAGTTTTCTATTGATGGTTTATTTACAACTGTTGGTGCTACGTTTCGCAGTTGAAATTGAAATTTGGATGGTATACTGCCAAACCAATCAGGAGACTCAGAATCTGCATGATGATCTTTTTCTTGGTTCTCAAAGACTTGTTGTACTGCCTGTTGGAAAATTTTCTGATTCTTCCCAGCTTACCCATGTTTTAATATACAATCATGTACATACCTAAAAAAACATAAATATGGAAAATCAGTGACTATATTTACACAATTAGGACAAAACAGTCGGATGCAATAGCGTGAGCTAATACTTATAGCAACCTTCTGACACAATTCTCTTTGCGAAGTCGAAGGCATTCAAAACACAAATTAAAATCGAAAAAAATAACAATTTAAAACCAAGCTTAATGTTTGTAAATATGACTAAGCGACAATAAAAGGATAAATCAACTTGTTGAAGCATGCCATGGGCAAAAATACACAGATTAAATACTCTAAATATGCGTCGCCATTTTCGCAAAATACAGAAGAAATCACGCAAAATAGGCTGCTATTGGCGACGCATTTATCTCTGTTGTAAACTGACAATAATGTAAACAATAAAGATGAACACTTACCTTAAGAGTTGTTGTGTGGCTTAGGTGGGTTCATTTCAGTCATAGATCAGTATAAAAAAAAAAAAGAACAAACACATTGTCAAGCAAAAAAACATGAAAAGGTAAAAAAATCTCAGTCAAAAGCATAGGAAAATCAACAATACTTACGCCAGCATTCGCCATTTGTTGACATCACGATTTGCAACTAGGTTTCAACATCTCTCGCGCAAAAAAACAGTTGGTAACTCAGGGTTAAAGGGAGGATGTCTAAAAGTCTTTACTGCTGTATGATATATCGTTTTAATCAAGTGACTTTTTCCTGCGCCACCACCTCCAGTTAGAAATAGATAAATTGGCTTTACTTCAACAGGTTTTAAGCTATTCATGTTTTTTATTAATCGTCAAGTGAGAACTATATCATATGCACAACGTTGTTCTGGGTTCAAAGATCTAACTGACTGCCATAGCTCGTCATCAGAAATTTCAGCTGGTTGGTTATGGTAAGTAATTGTTCCAGATGAATGTTGATTTGAACCTGTAGAGCCAAGATCTGAAGGTTGTTGTTCGTTGAAGGACTCATTAGGATCTGAAACATTTGGTGTCTCATCTCTAAGATCTGAATTTTCTTGATCATTTATGAAATCATAAGAGTGAATATTTCCTTCATTATTTCTCACTGCCTCTAGTGCCTCAGTTATAGCATCAGCGTCAGGTTCAAATAGAGACCTGTTTTGTTCAAGAATACTTTGAACATCAGGTTCATAAAATTTGGATGTGTATGTTTGATCAGAACTTAGGAGGTCTTTTTCGTTTCACCATGGGAAATACAACATGAGCAAATGGTGGAAATATAATTCAGGTTCTTTTGTTTTGTTTGGTGTGTGATACCTTAAAACAGCTTTAATCTTTCTACACTTCATATATTCATTTTTGTTCATTAATTTTGTTTTAGGAGGAAGACATTGTTCTGTATCTTCTGTCAAATTATGTGACTCAAGTAAATCATCATTTAAAACATCAGGCTGGGAATCACTTGTCTCAGCATAGTCTGTTCTATAGTCCTTATAGTAAAATACAGCAAACTGTGCTAAACATACTTTATCAACAGCAGTGATTCCTTTTGGTCGTAAGCTATAATGTTCAATTATATTTGATTTGTATGTATCAGTGCTGTCATCGTCAAGTTGATCAAGCTTATTTTTAGTCTTGGTTACACACAATCTTTTCTCAGGTAGACCAGTACTGACAAAGACTGTTTTGGGAAACATTCTCCTTAACCACAATTCTGGCATACATCTATACACACACTCTTGAGAACTTACTTCTCTTTTAGAGAGAAAAGCAGCACCAATTTTCTTCAACCCATCTCTGATATTCATGTTAGATGACTTAACTTCTTTTGCTGCATTAGCTATAGCCTGAGAACATTCTGTTTCATCCTTTGTGAAGTAGGAGCAAACATATGTTATGCATTTATGGTGATTAAAAACAGGTTGCAAGTCAACATTCGCTGCAAATCCCTTAATACCAGCAACAAAATAATTGTTAATAAACAGCTGTCTACTGGTCGTTTAAGATGTAAGTCAAAGTCAGAATCAGGTGAAATTGATAAAGCCCAGTAATGTTCATCTTCACTTATACCAATTGAATTTAAAATGTCTCTCTCTGTCAACGTAGTATCATAGTTTTCTTTGGATGGATTCAACACATCGTCAATTTTCTGTTTAACTAAAGAGAGTATTTCCTTACGTCTATTTAATAAATTGCTCTTAGTTTCATCATCCAGATTGTTGTCTAGAGGTTGAGCTACAATAGTTTGTTTGGTAAAAAATTGCCCAAAATTAAAACGACAGCTAACATTTTTGTATTTTCTGCATGTTTTTGAATGGTTGTGTTTCTGATACATTTTGACCAACTCATGTAACTCTGGTTCATCATTTTGATCAGGAAGGTTAGCTTGCACATGATTATCAATGAAGTCCACAAACGCATCTTTGCTGTTAGATGTAAGTCTGGGACAATCAGACGTCCATATCAATGCATGTAAATGAGAAGATCCTCTCATTTGAAACGCAATACGAAGAGCATAATAAGTTATTTTTCTTATGGGATTAATTTTACTGAGAAGTACTTCACTAAAAAATGTTTCAACTCTGTGTTGAAAATGCTTTGCAACAACAACAGGATTAGCATTTAGCATTTGACATCTTTCAACGTAAGACAGAGCATTCACTTACTCTTCAGTTAGATTTTTACCTTGCGTTCTTGCTACTATTTGAAACAACTCAGGCCATCTAAGGTCAGCACAAGATAATGTCATGAACCATGTTGGAATACCAAGTTGCCTCACCATTGCAACAACTTCATACATAAGCTTTTGCCAATATGGTGGAGTGCCAGGTATTTGCCTTAAGAACAAACATGCTTCCTCTTGACAAACTAAACTTTTCAATTTATTCACATTAGACTTTATTTGAGATGCAGTAAGAGGTTGGCCTTGGATCTTTTTCAAAGTTATATTAATGCTATCAGAAGCTTTTTTTTGTTCAAGTACAAATTGTGCAAAGAACAAGTATTCAGAATTTGTAGCAAATCGTCCACTATAATGCAGAAGTCTAGCAAATAATGTTGGAAATAATGTTGGAAATGCAAGTTGCTCAAATTTCTTGTCAGTCATAATTGACACTGGATGTTTATTTTCTCCTGGTGCAATATGATATATTTCATTTCCCAATGAACCTGTTTCAGAAGTTTGCACAGTTATAGGATAGTCTGGAAGCACTGACTGCAAACATGTTTCATTTGTCGCTTGTCGATACTCATTTAATGGATCATCTTTTTCTTCCATATTATCATTTTCATCTGTTGGCAATTTACTACAACATGCTTCAATTGACGTATCTGTATGAAATGTTTCACTTTGCCCTAAGTTTTTAAGATCCACATTGATATTATTCATGTCAGTTGTTACATTGTCATACAATGGATTATTGTGCTTCAGCCAGCTTAAGGCATTTTCAATCAGTTGCGGACGGACTGCTTGAAAATATACATGACCTCTAAACTCAAGCTTGCGTTTAAGTATTAACAATATAATACCTGACCTTTCAGGCGGTCGTGGTAAAACATTACAAGTCTGATCACAGTTAACTGGTACATTACATATTGCTTCTGACACCTTTTTCTGTTGTCCTTTAGGCATTATAATTATCTTAAAACAATTATTTGTGCAATAAGAATTTGTTCTAGTTTCTCGAGAAGTGCAAGTTCAATTGGAATTTCATCAACAGACATATTGTAAACTGCTTGACAAGGAAATTTTTCCTTTTGCTACCTTTGAATGACAGGTTGAACAGATATATTCCTTGTTGTCAAATTACGTTATGTTTGTGAATACAGACTTTGGAACAGATGAGCTGCAAGTTTTACTATCTAGTAATCTAACTTATTTCTTATACAACAGTCGGTTACAAACAGAGCATATGTAATAGGGGCCTTCTCTTATTTTACTATGGTACTTGCATATAAAATAATCTAAATTATGTTCAGTTGATTTATTTTTTTTGTATGCTTCATGCTTCTTTGCTTTTTGAGGTGAATTGATGGCTTGGTATTTACGTTTCATGTTCAATCTATTTCTTTCAAGGTTAGCTTCTTTTTCACTCACATTAGCTTTCTGTTCAGAAGAGTGCATAGATTTGTATTCTATTTTACGTTTTTCCAGAAGTTCCTTTTTATCAGGATTCATGGCATGGTATTTAACAATTTTTTTTTATTGAGTGCTCTCTTTTCTATAGGGTCCATTTCCTTATGCCTTAACTGATTTTTTTGAAAGAGTTTGTTCTTTTTATCTGGGTCCATTTTCCTGTATTTAAGAGCATTTTTATTGAAAGAGCTTCCTTCTGTATAGGATCTATAGACTTATTTCTTTTTCTCCTACTTTCACATAGTACTTCTTTTTCTTTAGTATACCTAAGTTTTCGCTGTATTTTCTGTTTTTCTGACTTTGTTAGTGTACTTTGACATGACAAAAATTGAATCAAATAATCTGCTTCTTCTATGTCAGGATCAGTTAGATGAAGTATATCGCAAAATCTACCAACAAGAAGAAGAGGGTCAGTGAATGGTTTGAGTAAATTCAGTTCACGTTCTTCATTGGATGAAACTATAAAATATTTTGTTTGCTGCCTTTTGGAATGCACTTGATTCTGGATTACACATGCTAAACAATAGTTTGAAAGCCATATCAAAAACCCTGTGTTTTGCATAGCATTAGCCATAATTACAGCACTCAACGCTACTTTACTAGACAAAGATGAGCGACATAGTGTTCCCTCATGTCTGGAGGTATTAACTATATCAATATTTGAACAACATATTTGAATGGATCCTGGAAAATTTTCTGATGGTTGACGCTTTCATTAATTGTTTCATTATTATATATTTCTATGGCATGCTCAATAATATCACTTTGTGTTTGGCAAGTCCAATAACTACAATTCATAATTGTAGAAAAACAAATAGAATAAATATAGAGTGAACACTCCTGGGTATAAATATAAACTGCAAACTCCTGTGTATAAATATAAACTGCACACTCCTGTGTATAGAGCATAGAATTTTCGTTGGATAGGCATACTCTGGCTGTTGAAGTGGGGCCATTTAAATTTGTATCATAATGAACTGTGCTTGCATAAATTTCATTTGAATTTACATTTCTAAATGCTCACTGCACCCAAAACTTTCCATTTTAATTTAATAATTATGCCACATTACAGCATCTCAGGTTAAAACAATAAAATACATGCAATAATACTATACTATAAATATGTAAAAACTTATATAAGTGATTGAAAATTTCCTCGGACAGTTCCCAAAAACCATTCATAATACCTCGCCGTATTGAATCTTCCTTATGTTTGTCTAAAAGTACTTTAAAGTTAGCGACTGATGAAGCAGTTCTAACTGTTGTCGGCAGCCTATTCCAATACACAACTGACCTACATTTAAATAAGTCCTGAAATACAGTTGTATTAGCCCTGGATAATAACAGTAACTGCCTCCCTGACACACCAGTCGTAAACATACTTTGTCCATATGACACAAAGTTATTTCTAATTTTAAACATCTCGATTAGGTCCCCTCTTGTGCGTCTCTCCAACAGGGTTGTTAAACCTAATTTCACAATTTGTTCCTTATAAGACAAATGTTCAAAACCATTGATTAATTTGGTAAATTTCTGTTGGCAGTGTTCGATTTCCATAATAGTTCTCCAATTTCCATGTCTCGGACGAGGTGACCAAACCTGGACACAATACTCAAGATGAGGCCTTATCAGGATTTGTAAATTGGTAATAGCATGTCAGCGCCACAAGATAATATATTCCAAAATCCATGATGTCATCTGTTTTGCTTTCCCAATACTTCCTTGAATTTGACTATCCCACAAATACGATTCCGTTACTAGAACACCCAGGTCCTTCTCTTTCCCAACAGTTCTTAACCTGTTACCGTTTAGGGAATAATCATTCCTTGGGTTATCTTTCCCAATGTGAATAACTGTACATTTTCCAGGATTTAAATTTATACCCCAATCTGATTCCCATGCAGACAGACATTACAGACATTATACTGTCTCGGTTATTCAGGTTGTCGAAGGTAGCTCTGGAAATCTACTTAGTGCAAAAACCGCTCAAGATTTGGCATTAATTCAATTGGTAAACAAAGTCACAGAACTTGAAACGCGACCGAAACCGGAAGTTTCTAAACCGGAAGTTTCTACACTGGAAGTTTCTACACCGGAAACCGAGGTGGGGAATATGGAGAACACAGATGAAAGGTGGCCAGCGCCTGCATCAACGCCGAAATGCGCAGACCAAGATATCCAGAAAATTATTGATAAATATGCAACTGTTTTTGTGGGTGAAGGGAAACTGAATACTCAACAAGTCGGGTTACACATCAATGAGAACATTAAACCGGTAGTTCAGCCGCAGCGCCGGATACCATATCATATTCGCAAAGATGTATCAAAGGAGTTAAAGAAATTGGTGGAAGAAGATATGATTGAAAGAGTCTGTGACCAACCTACATTGTGGATTTCGCCAATTGTGTGCACCCCAAAGAAGGACGGTGGAGAGCAGCCAATCAAGCGATTGAGCGGGAAAGACATGTTATGCCAACGCTCTCTGATTTCCGTGCAGAGATGAACGGGTCAAAATATTTTTCGAAAATTGACCAAAAACAGGCGGTACCATCAACTAGAATTGACTGAAGGAAGTCGCTATACAGGGTGTATAAAAAAACTGAACAAAATTTAAATTGCTCTCAATTTCGCTATGGCGTTCCAGGTACGAAGTTTTTAGTAATATATTATGGGCGCCAAATGTAAAATGTTTTATGCAAAAATATGTCAAGTTTTGCATTATTTAGTTATATAATAAATTATTTGCAAACAATCCTGTATTATTTGTAAATAATCTACGGATTATTTACAAACAATTCAGGGATTGTTTATCATGACATTAAATAATCCATAGATTATTTATAAACAATCTAGGATTGTTTACTGCAACATTAAATAATCCATAGATGGTTTATAAATAATCCATAGATTGTTTATAAACAATCTAGATTATATATAAATAATCCCTAGATTGTTTAAGGTCTTATTAAACAATCCGTGGATTGTTTATAAACCATCTATGGATTGTTTATAAATAATCCATGGATTATTTAATGAGCCAAATGTAAAATAAATATGGCGCCAATTGTAAAATAAAGAGAGCTGACTAAACCGGAAGAGGTCTCCGTACCACTCTCTATGTTCCGGGGTGACTAAGACACACTTTCAATCGTAGTTTGCTATTTTGGCGGCAAATCTGACGAACAGAACACATTTTGTTGAAATTAGTAAACACATCCTCATCCTTGTTTGTCCATGGCGAATCAAGACCAAGATGATATTGTACATGATTACGATGAGAGTGATACAAACGAGATTCATGAGAATATCAATGACGAATCAAGGAGAAGGTAAAATAGACTTTAGAATTTACACAATTATGGTGATATAGATGCTAATTTTGATTATTCTGCAATTGAATGCTATATGCGAAACAGTTATAAACAATGTGAAATAAACACAATGTGCACATATAATTTGGTGTAGTATATTTTGAATATGAAAATAAGAAAACGCATAAGTTTGTTTATATACAATGGGCCATTCATCTAATAATAATATACCCTTATATTGAGGATTTTTTTGTTCTCCTTTGGGTGGGTTCAAACATTGGAATTTTTTGCATTTTCCCTCAGAATGTCTTATATTCTGCATATGCCCTATGGATATTTTCTTTTCAACACATACCTCTGGTTGGCAAATTAATGCCATTTTTACAACCCGGGCTGAGTTGCTGGCGTTAGTTGTACTAGCACCTTCCCTAGGAACTCCTAACTACATAATAGGAGAGTCCTATGGCTATATATGTTAAATGAAATGGTCTGATATTAGGAACAATAGAAAACAACTACAATTTGTCCATATGTGTATTTATATAGTGGGAGGCTAGGGGAAGCCTTACTTCCCCTAGACTCAGAGCAGGGTCTAATGAGCTAAAATGGTTATGCACCTATCAATGTTAAGCCCAAGGGGGCAGGCAAGGGGTGGGGATTTGACTAACATTGCTGTCCTGACGGTGAGGATTTTGACGTTGCAAGATCACCCCAGGGTGTGGATATTTGAAATGGCCAGACCGGCTGGGGCAGTATTGACTTGTTGTCACAAGTTTTTTTACTGAAATATAGCATCTTGACCAACATGAATTTCCCCAGGTGGGGAATATTACTGTTTTTTGACTAATGGTGGTGTCCACAGGGTGTGGACTTTGACAATTTGTTAAGGAAAATGTCAAAATCCCCACCCCTTGCCCCCTCGGGCTTAACATTGATAGGTGCATTACAGTGTTTATATTTCTTGCCAAAAGTTGATGTCACACCAGCACAAGTCAGGGAGATGTTTGATTTGGGGTTCACTGTAGCTCAAATGACTGCACGTTTTGGAGTAAGCCGGCCAACAGTTTACAAGCTTTTACGTGATGCAGGCATTAATCATGCAGAAAGGTTTAATACCATTAACTAATAACAAAGGCAAAGATCTATATATGAACACTGTTGAATTTGTTGGTAATTATCTCGCAAACAGACGTTAACATTTTCTAAACCATTTTTTTACCAAAATTTTACTGACTTAGTTAGGTTTCTTGACCAGATGCATGGTTTAGTTAGTATAATAATTCATTGTTTTTCTGTTTGCATAAAAGATATTAGGGAGACTCATTAGCATTTTGAGAACAAATATAAAAAGCACATGGAAAAATATGGATAACAATTTAAATACTGTTACAAACCGATCACACCCCATGTTTAACGTAATGGTTAAAGAAGTTAAACTACCAATTATATTATACATCAGTTCACTGCTCAGAAGCATTCAAAACCAAATGATTCAATCTCAAATGCTTTGTCCAAATCTTGAGAAAAATCCTCATACGTTTCCTGTACTGTGGGCAGATACAACTTTAAGCCACATGTGCCTGCAGTAGGGTAAATCGTTGTAAGATCAGCAAGATATCCCACTGTTATCTTGTTGGGAAGACCCCCAGCAATGGATTGTTGTCCAGCAGTAAACTGCAAGACAGCTGAACATCTTTTAAATCTTTTGTCTGGTAAAATAAAACAAAGGAATCATATAATTAATCGCCATTACCGATTAAGAATTAAGTACAAACTAGCGCTGTCTTCTATGAAGCGCCTGACTTATGCAAAACAGTACAGTAGACCTTAATTTAGACCAGCAAACTTGATATTCTCTTTAGCATATATTTAGAATCATTTTTAAACTTAAGTGTACCAAACAGCGGCTTTTGTTTTCAATATATTGCTCGTTGTTGAGCATTTTTTGGGAATGCCTTATACAGTCGATTTCACTTGACTTTTGCCAAAATGTTCCGAATTTCGTTTCGAAGTTTGAAAATTCGTTTCGAAGTTCTAAGGTTCGAAGTTACGAAGTTCGCAAGTTCACAAACTGGTCCGTAAACTAAGCATTTGATTGGTTTCTTGCAATTCATGGACCAATTAGAAGCTTTGTTTACACACCGGCTTGCGAATATCAATACTGAACAGTTCACTTTTGAACTTCGAAATGAATTTTGCGAACTTCGGAAACAAAGTTTGGGAACAATTTGGCAAAGGTTTTGCAAATGAAGGAACTAAATGTTAAAGCCAAGTCTACTTTATATGGCGATTAAAAGATGAGCAGCAGTTTTTTATCAGGTTTAAAATACGAGGCTGCAGACACGAAGCCCGAGTTTTTTATTTCACTCGATTGCTCATTTCTTAAATAGTGTAAAAATATCGGCTCAATTTCCATATTATAAATCCTGAATTTTAATACGCCATATTCCTACCTTTAATTAAACTAATCCTAATGTGACGTTCTTCGGATGCTTATATGGAACGTCAGTCAAAATATCAGTTATTTAAAAAAAAAAACACTTTTATATATCCAAATGTATATTTAAGCTACATTAGTTACCTTCACCACATGGGATTTCCACGTTTTCATCGATATAGCTAAGGAAGAACTCTTTTGCTCGTTCTTCATCAGCATTTGATGTCTCGCTGAACTTCAGATGGTCTTTTAGAACAGTTGCAGTCAATGGAACTTCCGTGTACACAAATTTGGACTGAAAGTTTTGTGGGAATTTTCTAACTGCATCCAGCACATTCAGCAACTTCAATCCTTGCATCAGTTGGTTAATAGCCGATTCTCTTTTCCAGATTATTTCATATAGCAATAAAGTTGCAACAATATGCTCCTTGTTGCTATAGATGACGTCGCCAGTCCACCCTATTAGAATAGTATATAAAATGTTACCTACATGCCTTGTATGTATCTAGAGAGCAATAGATGAATAATAGAACGATGCTACCGGGGCACGTGCTTTTAAAAATTCAACTGAATAGCCTACGTAGCTAGCTCCATTTTAAGATGGCAACTTATATACCCTTTCACTTCATCGTTCGGAACAGGATTACTGTACAATACAGTAACAACTCATGCGGAACCACTGCATTAATTAATGACATTAAACAAGGAACAGGTTTTGACTAGATTAGGATTCAGTGCAGAACAACAACCAGCTTGACATGATTTCTCACTAAAATAAGTACCTGTTACAAAAGAACCACTTCAGCCTGACATAAAAGCAGTGGTTATTTTAAGTGGTGATTTAATGGGGTAATAGAACGACTAGGAGTAAAAATCGACCGATCATGAGCGGGAGGTTGATTTGTTAATCACGAGTATGATTTGACCATTAATAGCATGACTTGAAGTCGTTCTATTACCCATTAATTATATGCCTTCTGTAATCAGGTCATGTCCTTGGTTGTCTTTGTTTTTCACGGCAAATACTTCATGGTAGCCCAACGTTTGGGTTCTAGACCTTAGGCCTCTAAATATGGCCTGCAAAAAATGTAAATTTACGGTGGCCATTTTCTTAAAATGTGTATACGGAGGAGTATTTTTAATAATGTTATGAGGGAGTTCATACAATTATATATGTTAGTAAACAGCGGGAGTTGTTGATAAAGAATGAGAAGAACCACAAATGTGAGTAATTTAATGCTCTGTCTTTATTTTATAGCGTGTTTATAAACACGTTACTACAATAGTACTGACAGTGCTGTCTGGCATTCATGTTTCTTATCAAGTTTTCTTACTTCAAATTAAAAGTTCTACATACTACAATAATTCTGTATTTTTATAAAATCCTCCATTTTTAATATTTTTGAAAATCCTCTAAAATTACACTTTGCATGCAGGGCTGTGATTGGTCAATCCTGTCAACTAACCTTATTTTGATTGGTTGAGACAGGAGTGCAATTACAGCCCTCAAGAGTGTGATTAATGATTAATCGCACTCTTGTGAACCAATAGAATTGCAGCATTTGGCCCTGATTACAGAAGGTATATAATTAAGTGCATAATACAACCTGCATTAAAAATGTGGTCCAAGACATCTGGTCGAGTAGCAAATTGCCTGAAGTTCTCTTCCGTAATCGCAGAAATCTGAAAATGTGAAGCAATATTTGAAAGATAATACTTCAAATTTTCTATTCACATTCTTTATATCATATGACGTGTATCGTACCATGGATATATTAATGATCGTACTTTGTACTTGCTTACCGGTCAAAACGTCCCCAAATTAAAACGTCCCCAAATTAAAACGTCCCCAAGTCAAAACTTTAATTGATTTGGACACAGGGGACATTTTGACCAGCGGAAGCGGACGTTTAACTTGGGGACGTTTTGACCGACACCTTGTACGCTTCGAATAGATGTAAAGAATTAAAGTACAAACCTCTTCAATTAAGTCCCTTGTGTCTTTATTGGGCACCATTTCTAATTTACAAAACACGAGGCAAGTCTCTGCATTCTGAGTCACTATATACTCAAACAATGGCCTGGCCAAATAATGGAATCCTGCAAATAGTAAACATGAAAAATATTAGTCCTACCGCGTTAATTCGCTACAGCAACAATGAGAATCTACTGACAGTATGACTAACAGAATCATTGCCTTTGATTTTTTTAATATTACCCATACATACAAATGAGTGAGATACTTATAAAGCAACCACCAAAAGAAATCTTCAAATATACAGCACAGTGATTGTACATGTAGTACCTATCCCCCCATTAACTATCGAATGAGCGATAATGGTGCCAATGATACGGAAATGCCCGAGCCTTAATGACGGTCCCTTTATTGTGGGTAACAGGTTTGGGATGTTCCCCTCGAAAAAGCCCAAGTATGAAGATGATAAGTTATCTGCAAGCAGTTGGAAAAACTCTCTGCGCAATCCTCCTGTGTCTATTCCAATCTCCATATTTTCTCCACTAAAAGATATACGTAATGGCCTATCCAAATCCACACCACGTTTGTAAAACATAAAAGCCTCTGTCCACAGATTATTCCTATCAACCGATAATAGAAAAATTTCACGGGTCAACTGCCTTCCAAAATATTCTGCCACATCAAATGTACCTATTAAAACAATGTAAAGCATAAGTTAAACAACTGCGTGAAGCATATTGTGCAGTAACAGTATCGCAGCTTGTTCATGGGTCCATTCCTTGCCCAAAAAGGGTATACTTCTAATGTTACGCTGCGGCATGTGCTTCAAAGCATACAAATAGTGTGCGCTGCTGAACACGTACTGGATGTTGCTGCGTCTTCCAAGGAATTAGACAATATTTCGTCAATGGCAAAATCAATTGTCAGATTGCTTCTCAATATCTCTTCCAGATTCTCGGACGATGCCTGTGGAAACATTGCTTGCAATGTCCGAAGATCAGAGCTGTTGCTCGTACCCATGATATTATCCTATAAAATGATAGACGCATAATTTTACTCATAATAGTCAACATTTCTATACAAAAACTATACATACAAATTTTATTTCCAGTTCTACTGAAATATAGAGCAATCATTTCTTGGTTCAGTGTGTGTGGCATGACATTTCAAAAACTTTTCCATATTCATTTCCACTATTGACAAACTCTTCCTTTTTTTATACAAACATGAAGCCATTAATACCATCTCATGAGTTGATTGTGGTTGGCTTTGCTCTGTGGAAACCACATTTACAGGATCTTGCTCAATCTCCTCGTGAATTTCTTGAACTTCTGTTTCCGAGTCTTCAACCCCACTATCCTGTTTTACGAAGCAATACTGCATTAGTACAGCACAGAGTCAGAAACAACAACGGACGATGAATATCTTGAACATTTGTAACAATATTTTGACTGTGTATCAATATCACATGCATAACAAACGATTATTACGTACTAGTAATGCAATCGGTGATGGCAGTGGTGTGTTTGCCATGACGTACAAACTTCCTTGTCCTGCCAAAGACGCTACTTCTGACCCATTCCATGAGAAGCTACTGCTTACAGAAGGCCGTTTTAATTTTTTCATCCCAGTCATCACACACAAATAGTCGTAGTCTAGCAGTTGGTTAGTACTTAGCGCAAAGACTGTAGCAAACATTGAAGTTACTTCCTCTTTTACCTGTAAATAAAATAACAGGCAAACTGTTCTTTCAAAGTCATAACATTGCTAATCTTCACACAGCTATGCTGCACTGATGACAAACAGCCTGGGCCTGAACTGGTATTTTTTGGGAAAACTGCGAAAAATAATCAATTGTTCTCTTGTTGTAACGTGTAATATGACTGTATGTCTTATTCTACCCGTCTTGCAATGACAAATCTAGAGACCAGAGGAATGTAGTTCCATTTACTGTATTTGTGGGAATCATACATGATTTGTTGGTTTAAATCTTCTAACACATGAAAATTGGTGGGTGGCATTTTTATTTTTTCTGTTTTTTTAGAAATAGGGAAATTTGTAATTGAACTTATAAAAAAGGCTTGGCCTGAGGCAATGTCAGGGGTGGACAAACATAGGTTTACCCTCTACGATTTATTATAGATATATTTAGTTCATAAGTACACATTGATTGACTATTTTGATTGCTTGAATTGTGTATAGTGGTATGTGCCATGCACTTGTACAGTACTTTATTTTAACATTAGATTGTTGTCCATTAATGTATGTTACATCTGTACTTCATCTTACCTGAAGAGCACTCCATGTTGACATTAATCGAATCTTTCCAATAAGCCCTCTTTCGGCTAGTTCACCCGTTGCTTTCCTCTTGGAATAGAGAAATTGTTGGCACGAGTATGGGAGACAAACTACATCCTTGTTCCAAGTTCTCAGTCGCCCAACAAAACCTGATGTTTTCCGCTTCGACCTACCACAAGAGGCACCATCATGTGAAATAGAATTTCTAATTCCCGAGTATCCAGAAGGCAATGGAGCTGAACTGCTTGGCAAAGAAGCATTACTTGATTGTCCTCTATTGGGCACTTGCTGGATAATAAAAATGGAACAGATCTAAAACAACTATTATTATCATTATTTTCTTCATTTTTTTACATATTAAATGTTTTACTTTACAATGAATACTGTAATATTGTTATTGATCGGCTGTTATTTCAGGTACTAGGCGTTGTAATGAACAGTCAAATATTATAATAGTACAGTATACTCCCAGACAGGTTGGGGTAGGGGATTTGGAGTACTAGCCACTAGGGCATCAGGGTTTAAAATAGCAGCTGGCTGCCGGCTGTCACTGGCATTTTTACAGCACTAGCCAGCGACTTCTAAATTAGCAACGATGAGTTTTTCTTCTTAACCCATTGATCTATACAATGAATTTATGCGTTTTAGATTAAAAGGATGCTGTCTTGACATAAAACGATTGCATTAAGCATTCTTCTGGTAGCCATGAACATGGCGGGAATAGTAACTGTATGATGAAAATCAATGCCCAGCTTAATGCATATAAAAGAGCCATGGATGAAACGTTAGTTCTTAGTAAATATTTAAAAAATTCATTTTATGATGGCTTATTTATTTACCTGCATTATACTGGGCATTGATTTTCATGATACGATTTTCATAAGAAATTTTTTTTATATTTAGAAAAACTGTTGTTGCATGCGTTTTCTATTTTTGCTGTCCATTTTGCTGCAGCTTTTGTACATAGTGGGGGGGTTATTTTCTGTGTAATCATTTCATGTTCGGTTTACCAGAACCTGAAATAAATCACCGGTACAAAACCAAACAGCCTACAAATATATCTAAATTCAAATGATTTATTTTAAACCCTGGACATCATTCCACCACCAGGATTCAGGGATGGATCCAGCATGACCTGATAGGGGGTGCATCCAAGGAATTAACAGTGAGGTTTCCTAGGGGGGTACAGGGGTATGCCCCCCCAGAAAATTTTGAAACCTAGGACCTCGCAAATGGCATTTCCTGCAATCTGGGCAACGGATTCTGATCTTTGAACAACAGAGTTGGACTTCTGGTTAGTCTCTATTCTGTGGCCTGACTACGTTTGAATGATTATTACTCAAATTACTTCTCTCATTTTGTCTCATAATATATTTTTGTTTGATCAATAACAATTGCCTTGTATTTGATAGGGAAATTACTCAAATTTGCACCCCCCTGCACCCCCCTTGGCCAATGCTTGGGGGGTGCGCACCCCCCCGGTGGATCCATCCCTGCCAGGATTTAGCAAAAATAGGAGGGGGGCTACTGCTAGGGATGCTACGTATACTGCAAACCTCAGAATGTATTCAATATTTATAAGCTCCCATATGTAAGGCCGCCAAATATTTGCTAACACGTTGCACCCCAAAACATAAGCCCACGATAATGATTGTAAAATGTTTTACGAAGTTTTAAAAATACATGTGTGCAAAACACAAAATCACAACTGCAGATTTCTAGCATGAAGTATATATTCGTACATCATAAATGTATATTAAACAGTGCATATTCTGAATATTTCTCACGATTTTCCCAAAATATAACAATGTATTAAAAATGTCTTTAAAAATAAAATACTGACCTCATTCTACTGTCTTCGGTTTGTTGTTGATGTTGAAGAACCATCGCCGCCTCCAGTGCTAGTCTCCCCAATGTTATTTTCTGAAATTGTTTCAAGCAGATGTACAATTCGATTCAGCACGTTTGCAACGCTTGACGGTGAAGAACTTGACGTTGTCGTTGAATTATTCATATTCGAACAATGGAAGATTGGAAAGACAGTAAAATCGCGAATCGGTTCGATTTGGCTTGAAAGTGTGTCTTAGTCACCCCCCGGAACATAGAGAGTGGTACGGAGACCTCTTCCGGTTTGGTCAGCTCTCTTTATTTTACAATTGGCGCGCGCCATATTTATTTTACATTTGGCTCGGTAAATAATCCATGGATTATTTATAAACAATCCATAGATGGTTTATAAACAATCCACGGATTGTTTAATAAGACCTTAAACAATCTAGGGATTATTTATATATAATCTAGGGATTGTTTATAAACAATCTATGGATTATTTATAAACCATCTATGGATTATTTAATGTTGCAGTAAACAATCCCTAGATTGTTTATAAATAATCTATGGATTATTTAATGTCGCAGTAAACAATCCCTGAATTGTTTGTAAATAATCCGTAGATTATTTACAAATAATACAGGGATTGTTTGCAAATAATTTATTATATAACTAAATAATGCAAAACTTGACATATTTTTGCATAAAACATTTTTTTTACATTTGGCGCCCCATAATATATTACTAAAAAACTTCGTACCTGGAACCGCTTCGCGAAATTGAGAGCAATTTAAATTTTGTTCAGTTTTTTTTTATACACCCTGTATAGCGACTTCCTTCAGTCAATTCTAGTTGATGGTACCGCCTGTTTTTGGTCAATTTTCGAAAAATATTTTGACCCGTTCATCTCTGCACGGAAATCAGAGAGCGTTGGCATAACATGTCTTTCCCGCTCAATCGCTTGATTGGCTGCTCTCCACCGTCCTTCTTTGGGGTGCACACAATTGGCGAAATCCACAATGTAGGTTGGTCACAGACTCTTTCAATCATATCTTCTTCCACCAATTTCTTTAACTCCTTTGATACATCTTTGCGAATATGATATGGTATCCGGCGCTGCGGCTGAACTACCGGTTTAATGTTCTCATTGATGTGTAACCCGACTTGTTGAGTATTCAGTTTCCCTTCACCCACAAAAACAGTTGCATATTTATCAATAATTTTCTGGATATCTTGGTCTGCGCATTTCGGCGTTGATGCAGGCGCTGGCCACCTTTCATCTGTGTTCTCCATATTCCCCACCTCGGTTTCCGGTGTAGAAACTTCCAGTGTAGAAACTTCCGGTTTAGAAACTTCCGGTTTCGGTCGCGTTTCAAGTTCTGTGACTTTGTTTACCAATTGAATTAATGCCAAATCTTGAGCGGTTTTTGCACTAAGTAGATTTCCAGAGCTACCTTCGACAACCTGAATAACCGAGACAGTATAATGTCTGTAATGTCTGTCTGCATGGGAATCAGATTGGGGTATAAATTTAAATCCTGGAAAATGTACAGTTATTCACATTGGGAAAGATAACCCAAGGAATGATTATTCCCTAAACGGTAACAGGTTAAGAACTGTTGGGAAAGAGAAGGACCTGGGTGTTCTAGTAACGGAATCGTATTTGTGGGATAGTCAAATTCAAGGAAGTATTGGGAAAGCAAAACAGATGACATCATGGATTTTGCGGAATATATTATCTTGTGACGCTGACATGCTATTACCAATTTACAAATCCCTGATAAGGCCTCATCTTGAGTATTGTGTCCAGGTTTGGTCACCTCGTCCGAGACATGGAAATTGGAGAACTATTATGGAAATCGAACACTGCCAACAGAAATTTACCAAATTAATCAATGGTTTTGAACATTTGTCTTATAAGGAACAAATTGTGAAATTAGGTTTAACAACCCTGTTGGAGAGACGCACAAGAGGGGACCTAATCGAGATGTTTAAAATTAGAAATAACTTTGTGTCATATGGACAAAGTATGTTTACGACTGGTGTGTCAGGGAGGCAGTTACTGTTATTATCCAGGGCTAATACAACTGTATTTCAGGACTTATTTAAATGTAGGTCAGTTGTGTATTGGAATAGGCTGCCGACAACAGTTAGAACTGCTTCATCAGTCGCTAACTTTAAAGTACTTTTAGACAAACATAAGGAAGATTCAATACGGCGAGGTATTATGAATGGTTTTTGGGAACTGTCCGAGGAAATTTTCAATCACTTATATAAGTTTTTACATATTTATAGTATAGTATTATTGCATGTATTTTATTGTTTTAACCTGAGATGCTGTAATGTGGCATAATTATTAAATTAAAATGGAAAGTTTTGGGTGCAGTGAGCATTTAGAAATGTAAATTCAAATGAAATTTATGCAAGCACAGTTCATTATGATACAAATTTAAATGGCCCCACTTCAACAGCCAGAGTATGCCTATCCAACGAAAATTCTATGCTCTATACACAGGAGTGTGCAGTTTATATTTATACACAGGAGTTTGCAGTTTATATTTATACACAGGAGTGTGCAGTTTATATTTATTCTATTTGTTTTTCTACAATTATCAGTTGTAGTTATTGGAAATACCAAACACTAAGCGATATTATTGAGCATGCCATAGAAATATATAATAATGAAACAATTAATGGTAAACGTCAACCATCAGAAAATTTTCCAGGATCCATTCAAATATGTTGTTCAAATATTGATATAGTTAATACCTCCAGACATGAGGGAACACTATGTCGCTCATCTTTGTCTAGTAAAGTAGCGTTGAGTGCTGTAATTATGGCTAATGCTATGCAAAACACAGGGTTTTTGATATGGCTTTCAAACTATTGTTTAGCATGTGTAATCCAGAATCAAGTGCATTCCAAAAGGCAGCAAACAAAATATTTTATAGTTTCATCCAATGAAGAACGTGAACTGAATTTACTCAAACCATTCACTGACCCTCTTCTTCTTGTTGGTAGATTTTGCGATATACTTCATCTAACTGATCCTGACATAGAAGAAGCAGATTATTTGATTCAATTTTTGTCATGTCAAAGTACACTAACAAAGTCAGAAAAACAGAAAATACAGCGAAAACTTAGGTATACTAAAGAAAAAGAAGTACTATGTGAAAGTAGGAGAAAAAGAAATAAGTCTATAGATCCTATACAGAAGGAAGCTCTTTCAATAAAAATGCTCTTAAATACAGGAAAATGGACCCAGATAAAAAGAACAAACTCTTTCAAAAAAATCAGTTAAGGCATAAGGAAATGGACCCTATAGAAAAGAGAGCACTCAATAAAAAAAAATTGTTAAATACCATGCCATGAATCCTGATAAAAAGGAACTTCTGGAAAAACGTAAAATAGAATACAAATCTATGCACTCTTCTGAACAGAAAGCTAATGTGAGTGAAAAAGAAGCTAACCTTGAAAGAAATAGATTGAACATGAAACGTAAATACCAAGCCATCAATTCACCTCAAAAAGCAAAGAAGCATGAAGCATACAAAAAAAATAAATCAACTGAACATAATTTAGATTATTTTATATGCAAGTACCATAGTAAAATAAGAGAAGGCCCCTATTACATATGCTCTGTTTGTAACCGACTGTTGTATAAGAAATAAGTTAGATTACTAGATAGTAAAACTTGCAGCTCATCTGTACCAAAGTCTGTGTTCACAAACATAATGTCATTTGACAACAAGGAATATATATCTGTTCAACCTGTCATTCAAAGGTAGCAAAAGATAAAATCCTTGTCAAAGCAGTTTACAATGATATGTATGTTGATGAAATTCCAGTTGAACTTTCCCTTCTTGAGAAACTAGAACAAATTCTTATTGTGCAAAGAATTGTTAAGAAAAAGTCAGCTATTTGCATGCTTAATGTACGCCTTTACCTAATTTGCATATTGTCTAGACAATATGCAAATTGTCTAGACAATATGCAAATTAGGTAAAGGCGTACATTAAGCATGCACAAGCTGATTTTTCTTAAAAATGAAAGTTTGCGCAACGTTTTGAAGGGCTTACACTTACGCAAATTTTCTGAAATTTTGAACAGCAATGCAACGCCCAACACATTTTCCACCCACTAATTCAAAATAACTTTTAAGCATTCAAATTTCGTGCATTTTTGATCTGTTGGACAAGACACCCCCCCCTGGGTTTTGAAAAATGTAACTTTCAGAATTTTTTAGTTTATTCTACATTATAAATACCCAAACAATATATATTAATAAAAAACTTCGTACCTGGAGCCGCTTCGCGAAGTTGAGAGCAATTTCAATTTTGTTCAGTTTTTTTTTATACACCCTGTATAACTACATTTTCGACGCACGAAGGCCTATATTGTTACAAACGACTGAACTACGGAACGAACAGTGCACCAGAAATATTTCAGAATATTTTGCAACGCCACCTTAGTGACATTCGGGGAGTAAAGAATATCGCAGATGATATTATTGTTCATGGAAAAACACGAAAGCAACATGACGAAGCCTTAGAGAACTGTCTGAAACGACTAGATCAACTCAACTTGAAAGCGAAACCAGAGAAGTGTAGTTTCCTATGCAAAGAGATTAAGTTTTATGGTCTAATTTTCACGGCAAATGGAACACGACCTGATCCAGCAAGAATCGACAATTTGGTCAAAGCCAGTGCACCAAAGAATGCCGGTGAAGTACGCAGTTTTTTGGGCCTAGCTAACACGTGCCGTGAGTATGTTCCAGAGTATGCTGAAATTACTAGGCCGTTGAGGGATCTCACAAATAAAAGTGTCGCTTTCAATTGGAACAACACTCAATCGTTGATGCATCACCTTTGGGAATTTGTGCAATCTTAGCACAACGAGAGAAGTCTGGAGAGTCGTACTGTATTATCTCTTACGCCAGCAGAGCCCTGTCTCCAGTCGAAAGTCGATATTCACAGACAGATATTGAAGGGCTGAGTCTAGTTTGGGGGATCGAACATTTCCGACTGTTCCTTCTGGGCACTGAGTTTGATGTTTATACTGATCATAAAGCCCTGGAAGCAATCTTTAACAATCCAAAATCAAAGCCCCCAGCTCGTATTGAACGCTGGATGCTAAGACTGCAACCGTACAACTTGTATGATTTACAAGAAAGGAACTGTTAACGAAGCCGATTATTTGAGCCGTCATCCTATCACTACTACTCAAGGAAAAACTACAATTGAAGAAAAAATTGCAGATAACTATGTGAATTACATCATTAACAATGCTATACCGAAGTCAATGACACTTCAAGAAATCAAGGAAGCCACTTTGTCAGACACCATTTTAAGGAAAGTTCTAGAATGCATGAAATCAGGGAAATGGGGCGAGAAGGATGTGGAACTGAAATCTTATCACATGTGCGCGGAAGAACTATAAACAGCAACGAAAGCAGGGGACCTTCTTCTAAAAGGGAGCAGAATTGTTATACCAAAAACGCTACAAGACTGTGCGACGCAACTCGGACATGTGGGACACCAGGGAATAGAGAAGACGAAAGCGTTATTACGAGAAAAAATATGGTATCCTGGAATGGATAGTAATGGATGAAAACTGTGCTGCCTGTCAAGCCGTTGGTCCGGGTAAGTCCACCTGAACCGATGAGGATAATTCCTACCGCGACAGAGCCATGGCAAAGCTTAGCACTAGATTTTTACGGTTCAATACCCCACAGTGGACAGTATTTACTTGTCGTAACCGACACCTACTCTAAGTTTCCTGAAGTGGAAATTGTGAAGTCAACGTCAGCGAAAGCCTGTATCCCGAAGTTAGACCGCATATTTGCAACTCATGGCATTCGAAAAAAGATTAAGACTGATAATGGCCCACCCTTTAATGGGAACGATTTCAAACGATACGTGGCTGCATTGGGAATCGAATGGACAACAAGCACTCCGTTATGGCCCCAAGGAAATGGTAATGGCGAGAGTGTGATGAAGCCGTTAGGAAAAGTGATAAAGACTTCTATATTAGAAGGGAAAAATTGGAGACAAGAACTTCAACGATTTCTGTTAAATTATCGCTCAACGCCGCATGCTACTACCAAGATACCTCCATGTGAATTACTGTTCAACCAAAAGGTGCAAGGAAGTCTACCCGAGCTGTCAACAAAAATGATCGTGAACAAGCACCAAAGTGCCAAGGAAAACATCTAGGAAAAGAAGATCAGGAATAACCAATACTACGATGTCAAGAAAAACACCAGAACATCCACAATTAGGGAAGGTGACATTGTTATTTGCAAACAGAAACCAACCAACAAGCTATCTCCTTGATTCAATCCCGAGCGATTGACGATCGTCAAGAGGAAAGGAGCAACAGCTACTGCCAGAAATGACAGTCGCAGTATCACACGTAATGTGTCTCATTTCAAAGTAGTTAAATGTGCAGAAGAAAAGTCCCTGAAGTATGGAAGAGAGCAAATGTAGTGCCAATACCAAAAGAAAATGTCACCAACTCAAGTTCTCAACTGAGACCTATCTCACTAACAGACATCATAATGAGACTATTTGAGAGATGTATATATAAAAATGAGATTGCAGATGTTATATATTATTCAATCGATTCTGACCAATATGCATATAAAGTAGGACACAACTCAACGATGGCTCTAATCAAATGTCAACATACGTGGTTGAAAGGGTTGGATAATGGTGCCAAATACGTGAGAGTACTATCATTTGACTTTAGCAAGGCTTTTGACAGTGTTCCACTATTTGAAAAAGTTAAGAAATTGCCTTTTAACCCATACATCATAAATTGGATGATTGATTTCTTAAAAGATCGTAAACAGAGAGTAACAGTTGATGGCATTACAACCGAGTTCTTGAAAATTAATCGTGGCGTGCCTCAGGGAACTGTTCTAGGCCCGATATTATTTTCAATAATGGTAAATGACATTAAATCAGTCAATCCAATCAATGAACTCTGTAAATTCGCTGATGATATAACAATAGAAGTCCCGGGCTATGATGAGGATGATACAAGTACAGAAGAGGTAGAAAATATGAAATCATGGTCAGATGAAAACCGAATGGTGCTGAATATGAACAAAACATATGAAATGATTGTTCGTGGGAGAACATCGATACCTCTACCCAGTTCCATTCCGTCCATTAAACGGAAAACATGGCTCAAGATACTTAGAGTTACCCTTGAGGAAATACCAGAAAATTGGGATAGACACTTCGAAGAGATGCTCAAGAAAGCGAGTGGAAGAATGTACATTTTACGAGTGTGTAAATATTATGGTTTTACAACAAAGCAGTTAGAACTTCTCTTTCAAAGTTTAATAATGTCATTATTCACTTTTGGAATTGAACTTTGGGGAGGAGCATCCTATACTAAATACATCAGTCAGATTGATAAGTTTGTAAATCGTGCATACCGTAATAGGTACGTAACAGAGAAATCTAATTTTAGAGAAATAATAAATAAGAGAGACAAAAGGTTGTGGAATAAAATATTAGATGATGAAAATAATGCATTAAGAGAACAAATTAAATCGAACTTTAAGGCAAAGGGGACATGACTTTGAGCTGCCTTTAGTGAAAACTGAAAGATTTAAAAAATCTTTTGTAAATAGATGTCTTTTCAATTTTATCTAGTGTATGATATTTTAATAATTATTAACAATATTGTAGAATTTTTACTAGTTTTATTAAATTATTGATGTAAATAACTAATGAAAAATAGACTATATACCTTATTTTTACAATTCCATGTAAACTCGGATGTGTGTTTCGAGTATTGATTAATAAAGACTATTATTATTATTATTATTAAGAACAAAGTAGTGATGAAGAGAGACCAAACAACTTGGATGATGTACAGGGCAGAGGATTGGAAGATGACATGCAGGACATTATAGTAGAACGTCAGCCGACACCAAGAAGATCAACGAGGAATCAACGAACTGTAAATAGATTTGGTAACTGAATACCGTCTGGACTTATTTCATAGAACTTTAGTATTACAAACAATAACAAACAATTCATAGTTATTCCGTTGAGTTTTGTTTAAAAAAAAAGAGAGCGATGTAGTGATTGACAGGTCATTTACATAACAATGAAATGCGCGGGAAAACAGGACATATGGTAGCGAGAGAGAAAGGATCAAGTTTGTAGTCGTACAGTAAGCTAAATAAATATATAAACGTAACGTGTGTGCTTAATTATTACATGCGCCTTATATTGGTAAACCTTTTATTTACTTATATTATACGCACAAATGAAAAATTCGACTTGGAGCTCCGCTATATTTTCATATGGCACAAGCGAAAAATTCCACATGGAGCTCCCCTATATTTTCATATGGCACAAATGAAAAATTGGGCATGAAGCTAGGGTCGAAATCACATAGCCAAACACATCCTAAACGGGAGAGGTAGGCATATATATCATGAAAATGCCATGCTAGATTTTTTCAAAAATCCTTAACACGTACTATTTCAACACCTAAGTTTGGTTCCCAGCTGTGACCTCTGCCGTTGCCGTCTTTAAAAAGACACCAATGTTTAACTCTTCGGTTCTTTGAAAGGTTATGGCAGATCGACTTTCGTCGGACTTTACATGATGTCCTCAATCAGTGATAGCCTTGAAGTGGAACCGTAATTATACAAAATATATAGCATGAAAGCAATTTGCTTTCATACCATTATAACGCCTCTCCCGCCTAAATATAACCGACTTGTACTTGGTGTAATTTGAAATAAAATCGTTTAAAATCACTATATAGCTAGGGAGGGGTAGCTGGGTACTCATTTGGGGAAATAAACTTTTTTGTAAATGCTCCAATGCTCGCGATTTTCCAATAACATATAGTTGCTATGGTAGTTGCTACGGGACAAAATTTCAAACAACCTGCTATTTTCCCCTATTTATCCATTTTACGCCAAACAAATACAAAAATTAACACCAAAATGATGCATAATATGGATAATTTCAAAATAGGATTTTCTTTTAAAATTTGGTATAGGACCACCTTAAGTTAAAATATTACTCCAAATCTGTTTTCAAATTTAAAGTATTCTACCATGAGGATGAAGCATACCAAGTGAGTCCCTTGCATGAGAATCAAATACTTTTAATAAACCATTGGAGTCTGTAAAGATTGATACAGTATTATAATATTACAATAGAAATGAATTATATGCTTCTCGTAATTGCTCTAAAGCAGAATCTAAAGGCATGACAAATGGAATGCTTTCACTCGCAGTACTAAAATGGAGGCTAGCAGTGTAACTCTCACTGAATGCAAGTGAATAATCAGTATCTTCAATCATTACCATTGTGGGCAGTTCTGTGAGTAATAAATAACTTTGTCTTGATAATCTTGATAACATGGAATATAATTCGTTGCCCAAGTTCATAATGTGAACTAAAGCAATTGAGTCTAATATTGAACCATTGCGATGCACATATATCAAGGAACATAAACTCATAGGTACACATTGGCGACCTGCATTTTCGCCAAAGATATCAACACTATCTTGACTATAAGGAGCATGAATAGTTTTACTAGGATTAACAAAAGCAGGACCAGGGTTATTTATTTATTTATTTATTTATTTAAAAACTTCGCCTTTTACATTACTTTTACATTACATTTACAAATACTTAACAAAAATAAACTCCAAAGACACAACAGGCAGGGTATCCGCAACAGCAAAAGCCAATTACAGCAGGCCCGAATATAAATTCTACATTATTTACAACATACAATAAAACAGAGTATTTACTCAGATTCGTGAGTTCAATTAAAAACAGCAAGTTATTCTGTTATTAAGCCTGCGAGCAGTATTACACTTACTGCAGATAGTTTTAAAAGTTCTTGGATCGTCTATATTAAAACTTGTATTCAGGGCGTTAAAGTAATATTTCAAAAGAAAAGATTTAAAAACCGCTAAGCTGTCCATATAAGGATTCAGTTCATCTGCTAGGACATTCCAAGTCCGAGCAACTCTTACAATATAAGAGCGTTGATATGTCGTTGTTTTGCATCTTGGTATATCATACTTTATGGACTTAACATCCGCAGATGAACGAGTGCATCTGGTACTGTGCACACGAGGAATAATTAATGAGTTTAAGTCAATCAGACCATGAGTTGATTTGAAGAAGAATACCAGATCTAAATATTCATGCCAGTAGCATATCGGTAGAAGTGATAACGACTGTAGTCTTGATGTATAGCAAACAGAACTACTGAACGGTAGGTTTAAGATATATCTTGTGGCTCTCCTCTGAATCCTCTCAAGCTTTAACATTAAATCGATTGATTGAGGTGCCCAAACCTGTGGCATAACCTATATGTGGACGAACCATTGTAAGATACATTGATCTTCTTATTGATTCACTCTTGATACGACATTAACTTCAATATCTCCACTAAGGCTTAGTTTACAGTAATTTATCCTGCGGTTTAAATCTTTATAGGTAGCGTTTTTGTTTATACTTAGGCTAGAATTTCTGTAGGTATTAATATTTCTTTCAATTTTAGTGTTCTGTATCATATTCAAATCAATAGACTTGTAGCAATTCGCATCAATACATTTGACATTCAAAGCAAGACTTGCATTCAAATTAATATATTTGGCATTGAAATGTAAATAAGTGTGAAGCATGGACATGGTATTCAAATTGAAAGGTAATAATTTGGTATTGAAAGTTAAGTTGGTATATTGCAAAGTAAGTTGGTATATTGCATTTTTTAAATTAAAGGCGAAGGTGATAAATATCGAGGAACCCTATCAAGTGGGTTTGTTCCCAAACAACAAATTAAGACAAAGTGTTTCCCTTGTGGACACCAGGAACATATTGAACTCGTTTTGTGGGGAGCAAGAGCAAAAAGCGTCACTTTTAATGAAGGGGATGTCCTCTGTCTGGAAAATGTCGTAGTCTCGAAGTTTAACAACCTATTCACTTTGACAACGACTTTTGAAACTACCATCTCCAAAGTAGACGACCAAATGGCCAACGTGGCGGTTAGAAATGTCAAAAGGCAACTATCTCGACCTAGCAATGTGGTGTCTCTGAACACTTCCAATCGTGCTGTGAAAGAGTTCCAATGCACACTTTCCTGCCTTAGCTGCAGAAAAACCATTAGTCCCGACCCAGTAGAAGGCAATCTCATAACGTGCCCAACCTGCTCAACCATGTTCCTGACAGAACATGCAACTTTGAATAACAGCTGCATGATCCTACTGGAGGATAATAGGTGGTTTAAAGCTAACACCAGTGTAAGTATTTCTGCCATAAATTCAGTCTTTAACCCTTTGGTCTGCGATGCGCCCAAGTTATTCTGTATAACGCCAGATGATTTTACTCCAGACGATTTTACTCATAAAGGGAAAGGTGTTGGACGTTAATGAGTTAAAGTTTAGTTGTTAGTTGTTTTATTTTCAACATTTCTGATGAGTGCCATGTCAGCATGATTTGTCACCAAATTTTCAGCTTTTATGAAAAAAAATTTCAGTATTAGGTGTTGAGTTCTACTACAAACACACAATATTGGGTGGTTTTAGGTTAGGATAAATACTTAAATGTTTACACTATTCTTTGTTCGTCCAAATACAGGTTATTCAGCATTTGTTCAAGTGGTCAAGTCCTCAGCTTAAAATTATGCAAGCAGATGTCATATCTGCCCTCAACAGCAATTTTTCGCTGAGGTTGGATTTGTGCAGAAAACTTGTCGAATTTGCCTCTCCCATCTCAGCCGAAGTTGATGATATTCTGTCGTCACTACTGGATGATGCAGATGATGATGGTTTTTTCCCACCACTAGATGGCAGTGTCTCAGCACAAGAAGAAGAAGTACCAACTAAAAAGACAAAGGAAGACTGACTCCTTTTTTTCTATTGCAACATAAGTTGTTTTTTTTTCCTTTTGGTTTTGGAGTTTTGTTGGTTTTAAGAAGAAGGCCCAGATATAAGGCAGACTATAATTCCTCTTCTGTAATATGGTGTGGTTGATATTGAGAAAGTTGTTTAATTGATTTTAGAGTTTCTTGTTTTTTTTTATGTTTATTAGAGTTACAAAATAGCAGTGTATAAAAGACAACATATTTCAATAGTAACTCTGTGTATCATTGCTGTCAAAGCTATATTGTTCTCAATAATATATGGGTACTAAGAAAAACAATCAATAATATATGGGTACTAAGAAAAACAATCAATAATATATGGGTACTAAGAGTTGCATGATTGGTCTCTAAGATCAATAGATCTGAATATATAATATTTCAACTGGACTTTTGGACTTTAACATGGTAATGCTTATAAACATCAGTGGTGTGCATAGCCATGCCAGGGTGGACCATTTGCATGATATTTTGAAAAGGTCCCCTTCGTACGGTTAGAAAGGGTTAGAACGGTTCACGGTAAAGGTTAGAACGGTTCACTTTGGAAACTATATGACCCTATGATAACCGTTGCGAAATTTCTACGTCTCCAAGTCACAAACTCTCAAGGATTTTAAAACGTCTGTAGACCGGCTATAGGGTTTCAACTAATATGCAGGTAATATTACTAATATACTACAAACATTCGAGTATGTTAGGTTTAAAAATTCAAAGAAAACTACATCAATAGTAAACAAACCGAAGACCCCCAAGTCACAAACGTTTAAGGATTTTAAAACGTCCGTAGACAGGCTACAGGGTTCAACTAATACGCAGGTAATATACCAGAAACATTTGAGTACGCTAAGTTTCAAAATTCAAATAACACTATATCAATAGTTATAAACAAACAAGACAAAAAATCCTATTGCATAGTTTCCGCTCCTTACCTGGCGGCCATTTTGGCCGTTTTGGGCGCCAGGTAGTGTAAGGAGGGGAAACTATGCAATTCAAAAATGAAGAATTTTCGCACAGAAAATTAGGGAATCTCAACACTGGGCCTTACGGCCAGTGTAAAAAACAACTTAGCGTATACTCAAGCGTATAAATGGAAATATAGAGTGGTCCAATAATTACGAAATAGAAGAAAGATAAGCGCTTACCATGATCGCTGTCATAACTTTCGCTGTCTACCATTTTGAATGTAGCAAAGAACCAAAGAACGAATAAATTACACCAAGTACTTCATATATTTTTTGTGGATTTGCGGATTTTTAAGGATTTCTGTGGATTTTTGAAGGATTTTTTGACAAAGTGTACGGGATTTTTGGAGTGAAATGCCCCTCGGATTTTAAAAAAAATCTGAAGATAAGCCTTAGTCAAGTAGGCAAGATGTATATAGTTGCTGCTATTTTAAGGAATGCATTAACATGTCTTTATGGTAACGAGACATCACAGTTTTTTGAATTAGACCCACCAACTTTGCAAGAGTATTTCTCTTGAATAAATAAGATACAGCACGGTAAAGCCAGAGACCTTGTCGAAAGAGCAGGTGCAAGCTAAGTTACCATAACCTTCCAAAGATAAACCATGAGCTTGTATTCATTCTTATGCATATTTTGATGGGCTTATACCTGGGGGGGCTTATATTCAGAGGGTTACAGTATCTTAGCTTGCACCTGGTCTTGGTGAACATGGCTTGGACAAAGTAAAGCAACAAAGTAGGGTGCACTACATTAATTTTATCAGAAATTTAAATTTTCAGCAACTTCATAATAATTTGTAACAACATTTTTTAACAATTCACAAGAATATAACCAGTGTAATTTAATTACATTAATTTATATGTGATTTTATAAATATTGTTTTGTACATAAATACTTAAAATATTCTTAATCTATTTAACATAATATAATATAAACTGAACAGCAGTTTGTAAAATGTAATAATAATATAAATAATTATTTCCTATGTATTGGATATACCATATTTAATTAAAATATTTAGAACATGCCATGCAAGCTTACTTGGATAGTTTGTCTAGGAGGGCTGTCAGTACATGTACTTGACTTTGTTGCTGTTGTTGTTGTAGCATGATCATTTGCATGGCTTGTATTTGTTGCTGTTGCTGTTGGTGTTGTTCCATCATAACTGTCATCATACAAACATACATACATTATTCAGCTCACTCCCCATTGGGGCTTTTCAGTGACCGATTACATCAAGTATCTAGCTTACCTATATTATGTACTTAACCTACATTTATTTATTTTTACAATTGTGATATTACTTTCCTAATCTGTCTATCCTAACCCACCCAGTCAACTTTCCCTGTGGGAGGAAACCGGAGTGCCCGGAGAAAACCCGCGACTTTCTCTTTTCACATGAGTGTGACGAGTGTCCTCAATGAGAATCGAACTCAAGACTCAGAGGTGAAAGGCGCTTGCTCTGACAACTGCGCCACCGAAGCCCCGCATCATAGTACCTTGCTGGTCAAATAAGGCAGCTTGCTGTTTCACTTGTTGCTCCTGTTTGTTCTTTTCTAATTCCACTTCTGCCTTTTTCAACTCCATTTCTCCCTTTCTCAGTTTCATTTCAATCTCTGTCTTCTCTTGCAAATAAGCGATCGCTTCACTCCCATTGCTTCGTCTTTTCTCTTCTGTGTCCGTGCCTGCGTCTGTCTCCATAGCTTTCCTTCTCATATCATCTGCTGCCACCGTTTCTGTAGCCTGCGTGGCAGGCGTTCTATTGTGGGGGAGGGAGTTTTGTTTAGAGCGCGCGCTTTTTTTTTTGAGAGCACACGCTAGGTGAGAAGTTAGGGGGGGAGGAGAAAAAGCGAAGGGAGAGGCGAAATGAACGCCTGCCCAAATCCTATTCATAAACGAGACAAGGCTAAAACAAATACGACTGGAAATTATAGTAACACCTCTTCAAATAACCAATGAAAAAACGCTGCGGAAATTAGTGATGATTGAGCGCTAACGCGCCGGAAACTGATGTTAATTGATGTGCCTGAACATCGCTGTAGGTGTTCGCTTGCAAACAGAAGTTGTGGTGGATTCTGAGATACTTCGGCTAATTTCGTATCAGTAAGTGAACATGCAGTCATTCCAAGAGACTGTGCTTCAGCAATCTGGTCTTTCATAATGCTCTCCAAAGGACATACGACAATACTACACGATTGAGTACCGGCATCTACAATCTCTAGCTTCGATTTGGCTATTGTAAACACTTGAAAGTTAAGCTTTTCCCAAAGCCCGTTGGCAGAACAGCAAGCACGTCTAGACCAAAAAGCAGCTCGGTAACAGATTTTTGCTGTTCCGGCTTAAGAATAATTTCAACCTAAACGCTCAGATAATTCAGACATGCTCCACTGTCTGACGAAATACAATCCCACCATGCGGTAAGGTGCAGTTGTTTCTAACACTTTTCAAGTGTATTGCTGATTTGTTGACAGATCTCACTGAGTGTTGACGCGACAGCGCATATTAGCCAATGGGAATTTAACTGAAGGTTTTGGACACAAAAGTCTCGTTTATGAATAGGATTTGGGCAGGCGTTCATTTCGCCTCTCCCTTCGCTTTTTCTCCTCCCCCTAACTTCCCACCTAGCGCGCTCTCTCAAAAAAAAGAGCGTGCTCTAAACAAAACTCCCCCACAATAGAACGCCTGCCACGCAGGCTACCGTTTCTGTCTCCATTCTCCTGTTGTTTTCATTTTCAATATTTTCTTTATCTGCTTCTTCTTCTTTTTCCACTATTTCCTCCAACAATTTATCTATCTCGGTTTGTTCAGGACTTATTCCACTGGCGTTTAGCTTGTCTCGCATTTTTTGTTTGTATCCTACTACTAACGTCTTGTAGTGATCCCTTACCGACTTCTGATTTACCCGAAAGATTGGTTGTTGTAGCCCACACAATTTTTCTCCAATGTCATTCCAGACTTGCCCTCTTTCTGATGACGATTTCTTCGTACTAAAAAGCTTTGAAACCAAAATTTCTCTGCAAAATAGCACATCTTTTTCCTCAGTCCAAGACATGATAGCGCTTTTTACAACCCTTAAAAATTTAAATACAAGAAATGTGAACATTTAATAGTGAGTAAACATGCCAAAAACCAATGCAAACGGTATTACACAAACAAATTATTTAAAGTAGAAAATGTAAAAGCTAAAGTCTCTTTCAAAAACACTTCCAACACTTCTTCGTTATGTAGATCAGTGACAGCATAAAAACAATTGAATAATTATATATATAATTATGGTGAAGTTCATACTTACTTGGTGCTTGTGGTTGGGATTTCTTGAGCCATATTCCGAATATTGAATACAAAAATCCAAGTACACAGTATGCAAATTTGACTACCTCGCCGCCGCCGTGAATTCAAGCAGACGCATTCCCAGTCATCAAAATATGGAACATTTACTTCCGGTCGTCGTCGTCGTCGCCGCCGTGAGGTGGCGTCGCGTAATCAAGGGGCTCAATAAAAGCTCGCTATTATCAAGGGGCATGACCCCCGGGAGATTTTGGTATAGTCCCGAAAATGCAGTAATATTCGCCAACTGCAGTAAATATTCCTTTCTGTAAATATTGTGAAACTGTTGACATTGTGTCTAGTGTATAGTCACATGTAAATAAACAGGTAAGCTCATATGTTATCCGCCTGTTTCTATAGGCTCAAGTATTTGTTTAAAGGCCAAGATAACAAAGAACAAGAGAGAGAGATGCATATGTGAGATATTAAGAGGAATTGAAAAAAGAACATTATTAGTGGTCATACAATATTAACAGTTCATTAATTGCCATTAACTTTAATAAATTTGTTCCAAATTAAATACCAGTATCGGCTGTTTTCTCCAAGATAATTGTATGTACACACAGAATCTCATCATTAATACCAAATGCTTTACAAAATACGAAATGTATTTTGTAAACGTTTGTTTGTTAGATATAGAGCAGCTTTCCTGAGACCAATTCTATAAACTTGAAAATCACATACTGTAGTCAAAACAGTACAACAAAACTGTTGCTTAATTACTTCTATCAAAGTTGTTTTGCCATACTTACAGAAAACAGAAGATGAAGTACATTCTTCTGTATAAAATTCTAAATGATTATACTGCTCTAAATGATTATACTAGCAATACTGATATAGCTCTCCCAAAACCGAGAAGGGAATTCCTAAAAAAAGTTTTAAATACAGTGGGCAAAGCTTTGGAACAGACTTTCTCGGGACGCAAAAGAGGCACAATCTATTTATATTTTTAAAGAAAATATTAATAATTAATATTACTATGCTAATGTTGGGTCACACCTCCTGTGATATGCAGGATAAAGGATAAATGGCGGTTTAGTGAATTGCCGCGGTTATGACATTCTTACTATTATTATCTTTCTTTAATACATTTATACGTCGAATACACATCAATCTTCTTTATATAATTTGCCGAGGAGGAGATGTTTTGAAGGACAATGAAAGCCAGCAAGGTACGAGACATATATATATATTTTTATAGTAGTTTACAAATATGTTAACCCATTATTATTAAGTTGCAATGGAGCCTTTGTGCCTTAATACTAATTCACATAATCTAGTGCCAGACAATTTATCCCATCAAAGGGAAAGTGTTGTATATTATGCTTAATACAAATGTAAATGTTAACCAGACACTATTATACCGGGTGTTTGTATTCCGAGTAATGAGTAATTAGTAACAAGTAATGGATTTATTATACTTATGTTGGTAAATAAAGCCTTGAAGACATCAAAGTCTGGTCATCCTTTTCTTGAATTACTATAAGATACTTTCACAGTGATAATAATAGTCATATTTTGGACTCATTTTAATAGGCACGCGTTTCGGCTAGCATGCATGCAAGAACAGACTGGACAGTTAATAATACTCGTTTTCAGCATGCCACATAGCCATTTCAGCCTTCTTTCAATACCAAGTTCGAAACATGTTAAACTTGGGGTCATTTCTTTGCAGCCATCCAAAGGTATTTGTATATTAACAGTAAAAAACTAAACTTTATTAGGTTTAGTTTATCTATCATCTTAGACTAGGTAGATATACGATTTCCCACCGTTATTTATCCATTACTATTAATACGAAATACATTTTGAAGATTATGTGGTTACGGCGTTCTAAAAACGAGCATATTAACTTAAATATTTAAATATTTTTGCTAGCCAAAGGTAAAAAAAGGATGACCGGACTTCTGTCGATGACTTTAAGGCTTTTCTTATACCAACATAAGTATAATAAATCCATTACTCGTTACTCATTACTCGGAATACAAACACCCTGTTATACCATTAAAACCGTCAAGTTTGGTTATTGGACTTTTTTAGGTCTAATAGTAACGCTAGTTGCTAGACAGTTTAATTTAATTGTCAAGTGGAGATTGTTGCATGTGAACCTTTAACCAGGCAACATTCCAATGTCTTGCTAACCCATTGCTGTCCTGTATTTGACCGAATAGTTGTTGAAATATTATATATTATACTGTACTTATTCTTCTACAGATTCCATTAGATCATTCATTGAGTACATTGATTTCTTGCAGCATTTGTTGTGTTGGGGATGGAAGTTAAAAGTAAACGGAGAAGCAAATTGACTCAGGACTGAGGTGAACAGAAGGTATGTTTTGTTTTCTTTTGTTTAAATGTATTTGAAACTTTTCTCATTAAACCATTGTGCTGCAATGTGCCTTTGGTCAACAATTTCTCTGTCTAATGCCAGACTATTGTCTTCTCAAGGGTAGTGCTGGCCGTTAATATTTTAATAGAAGACAGTTCCAGGAGAACATTAGTTGATCAGTCCTTTCACATTAGACAAACTTAGTTTTGAAATAGGACGTACAAAACATTATATATTTTCACCCCCCCGTCCAAAAAATTCCGCGTGGAGAAATAAGCCACTTCGTGATGTCACGTGGTCAGCCTTTACCAGGGCTATGCCCAGCAGGCTAGCCCTGGGTATGAGGTTGTCTCTTTCATAGTTCCAACAAGTTAATCTTGCTCTCCCGACAAATTAGTCTTGCTCTCAGGCTTATTAAGCAGCTATTAGCTATAACAGGGTATCTAAGTTCCTAAAACTTTGCCACTTAATGCTATGGGGTTATAAAGATAAAGGCTATCAAATAAAATATTGAATGTACAATATATATAAATATGACAAATTGTGAAAACTATTATATTTTATTAAATGTGGCTTTGTTTTAGAGTGTTCTCACATAGTATTGATGTTAGTTCTCATCTTGCTGTGTTATCAATATGGGCAGGTGAAGGGGGGCACTATCATCAACTGCCAAAGCCTTATAACTTGGACTATTGCTCGTTTGCAATCCACGCCATCTTGGTTGATTTTCGTGGCAACTAAAAATCTATATTCTTCATTCTTTTTTGTATTGTGCCAGAAATCGTTTTCTATTCATAATACAGTAAGATGTTTTCAAAACAAACCAAAAATATTAAAATAACTCCACTATTTCGATGTAAACGGCTGAACAAAACTTTAAAATCAACCAAGATGGCACCTAACGACACGTAGTGACGTCATGTACAAGCAAAGAATACAAATCACAGAAGCAGTTGGATTATGTATGAGCCAAAGGCCTTAATTGAGGACTTAAATTTTTGTTGACAACCAATATTTGCACCCCAGACTATTTATCACCACTGGCCCCATGTGTGACCACACCAACAACCAAAACCTTTTATGTGAGACCACACACACACGTGCACCCGCGCACCCGCGTGCATGTCAACCCTTTCAAATAGAAATTTATCTTTACAGACAATTACAGCGAGTAACATATTTTCTTGTAATTGAACAAGAATAAGGTTAGCATACTACCTACATTTCATGGTGCAGACATGTGAAATTATATAGTAACTGATTAAGCAGTTCTCCACGACCCCACTTCCTTGTGAAATAATATGGATTTTTTTAATAAAATACAGCAACGAAATCACGAGAACATTCTCATTTTTAAATATTCTTGATATAGCTATAGCGATTTTATTCAGATGGGAGAAATAAATATCTAACAACTTTTGGCGATGAACCTCCATCGTCTCGTTGGTTTCTCCAGCAGGAATGGATGGAACGGTACAATTTTTGCTTTGCTTCTTCTTCCGCCCTGGCTTTCCTTTCGGGACAACAATGCCTTCTGCCTCCAATTGTTTCTTCTCTACTTTCGCGACCTTCTTCTTTACATTTGCGAAGCGTGTCTATATCTTTTTCTCCCATAATTGCTATAATTGGAAAATGATAATAGCATTAAAAACTAAAACATATTTGTTAAAAGTATTTCTTGTGCAAATGACTACCGCTAACTGTCATTTTTAGTATAGACTGGTATATTTCTGGTGATTGACTGGTGTTTTGAGCAAATAAATAAATAATAACAATGTCAACAAATAGATTTGGTCTCACAATCACTGACTTCTTCCACAATGGGGAAGGGGGGTAAGAAGAATCTGTAATTTTACAAGATTACTGACTTTACAGTAATCTTGACACACTGACAGCTCCGCAATTGGGTTAGGGGGTTAACGCAATCACATAAAGTCCAGTCAAACCATAGGCAGCCCAATGACTATGGTGGTTTATTAAATAATGTGACTAAAACATTCAAATTTTCAATAAAACTATTGTTAACTATTGTTCTTTAGTTCTCGTTGCCTGCGACGGGCGACTTACGTCACTGCATAAACGAGAACTAAAGAATTGTGTTATTGTCAAGTAAATTTATCATATTTTCGTCATTTTCAACAAGGTAACAATAGTTTTATTGAAAATTTGAATGTTTTAGTCACATTATTTAATAAACCACCATAGTCATTGGGCTGCCTATGGTCAAATGAGAATGAGAGTTGATGAAAGTCAATGAGAGTTGCAACTTTCGGTCACATTTGACGGCCAACTCTCACACACTCTCATCAACTTTGAGCTGGTTCAAATTTTGATGAGAGTTGATAAGAGTCTTCCTCGTATGACGAGTGATGGAGTTATATATAAGAATTTTCCAAGTTTCCATAGTGTAGAAGAGGTTAAATTTTTCCAGTATAATACATGCAAACGCTAAAGAATATATACCTGTAACAAAGGCAACACACTCTGATTTATGAGTTATTAATGTTAGAACTGAATCTTTCCAGTCCTAACATCAGTTAGTTACTACTTATCACAGTAATACTAAAATAGACTTGCAAATAGCATTGAAAATATGATAGCAAATATTAGTGAAACTTACATGGCCAGCACCAAATGAGCCTTTTAGGAAAGGGTACTTCATCACAAGCTGCAGGGCAATGTGGGTTCTCTCCTCCACAGTTGGATATGACGTGTGTGCCATTATTGAAGTGCAAAGCTGCCTAATTAAGGCACTTCTTTGCAGTGGAGTCAAACTGCCATTTTCAAGTCCTTTTTCAGCATCTGGCTCCCACTAGCATTAAATCAAGAAAAAAATATTGTTACACAAAGTGAAATGCTAAAGTAAGGAGCATCTGGGTGCATTGCCAGCTAATGGGTTGACAAGAAACACTGGCAGATAGTTCTGTTAACCCATTAACTGGCAGTACCCAACCACTGACAAGTATAATTGTCTGGCGTTTGACAGAGTAAAATACTAAAGTAGGGCGCATTGCAAGCTAATGGGTTAACCCATTAACTGGCAGTACCCTATCACTAATCAACTGGCACTAGACAAGCTACATGTAATAGGTTAATATCCTCAATTGCACCATGTAAAAAATGCTTTATTGCCATACCCTTGTTGGAAGGCAAAATTTGCTTAACCAATCTGAATTTTCAGCAGCAACAGCCTAAATATAATATTGGAAATAGAATGTACATGTAACATAAACTACAACAATATAGTGGAGGACGTACATTCAAAACATACCATAAACTAAACGAAGTGGCCATATTTCTACAATTTATTACAATGTCATCAAGATATAGAAATGAAATCAAATGACATGTAATGTTTCAGTTGAAAATTTGTATTTTTACAAACTCATTATGTCAATTTCAACACTGAAATGTACATAATAATTACAAATCATGATATGCAGTCAACATTTTTCTTTGTAAAATCATTGCTAATTAATGTGATGCACCCATAAAGAATTTTATAGTATTCAAATTTACCTCTGCCTTTTTGGAGAAATGCTGGAAGGTAAACTGGAGGCACTTTTATGTTTCCTGGGACTTCGTCTTAAACCAAGGGGAGTTTGAAATTCAATGCTTCTCTTCACAGGCGGACTACCAGATGGACTGCTGCTACAGATGGGAAATGTTTCAGAAAAATCTGAAACATTATCCTCGGACTCATTCAGTTGAGGGAATAAAGGACTTTCATCCACAAAGCTAGGTTCCTGGCTTGTACATGGTGAACATGTAGGTACCTTTAATGGGCACTTTAAACCATTGGCATCAAACACCTGCAAAAATTAGAACATAATGACATAATTAGGCAGGTGGTGTCATTGCTTGACAAAATGTACATACCCATCCTACCTTAGCGATGACTCTAAGATAACACGCTGGGTGTGAGAAATACAAGTGACTGAAGAGTCAGTCCAAATATATGGGCCTGATACTTGACATACTACCTACAGTATGGAGCTAACTGACACTGGTTACTGTTACTCTGCTTATATACCCTATTGTACCAGTGAATGATTCGAGAAAACAATTTTATTTAATAAAAAGAGGGGAAACTAATTATAAAAGTAAATAATAAATGTTGAATGGACAATACAAAACATTACTCTGATTCCATACATCCTTGTCATATGAGCATTCCTTTGTTTCTTTTAATATTTAATAGCTGCACAGATGTGGTGTTTGGGTAAATTCCTTCCTCTGATGATTGGAAGCACTGTTGCAGATGATGATGAACATTGGCAACACTTTCTGCTTTTGCTGGAAATTGTTGACATTGTTTTTTCCCCTTCAATTACTGTTGACACCCTAAGCCTTTTGGAAGGATTGATTGAAGAATATCTCTGGGGCTTTACTAACATTTATCCTGGAAGATCTGTCATACCCAAGATGCACTACTTGGTGCATTATCCATCCCATATATACAGGTTATTATGTGTATTTGTTAGCAACTAAAACATGGATACAGTAAGTTATATTTTTTGAAATTGTTGTACAGAATAGGCTGCTGCTATCACCAACCCCCCCCCTTATATTTATCATTCTTTGAAGTATTTCATATTTTTATGATATGAAGTAAGATAACACAATAACAATGCCTTATATATCTTTTAGGTTTGGACCAATGACCCGTACATGGTGTATGCGTTATGAGGCAAAGCATAGCTACTTTAAACGTCTTGCTGCATACATTTGTAACTTCACAAATGTGGCCTTTACATTGGCAGATCGTCACCAAACCCACAACTGTTATGTTACAAACAATTCCAATGGTAGAATTAAAGAAAGCTTATATACGGCAAAAGAAACCACTGTTGGTAAGTATGTGTAACAACTGTTTATTATATTGTTTGGTACAGTATGGTATACTAGATAAATGGCAGTGCTGCCAATTTCCTAACACTGTGCCTATCACTTTTCACAAATATTAAATAATTGCAGTGGTATCTTACTTTGTTGTTTAACCCATTAAATGCACCCAATTGCTCCCAGTTTTAGTATTTTACTCTGTCTATGTAACACCAGACGATTTTACTGGTCAGAGGTAGGGTACTACCAGTTAATGGGTTCTTAAATTGTTGAAGTGCAAATTTCTCCTGTTTTAAGTAATTAAAAAACATATTCATTATTGTGTTATAGAATCTGGAAAGCAGGTGGTTGTCGGTGATACAGCATATTTCGGTGAGCTGAAGCGCAATGAAAATGATCTTCTACCAACGGATATTGTTTATGAGTAGGTTTGATATAAATTTGCTGTATTGCAGATGCCTCTGATCATTATTTTAGATTAACCCATTAGCTGGCAATGCGCCCGGATACACCCTGCTTTAGTATTTTACTCGGTCTAACGCCAGGCGATTTTACTCGTCAGTGGTAGAGTAATGCCAGTTAATGTGTTAACAGTGTTTACCCTTCTGCCTAAATTTATTCCCCGATGCAGGCTTGTGATTTGTGATTCTTTTCATTTCCTGTTAGGACAAAAAAGGTTTCTATTCATGGCACTGAGTACAAGGTTGGTTCTGTCATTCATACTGGATGGATAGGTGAATTACCCGAGTTTGCTTCAATTTCTAAAATTGTTGTGATCGAGTCAAGCAAAGTATATTTTGTTTTAACGAAATATGTAACTATACAGTTTGCTACTCATTATCATGCATTCGAGGCTTCTAAACCACGAAACGAAAGTACCATATTGTTGCAACAAAGTACTTGCCATCACATGCATTAAAGTTGTCAAGTGTAGCTGATGGGTTGATCTACATAGCACAGAGATGCAGTGTTCCAAAATGTTAGAGATGTGGATATTCATTCATGGAGTACATTGAATTATCTCTGAAGCAGGCACTCTAGTGTGCCTAAAGCTGGAATTAAGAAGTTGAATACTGCAACAATGAAAATCAACCTCTATTAATTTTCTTTGATAACACCTCTCCCCCTGCCATTGTAATAGCCAGACGAAGAAATATATATTAGGTAGAATGATTAGAGCCATTAGTTTTCTTAGACGTTTTCAGTTTTTAGGTAACTGTATTCAGGGAATTCCCCTTCCCTCGTGCCATTACACCCCATGTTCTTAAAGTACTGTAATTTCACTAAATACCCCCCCCCCCTCATACTTTGAGATTAATAGAGGATTCATGGTAGTGTGGTTCTTGCATGCATATGCTGTAGAAATGGCTGAGATAAACAATTTTGTGTCGAAATCTGAACAGTGTTATGGTATTGTTAGGTCTTTTAGATGTAAATTTCAAATATGGGATAACTACTGTATTAAATTTTCCTGTTGTAACATTACTACGTTTCCTACTGGTTTTGACATAGATAACATTTGTTGCAAATATATAGTATATTATGGTTATAAAAACACTCTCCTTCAGGGATTGATTTACTTGGTGGAGGGGGTGCGCCCTCCCCATTACCTTTTTGACCATCTAGGCAATCATATTTTTCAAACATTTCTGACAAGATGACCCCATTGACCCTGCAGGGCATTCTAAGTGACGATTCACCCTCCTTCGGATGCCAGCCGAAGCCTGACCAGCACCCTGTTAGAACCCCCTTATCAGATCATGCTGGATCCATCCCTGCTATCCTTATATATACAATATGAACTAACATGGGCTATTTTAACCAATTCTCATTGGGCTGTTTTAACTAACTAGTTTTGGTTATTGACCAAGAATACAATAATGCATGTTACCAAACAATATTAAGTTTTTTTAACTAATATCTATAAGTTACTGCCACAATGATACGAATAGTTAAAACAACCTATTGTTATTTGTTATAAACAATTAGTCTATTTGTATAGGTTATCATGCGATGGCGAGTACAATTAGGGATTAATAGTACGAGTGATGTTTGGAAATTTTTCCAAAATTGGACGAGCCGCCGGGGCGAGTCCAATTTGGCAACATTTTCAAACATCACGAGTACTATTAATCCCTAATTGTACGAGCAACATCGCATGATTACTTGTTTATTATTACATGACAAAATTTCCGCCATTTTGTTTCTTTTGGGAAAATCATTAATTGTACTGCAGTACAATTAATGAAATAATTGTACTCCTCTCAACCAATCAGCATCCAGTAATTTTGTCATGCTAATAATAAGACTAATAATAATAATAAGACTAATAATTAAGTTGGCTTGCATAACCGAAAAAATTGGTTGAATTAACATATTTTTATTAGTTAAATTCAATCGCTCACAATTGACCAAATAATAATTGGTTATTTTAACCTATTTATATTGGTTCTAACCTATTCAAAAGGTTAAAACAACCTATTGATATTAGTTATAACCTATAAAAATAGGTTATTTTAACCTATCAGTTTTTACAGTGTACCGCTACGCTTTATATGTGTTTTGATATTCAGTTATTTCCTGTGTTTTTTTTGTATGTTACGGTGCAGCATGTGTTATGTCAGTTTGTTACCGATGAAGTGGATTTTAAAACGCAATTAGGAATTTTCGTAGAGGAAACGTGACTCCCACGACAGATTAAGATATAATTGCGGAAAATTCTTATATTTAATGTTTTTTTAATGACAGTGCAAATAACTGTACCATTAAGTAAATAAATTAAGTATCTGTATCTCAGTTCAAGACCAATAGTATATTGGCATATTTAGAGAAAGCATATAATAGATTTGTCCTGATGTCCATATATATACATGTTAGAAATTGAAAATCTTGTATTCAATTTGGACGAACATAGCGCACGTTATGTTAATTAGTCAGCACATTTATATATAAGTTTAGATAATTGAGCTTTCTATTAGTTTTATACTTATATATTAAGTTTAAGATATGTACAATTATGCCACTATATATATATATATGTACAGCGATAAACATCGCTGTATTTTTTATCGCTGTACATTAATTTTCAGCTTTCATCCACCTGCATGTATAATATTGTATAAAATACTGTAAAGTTTTTTCTGCTAGTCATTAGGCTAGTGGGTACCTTGAGGTAAGCAAAAACTATATATACGCATATATATATATAGTTGAGGTTCAAGTACTCAACAAATTTTACTAGGCATCTTTATTACTATTTAGTTTCGTACCAAAAAACTTTACAGAAAAAACTTTACAGTATATATTTTACACAATATTACAAGTGGATGAAAGCTGAAAATGAATCCTATTTACAAAGCAATTAACATGTTAGCTGACAAATTGACAGGAGGCGGAAATATTATCTTATCTACACTAAACATGATGCCAAGGTAGCGCCAATAGCGATAAAGTGTTTAGTGCATGGTCTTTAAATGTTCATTAACTGTAAATTGATAAGCTTGCTAAATAACTCAATAATAAAATAATGCAAACCGCATGACACATGATTTATTCGTATGGTTTACTATATAGTATTAGGGGGTTTCACAACAGGATGAATGATCATAAAATAACATGTTTACTACGTGAGCTGCATGTGATTGGTCAATACCCGTGCAGGATGAGACAATCATGCACGAAACATTTTAGGCGCTTCGCGAGGTTTTTAAAATGTCCGTTGTTTCTTTGTCGTTATTTTATAAAATAATTACCGAATGGTTTTATATAAAATAATTACCGTATTTTTTTTGCGCTTTCAGAAAGTCTCGCAACATCCCGCGTGTTATAGGATTACGCAATCCTGCACGGAAAACCATTCGGTAATCCTTTATTATTTCCTTTAACGTGAGGGTTTTTGCTGTATCAATCTATATCCGGTTTCTATTTACTGTTTATGATGTTCTCACGCGACCGTATAATTTCCTCCAAAAATTTGACGCAGGTCCTTCGTTGTAAAATCTGGTGGGTGTTGTCGTAAACAGCGTCACACATACATCCTGATTTGCAAAAACTGTCTAATAACGAAACAGCGCGTTAAATAACGCAACAACAAACACATACTGATAAATTTAGAATTTGTATATAATATACTATTTCTTGTGTACTCAATTTATTGTTTAATTTAACAAATTAAAGTACTACTTGTATAGTTGTATATGGTGTATAATGACAACAAATAGAAAAACAATGTGGTAAGTATATTTAATAACTATCCCAAGTTCTTTGCTCGATATATAAACAACACATATGCACTTGTAGCCTTATAGGCTTTATAACTGTATTCGGATTCATGAGAGACTAAGAAATTAGAAAATCATCAAAATGCATCATATTTAGTGCCTATATCATTGATAAAGTAACGCCCTTACCCAATGACTAGCAATGAATGGCAATATATATAGCAACGATTTTTGTTTGGACGCAACTTCCTTGTAAATAACCTATATTTTTGTTTGGAAGGTTGAAAAATTATGTCGAGGAAAAGTTTCATGGAAAATCGGTAAGGATCGAGTGTTCTGAAGTAAGGGAGGCTTTAAACGCACAATTCGGAGAGACAATAAATGACAATGAAATGGGCACCATCGTAAAAGCAGCCTTCCCTGGTACCAGTAGGAAACGCTCCAATAGCGTCTACTAATATGAAAATATTACATTAAAGGTTCAGAAGTTAGACGAGGAAGTTCAAGTTGACAAACGAGCTGATGTTGAACATGCAAATATGCAACAAAAAGACCAAGGAACTCAAGTTGACTTAACTGGAGGTTTATATGATGCCGAAATTTCAAACGTTCCCAAATGCATGATGATTGAAAGCAACGAACTTATTTCGGAAGACCCAGAGGTTCTCCTTGGAAAAGGGTCCTATGGAGAGGTTTCCTTCCAGACCTATCAAGGCATGGCCGTAGCAGTTAAGAAATACAAAAGCTGTTCAAAAGAAGAGGTTGTTCGTGAACTTCTCACTGTGTTAAATGTTAGGGCACACAAGTTTTTACCTATTGTACATGGCGTTTCTATTGAACGGAGGCCATTCTTAATGGTTTCAAAATTTTATGGGTCTTCGTCAACAAAACGATCGACAACACTACAATATTACATTAGGAAACATACACGCGGCAGTGCAGGGAACAACGATCATTCAGCATCTCAAAGTTCTGTTCCTGCATTTTCAACTTCAGATAATTATGCATTGAAAAATGAAAGAGATTTATTACAAATAGCTGGACTTGAACATATTCATCAATGTGGCTATTTACATGGAGACATTAAGTCTAATAACATTTTAATCGTAAAACAAAGCTCTAATATTGTGCCCAAAATCATTGACTTCGGGAAATCATGTATGATTAGAAGTCCGAGCTATAGTTGTGTAATTGTAAAAAACGAAAAAGAATTACGAAAGCGCAAGATCAAAATATCCCCACATGGCAAAAGAATTGTTCTTCGGCAAACCTAGGAGCATCGAAACAGATACATTTGCATATGGGATATTACTTAAAGAAATACTTAGCACCTTAAACAAAAACAATACTGAATTTAATATTTTATTAGAGCAGGCACTTAGCGATCTGCCAGAAAATAGACCTACATTGACATGTGTCATGAATGTAATTAATAATAAAAAATAATCAATAAAGAAATACTTATATCCTATTACAGAGCAATCATCACCTCAAGTATATGATGTCACGACAAATCAAATCTTTATTGTGTGTTAACTGAAAGACAAATGAATGCTAAATCAAGTAATATGCGAAGTCTCACCATTTATTAATTCTGACAATTGATTACGGAGTAAAGTATATATTTTGTATAATGGTGAGCAGTGACGCAAAAGTTGATATAACCTCAGCCTTTGAAATTCAGATTTTTTCACCGCGGCAAAAAACTGCCGTCGTGAATCCGTCATTAGAGAGCTTAAGATCGACGACGGGAGAGGACGACGACGGGGCACCGGAAATAAATTGACCGCTTTTCCGGAAATGAACGCGTCATGAAGTAAACATTTCTCCCGTCGTCCTCTCGACGACGGGAAAATCATACTTTTGCCGTAGTCGCTACAACGTGAGTTTTTATTTCTGTTTTTCGCCTTTAATTTCAATATAATTTCTTAATTTAACCTAGAAAAAGATAAATTCTTATCCAAGCACCCATTCAGCTGCATTATCCCCGAGCCGGCGCGCCGTGCGAGGGTACTAATTCCGCTCGGATATTTACACCCGGGTATGTGAAAACATTGTGGAATGCAAAGTCGTCCACCATTTTTTTTTGTCATGGACGGTTTTTTAAGTTATGCGCATGCGCGAGTTAAAGCCGAGAGAAAACTGGTCACTAGCTACATCATGATTGGCTAAGACAACGATTTTGTTTTTATATGCAAGCGTCAGAAAAATAACTGCCATTTTGGCATTTTATTTTTGGAATTTAATTTATAATGCATTTATATGAAAACTTTTTTCAAAATTGTACTCTGGAGTCGGGACATATTTATTCAGACAAATATTAAGTCTCCAAAACAAGAGAAGTGAAAATTTTTTAGAGGACTTTTATATACTAAAGTCAATAAGAAAATAAAGCAGTCGAAAAGCCGAGAAAGGACAGCATTTTCGAGTTTTAAAGCGTTTTAAATTAAGCGCCAAACGCCAAAACCAAAATGGTAAGTGTTTATTTTGCATACTTGTTTTTGCAGTTTTGCCGTCAATTGGCATGCAACTATAGTTTGTGGTTTTGAAATTGCATAGTTCATCCTGTGTGGTCAATACAACATTGTTTTAGTGTTAATTCAAATGCGTTATATAGAAAAGAAAAACATATTTTATCTAAAAAACTTCATAGTATAAAAATACTGTTCAAAAAACAGTTGAAGTTTTATGACAATTTCGAAACGTTTTGTACAGTAAATCAAAGCCAAAAAAAGAACAAAATAACATACCTACTTTATATAGTTGGGCAATTGGTAATTTTATTGTTATCACAGTTTGTACAGAAAATAAAATAAATATAGAGTAAAAGGCAGTTTAGTTTTACAAACTTTTCGAAACGTTTCAGTGAACGGAAAGTTGCATTAAAACATTAATTTGAAGCTTATAGAATGCATAAGAACATACCTACCGCATATATCTCATATTTCGATGGCTAAAACAACTAATATTTTAATTATTTTTGCAGCTTTTGTAAACTGTTTTGTACTCCAGAAAAGAAATTTATATTATTAATCGAGTTGCCATGGCTACTGTGCTTCCTCTTCTTGAAACAAAATTTCCATTTTTTATTCTTTCAAAAATTCTCAACCCAAAATAGATTTCCCAAAATATTATTGTTTCCTTCCACTCTTCTTTCCAAACTATTACAGTAATGATCAAAATTTTAATGAAGGGAAACACAATGATTACGTCAAGTAAAACATTTCATATGGCGATAGCCTTTGAGTGCGTCGTGAAGAGGGGTGTAAGCCAGAGGCCCAGGGATCCAATTCAGTTTTCCAAGCCAAAATTTTGCTTTGAACCCAGATATCTGACTCGTCTACCACCTTTGCATAGCAGATTTTGTGATGAAACAGCTTAGTAACTGTAATGTTTTGGAATGTAGTGTCTGTCAATGTTCGGGTGCATGGGGCGAGGGGTTACTGCAAGCATGTATTTCTAGTATACAATTTTTATGATATTGGAGCTTCATTTTTATTTGTTTTTTGGCGGCAAAGTGACAGGCGAATTTGTTAAAGTCTCGAAATGGATAAACCAAACAACCACAAGCAAAGGTAGGTGCTCGAAATTGATTTAATTATTCATATAAATAGTTGTCATAGTTCTATAAATAGCAAAGTTTAAAGTGCCTAATACAGTGACGCTTTTCCTGGTTTGTATTTCCTGTCCCAACGCTGTTCAGTCCAAAATTGCACAACATTTTGTCATTTTGATAAACACAGGAGTCAAAGATAGCCATAAGATAAGTTTTACTCTAAAATATGTCGGATAAAATATAATAGCAATCTAGAAGTAGCAGTAATACTGAATCACATTTTAGGCTCAAAGATGTCCTTCTTTGTCGAGTCAAATACAATTCAAACAATATAAATCTTTATATAAGATGACCTGTTTATACTTTATGGTGAATAGTTAAATGCATTTGACATGACAAATTTAGACATCAAAACAGGTCCTCATTATTTATTAATTCAATGGTAACCTACTTTTATTTTGTGTTTTAGTAAAGGCATGTTCTGGACAGAAAAGCACGATGTTCTTCTATGTAGAGAGGTGCTTGTGGTGAACCCTTTCAGCACAAAGAAGAAGACCGTGCAGAGGGGAGGAAAGTGGAGCGAGGTGGCAGAGGCGCTGAGTGGTGTGCCAGACCCTGTATTCAAGGTGGATCAAAGGGCTGTAAGAGAGCGATACAACCTATTGGCACAGAGGTTGCGAAGAAAGTTAAAGGATGAGGAGAAGGCGAGTGGGATAGAGACAGACATGAGTGAAGTGGAACAGATGTTGGAAGAGATAATTGAAAAAGAGGATGCAGCGGAAGAAAGTCATGAAAGGGAGGTGAATGGAAAATTGAAGGAAAAGATGACGGCAGAAGATATGTGGAAAAAAGCAATGGAGAGGTTTTCAGAGACACAGAAAAGGAAAAGTACTGATGGTGTGGAAGTGTCGAGAAAAAGAGTGAGGTCAGGGGATACATTGGCATACTTGAGGAAGAGGACAGAGGAAATGGCAAGTGTTGAAAGGGAAAAGGTGGAAATGGAGAGAAAGAAATTTGATTTTGAAACAAAGAAGCATGAGGATATGATGAAGATGATTACGGAGCAGCAGCAACAGCAGCAGAGGCAGCAACAAGAATTTCAGGCCATGATGATGACAATGATGGCAAGAGTCATTGGCCAGCTGCAGTAGGTTAAATGAATTTATTAACAGTTTGTTCTGCAGTTTTGTACTATTAATACAATATGTATATATATTTATATATTATATATTTTACATGATTTACATTTTTTATGTACAATTCTTCAAAATATTATGTGGCATTTTACAATTATTTAAATGCAATATTTTACATCAATGATATACAAATAAATTTTATAATTAAATAAATTAATTAAATAGTAAATGTAATGTAACAGAATGAGAAAGCAATTATATTAATTATTTACAATATTTAATTGATTAATTAATGTACATACTATGACTTATACTTTGAACAACATCTTATACAATTAGAAAGCTTTTGTTTATTCAATACATTCAGGACTGGCAGAGTTAGTTTATGCTACCAGAATGCAATTTTATTGCAGTTTTTCTGGATATAAATTGTTCAAGAAATCCAGAGTTTCTTTACAAGAAACATCAACAATTTGATTCAAAGGAATGAATGACAGTGAGTGTATAAAGCTGAGTTTGGTTTCGAGAAAGTATATATTGTCCTATAATCCCAGTCCTAACTATTCCTGTCAAGTTTGTTCCCTTTCAACACACTTAATTGTGGTGGAATTAAAGACCTTAGCATGCTTATTATGCTATATGACAAGTTGAGTTGTCTGAAGCTAAGCTATTAAGTTCCCTATTCGCTTATAAAGAATGAGGCTGACATAGTGGTAACCATCATGCTAAATAATATAACACTAGTAGAAGTTACTATCGCATGGGAAGTGGTGCCTTGTAACACTAACCAAGCCAAACAACAGTATACCCTAATTTTTATAGAGCTGATTACATTTCATGCAAAGTATTCATCAATGGTTGGAGGTAACATATAAAAAAAAATACCAGTAGAATTACCATACAGGCAGGTCAAAGCATTTCTTAGAATTGCACACACAACATACATTTTACCTACAGAGCTAAGACCTATTTTCAATTGCTTTTTAAAATCTACGTATTTATAAGAGTTGATTATATCGCCAAATAGCCATTCCACTGAGACACATACTTTGCTCATGGCAGAGTTGTAGGCTCGCATTTCTTGAGTAAGGAGAGCATTGCGAAAAGGGCACTGGAGGTGTATACGCATAGGGTAGGCAGGGTCACCGTACAAACACACCGGCTCATCACTGGTGTTGAAGGCATGTTGTTCCAAATCATTTAACAGGCCAGAATCAGCCAGCATACCAGCATCATGTTTCTTCCCTTCTACAGAAATATACAATAACCTTTGTAAGTGTAATACACAAGTGGGGGTGTCCAGAGCACACCACGCCCTAGTGGGAAAGTTTAATTGATGTGCTAATTAATGTTCTTGGTCGTAATTAATTTACAGTACTCGTACTTACCCACAGGTCCATACAAATTGGCAATGAGTCCATTTGGTAAAACGACTGATTGAAATTTAATAGCATGAACACGCTTGTGGCCGTTATACATTATTTTCTGGAATTTTCCAGGGCGACAAATTGGCCTGACTGTGCCATCCACAAAACCAAAACAGTTGTTGAGAGCCGAGCCTTTCTCAGAAATCACTTCCGCATAGCTTTCCAAGGCAGCTGGGTTGAGGATGGCTTGATTCCAACGAGTCAGACGGTGGCCATGTTGGTTGTAAACAAAATCAAGAACTGTGTTTGTAATCATGCAAAGTTCAGGAACTGGTCGGGAAAAACGGAGCATCATATCTGAGTAGCGACAAGGATAGGCGAGACGTTTGAGCAGGATACACAGACCTTCAATTCCACCACACTGAGTGCCTTGGTCGCAAACAAATTTTTCAGGAACAGCTAGGATATGGGACAACGGGACAATATCTGCTTTCTCGAAACGAAACTCAGCTTTGCACTCACTTTCATCCATACTCTCCAAATCAAAGTGTTGATGCTTATCGTAAGGAAACTCTGGACTTCTTGAACTATTTACGTCGTAAAGCAACATGAACTCTTCGTCGTCAAGGGCGCCATTCGCATAGCATTCAACTACTGCAGCTCTAACGTCTCTTAAGCCAGCCATAGAGACAAATATTTAACCAATATAGTATCTAACAACTACATTTGGCATAAATACTGACGACAGCTACGCCAAAGTAACTTGCCGTAGCCGTTGTCAGTATTTATGCCAAAACTTAATCACAAATTTTTGTTTACACGACGGGACTATGTCCCAATCCCTTTGCGACTTCCGCGCCCCGTTGTCCTCTCCCGTCGTCGATCTTAAGCTCTCTATTTTCTGTTTCACGACGGCAATACCGGAATTCACGGCGGCAAATTTTTGAAAGCAGTTGATGTTTAGTTTTAGCCTTTAATTGGGTTAATTTCGCCAAAAAAACGCCCGATGGTACTGCTTAATTATAAATATTTCATTTTTTCATTCTTGCAGCAAAATACAGCGGCATTTTCAATTATGAACTAAAATTTATTTAAAAATGCTACTCAGTACTCACCTTTTAGCCTGTGGCAAAACAAAAACGTTCGTGATCAGCGGTTCGGATTGCAAACTGTTGAAGAGACGAAAAAAGTGCCATCGGCAAAAAAGTGCCGTCGTGATAGGCTATTTTCGCTATTCATGTCGGCAATTACGTCGGCAATTGCCGAATGACGCCGCGAATTTCAAGGGCTGAACCTTAGTTTATATATTGATAAACTTGGTCCTTTTAAATCTCTAAGACTTGTGTCTGTATGTTTTGATGCCTGTAAAAGAGCTGAAAGCTTTCTAAAACAAAGGCTTATATATTTTTATATATATGAGCGTGGTTTGGTTCACGAAATGCCAGAGTGCTCGATATCATATACTAGATACTAGATACTAGATAGAGCTAATATAGTTTTTCGCTTCCCTCAAAGTATCAGCTGATATACCTTGATGTAAGCGAAAAACTATAAATTATATTAATATAGTATAATTATATAGACAGAATCAACACTATAAAGTTACTCACTGTGGTTTAACGATATTCCTAACAAAAACCAGTATTCGTTTATTGCGTTTGATGCATGTAGTAGAATATTATGCGCCTATTTCAATTGAGCCACTCAATGCTGCGTTAGATTTTGCGTCAAATTACGACACTATATAAAGGACGAGGTACGAGAAATTATTATACACGCTAAGAAATCATGTTTACACAACTCGGGACACTATTGGGGTAAGAAGTCTTCATCCAACCTCTTTGATGTAACGATGGGCAGTTTTTATGGTGCAGAATCGTGCGAGTAATTAGTGGGGTCATATTTACTACATATTATCAGGAGAAAGCGTGGGAACGATTTCGGATTATACAGAGATGCATGACGGACTGCGGGGTATCAGCGTGAAACCGAAACTATTAAGAAAGATTTGTGTTCAATATTTAACAGATACGGACTCAAAATCACAATTGAAGCTAACAACCGTACTCTGAATTTATCTACCGGAAAGTACCAGCCATATTCCAAACCTAACAACATTCCTCTCTACGTATACACAATAAGTCTAACCACCCACCTAGTATCCTGCGCAATATCCCACTATCTATTAACAAACGCCTCACTGAGATATCATCAGACAAATAATCGTTTTAACGCGCCTCACAGCAATATCATGCAACAAGCCCTTCAGAACAGTGGTTACAAACATCAATTAAAGTATAAGCACCCTCTAAATCAAACAGCCATGCACTCAAACGAGAAATCGGCGTAGACGAAATATTATATGGTATAATCCGCCTTTAAATTTAGTAAGAATGTTTTGACGAGTATTGGACAAACATTTTTGAAAATTATGGACGATGAGTTCCCCCCAGGACATGCCTTACACAAAATTTTCAACCGCAACAAATAAGCTACAGTTGTATGCCTAATATAAAGCAAACAATCGATGGACATAACAAGACCATGCAAGTTGTCCCAAACCGCGCCTATAAAACTGATGATAATGACGCATGTAACTGCAGGACCAAGAACGAATGCCCGATGCCGAAAAAGTGCTTAACTGAGTCTGTCGTATACCAAGCTACAGTTACCACTAAAGATCAGTGGCGTGCTGGCTTGTGTTCGCCAGGGGAGGCCAGCTGCAAAATACTATATATCATATGTGAACCCGAATCATAGGCAGCCCACTAAATGTTTGAATTTACATTAAAACTCGATTAAAATTAGAAAAGAAAGCCACAAAAATCACAAATTAGCGAAATATGTAGCTTATTAAAAATCACCCGATTCAGCGATATCAGCGCACTGACGTATAGTATAAATTACCTAAGGTAGAACCGTACACACAAGAAATATATCCGTCGTATTTTAAAAATAGAAAGAAACTAGCCCTAAAAATAACATAAATATAAACAAGGATAATTTTACTAACCTATCTGTAACTTTTCTTCCGAAAGTACAGCTTTAAAAGTCGATAAATTAACGAAAGTTTACTGTGTTTTGTCGATTTTTTTTCTGTAACTATGCGGGATGCCAACGTCTTGCTACTGGAAAAAGTTTTCAAAATAAAACTGGGCTGTTCATTGGCTACCGCAATTATCGTCGTAAGCAAGGAAAACATGAAACCGGGGGGGCCGGCTTGCGGCAACAGGACATCTCTCGTGTACTATAAACAAAAAACATATTTTTCAGAAATATATTGAAAACTTTTTATACGTTTAAAAAAGTCAACATGTAGACAAAAACAACAAAAGAAAACAACGGAATACATATTCACTGGTAAGTAAAATGTCAATTGTATTTGCCCCTCGCTTTGCTTGAGATAAAACAATTCATAAATGGTAAAAAAGTCACCGCAAAAAAGTTAAAAGCAACTTTTTCGCGATAGTTTCCTTTGGGAAATATATATGGACGAGCAGAGTCAACGTGTTTGTGGTCTCACTATCTGGTATTTTTAGTTGTTATGTTTTCAATTCTTTATTTGTATACTGTCGTTTGTTTGGTCACGAGCAAAGTTTTTTAAAATGCATTAACTTTTTAAATTCGCATCAATGCAACTGCCAATGTTCTGCAGGTAAGAAAAACCGCTTTTTCATGTTTTGTTTTCATTTAAAATTATATTCGTGATGCGTGACTTGTACTCATTATATTTTAGTTCTGTTTGTGATAAACTACGGCTCGGTAAAGTTTCAGTGTTTCAAAATAGATTTTTTGACGAGTTATAAAGTCGTTTTAAACTTTTTTGGTTTAACGTTAGTCTAGACAAATTTTATTTGCTTGTGTGTATACGCAAAAACTGAGACGGACGACTTCTCCTTGGCAAGTTTGCGGCCACAGGGATTCAACTATATACGCGGGTTTCGCGTTTATTAAAAAACTTTGCTCGTATGACCAAACAAACGACAGTATACAAATAAAGAATTGAAAACATAACAACTTACCAGATAGTGAGACCACAAACACGTTGACTCTGCTCGTCCATATATATTTCCCAAAGGAAACTATCGGCAAAAAGTTGCTTTTAACTTTTTAGCCGTGACTTTTTTAGTTTTTTACCATTTATGAATTGTTTTATCTCAAGCAAAGCGAGGGGCAAATACAATTGACATTTTACTTACCAGTGAATATGTATTCCGTTGTTTTCTTTTGTTGTTTTTGTCTACATGTTGACTTTTTTAAATGTATAAAAAGTTTTCAATATATTTCTGAAAAATATGCTTTTTGTTTATAGTACACGAGAGATGTCCTGTTGCCGCAAGCGGCCCCCCCGGTTTCATGTTTTCCTTGCTTACGACGAGAATTGCGGTAGCCAATGAACAGCCCAGTTTTATTTTGAAAACTTTTTCCAGTAGCAAGACGTTGGCATCCCGCATAGTTACAGAAAAAAAATCGACAAAACACCGTAAACTTTCGTTAATTTATCGACTTTTAAAGCTGTACTTTCGGAAAAAAGATAGGTTAGTAAAATTATCCTTGTTTATATTTATGTTATTTTTAGGGCTAGTTTCTTTCTATTTTTAAAATACGACGGATATATTTCTTGTGTGTACGGTAAACAGTTCAAAGACTTGCCTACCTTAGGTAATTTATACTATACGTCAGTGCGCTGATATCGCTGAATCGAGTGATTTTTAATAAGCTACATATTTCGCTAATTTGTGATTTTTGTGGCTTTCTTTTCTATTTTTAATCGAGTTTTAATGTAAATTCAAACATTTAGTGGGCTGCCTATGCCCGAATCAGCTACTTTGAACAAACGCAATGAATTAGTCTCTTCATGCAGACATACAAAAAATTCCTTTTAAACTACATATCGACAATGAAATTACGCGCGTATACGTAAAATTATTTTGATTGTTCATCTGGCAGTGCCAGGTAGCGGAACAAAGCGAGCATATTATTTTCGTCAATTCATAAATTACCCAGTTCTTTCAAGGCTACATGGCTGAAATTGCAAAACCATCATGAAATATATCTACATAGTTTGACAAAGGTGTTTAATCTTTAATCTTTAATCAGGTACTCCTAAATCAGCTTACACTATACTATATGTAGGAGATACTTATATATGTATATATATACATTAACAAAAATAACTATGAACTATTAAAAACTTTAAAAGGTAAAAATGTACAATAAAAGTGCCATGCCAAATTTAAACAGATGATCTTAATGCACTTAATGCAGCACTTTTAAAAGTGTTGATATTCGTAGGCAGTTACGTTCGTTAATAAAAGGGAGACTGTTCCAGGTTACAATAGTTCTTGGATAAAATGAAAATTTAAAAATATCATTGTTACAAGAAACTTGCTGAAAGGGATGTTGATTTGTAAGTCGAGATTTTCTTTTTAGTGGGCACACTTCAGGAGGGAAGTTGATATCAACGCAGCCTTGGTGGATCCTTGGTAGATCACGAAACCTGTTTTGAAACTGAAAATATATAAGTCAATCATAAGTCATAACTGGCTTACAGGCTTCTTACAATATAAAATTAGTGACACGAAATTTTGGCTAAAACGAAAATGAGACTTCTATAGACATATCCACTGAACCTCAACTTCATGTTTAAATATATTCAATCGCCGGATGGTTTGAATCCTTTTCCTTCCAAATTTCCTTTTCCAGAAACGAATATAACATTAAATGTCTTCCAATTAACAGGTTTATATAGAGACCAACATGCATATATATAGGGACCAACTACAGTTGTTGATGGAATCTTGGTTCTCCTCCCATCCCTCTCCTATATGACTAATCTGTCTCTACACCATCTAAAATATATATACTAAGATAAAATATGTTCACCTGTCTAAAATGTGAAGAATATAGAACCGTTTTTCATTCAGTGTGTGCGAAGGACCATGCAGCCATTTTGTTGTCAACTTTATGCATATCGGTAACACCTACAAATATATGCTATATATCAAAATAGACATTAAAACAATTTTCTATTAGCTTCTAGTATCTTTTAAAAACATTGACCGTAGCCGCTTGTCCGCCGCTATGAATGACATCAAACCCTTTAAGTGTAGGAGCCAATTAGCCTGCATGGGTCTTTTGCGTAACAGGCTCCTGCAAGCATGAAAATATGCTGTAAACGCGTATCTTAAGTTTTGTCGTGCACATACTCTTCGCTAAATTACTACTTTTTGAGTATTTGTTTATGTCTGCAAACAATAGATTTTTATCAAACCTTTTTCTTCATGTTCAGCGATATATTAAAAACTCCAAGAATCAGAACGCAAAGGGAGGCCTGTTTAGGCCCCTCCCACATATGAGGGAGGACTGAAAAGCCTCCCCACTTCAGTTGTCAAACAAATAATCTTCAAAAAATCGCAATTAAGAAAGCACTGTCTAGTATGACTTTTATTCAATAATTACGATGTCTAAATTAAATTAACAGCGCAATGATTGGATAAAAATCATACTAAACAATAGTATATCATATATTAACATAATGCATCCTCGAGTATCAAATGAATATAATGTTTACTTAAAGGGGAAGTCAGAGTTCAGGACAACTTGGGCTCAAATGAAAGATTATATAATGCTTACCTTGTACACAAAGTCTCACATCTCCCTGTTAAATCCAAGTCGAGAAATATAGCGATAAAAGTGCTAAAATTTGCATATAACGCAGCCGCCATGATATACATCAGAGCGAACCTGCGATCACGCAGCGGTTTTGCATCGTGACGTCATTGCGCGGTTTCGCGGGAGCGCCTTCTATTTAAATTTCAAAACAAAAGCAGCAATCTTCACAGGCGATTTTTCTAGTGCTATGAAAGTATAAATACCTATTCTTTCGGAAATATGCCATATTGCATGGTACCAGGTTGTACACATTGTTCGAAGAAGACAAAAGGGAGTGATATATCGTATCATCGTTTGCCAAACGACCAGCAAATGCGAAGAACATGGCTCAGACGTATTCGTCGTGACAACCTACCGAAAGCCAATTCGTGCTATGTTTGCAGCGCTCATTTTAGTCCAGATTGTTTCGAGGGTTCACTTAAAGAGCTATTTGGCATGAAGGGGGAAAAGGCTTTAAAACGTGGGAGTGTTCCATCAGTATTTCCATTTTTACCTCGTAAACCAGAGCGCGAATTATCATATAAGAGGACACAACTTAGAGAGAAAATTGCAAAAGACGAGGTAATTGCTTATTGAAATAAATTTTATGTGTAAACAGACAATATTATTTCAATTTGCTAAAAGTTTAGAATCTATAGGAAAGTAAAACATTACCCAATATGTTCCATCATGCACCCTAGGCCCTATTTATTTCAGGCACGTTTGAGGAGGGAGGGGATTGAGTGGTATTGGGGGTATTGAATAACACAGAACAATGTGTAAAGAAAACTATAAGATCTTATCAAAACACTTGTGTTTTTGTGTGAATGGGGGGGCTTAAATTTCTTCATCCAAAAAGGGGACTTATTAGAGGATTTGCAGTTTGTAAATTCTGTTAAATAGAATTGTCCAGTGAGTAAATGTTTCCATCATCTTTGACTATTTTTATTCATGTGAACTGCTTTGCAGGAAATAACAAGCCTACTAACATTAAATAGTGAAGAACATGAAGAGGCTACATGCATTGCTACATGCAGTGTATCAAGTCAGGATGCCGAAAAACAGTCTGATCCGAAGATTTTGGTTGATGCTGAGACTCAGTGTGAAACAATATTAAAACGAAGCATTGCCGTGCAAACTCTTGCCCATCGTAAAAGATAATCAAAGGCCAACAAAGTCTGGTAGTGGCCACAATATAAATAACAGTTGTCTAGTTGTTACTCCTCCTTCAACACCGATTGAAACAAAAGGACAAATGTCATCCACTATCCATGCTCTTTATCAAAATTGTCCTGCTGTCGCTCCCCCTTCACCACCAGTGACACCAGTTGTAAGGAAAGAAACAGACACATCCATTACATTTCCTGATTCTGAACAGGCAGGGGACAATTCCAGCAGTGGTGATGATGACACATCGGAAAGTGATGACATGTCAGATAGTGATGAAGATTTTGTTTGCTCAGAATTGGATACTAGTGAGGAGTCTGACGAAGAAGAGCTAAAAAATGAAAGAAAATTCATTGTATTTGAAAGTATGCTTGACCAGCTCTTTATTACATGTAAAACATGTGGTTCTTTGTGTGAGATTGAAAAGTCTAACACTGGTAGCATGGTGACAATCAAAGCAACATGTTGTAACAACCATGCCTTTCAGTGGAGATCACAACCAGAGTTACATAACAAGCCAGCTGGTAACATTTTGATTCCTACTGCAACTGTTATTACTGGAGGAAGCTATGAGTCTATGAAACAATTTTCAAATGCACTTAATTTGAACTTTGTCAATAAAGACCAGTTTTATGATGTGCAGGATAAGATTGTTTTCCCAGTCATCAACAATGCCTATGAAAATCAACAGAAGAACGTTATTGAAACAATCAAAAAGGAAAAGACTCCAGTAAATTTATGTGGTGATGGTCGATCAGACAGTCCTGGTCATAGTGCTAAATATGGCACATACACATTAATGGATGAAACTTCAGGGAAGATCATTGATTTTTCTCTTGTTCATGTCTCAGAAGTTTCATCCTCTAATGCAATGGAGAATGAAGGCTGTCAAAGGTCACTCAACAAAGTCATTGACCAGGATGTCAAAATAAGATCTTTGACAACTGATCGTCATACCCAGATCACATCAGAAATGCGGAAAAAGTACCCTTCCATAATCCATCAGTACGATGTGTGGCATCTGTCAAAGTGGGTAACAAAAAAATTAACAAAAAAAGCTAAGAAAAAGGCCAATGAGCCACTTCTTAAATGGATTCAATCTGTGTCCAATCATTTGTGGTGGTGTTCTCAGACATGTGGTGGTGATGCTGAAGTCCTGCATGAGAAATGGGTGTCTGTCTTGAATCATGTGGTGAACAAACACAGATGGAAGAAATCGAAGAACGGAAAGCACTTTCGCAAGTGTGGACATGGTCGTCTCTCTAGAAGAAAGGAAAGGAAAGGAAGACAAAATGGTTAGAGAATGGATCAGCAGCACATGTTGCACTAGAGGAGGTGGTTCTCAATAAAAAACTGTTGAAAGATATCACAAAACTCACAGAGTTTCATCATACAGGTGATCTTGAAGTTTACCATTCACTAATGTTGAAGTACGCTCCGAAACGTCGGCATTTTTCATACAAAGGCATGGTGGCCAGAACCCAACTTGCAGTGATTGACCACAACTGTAACACTGGCAGAAAGCAAGCAACAGTTATGAAAGGGAAAAAGCAAGGGGAAAAGAGGTACAAGGTGGTTTTCCCAAAGGGCCGAAAGAAATGGGTAGCAAAACCGATGTTGGCTAGAAAGTCCTTTTCTTTCGTTCAAAACTTGATGGGGGATGTGTTTTCATTCAAGGATGACGAGAGCGATGATGAAAGCAAATCACTAATGCCAGCCAATATTCCAAAGAACATTGCACCAATACCAAGGCCAATCAAAGAGGAGGTTATAACAGCACACAGATCACGGATGGGAAAGACATAAGCAATTTCTTGAAGCATAAGCAATTTCTTGAAGCATATTGGAATAAGTTGGTTAGATTCAGTAGTTGAGTATGATATATAAAACTACCTGAAAAATACAATAAGAACTTTGATGTTTCGAGCCAAGACCCTTGGTCTGGAAGTTAGTAGTATGGGTTGGGGAAAAACATGTGCTTTTATAGTGAATACAAAAGCGTGATAAAAAACCCCCAATCAGATGGATTTAATCAAAACAAACTAAGTAGGTTAACCCATTAAGGTGCAATGTACCCTACTTCGTTGTTTTACTTTGTCTAATCATGCCAGGTGATTTTACCCAAGGGGAAATGCTGGATGTTAATACTATCATACTATCTAACGATGTATCTTGTAAGACCATTTAGCCATGTAAGACCAATGGACCCTACTTTGCCATTTTACTATCTATTAAATTGGCATGCAATTGGATAAAGGTCTCCTAAAGAATGAAGAAAACTTACTGTTATGAACACAAAAGAAACTGTTACTGTCGTTCCAATTGAAGTGTTCCTCGAATATTGATTCGATACATTACCTCGCGCTGACCAATTCATTTGTTCAAGTTCCTCGAGATATTCATACACTTCCTGTGAAAGTTGACCAATCACAATCCGTATGTGATTTGAGTACGAATAAACTGACCAATGAGGAACCTGCATTGCGAAGTAAACAATATTCAAAAATCAAGAATTCGGTTGTTTTCATCATTCATGTAACTGAAATTCTTCAAATGTGTTTACATTTGTGCTCAGAAAAAACGTTTACTAGTAATTGAAATACATGTATGACTTCTCAAGAAAAATGTCAAAGTGTTGAAGATTTTCTATGGTTTAGAAAACTGTTTAGAACCAGAATTGAACAAATATGCAAAGCCGCGTTGCGAGATCAAGGTTTTACTTCAACAAATATAACAAATATTCATTTTATTTTTAGAAACTATTAAGCGATCAAACGTGGCGGTTTTCTAATCTATATTTCAAAGGAAAATGTCACTTTCATCTGTTTACAATATATATTTTTTCCCGTTAACTATTTTAGTACAGTAAAAATAATGTGTATAGACACGTCATTTTATAGTGCATTGAATGTCAGTGGCAAATTTTGGTTTATAGACCAAATAATTTATTGTAAAGGTACGAAGAAATGTTTTTTTCTAAATTTCAAATTTGTTCTCTGTATGAAATTGTAACAAACTTTACTGTAATATAGTAATATTATAAACAATATAGATTATCAAGTACAATTTTATAGTTTTAGAACACAAATATGTATTTATGTACTTGCTTGACATTTTTTATTTATTATCGTATATATTATATATCAGAATCGATCCGCAAAATAGCGCTACAAAAATAAACACTGTCACTGTTTGTCTATTAAAATCATATACATATTTGTGTTTTAAAACTATAAAATTGTACTATAATCTATATTGTTTCTAATAGTATTGCTATATTACGGTGTTAAAAGTTTGTTACAATTTCATACAGAGAACAAATTGAAAGTTAGAAAAACTTTTCTTCATGCCTTTACAATAAATTATTTGGTCTATAAACCAAAATTTGCCACTGACATTCATTGCACTATAAAATGACGTGTCTATACACATTATGTTTACTGTACTAAAAGAGTTAACGGGAAAAATATACAGTATATTGTAAACGGAAGAAAGTGACATTTTCCTTTGAAATATAGATTAGAAAACCGCCACGTTTGATCGCTTAGTTTCTAAAAATAAAATGAATATTTGTTATATTTGTTGAAGTAAAACCTTGCTCTCGCAACGCGGCTTTGCATATTTATTCAATTCTGGTTCTAAACCGTTTTCTAAACCATAGAAAATCTTCAACACTTTGACATTTTTCTTGAGAAGCCATACATGTATTTCAATTAAACGTTTTTCTGAGCACAAATGTAAACACATTTGAAGAATTTCAACCGAATTCTTGATTTTTGAATATTGTTTACTTCCTGCAATGCAGGATCAGTTCCTCATTGGTCAGTTGATTCGTATTCAAATCACATACGGATTGTGATTGGTCAACTTTCACAGGAAGTGTATGAATATCTTGAGGAACTTGAACAAATGAATTGGTCAGCGCGAGGTAATGTATCGAATCAATATTCGAGGAACACTTCAATTGGAACGACAGTAAATGCAGCCAATAAAAGACACAATACCATGATAGTGTAATGTTACCCTGGACAAGTGTCATTATAATTATCTTACAAATGATTATAATTAAACAAATAGTGTATGACACAATAGAACAAGCAGAAAATATAGGAAGCCAAATAACAATAGTACAATAATATGTAAAAAGTAAAAAATCTTCATTTAGTAACTGAATAAAACACCTACAACATATTTATCTACTCATCTGCAAATTTAAAACCTTCAAAAACAAAGTCCTCTTCTAAACCTGGTGGTGGGAAATGTGCCCGAATGCAACTAACCACACAGGATGGCAAAGGGACTCTTATCTCTTTGCCTAACACATCCCAACACCATCTAACAAACTGCCTGTCAGCAACATGTCTTTGCTTTTTATGCTCAGGCCCTTCGAATGCCTTAACACCATAATGCTGCCGATAATGGCTCCAAGCAAGCCGCAAGGCCCAATAATTCAGACATATACACTGAAATGCAGGATTATCAGTTAAACATTCTGGGACGGGAATCTGCTCAATTTGTGCTGCTTCTTGGTTTATGTTAACACATGCTGGGATTTCCTGGCAGCAAATACTTTCCTCTTCCCTATCCATTATTTGGCAGTGAGTACAAAGGCACCTACATGTAAAAAGCCATGATCGAGTTTAATTGTTTGACTTTAGCATAGGTTGCATAGTATTTGAATTAACCAATTTCAGCCAAAATGTGTTCACTAAAAGTATAAGCTAGCTGTGACAAGCAAATCCGGCATCATGTATCGAAATAATGTATTAAGAGCACTAATTATTTATATACAAATACAATACAAACGTTAACTGTAGTCTGTAGACACTAGTCAGTAGTCATTTGTTGACAAAACTTAACCTATTCTTGACAAGGCAATCCGTATAAATCGCCACGTAGATTGTTATGATACTATAAATAAATTTATTAAATAATTGTAGTAAACTTAATAATTACCAGTTTGTGTCCTGAAGTCTGGTTTACCAGTTTGTGTCCTGAAGTAGATTCCGAAGCCATTTCCTCTGAATGTACATTGTCCAGGGTTGGATATAAGAAGATTTTTTCAAAAGTAAAATCTTCTTATTTCTTATATTAATATAAGAAGATTTTATAGCAATATAAGAAGATTTTCGATGACGTCATTCGACATCAAGGAAATATGACGTCATTCAACATCAAGGAAATATGACGTCATAAGTAAAAAATAAAAAAATTTCAAATAACTGTCAACCATTTTATATATACATAAAACAATTAAACAACATTATAAGTAAGATTTCGCACATAATAATGCTGTACATCTCATCGAAAACGTTTATAAACACGAACTAATCAGTTCAAGCTTGGAGGCTATGTCATTGTCCCTGAGTTCATGCCGCAATAGATATAAACAATTAAACATTACAAATAAGATTTCTTACATTATAATAGTATACATCTCTTCGAAAAAGTTTATAAACACGAACTAAATAATCAGTTCAACCTTAGCGGTTATGTTTTTGTTCCTGAGTTCATTGATTCCCGTCAATGTCCATCAGTTCTTCGTTGATTCCCATCAATTCAAAATCTTCAATCTCCTTTCGTAGCTTGCGGGTCATGCGGTCTCCCAAGTAGCGAGGGTCGAGTAGGTAAGCTATCCCATGTGCATCGCCATACATAAATTGAAAACGCTGTTTCACGAGTTGCACAAGGTACGTCTTCTTGTGAGCATCTATGCTGGTCATGGCATGCATCTTATCCTCAATTTCTAGAAATGCATTGAAGACATCGGAGCATGAAACAGCATCACTTTGAAAGATCTTGATAAATTTGTCAATTGGCTGCAGAATTCTAATGCATTCATCGAGTGAATGGACAAAATCGGGATAGTTCCCATCAGCATTCTTTGTGGCTGCAAAAATATCTTTAACCAGCAGATTCAGACCATGCGCAACACAGCCATGAAAGAAACGATGCGGATACTTTTGTTCAAGTGCTTTCCACGCCTTCTTATTTGCCGATGTATTGTCGGTAATCGCACCAACCACCTTACCACCAAGGTTGTCCATAACGCGAGCTAAATCGCTGGCGATCCATTCAGCATTATGCCCCTGCTCTTCAGTGTGTACAGCTTCAAGAAACAAGGAAAATGTGGGGCAGACAGCCATGTAGTTAACGATGGGCTCATTTAACACGCTAGACCATGCATCACTCGTGATGCTAATGTATTGGGTGTTACTGGAAAGTTTCTTATCCACTTCAGTTTTTATCTTTTGGTAACATTCCTGAAGTAAACCACCTTTGCTATCGTCAGCTAACTTCTTTCGGGATGGTAATCTTGCACCTGGTCTGGCCAATTGCATAGCCCGAAGGAGATGTGGATTTTCAATACGCATGAAGCTTGTTCCAGTGGAATAGAAATACATGGCCATTTCCTGATTGAACTTTCTTTGCTCAGTAGTGTTGAAGTGAGGAATGGCAAACGATCTTAACGACTGCTGAGAATGTCGAATTGGTGCGTTGCTTTTGGCACTGGCACTGGTGAAGTCGGTCATTTTCGATTTTTGGGCAGCGCTCTTATTATTGCCGTTCTTCCACCAGTCGGGACGATCAATAACTGGCATATCCAACATCAATTTTTGAATGGTCTGCATTTTCGAAGATGAGTCTCAACGGACAACGTTTTATGGTGGTGTCGAATGGTCTCTTTGCAATGTTTGCAGACGGCGTGGTTGGGTTTATCCATGGATTGAACACCTGATTCATCAAAGGCGTCCTTCCAGATAGGATGCTTTGGCTTTCCAACTTTTCGGACAACTTCCCCTTCATTATTCTCACTCTCACTTTGATTGGTTTCTGCAGTTGCAGGTTGAACGAGTGTACTATTGTTCATGATACCTAACTGAAAAACGAAACTTTAAAATATAGCTAATGGTTTTATAATTACTTCAAAATACGTTTTAATGCATAATTTTTACGATAGATACTTGGTAGTGTCCACAATATTTAACAAATATTTTAGTTTTGCCTTAGTCTGTTAGTCATCGAACTTTTCAGTGATGCTACAGTGCTACACAGCTACAAAGTCAAAGACAAAGATATTTCTCTTTTTCTGTTTTACACTTTTACATTGTTTTGTTAATTTGTTAATACTGATAAAATCATTAAAATGATAAATAAATTCGCACGACAAAGAAATATTCCAGCAAATATACTTAACCATCTATTTAATTTTATTTATGAATTGTACGTACCTTTTATAACGATGACATTCACGTACATTTTCCCAAAAACATGTGCCCGTGGTTGCGCAATGGCTGCCATGACATGTAGGCCCGCATGCTGGGATATGCTGACACCTGTTCGCAGGGCGCAGGCTTTTGTGTTCAAATTCAATATGGCGATTTTGTATCATTCAAAAACTGAAAAACTTCTGTCAATGGTTCAAAGCATCAAATTCACAACTTCAAAGTACAAAATTATCGAAAATAATATAAGAAGATATAAGAAGATTTTCCCCCAAAAAATAAATCTTCTTATATTAATATAAGAAGATATAAGAAGAAATAATATAAGAAGATTTGCCAACCCTGACATTGTCGCCACTAGAATCTGTTTCAACCGGCTCAAACGCGTAAGGTTGAATCATGTTTACGTCTCCTTCGACGTTAAAATCTTCTCCGCTATAACTGGATTCACTACTTCCAGAACGATCGCTTGAAGATTCATTTGAGGAATCCATTTCTCTTTAATAATTATATTTCTCAATTCTCTCCTTGTTTTGTAAATATTTATTTCGCCTGTAGTGTGTATCAAATAGTCAATACCGCGCAATGACGTCACGATGCAAAACCGCTGCGTGATCGCAGGTTCGCTCGGATGTATATCATGGCGGCTGCGTTATATGCAAATTTTAGCACTTTTATCGCTATATTTCTCGACTTGGATTTAACGGGGAGTTGTGAGACTTTGTGTGCAAGGTAAGCATTATATAATCTTTCATTTGAGCCCAAGTTGTCCTGAACTCTGACTTCCCCTTTAATAGCGGGAGATCGTGTTGCACGAACACATGCAGTGTATACCACCACTACGCTACTTCTGCTTTAAAGTATACAAGTACACGTCTGTTCATGTTTATATACATATATGTGTCTGGCAAAAAAATAGTTGCTATTAAAACTGTTTAGAAAGGATCGGGGAGGGGGGGCATTGACCAAAATGTCACTGATTGAAAAGTAACGTTTTCAACTGACCAGTATATTGGGGAAATTAATTATATGCATGCATCAATAGATTGACCTTTGTTGTTTTAGCACCATCTATGTTTATTTTACAATCTACTGTAGTTTAAAATGAAACTGAAAATGTATAAGTCAACCATAAGTCATCACCTGCTGTTGGACGTCTTACAATATAAAATTAGTCACACAAGATTTTGGCGAAAACGAAAATGAGGCTTCTAGACATATCCATGCACCGAACCTCAATTTTATGTCTAAATATATTTAATCGTCAGATGGTTTGAATCCTCTTTCTTCCAGATTTCCTATAACCAGAAACGAATATAACATTGAATGTTTTCCAATTAACAGGCTTATAGGGACCAACTACAGTTGTAAAGCGCTAAAGAGAATTTAGTTTATTATGTTACCACTCTGAGGTGGACGGAAAGCCTTAACAGGCTTTGCAGCCCAATTGATAAAGGTTCCGAGGGCTATAGTTAGGGTTAATGCCTACGGGTTAGTTAGAATATCTGTCTTCAACACGTTGAAGGGGGTTGATAGACCCCCCCTACCTTCCATGCTCAATCTGTCTCTACATTATCTTAAATAAGACAAAACATCAGTTCACCTGTCTAAACGTTTTTTTTCATTCAGTGTGTGCAAAGGACCAGGCATTTTGTTGTCAACTTTATGTATAACACCAAAAAATAGACAATTATACTATATATCAAAATAGACATTAAAACAATTTTTATGAGCAAATATTTTGAAATAATTCTGGTAGCTAATTGAGTGTCTAACCTGCAAGTTGCAGTTTGGTGAAGGTTGGTGAGATAATCAAGATAGCATAGAAAATAAAATCTTGAGTCGAGCCCATGCAGCTTACCCTAACCTAAATTCCTCATCTCATTCTTACCATGCAAAATCCCAACTGCAACTGCACCTAAACCCTCCGATTTCAACTAATATATCTTGGAGTTTCAACATGCTGTATGTATAAACTACAGAATGACCGTTGTTGTACATGTTAGTACAATTTATGCTTAGTTGTTTTGACAAGACGTCCAACATTATAGTGGCTACTGAATTATTAAAATTCCCACTTTCTCATGCAGGCTTCCCAAGTCCCTTTGCTACACAATAACGCAATTATATATTATATTTATACATGTTGTTCAAATCATACATGTTGTTCAGTCTATTTAGTAAGAAGCCAGTTATAGTTCCAGTGCTGTAGAACTATAATTCATAACAAGCAAGGACAAGGAAGCCGGCTTTCTTTTAGAAAAGCATGTTATAGTATAATACCATGTAACATGTAATAGATGGATGACGTTATAATACAAAACATAATCAGAAGATTAACATCTTGAAACCAAGATATTAGTTAAAACAATACAAGAATGAGTTCGTGATATTTCGATTTTATTGCAAAATCATCGTCTGCAGACTAACAAAAGTTAGGTCTTATATGCAAGCTGGTATGCCATGACATCATCATGCAGAAAAGAGTTTTCAAGCAAAAACCGGAATTTATATCCAGAGCCGCGAAAAAACTGAAGAATGACTTCGGTGAAGCGCAATGCTTCTTGAAAACGGGTCAAAACAAAATATTTTACTTCTTAATACCGAAAAAACAAAATCTATGCTCATTTCTGGGAAAAGACTCGCGGATTCAAGCTTGCGCCCGAATATTTAGAAATAGATATTAGGCTGACGCCATCATCAAGCCAGTTTTAATGCATGGAAGTGTCGTCAGGACAAAGACATCCCACGAGAACCTAAATCGAGTTTTTAGAGTACAGAAGAGAGCCGCAAAGGTCATTTTATAGATGTTGGAATAAGAGAAGAGAGAACCTATCGACCTGTTAAAACACTGACCTGGGTCCCATTTTACGATAAAACAAAAATCAATACTCAATTATATTTAAATGTTCCAGGAATCCGCCCCCGAATAATTAAACAAACAAAATAATGAAGGCTAGTGACGTCTCAACCAGGACAACGATATACTCGGATATATGATCTACATTGTACTCGGCACGCTATATTAGGAAGACCGAAGGGGGGAAAACATTTTAAACCACCACAAGCAAGTTACGGAATACTTTTCCGATATACATTAGGAAAAGCTCTAGTCTCAGAAAGTCTCAGAATTTTCACTTAAGAACAAATATTTTAAGTACTAGAAAAGCGAATATGTAGGTTTCGACCATTTTAATATTGGACAATTAGAAATAGTAATAACTATATAATACTGTGTGTATATATATATATACTTCATGTATATCGTCATAATCGAAGATGAGTGTGCATGCAGTGGCGTACTCTTATTTTTTTTGTGGTCCGAATTCATATTCTAGGGTTTCCTGTAATCTGATTGGCTACGCGAGCGGTCCGTATGAGGCCGTATACGGACCGCGCGAGATTTAAATCCATAGAGCCAATGTTTTTGTTCTTAAAATTATATAAAAAAATAACATATATATATATTTGCAAGCATTTTTGTAAAAAGAACCCCCCCCCCTTCTGCACCACTTGTTAGTTCGTATTTAAATTTCCACTGGCAATGTGCATCTGAAATGCACTTAATTGATTCTAGAATGATAATACTGAAGTATAGTTGGGACTGAGACATTTTTCAATGAATTATATGCCATATGAAGGGCAAGAAACAAGATAAAGGCCAGGCGAGAAACAAATTCGAGTTCAATTTGCCGTATTAGTTTGTTTCATTCCAAAAGCACAGAACAAAATTTGTCATATAAAACAATTTAACTGGCAAAATATAGTAAGGTGCACGGTATTTTTGTAATTTTAAGGGAGTCAACTTTCTCTTTGGAAAATTTGCTAAAGATCCGATGTGCGATAATGCAAAAGCTCACTTCCCTTGTGGTCGTTTGAGCACTCTGGCCCCAAGACACTTCACGCATGTCTGGATGCGCATGTGTCTGAGTATTGTACCACATGCGCTTGGTGAGGGCAAGAGTATGGTGTATAAATACGAAGTCACTCGCATCTAGACTGCGTTACAAGCTGCACTGAAGAGCCGTTGAACGGCGAAACATGCATGTCTGCAGATTTGACTATATATATATATATATATATACAGGGTGTCCCAAAAAAAATGTCCCCCACTATATTTTGTGGTATTACTACGTTAACTTTAATGGACGTTTCAGGTTTCTATACTAGATGGAATAACTATCATATCTGCAGGCCAATACATTGATATTTGACTGATCAAAATAGGCAACCGTTTGCCTTCTAGAGTCACTTAAGGTGGCGACACCAAGTTTGCAACCTGTCCAAATTGTGGAAATTAGGTTAAGAGTATTTCAATACTTTTAGAATGATTTTTAAAGAGAATACCTACCTTTCCTATCATCATGATTTTGTTTCATGTAAAAATTACTAAAATGGAGGCAAAAGCCTGGCAAGTTGGGGAAATGCCCAGAATTGTTCCATCCAATTTGTCCCAAAACAGCAAATTTTGTGCATTTCCCTTCCCCTATTCGGGCTTCTGCCTCATTCTTCATTAATTTTTAGAGTAAATGAATTCTCGATGTTGGCTACAACAAATCATGAGTTTCAGAGTAGATATGTAGCCATTTGCTTTAAAAGTCCTTTCTTAAAATTCCGAAATATGTTTAACCTAATTTCCATAATTTGGACAAGTCGCAATATTGGTGTCGCCACCTTAAGTGATTCTAGAAGGCAAATGGTTAGATGTTTTGATCAGTCAAATACCAATTGATTAACATGATATGTTTGTTATTCAACCCAGTGCAAAAATTTGAATCTTTGATTAAAGCTAACAAAGTAATACCACAAAATATGATGGGGGCCATTTTTTTGGGGACACCCTGTATATATATATATATATATAAAAATAAAATATATAAAACATAGTATAGAATACAACAAATTCCGAAATAAATATTGCATCTTGAAAATCTAGCTAAGATATGGCTAAAGCTAAGACAAAATTTTGTCATTTAAATACCTTATAAATGTTGTCTTGGTTTTGACCATATCTTGGATTTTTATACTTATATATACATACTAGTTATAGACTGTAGTCGACATAGTCTTATAATGAACACTGATAACTTATCAAAGAGTGCGAATTACTAACAAATATAAGGCTAAGACAGGTACGTGCCCTTTAAATTTTGCAGTGGTGGTGGTATTTCCAATTTAATGAACTTTTTCAGCATTACTTAATAATATGCACCGATAATCTCGTGATATTATTCGAATTCCTTGTTTTGTACTTGTGTTGATATCGATCTTGCTTAAACTATATATATATTACTATATTGGCGTATTAATTCCACTAAGGTTAAAGTGGATGGATATTCAGAGTGAAATATTATATACATATTGTATATAATATTTCACTCGGATTGTATATATTTCACTCGGAATATCCATCCACCTTAACCTTCTACATCAATTTCAACCGAGTGAGATGCAGAAAAAAACATCTTATAGTATTCCACTAAGCCTATAGACTATAGGGTAAAACTTCTACTACAGGTAGCTATGTAGGTAGCATTCATATTATATTGGTCATGTCATACCACAGCCACGGTTATAGTATTTAGATAATATCAACTGTACCGCGGATATAGAATTTAAATAATATCAACCGTGATAAAATATTCCAATCGAATACAAAAGTCTGCTGTCTGGGTGTTCATTGTGGTAGATCCATATCATATTACATATACAAGCATATAAGGCTTTGCATACCATATATAGTAGGGGCGCTCTCGTGCATTTGGGGTCTTCTCATGAGGGTATTCTCAGGTACCGGTAATGCCAAGTATTATAGGCTAGTCCTCTAGGCTCTAGCGCATATTCACAACAGGTGGGCATTTTGCGGACGCTGTCTAAAATATAGCGGGCGCAATTCTTCAACCGCCATTTTATGCTTCGAACGTTGAAAAGTTGATTTTTCAGAGGATTTTTGTGCTTTTTTACTGGACTATTTATGGAAATTAAAGTGTTTCTTGAAAGATTAAGTTGTGGTGCTTATACCGATGGATATTACGGCTTAAGAACTCGAAAAAACATGCAAATAATTTTTATTTACAAATAGACGACAAATGAACTTTTTCACTCATTGTCTGACTGTTAAGAAGCAGGATATAGCAATCTGGAAACAAGCAAGTGTTCTTATTTTACTGCTAATAGAAGCTGAGTTATTGCTGTTTCCACAGGTATGTTCAATAATTTGTTTGTCCTTCCTCATCAGGAATTACTAGTGTCTTAAAATACACATTTTGAAGAAAATGACACATATTCCTCCTTAAATTTTCCAAAATCTGGCCGTGGCCTTTAGCTAGAAAAGGTATTTTATGAAAGCTAAATCATACTTTGTTCTATTAAAACTTGAAGCATTAAATAGCTTAGATGTTGTAGGAAAAATGCACTTATGCAGTGAAAATGTTTATTTGTCACATGCTTATGAAATTGCTCCTGTGTTGCTTTGTTATAAAGTAAATATAGATGCAAAAACTTTCTTGAGGCTTCTCAAGTATTGGTTGTTATGAGTCAGGAAATACCGCGATATAAAGCGCCATCACTCACTGCAGCCCACATAAGAAAATGTTATAGCAATTTGGTGTTGATTCATATCTTACTGTTTTGTGTTTTCAAAATTATTGGTAGAGTAACTGGAAAATCATTTTATACTTTGGCTTGGATTTTAAATACACCTTGGGCATTATTGGCCTACATTTGCCTGACAATTTCCCTGTTTTAGGCCATTTCTCCAAAGATTTAGTATTATTTATGTTTTTTCTTGCAGATAATTTATTCCATGTTGTTGATACAACACTGTCAAGTCTAGTAAAAAGCTCTTATTAATCATCTTGGGTCTTTTGGAAATATAATATTCACATAACATGCTCTTTTATGTAAACTTTCAATTATGAGGAAATGGCCACACATTGACATTTTGTATGGCAATTCTGCTTACTTTAATCAAAACAGTGTTCAGAGGTCATTATGTCAGTGCTTACTATCAATCATTCATAGTGCACTTAGTATTGTTAGCCAAATTTCATGACTATACAAATTGTTTTGAGAAACTAACAGTATTTACATGAATTAGACCTGTTGTGTTTACAAACTTTAGAATAATAATTTAAGTAAATTTGACTTTTATTGTGTTTATTCCATGTGTTTAATACAAGGAATCCTTTATTTATATTTCAGCCTTATAAAATGATTAAAAAAGTATTGAAAAGTATACAAACATGTTGTATAATTTTTGTTCTTGATATGCATATTTGATTTTAATTAAACTACATCTAATTCTTTGTTCAAATGAGTAGTTTTCTGTTTAGTTTAAACAAATGATGGAAAGGATTTAAAACCTTTGGGAAGCATTGCTAAATGTTTTCCATTAATTTTTGCACAATTTCCTTTCATTACAATGCTGTTTTATCAACTTGAAAAGCAGAGAAATCCACGAAACACTCCTTCCATGCGTCGCCATATTGAATTCTTTAACTCGCCCCAGGGATTGCGCCAAGTTTTGCTTATCAACTAGCGCATGCGCTGTGCAAAATGCCCACCCATTGGACGTCACGGAAATATAGAACGCGCGTATAGAGGACTAGGGACTAGTCTGCAACCGCTTAGCACGTTAAAGCGCCTGGGTACGAGGCTGGCAGTCGCCTACGTCACAATCTCGTACCCCGAGCCCGCGATCCTTCGGGGAAAGGAACGGAGGCTCTGGGATAATCCGACTCAGAGGTACAGAAAACTGTACCTCGACCAAACTGCGCATGCGTTCGCGAAACTCAAAACAAATTCTATTTGTTTCGTATATAAATCATGAAAATATATCGTTTTTGGCAGCAAATCTAAATGTTCTTCGTACTACGTTGCAAGAGGAGTATAAATACGACAGAGCAAAGAAAATATTGTAATCAAAACAGTCGATATGGAGCGGCGAAGAGTGTTTTATATCGAAGAAAATGTTGCAATGATAAAGTATAATTAATTAAGTATATTGTTCTCCTTTGGCCTTTGGCACTGTCACTGTGGAAAATCTTGAATTATACGGGTCCTTGTCTTTCTACCATCAAAATTAAGCCGTTTCGCGCTCGTAAGTTCGTCCAAGCCGAAACAATGCGTGAAATTTTGGGTACTATTAAAAGTTCAGTCTAAAAACATGGCTGGAACGTACTAATACGATTGGACTACAAGAGGAAACGCTAAAGTACTTCCAACTCAGCTATTAACCTTAAACATTTTGTAGATCAAAGGAATATCACACGAAGCTTAAAGTTATGAACTGAAAATTGGTTCCATTACATTATTATGAGCCATAGTAATAGACTTCATTTGAAATACAAACACAATTTTTGTCAAACACAAACGTTAGATCAGGCCTGCAGATATACCCGGCAAAGTGAGCAAGCCTGGCTTGCCATGTCAGTTTATCATATTCCCCATACAAGGCAAGCACAACCCGTGACCTGGGATCTTGTCACTCATGCAGGCACTCTGTGAGCCTGGTCCCATTCCAATAGGAATACCATCTTGAAAATATACAGAATAAATATATGACAGGATCTTCGTACTAGTAAGCCAGCCTGGTTGAACAACCTGTAAGCTTCATACTTGACATACCCCTGTTGATTTCTACCATTGATTAAGTACTTGGAAGATGGGGACATATATAACACCCTTCTTGTAGCTTGCTCAAAATCTTTTGCAATTTTGGACTGTGGGTACAATCTTGGACATAACTGGTTGAGACTACTTTACTTCTATACAAAATTTTCATACCCTCATAATAATTTCCCTGTTGCGCTTCTTAAGCCACAACTCTCAATATTGAACTTATTATATGGTAAATTATCAAAAGTTGTTTCAACGACATTGTTAACAACACTCAACTGGGAAAGTGGGTATGATGAAGTTTGTTTTGTCAATGTATACTAATTTTGCAATATTGTGAGGAATGGTCTCAAGCATTATGTCAAAGATTGTACCTACCTTGCATAGGCGGTGGAAGATCTGTATTATTGGGGGGCTTAGAATGTAGCACACCAATGTAGGGGAGTCTGGGGGAATGATAATCCTCCCCAGAAAATTTTGAAATCTAGTGACTCTGAAACCACATTTCCTGCATTCTGTGGGGAGAATTTTATGGAAATTTCAACATTACAAGCTTTCATCTCGAGTACTAAAAACATAGTTCAATAATCTAATATTCAACATTTGTTATATAAAATATTTAATTGAAAGACTGAAACAGGGGGCCCAAGGCCCCCATTTCTCGGCTTTAGCCCCCCCCCCCTTCCCGGTTCCACCACCTATGCTACCTTGTATTTGGCTACCCTGGATTCTTCCTTGGGAGCAATTCATGTACCTTGGCACATAGTACTAGGCATTGATTCCAGCACTCCACAGTTTATTAACCATGGCAAAATTTGTATTTATCATGGTTTTAGAAATTATTTTGTCACAACACTATTTTCAGAATGGGCTTTTCTTCAATGTACCTGTATGATTACAATATTTCCCTGTACCGTGGGCAAGTTCCCATGCAGGGATCATGACTTGGTGTGATTATGTTTTATGTTTTATGGTTTATGGTTTATGGTTTATGGTTTATTATTGTCGTCGTCGTCGTCGTCGTCGTCGTCGTCGTCGTCGTCGTTGAAAAAAACATTGAAAATTATTCCAGTAAATTATTATATGAATTTATATTCTCCTACCAGGATTGACCCCTGCCTATAAGCCACAAAACTGTATATAGAAAATATACATGGTACACTTATTACCAATGTGTATGACTAATTTGTTTTATATTATTAATACAAGTATGCAGGCTAGAATACAAGATAAGTATTTAACAATACCTGCTGAATCAACCAAAGATGTTTTTCCATACATTGATATACAACATGACTAACATTGTAAGGATAATTCTTGTAGTACATGGTTAGAGACTATTAGGCTTTTGTAGTACATGGTTAGAGATTATGTCTTGTATTATGTAATTATAAGATGATAAAGATTAGGCCACTAAACTAAAATCAACTGCTTTTTCAAATGGATATAGATAAAATATTCTGTTATTCACAATCAAATAAAAAGTTGTGATAAAGTATAACCATTTTCAAAACCAAGCATATTTCGAAAATAAAGCTAAAGCATTTAGGAATTTTAGTAGTAGGCTTTAAATTTACAGCACAAAGTTTCACGTTCTATTTCACCATTGGTACATTTATAAAATAGTACAAACTTAATAGTACCTTTCTTTATATTTTTCGTGTAATATTACAGAAGATTATTCACCTTATCACTGCTAAAATTACTCTGATATACAAAAAACAATTTTCGCACACTCCTAAACAGCAGCCATCATGTATATATAATTTACCCGGTTAATAATTTATTGTTGCATTATTGCGACATCCATTCCGTATCAACGACCAATCATATTCACTTCCGGTTATGGATTATCCCAGAGCTTACGATTCTTCCCAAAGGGGGACGAGATTGCCCATGTCAGCAACGTGGACAGATCAGTGGGACAGATCCGATTTTCACTTTTCCTGCGAACAGGCTCTTTGCATAGGAAAAGCCCGCATCACTTCTCGAGATTTGTTGGCATTAGAATTTAGTGAAAAGATTCGCAAAAAATCTGCAAATTTCGAGCTCCAAAGAATAGTTTCTTCAGTATTGAGGTAAGCTGTTTTTAATTGTAGAGTATACACAGTCTCACATTTTCAGTAAAGTATAAAATACAGGATCTTGTTTCGAATTTATCAGTTTAAATTACAAATATATGATCGAAATGTTCGTTAATGGGCCATTCCATTTAATATTGGCACCCCCCCTATTGAGGGGTCTGGATATCCAATGGGGGAGGAGGGGTGTTTAATCTTAATTTTTCCTAGGGGGTAGCTTACGTGATTTCCCCCCAAAATGGCAAAATTTTGGTGTTTTAATGATATCCAAGGGGGCGAAAATGATATCCTAAAGGGTACTTGCGATATCCTATGGGGCAACTTCCCCAATTTTCTTACAAATCGCCTCACTTTCTTTATAAAGCTGACATATCCAATATCATTAATAATTCATGAGGAAATTAGCGAAACATATTACTTTGCTCACATAATAATGCTGGATTACCCTGCTAGGAGAGTATTCTGCCGGTGTTTATTTGTTTGTTTGTCAGTTGGGAATCATAAGCTCTAGTTACTTGTTCAAATAAATATAGGTAAGAATATACTGTATGGAAACATAACTGATGTTCATAAAATGAACATCATTGTATGTGGTCACATGCCACATACTAGTATAATACACACGACCTGGGACAACACAACAGGTTAGTAAACATTTTTTGTAAAATTTTGTTTTACTTCGTACCATTAGAAATAGTTTTGTGCTTGTGGTGAATGTGTGTGTTGTGTGTGTTTCTTATGTTTCTAACACTGCGGAAGTGTTTTATTTTTATATTTTTAGAAATGACCTCAACTTTCAACTGGATACGGACGTGTGCAACAAAATAATGCAACTGTACTATGTTTATATTAAAGCATCGGGTATGCGTCCAGAGAACAATGTTAAGTTGAAAGTATCAACATTGAATGTCTACGGACAACACGTTTATCTTGGAAAATCACTATAATCTATATACTTCACAATTGATAAGGGAACACAAAGAGATCTTGTTTATTGGACCAGTGGGGAACACAAAGAAACCTTGTTCATTGCACCAGTGGGAAACACAAATAAATCTTGTTCATTGGACCAGTGGAAAACACAAAGATATCTTGTTTATTGGACCAGTGGGAACACAAAGAAATCGTCGAAGAGATATCACATACTGTTAATAAACTTTTTTGCTTACAAATTATATTGCAAAATATAAATATGAACATTTTTCAATTATATATTATAACAACTTCCCAGGACTGATTGACGCGCCAGATTTGCTATGAAATTAAAGTATTCGCTAATTAAAGTATTTGGAAACTGTATGTTTGTGTGATATGTAATAGACTGTCTTTATTCTAGTAAAATTTAAGCGTCTTTCTTTGTTTCTGACTCAGTAGACGCCATGTACGCTACCACGTACCTATTTTTGTATTTGTCTGCACGGTTAATGTGTCCATTATCATTACGGAATGTTAGAATAGAAGACCATTTAATCAAAACACACGCTGAGTGGGAAAATTGTGCTATTTAAATTATTGCGAATATTAACACGCCTATTTTACAGTACGTGTGGTGTCCGTGTAGGTAGCGTCTATACAGTAAGCTTCGGGTTTTTAGGATCAAACGACCTGAAAAATTAAACAAAGATTTCGGTGCTTCGAGCGAAGACCCTTCCCTTCGTCTGGAAGTTATTTGCTACTAAAGACTCGATGCTTATTTTACAGTACATGCATCACAAAATTTTCATTTATCATAGCTGAATGTCACCTACGGTTTGCTTCAAATTTGAAACACAACATGTGGTTCGTTTTTCTCTTTTAGATTGACAATGTGACGTGTTCATATTTATAAGATTTTATAATTCTACGCCGTGGCTGACGCGGAAACCCATGCCAATTGCCAACGGCAACGGTTGAAGATGTTATGTGTTATTTATAGTTTGTTTAACAGAATACCGTCTCAACTAGATAAATCGACATAATTTTAGTCAGATATCAATGAAATGTGTTGACGCATTGTGACTGTCAAATGGTAAAACAATTTGTTACCCCCCATGCTGTATATGAAGTCGAAAAATTCAAAAGAACACTGTGGGAGACATTAGATAATGGATGAAAATATTTCAAAATATAATATTAATTGATGCATGTCTATATCTAAATGTAAATTTTATTATAGATACGTCAAAGCATAGCAAACAAAAAGGCGGCGAAAATGAACGCTCATCGATTTTCGGTAGGATTGTGCTCTGATATATTTTTCATTATTGTCCCAAACATATATATCTTAGTCAATAATGTCCTTCTATTCGCGAATGTTCTAGGACCACATGCTGGTGGGGAAAAAGTAGCGACATTATTTATACTTTAAATGTGACTTCCTCTATTGCTCCAAAGAGCCATTTGACATGTTAAATTTTTCAACACTAACATCATGTCCTTTTTGCAAGAATTACTCTTGCCCTAATGAAATGTCTAGAGTATTTTACGACTGGCTATATTGACATAAGACATAATTATATGGATCGATATGGTCAATGCAATCCCACAACAATTTGCCCAATTTTCAATCTGGCCCCCATGCTGTCTTTTCAAACCATCTATTATATCTAAACTGTAGGTGACTTACAGTTATGCAATACGTATTGCATAATCTAAAATGTTTTAAAAAACTCTATTATCGACAATTATCTGCCGAAGTTTGCGTTATCTGCCGAAGTTTGCGTTATCTGCCGAAGCTAAAGGCTGAGTGACGGTATTCCAATATGCCAAGATTTACTCTAACGTTTGCGAATATAAAGCCGTGCTGTATAACGTATGAATTGACATGTGATTTAACGCCCGTTGGCTGTGGTATGCACTGTCGTATTGCGCTCTTGTTAAGAAAAGAAAAGAAAACAATTTTATTTGCGTGCTATCATTATGCAAAACGAAACTGCCTTTGTAAGCTTAATTGTTGAATACTTGGAAAGCTCCTTCTCGGAAGACAAGGACATATTTGTTTTGCAGGTACCTGTAAAGGGATTATACTATCTCTAAGAAAATCGACGTATATATTCTTATGTATATTTAAAAAAGACTAACGTGTTGGAATCGAGACCAAGGAAAAATTTATCTGAAAATTACGTTCAAGAAATACAACATGGTAGGTTATATATATTTTGTTTGGCATTTCGATTTTGGCACTCACGTCATATTCATAGCTATTGTATGCAGCACCAGTAGATATTGAATATAAATGTCAGGAAGATATTTTAGATATAACGTAGCTATTAAGTATATTGATACAAATATATATATATCAATCTACACTTTCGCCAATCAGGTTTTGCGCTGCTGTTACAGCCACCAAGCACTTTCATTGTCTTTGCAGGAAATACATTATGTTTCCATTTGTTCAGTTCCTCACTTTGATATTACTTTTGCCAAAGCTATCTCATTTGAGATTAGAAATTTAGAACTGAATGAATGTGGAAATAAAATTGACAGGTTGATAAGAAGAAGCTAAAAGACTGTTCGTAAATTCCAGAGTGGTAAATACCGATTTAAAGGTCTACAATTATTGCGCAGCAATAATTAAACAATTCCAAGTATTTCTCATTCAAAGAATACTTTCATGCACTGGTACGCTAATCAGCTTTTGTGTTGCTAAATAGTACCAAGAATATGATTTCAAAGAAGCAATAATCTATATTATATAAAAATTATTACGATTCTTAAGTATAGCCGGACTGTCAGCTTTGGTTGTAGAACTACAAAGATTTTAAAGACAAATACCCGTATACTAGTTTTGCATGATGTAATAGTCATAATTCTGTTTGAAAAATTGGTATATTTTAATTTAATTGCATGAGTTGTATCAGTGATAGATCGGTATATACAGTTTTGAAATCGCTGCCGCAGTACTTCGTACACCCATATTAACTAGTGTAGTAGACATGGATCCATGTTCCTTGTGAGTCGTGGTCTAATTCAGTTGTCTGTGTATTCAGTAAACTCATTTTAGAGGCTCAGTATATGAACCGCGTAACTATATACTTTCGCATTCTCGCTAACAATTTGAGTATTGCAAAGATTTTACTGGCTCCTCTATTTCTTTACTTATTATCGTTGTTGTTCTTTATCAATTTGATGGAGTTCCTAGCTGATAATTATCTTGTCGAGTTATTGGATGATGCTGAGCATGATATTTAACAGTAATTCAATTCTTCGAACTCGAGTCGTATATGAGGTGATAACCGATGAGGCTCGATAGCGCCGAGTCGGCTATCAGTCATAGACGACGAGAGTGAGTAGAATAACTGTTTTATTATATACCCAAGCTCTGCCGGATATGAACAGAACATTTTGGCGTACTTTTTTATCTAATATAGGCTGCAGGATTGCATTTCTGGCGTTTTCTGAAGCGATTTTGCAAACGAATTGCGTCCAAATTGACTGAATTTGGACAAAATTTTAGTTATTTGGAGGTTTTTAAATAGATAAGGTTCTTCGAGTAATTTAACGTTCAAGTTTAGTTCTCACTTTACCCCCCCCCCACACTCTCCCCTCGCTTGCTATACGTCCACGAGTGCTTCATCTGTTGGCGGCTGAGGAGGAATTAATATTCTTGGAGTTTGACTGATATCACATCAGTGCAATTCGTGTTTTATATGCTCGGATTGTTAATAAGACTAATTTTCGTTTCTGTGTCTTTTCTCCACTGTTTTTCATACCTTTAAAAATATTTCTCTGATAGTTCTTTATTAAAATATTGTTGAAATACATTTTGAGTTCAATGATACTACGACAGATAGTATAAGATAGCAACTGAAAGCTAGGTCATTATAAAACATAATTCTGACCTGTTAACAATTCTTGTAGTTTCTGTTGTCATTTCTAATTCTCTCATTCGTTTAATACGAAAAGGGATTTGGTTTGCAACCATGCCACATTTTCCATAAAACATCGACAAGCCCCGAATAATTCTCAATATCCGGTAGTTCTCACGTTGTTTCCGTTGCTGACGTGATCAGCGTGCAATAATTATCACTTGATAATTGTACGTGATACGGTTTTATCCAATCGGCAAACAGGAAAATTAAACTTTGACACTTGCTATAAAATAATTGTTTTTATTGAGCTGAACTTCGGTTCAAAAACAATTATTGCACGCTATAGAGCCCAAACACCTCCGCGGTCGGCAGCTTGTAAGCGCGCGAAATTTTAAAAGCCGGAACAATTTGGCTTCTTGTAAATTTGACTATAAACGAAAAGAAAATGTCCAAATTATTGTTAGAAAAGAGAGTGAATGCACCAAAAAGGTCACAAAACAATGCAATGTGTTTTTGCACCTTTCCTACCGGCCACAAGTCTTGGCTTTCTTGTCTGGTTTTTGTCTTTTTAATGTATAACTAGAAATACATTCATGCAGAACCCCCTCGCCCATTAGAACCAAGCAATTAAACTCCCCAAAAGTTATTAGACAGCTTTAGCAAACACAACGCGACGTCAAAGAGGACGTGAAAATGGCGTAAAAATGGCGTGGGCACATCCATAGGTGGGCATATCACGCCATTTTCACGTCCTCTTTGACGTCGCGTTGTTGTATGTTAAAGCATAAAGCATCACGTAATAACATGAAGTTTGAGTTGGAACCTTTGATGTTCTTGTCCCCACTGTAAGGCACGCGCCACGCAAATTGCTCTGGTGCGTGGCTGGCCACGCGCCAAATGCTCTAATGCATGGCGAACTCGTCGAATTTCCTAACTAAAGTATAGGAGAAACACTGTTCGAAAGTTGAAAAGAAAAATTTTTACGAGTTGGCGCTACAGATCATCATTTTGAGCTCCAAATTTCTGAAAATAGCAGTAAGTGATCACTTTTGTTTGTTTTTAAAACACGTTCGAGTTTCCAAACAACTTTTATTTATCATTGAAAGCCAGGAGTTAGTGTGAAACAGTCGACATGCAAACATAGGCCTACTATATGTTGGTTTGATGCTTTGAAAGCTTGTTTATTGATAGTTGACAATGTATTTGGTGCCGAAACTTAACGCTTAGGGAAATATTAATGTTTTCTTTAAGCAAAAACCGAAAATTAAATAATTTACGTCCTGCCAAAGTTTGGGAAGTCACAGATTGCCATTTTGTTTATATCTTGTTGTTTTGCTCAGGGCATTGTAGAACAGTTTTTTGAGCTTTAAACACAAACAAGGCGGTCTTTTACATTAAGTATCCCATCTGTTAGCAATAGTATAAAAACCTGTGGTATAAAAGTATATAAACAAGTCATGTAATGAATATTTTCGTTGAAGATAAGGTTAAATTCATACATATACGCGGCTTGCCGTGTCTTTTTGTTTTCGGAGTTTTCATGCCTTATCTGTCTTGAAAACTTGTAAAATTTGAATAAAATATGAAAAAACTTTCCACTAACCTTGTAAGTATAAGATTTCCCTGGAAAGTTAGTATTTCAAGTAGATATAAGCTTCCAAAGTTGAAGAATTTGCAAAAATCGATTTGTCAAAGTCAATTTGATTGAAAACACTTGTACTGATAAATGCACTCCTCGAGGCATGTTTTTCCCGTTTTTTCCGTACCAAAGCGTTTTTATATATCCATTTTTTGTTAAAATACTCTAGTCCTAGCCCATTTGTAAAAATTGTGAACGACGAACAAATCATCCAGATATACTCTTTTAAATCGCTGTTTTATTGTCAAAATTCGGGGTTTTCCTATCTATTTACAGATTAAAAATGTTCATGACACTTGCCAGAGGCTCGCGCATGCGCATTGAAAAAGTGGGGACAGGATCCCGCGAGAGTTCCATACACTGATCTGAATATAGGCTGGATAACGCATCTCTTGTCAAAAGTGAAGCCGGAAGTCAAGCGGCCGATCAGTGCCGCCACCCGATTCTGAGGCCCTACTTTATTATCTCTCTCCTCCGCAGAGGTTTCCGACATTATAAACTATCATGTGTTCCTAACATGAAGTTGTAGAGGGAAGAGTGGGGAACTTCCGCTGGTTATAAGGAAGAGAGGAACGTAGGCGCGAAGCAAAATGAAATCGCGAAACGAGGAAACCTCTGCCAAAAAACGGTCGAAATAATGCCCAAATGGTCGAAATAATGCCAAATCCAGGGGGTGGACTGCCTTGTTAAATTAATTGATGATAAAGATAATTTGAACGTTTCGTTCAATGAATTATCGATTGAAGGTAAGTAAAAATATGGCCGAACATTTGCTTTCTGATCTATTCATAAGTGAATATTATTCAAGGGCATAATTTATGTACGATAGTTGCGATATTACGTACGAGATCGATGATTTACGTCTTTAATTTCTCCGTTTTCTTGTATTATTAATGTTAAATTGTTATTATTAACTACAATGCCCAAATTTCGCGTTGTTTCGACTAAAATTCGACATCTTCTAAATCAGAAACTCGAATCTGTATTTATTTTAAAAGCATAGCGAACCAGAACACATCATAATTTTCTAAGTATAGCGTATTTAAAATGTAAACGAACGGACGTTGCCGGTTTGTTTACATCGGGACTTTACATCACCTTTAACTCTGAATAGTTTGAATTATTTCATTTCATTGCAAACCCAAACAGTATGACAAAATGTGTGGCTGTATTAGTTTTTATTAGAAACGTTCGTGCCTTTGCTCTATAAATATTATAATTTTAAAACAACATTTTAAGTTTTCGACTCCCCCGGTTTTCTGAGCCATTTGGGTGTGGCTTTTGGCAGAGGCTTCTCTTCCCGCCCTCAAACGTTTTCGTTTCGCGCCTGCGTTCCTCTCTCAGCGGTGTTTTTCTTCATATTAACCTTTCAAAAAGCCTCTGCGGAGGAGAGAGCTTTATTATAGATAGTATTACATAATCCTAGTTTTTTCGCTTTTTTTCCTTTTAAACGTTTCTGGCCGGGCCAGTTTTACTATCACAAAGATAGAAGCACACGAGAAGAAATTTTAGCAAAAAATTTGGAGTATTATGGCTTTATAACGCCGTGAAACTGGATTTACAAGTTCGAAGGAGTGAACAGCCACATGTTAGCGATGTTTTGTTTATGATATTTCAATTCAAAATCCACTCAAAATATTAGAATTACTGCTACTGGACGAAGGCACTCTAGGAATTTGATGAAATGAACCAGCTCAGCTGCAGTATGAACAAAAGCGTGAATGTGGTAAGCTTTTAAAACAGGAATTAGGAACAGTGCTACACTGGTTCAATATTCACGTACTGAAATGAACACATATTAAGTTAATAACCTATTTAATTCCTGTTTTAAAAACTTACCACATTCACGCTTTTGTTCATATTGCAGCTGAGCTGGTTCATTTCATCAAATTCCTTGAGTGCCTTCGTCCAGTAGCAGTAATTCTATATTTTGAGTGGATTTTGAATTGAAATATCATAAACAAAACATCGCGAACATGTGGCTGTTCACTCCTTCGAACTTGTAAATCCAGTTTCACGGCGTTATAAAACCATAATACTCCAAATTTTTTGCTAAAATTTCTTCTCGTGTGCTTCTATCTTTGTGATAGTAAAACTGGCCCGGCCAGAAACGTTTAAAAGGCAAAAAAAGCGAAAAAACTAGGATTCTGTAATACTATCTATAATAAAGTAGGGCCTCAGAATCGGGTGGCGGCACTGATCGCCGCTTGACTTCCGGCTTCACTTTTTTCCATCAAATTATTAAGAGATGCGTTATCCAGCCTATATTCAGATCAGTGGTTCCATATCTGTATATCTTTAATCTGTGACTGTAACCACTCTCCTCCGCAGAGCCTTTATACGTAAAAAATAAAGGGGCGCTAAGTATGACGGGAAGATGGAAGTTTCGTAAGGCTCTGCCTTATAATGTTTTAAAAATGGCGCCAAATTACCGTGAGAGATTGGCACTAGTTCTTGCTCGTGAATGATTCAACACGGCTGACACAAAAAGCATTTTGTCATGTCTAAATATTGGTTTAAAGACTAACACTAGCATTAAGAAAGTCAAAATATACAATGAAATCATACTATAACTTAAAGTATATAAGCCGTTTTTGAAGAAACCAGTTAGATTTATCAAGCATACATCGACATATATATTGATTTTTTTGTTATAAAATAGCTTCAAAATAACGTGAAATTCATTCTACTTACCTTCAAGACTTAAATTATCAAGTGGCAATTCCAAATCCTCAACTATAATGTCGTTTTCACCTCGCAATTCGGTCATCCCCGAGAACCGATCAATATCCCTGAGAACCGAACATTATATGGCAGAGGCTTCTCCTTCTTTTTTCCCCTTCGCCTCCCCCCCCATGTCCTCTACTGTCCCTACTTTACCATTATTACCCTCCACCACGAAAAATGCCATTATTACTTCCGCTACGAAAACTATATATTTCCTTTGATTTTATTAAAAAAAAATTTTAACTTTAATTTTTTATTTTGAAAACCACAAACTATAGTGCATGCCAATTGACGGCAAAAACTGCAAAAGCAAGTATGCAAAATAGACACTTACGCGTTTTAAAACTCGAAAACCTTGTCCTTTCTCGGTCTTTTGACTGATTTCTTTTCCAGTTGACTTTAGTAAGTGAAAGTCCTCTAAAAAATGTTCATTTATCTTTGTTTTGTCTGTATTATTTCCGGACTCATGAGCACAAAATAATGTATAAAACTCTATTTGAAAAAAAGTGTTTTCTCGACCTAAACTCGCGCATGCGCATAAAGTAGAAAACATGGAATTGCGGTAAAAGCCGGAATCTGTAAAACCCGGAATTGTAAAACCCGGAAACTGTAAAACCCGGAATTGTAAAACCCCGAATCTAAAAAACCCGGAATTGTAAAAGCCGGAATCTGTAAAACCCGGAATTGTAAAAGCCGGAATCTGTAAAACCCGGAACTGTAAAAGCCGGAATCTGTAAAACCCGGAATTGTAAAACCCGGAATCTGTAAAACCCGGAACTGTAAAAGCCGGAATCTGTAAAACCCGGAATTGTAAAACCCGGAATCTGTAAAACCCGGAATTGTAAAAGCCGGAATCTGTAAAACCCGGAATTGTAAAACCCGGAATCTGTAAAACCCGGAACTGTAAAAGCCCGAATCTGTAAAACGCGGAATTGTAAAACCCGGAATCTGTAAAACCCGGAACTGTAAAACCCGGAATTGTAAAACCCGGAATTGTAAAACCCGGAATCTGTAAAACCCGGAATTGTAAAAGCCGGAATCTGTAAAACCCGGAATTGTAAAAGCCGGAATCTGTAAAACCCGGAATTGTAAAACCCGGAATCTGTAAAACCCGGAACTGTAAAAGCCGGAATCTGTAAAACCCGGAATTGTAAAACCCGGAATCTGTAAAAGCCGGAATCTGTAATGGCGTGTCTCATTGTGTGTATATTTTTGCTTCTATTTTGTATATTTTGTCGATTCAACGTGTACTCCTGCAAAAATACTCTAATGCGCTTATTTTCCTGCCGATACGATGGTAATTTTCTAAAAATGCTAAAAACAAACATGAGGATTATAGAATTCTTCCTTAATTTAGTCTTTTATGATATTTTAGCGGCTATGTAGGCATGGAGTTTGCAAATTTCCACCAAACCCGGCCTTTTCGATCTTTGTGGCAAAGCCAACGGCAACGGTGTGTAATTTACCGCAAAGTCAAAGCCGGAATACAACCGATTACAAGTGTGAAATTTTACGTTATTTTTTTTAGGTTTGAGTTAAGACAAATATATATACCAAATATATATACACAAATATATATACCAAATATATATATTATATAATTTATTAAGTAATCACGGTAAATCGCATAAAATGTCTGGTTTTCTCATATTTCTTACTGAATCATTGCAAGCATAATTGCTTCACTGAAAATTCGCTTATGTTCTACCTGTTTTGTTGTACAATATTGTACAGATATTCACGCACGTTTGGCATCATAGTAGTGACAATATCAAGTATATATAACTACAGTTGAAGATATTTTTTTTCTTGTTACATGTTGTCAGTCAAGACTACAGAATTACTGCGGCATGCGCTGACCTTCCGTAAGACTTTATCAGAACAGGAAAACCGTATTCAGTCCGTAAATAAAGATTATAGTCCATTATATAGATCAACTGTTAAACTTTATAAACTATATATAGTCTATAAACTACTGTATATCATAAAATAATATAACATTAAATATTTAAACGTATATATATATACATAATATTTATAAACTAGTGATTGTCTGATTCATAAAATTCATGCACATGTGTACGCCTCGTGTAGCGGCCAGAACACACGGTACCAAATGATCCAGTGCCTAAATTTTCCGTTATTGTAACATCGCTCCAGTTAAAAGTAGGAACGTCAGTAGGGTAAAAGGTCCATTCCTGGCACAAAATGGCCGCCATAAATTGCATCCGCAATAATTTTATAAATTATTTAAAAAAATATTACGCAATAATTTCCCAAACACGTGCCGGTCGTTTCGCTTCGCTTCCCAAACACGTGCCGGTCGTTTCGCTTCGCTTCGCAACACGTGTCGAACACGTGACAACCACACATTGAACACGTGCCGGTCGCTTCGCTTCGCTTCGCAACACATGCGTGTCAAACACGTGACAAAAATATTACGTAATATTTTACCAAAGCAACTTCGGGACAACTTCGGAAGACAATGGGAGACTATCGGGAGAGTGAGTGGACAGTAGGACTTGGAGGAAGAAGAGTGTCGGGTTTCGCGACACCCTAAGATGTGTTTAAATTTAAATACAAAGAAGAACAAGGTGTCGTATTTTTCGACACCCTAAGATGTGTTTAAATTTAAATACAAAGAAGAACAAGGTGTCGTATTTTTCGACACCCTAAGATGTGTTTAAATTTAAATACAAAGAAGAACAAGGTGTCGTATTTTTCGACACCCTAAGATGTGTTTAAATTTAAATACAAAGAAGAACAAGGTGTCGTATTTTTCGACACCCTAAGATGTGTTTAAATTTAAATACAAAGAAGAACAAGGTGTCGTATTTTTCGACACCCTAAGATGTGTTTTTCTTTAAATTTAAATACAAAGAAGAACAAGGTGTCGTATTTTTCATAGACTAGAATAAACAATGCCTAAAAGTTACCTTTATAACGCAAACAAAGTAATGTGTGAGTCTTTCACTTGGAAAGGTTCTAATACCGGTTTTAGATTACACTGTGCAGTAACCCATGGTACCGGTAGTGAAATAACAAACTGTGCAAAAGATAGTGTGGGTTGTAATGTGTGTGATAAGTTTTTTAAAAATAAGTGGGTATTACATAAACACTTTTTAAAAAAAAACATGGATAAAATTTGACGATCACAATGGTTAAACATGTAAAGACAAATATTTTCTAATCCTAATACAAGGATTAGAAAACTAAGGAAAGTAAAAACTATTTAGGTTTGAGAGCATTAACACATAACTGTATTAATGACCCAGCTCGTGGGGTAGGGACTGAGTTTTTGCATAACAACTTGTCACCTTGTATTCGCCAGTGTCCATACGCATAAGTCTCTATGCCTCCACTACTCTCATCTATTACCCGCTTATCGTCTGTATTTCTAAGAGCAACCTTTGTAGTTTGTTCTGTAAAAAGATTCATATTCCTAGATCTAATTCTGTTGACTGTTATACTCTTTGTTTTGTTTTCTAAAAGACAATCCTTGAAATCCTCGAAAGTGAAGCCATTTACTTTATGTCGATCTGCACCTTTACACTTTCTAACAGTGTTATCTTTTAGAGTGATCTTACCATCTTCATCCTTTTTCTCTTCGTATGGTATTTGTAAAGAATACACTTTTGAAGATATTGCAACTACTTTCTCAATTTTTCTTCCACCTGATTCTAACTTAAGCATTCCAGCAACTTTTCTATTCACCCTAGGAATACCTCTTTCGTCTGACGGGGATGGGAAGTTACTTGTATCCCAATGGGTTTCTAGGTCTGGAATAATATCTTTGTAAAAGTCGTCAGTGTAAATGGTACACACCTCACCATCAGTATCAATATAATTTAGATCCACTTTTCCAGGCCATTTCTTTAAAAAATAATTATAATGGTGATCATACATAACAACTTTAGAGTCATCAAGAATATCTTGACCAACAGCGATAGGTTTGTTTAGTTTGGTAGTTCTTGGTCTCATTGTGATCAAGGACATATTTTCTTCTAAAATTAATCTATCATCAAATGTTGGTTTGGCGACTTGTTTAAGAGCTGCCTTTTTTGTTTGGGTAACTAACATGGTTTTACGGTTTCTTGTATTCTCCATCGTCTTTCCATATACAGAGTTTGGTCCAAGCTTGTAGTAAATTACACCAAAAGCATCATTTTTAATGGCTGCCTTTTTTCGAAGCTCAATACACAAGTCAACAAATGGTTTCATCCAAGCCTCTTCATCATACATTACAGCCTTATGAATTTTAGTTAAAATTAAACCTTGATCTAAGTAGAACTTTAATGCGGTGTCGGTTAAGACATATTTCTCTTTGTTGTTTAGATTTGGGATTAACTTCGCCATACTACCAGGATTATAAGATTCCGGTGCCAGTGGAATATCGTTGTGTAGGTCATGTAAATGTGTTGGATAAGTTAAATCAACCATTAGTGTACACCCCTTTCCTTCCGGTAGATTATTCCAATTTTCTAGTTGTTCATCATTCATCCACTCATAATTTTTAAGAGGAAGAAGACCTTGCTCCCTTGATGCATATAATGCATTTGCATCTGGGTTAATTATGAAACAGGACCGCTTGCTTGGATCATACTTATCACCCATATACTTGTTATTAGCCTCAGAATACCTTTTTGAAGCCATTGAGATACCACCTCTAATTCCTTTTTCAAAAAATTCATACATCTCAGAGTTTTCGGTGGTTATAAGTTCAATCTCCACACCTGTTTTTAATAACATGGCATCCCAGAAAAAAGATGGTGCGGTGGGGTAATGTGCTGAGTCTAATCCAAATGTGGCCATACTTAATTTTCTATACTCCTGGAATACATCGGCAAAAGTAGCAGTATCTGCCCAAAGATAAGTGTTGTGGTAATCCTGCATTGTTTTACATTCAAAGACTTCCCATACTTTTTGGGCATGTTCATAATCTTCCGTACTAATATGGCTTTCTGTTAAGATGTTATATTAAAAATGTTTTTTGTCTGGAAGTTTAGTTTCTAATAACTTTTCTTCTTGATCCACATAATCATATCGATACACACCTTTCCGTTTAACTAACTCAAACTTTTCTTGGTTACCATTACAACCAGCCTTTGTAATAATGAACTTCTCTTCAGGCAGGTTCTTAATAAGTTCGGCTAAACTAAAACTAAGATGTTTTAGGGTATCTCGAAAAGTTAATATATAGTTGATATTTTTCACATGATGTTTAAAAATAACTTTTTTGTTCTCATTTACTTCTTTTTTGTATCCAGGAATTTCGTCAACGAGTACCTTCTTTTTCAGTTGTATAATTTTTTCTTCACTCCTTGCAATAATTGAGATTGTACCATTCTCCTCAGGGTCATTTCCCAACTCTAGAATGAATAACTTTAAGTCATACCCATCAAGATTGTGAAAGAATACAGGAATTTCTTTTGATCTTATTGCCAGGATGTTACAGTTATTGTGAGCAACCCCTATAAACTTACCTGTATGGTGATCGTGATGTCTTACAGGTCTGTGAATTGGGTATGTTTTCGAGTTTGCTTAGTTGTTTTGGGTCATCTAACTTTTTTAGAATAGCCTCGGAGTCTACATAGATAACTAATGGAGCCTCAATGGTTTTTTTATGACCTCTAAACTTTAAAATATTAAACCCAGGTTTTGGGAATGTTGTTTTTCCAGGTTTGTTCTTAATACACATTTCTTGATGTTCTGCTAACTTTTCTGTGGTCTTAAAGAAGTTAGTACAGATACGACAGGGAAATTGCTTGGCGTGATGATCTATTTGTCCAAGTAACCTAGATTCTGAGGTTACCGTAAAATAATGGTTATTATAAAATAATAATATTGCCTCTTTGTCTGCGGGAAATGTGGAAGGGTATAATGGTTGGATGTCCTTAATTTCATTACCATATTCATCCCTACCATTATCTAGATAATACACAATAAGTCTTATACCGTTTAATTTTTCAAACAGTTCATACTGTTTAACTTTTACCGGGAAAGTAATCCCATTTAAATTATAATTTTTCTCACACACCCTTAAAGTTTTATCAAGCCGGTCTGGATTTTTGGTTTTAGGGTTTAAGGATCTGTCAACAGCGTAAATAAAACACTTATCGTCCCAATTTTTGATGTTAATAAGTGCATGTTTGTTAGCCAACCATTCTGGAATCTTAGTATATGAGTGGCCTTGTACTAACACTAACTTACTTGTGTTAATGTGTACCCCAAATATTTGTGAGATAGACCAACCAGATGTTTCAATAAGGAAGGAAGCCATCTTAGACATTAAACTACCTTCTAAGGCTTCCCATTCTTGATCAAGATTAGAGTGCTCATTTCTGACCCCGACACTATCGGAAGAAATGAACTTAGTTTCAAACATTTCCTCACCGTCATCATTTGTATTCTTAAACTTAGTGTGAATTTTAACAGTAATTTTAGCAGGGATGTTAGATCTAATAACACCCATAATTTTTGGTTTTAACAAGGTTAATAAAGGGAGGGGTAAAAGACTAGTTTTATTTTCAATTTTATAGTCTTTAAAAACCCCATCATGCCCAGTTCTAACAATTTCTGGTTGAACAAAATTTTGTTCATTAATTTCAAATGTGTTTGACATTTCTTTATTTAATTAAATAAAATAATTATATATATATATACATACTGCCTGTATTAATAAAGAGGTACATAACAACTTCGAAAGTACCAATTTTTGTTCATTAATTTCGAATTCTCATTTCTTTTTTTCATTCGGACCATTTCATTTTCCACGAGGAAAATGAAATTTTTTTACGTTAATAAAGGGGTGTGTGTGTTTACGTTTACAATGCTGCATTCGGCTTCGGAACATTTCATTTTCCAAATAGGAAAATGAAATTTTTTTGCGTTACAGTCCATTTTTAATTTTACAAAATAACACTTAACATCCAACCAGCGCCTAATCCAACTAATCCAACCGTAACATGTTTGTACTCGTCCATCTCCTTTGATGGTTGATAATAGTCCTCCAAAACAGGTTCTTTCGTAAACACCTTTCCGTTGTGTGTAATCTTTTGTAGTTCCAACAAGGCTTTGTTAACAGAGTTCATATCGCTATTAGCGTCCAAAAGCTGTCGTCGCATCGCTGTAATTCTTTCTTTGTTAGCAGCTTGGTTCTCGTACCATTTGTTCTTTGCTGCTGTTAATTGTTCCATTGCGATGTTGTGTCTTTTAATCTCTGTTTGGTATCCTTTGTGATCCAAAAGTCTAAACAGGTAACCGGTTCCTGTAAACGCCACCGCATTAAATAGTCCGGATAACGCAATTGTTGTTGCCATTTTAATTTATTTTACTCTTTGAATGGATTTTCAGGTAGCATCTTCTTTGCTTCCAACACTTTAATAACACTCGTACTGATACCGAACGCTGCCGTCAGTTTTAAGAGCCCCTCCATTGTACTTGGGATACTCAACGAATCTTTCATTAATTTTTTACTTACATATGAGACTGCGACAGCGCCTGCCACAATTAATAGTGAGTCGTATAACTCTTTGGGTAAATTTTTAAAAACACCAGCCATTATTTATTATTACGTAATAATAAATAGAAAGTATGAACAAAGTTAATGAACTTTTACCAACTTATGAGAAGATTACTTACTCTCAAATTCGCGGACCTAAAAAACAAAATGTGTTTACGTTAACACCAACTGAAATAACAGAGAACCAAGAACTTTACGTTAACATCCCAAAGTTATACGAAAATGTTTGTTTGGTTCCTGGGTCGTTATACATCGTAGGTTCGTTTAAAAGTAAAAACACCAAGTCCTGGTTTTTAAACAACCTTGCTAATCTTTTACAAAAAAGTTTAGAAATAACTGTCGATGGTCAGGTTGTGTACGATAACATAGGTGAATCTCAGTATAAGGTTTACAAAGCACTTTGGGAAACAAAAGAAAAAAGAAAGAATCTGGTGTGTCAAGGGGTTGCCAACGAGAACACTCGTAAAATTATGAGTGGTGATGACACTGGTGACAAAAGTGTGAAAGTTGACAAGTACTTTGGTGAGCTTTTCAAAACCAAAGTCCACATTCCAATTGGTAAAATTCTGGATGACCAAGGGTTGTATGCACCATATGGTATGAAATCAAACATAAGGTATAAGATTACACTACCACCTGCCACAGAAATTATGAAGGCACAATCTGGACAGGTAGTCGCTGGTTACACAGTTGAGGATTTACATCTGGAATATGAGACCATAACATCACCTGAAATGTACAACCAGGCATTAAACTCTTACAATGTTGGAAGGTCACTCATTTACGAACAAGTGATGCTGATGAAAAAGGAAACATGGGTTAAGGGCTCAACACTGGTAAATTTAAACATTAATGTACCCAGAAAGTCGATGAGAGGCATAGTACTTCTGTTTAGGGATGACACAGTGGACTCAGAACACTTTGTGTATCCAAACATAACAAGTGTAAAAGTAGCCATCGAAGGCACTCCAAATTCATTGTACTCGCAAGGTCTTGAAGAACACAACCTATTTAAATCAGCAGAAAACTTCTTCTTGGATTACACCACAGACACACTAAGTATTGAAGACTTTTACACTGGTAACAAGTTTGCGTTGGTAGTAGACATGAGAACGGTTTGTGACAAAACGGCAGCTGGGATAGGTAGAAAGATTCTTAACACACAGGACGGTGTGCTCTTGGAAATTAAAAAGAGGGTTACCACAAAGGATCTGACATGTTATGTATTCATTATTTCTGATGGGGTTGTAAACATCGTTGGGAAACAACTACAAAGTATAGAGTTTTAACTTTAACCAAAAATATAGTAAAGTAAAGTAAAAGTTTTCTAATCCTAAATAAGGATTAGAAAGTGTGTGTTTTTACTATTAGCCTAGTCTACTTCTACATAATGTAAAGACTTACGGTACTTTTTTGTAATTTTAATGAACAAATCTATCCAACACCACACGGTGTCCTTGGTTTCAGCACTCATAGAGTTAAGTAGTTCTACAACTCCTGGTTTGTGTTGGTCTGGTATTGGGAACAACGACATTAGTCCGTTAACATCTTTTGTTTTAATGTTTGTTTCCAACTGGGGTGTTATGCGTTCACACATTTGTTCAAGAAGAGTTTCGTAACCATATGTGTTTACTAAAAACATATTTAGCATTTTAAGATCCACTCGGTGTGGAAACAGTTTGTAAAGCTCTTCAAAAAACATGGTGTATTGTGTGGTAAATATTTTTAAAAGTCTATCGCTCATTTATTTTTTACTTTTTTCTAATTCTGAAATTAGAATTAGAAATCTGACTATCTAATTTTAATTGTCGTTAACCTCTATTTGTGTGTTTGGATTTGTATTTGTATCTGGTGGGGCGGTAGTAGTAACTTTTTCATATCTTTTAAGTCTTGACGTAACAAACGCAATCTGTAGGTTACCTTCGAACCCATCTTTAGGCCTCCCCATTTGCAGTCCTGTGAGAAATTTTTTACGGATTTCAACATCCTCATTAAACAGATCACCATTGTGTTGTATTTGTAATTTACTTGGTTTACAACCCATTTAGTTATTTAGACTAATCCAAATTTACAAGGTTGGGTGCTTTCATTACATGCGGTACCTCTTTTGGACTTTCTTTTGGACTTTCTTTTGGACTTTCTTTTGGTTCTGGTTCCGGACTAATTTTATATTTACAATAATTCCAAAAACAACCTAATCCTAAAATAACACTTGTTATTTTTAAAAGTAACAAAGCGGACATATCTTGGTTTTGTTCTGGTTCTGGGTCTGGTTTTGGTAGCTTTTTTTTCTTTGCTTTTTTAGACAGATCACTTAGTTTTTCACAAGCAACCTTTCTTTCTGGATCTGTTTCTGTAATAGGGTCTGTTATATATATAGATTCACTCATACTTTATTTTAGGGTAACAAGAGAAACTTCATAATATAACCGGTTACTCCCGATAATACTAATAGTGCGGCCATTGAGTAGTCCGAAGAATAATCATATCTGGGACGACTGTCTGCGGACCTAAGTGCAGAAACATTAGGGCTATTTAATACTTCTTCTAACGAAGTGGGGTTTGCATTTGGGTTTGGTTTTGTGCTTGTAGGGTGGTTGACAGATGGAGTAACAACACTAGGAGTGGGAGCGACAGGTGATGAGACCACCACCGCCTCCTTGTTAACATTCTCGTTATGACCAAATGTCATGGTGGGTCCGACAACTGTTAAAATGTTGTTGTAACCCGGTATTTTTTGTTTTAAAATTATCATGTCGCTTGGTATAAGAATTACACCAGGACTAATTGCAAAGTTTAAAATTACATTAGTACCTTTTATGGCGTTTCTCATGTTAGAAATGGTTACGGTTTGATCGTCCTGTATAATAGTGTCCTCTACTAGTTTCTTAAAAACCTCTTGTGTTTGTAAGGACTTAGCACCATTACCAACGATAGCCCATCTGGTACTTGCCTGTGCACCAAGCACGCAGTACACATAAGATTCTAAACTTTGTTGAAATAACAACTGTCCGGTTTGTGTTAGTCCTGTTGACTCGGTTGCAACGAACATTTTGTAGTCGTCCAGACTTTTTACAGTCCGGTCACCGCGCTTTTCGTATCTAATTCCGGTTTGACCATACTTACTAATTTCAGGTCTGTAATTTCTAACAGTCCCACGAGGTTGTTTTGCTAACCAAGTACCTATCTGTTCCATACCGTGATGAAATTCTGTTGTCCACTCGTACACAACAGGAATGTTATTATTTACTATATTTTTTATTCTTTGGTTTAAAAACCTATTCATAGAACTGGGATTTCTAATGAACCTTCGCATGTGATAATACAAGTGATACCTCGCTAAGTTTCCCACTAATGTATTTTCGGACTGAAAATGTTTAGTACTAATACCACAAACATAAGTTGCGATGTAAGCGGCCAAACAAGAAGCCAGATATGGGTTTTCTGCGTAGTCGTTAAACTTTAACATGTTTTTAGTAATTACAAGATCCGGAAAGGTTGGGTCAAAACTCATTGTGTTGTTCACAAAAATGTTCATTGTTTTAGGGTTTCCGACAAAGGGTCCTTTGATAAAACCTTGTTCAACACCTTTTGTGTTCCATATCCTTGGTTGCCAATCCAACGCCCAACCAAAAGCAAAACTTTTAGCCTTTATGTCGTACGCTCTGCTGTCATGTACAAACATTATTCGTACAAACAGAGTCCTTCCCGCACGGTTTTTTACGGGTTGGAACATGAACTTATCGACATCTGCGTAGGGGTATTTTTCTTTGAATTTTTGTTGTGCTGTCATTTTATTTGTTTAGTTTGTTTAAATAAAATGACAAAGTTAACTGTATTCGTACCAAACAACAAAAAAGATGTGAATTTGGATATTTACCAATTTAACAAAAGTAAACTGAATCTCAGATCGGTAGCCATATTTTGGGAGTTCCACAATGTCACCAGGTGTCAAATACAACACGGAACCGATCAACTTGTGTTTGAGACTGGTTACTGGACATTCGTCGACATTCAAAAGAAATTAAAAGACGAGGACATTGAACTCATTGCGGACCACAAGAACTCTACATGTTCGATAAAATCTAAAAAATCTTTGAACCTAGAAAACACCATAGGTCCTATGTTAGGTTTTCTATCAGACACCGCGTTGGTCGAAGACACTTGGCACAAGGGTACTAACCATGTCGATGTTAATCATGGATTAAAATATGTGAACATCGAATGCAGCATCGTAAACACATACCAAAACTTCGATACTAACGGTAAGCAAAGTCAAATAATAGCTTCGTTACCGGTCTCGTCAACGCAACTGTTACTAGATACAGCAGAGTTCTATGACAATATTAACACAAAAACACCTATCGTACAAAGATTTAACTCGTTATCTTTCAAACTTACAACTAACATAGACCAGCATGTAAACATGAGTGCGTTGTTAGATCTCGAGATGGTTTAAATAAAATATGAACTTTAAAACAGAACAGGATCTTAGGGAGTTGTATCATTCACCAGGAACAGGTTACCAATCTGTCGAGAGATTGTACCAAAAAGCAAAAGAGGCAGACTTAAATGTAACCCGTAAACAAGTTAAAGATTGGATACTAACGCAAAAAACTTACACAACCACGAAACAAAAAAGTGGTAAGCATGTGTATCGTAAAACTATCGTTAGTGATCTTGGAGAACAACTACAATTAGACTTGGTCGATATGACAGAAGGTCGTAAGGGTAGTAATAGTGGTTACCGCTGGATTTTAACAAGTATAGAAATATTATCACGGTACGCTTTCACGGAACCAAGTAAAACAAAAGGTGGTCTCGATGTATCCCACGCTATGGAAAAAATACTAGGTGAATTTAAAGTTAGGTTTGGTAAGTACCCAGATGTAGTCCAATACGATGACGGTAACGAATTTAAAAACAAACATGTCAATGCGTTACTGGACAAACTTGGAATAAAACACTTCACAACGCTTATTAAAAAAGGTGGTAAGGCCTTTTTTAACAGAAAGGCAGCCCTTGTAGAAAGACTAAACAGAACTTTAAAAACAACGATGTGGAAATATTTTACGGAACACAATACAAAAAAGTGGTTGCATATTTTAGATGATGTTACATTTAATTACAACCACAGTGTACATAGAACCATTAAGATGAAACCCACAGATGTTAATGAGAAAAACAAAGATGAGGTTTGGGTAACTTTGTATGGAAAAGGTAACGAACCTAAAAAACCTAGGTACAAAGTGGGTGACACCGTTAGGGTTGAAAAATATCACACAGGTACTAGGTTTGTTAAGGGTTACACAGTTAATTTTACGGAGGAGACATTTAAAATTACAAAAGTTTATCGTGGGGACCCTGTTATGTACGACATACAAGACATCGCTACCGGTGAGAATATACACGGTAGGTTTTACGAAAGAGAACTTAGCGAAGTGAGCGTAGCAAGCGAAGTTAAATAAAATAATGGATACAGAAACACCAAAAGAAGACATACCTTTAGAAGAAATTCCAAATAGAGATCTTGATCCTGACACCGAGGATGTTGACACTGTGGATGTTGATCCTGTCACTGAAGACCCTAAAACTATCCCAAATTTAAATGGTGTGACCGCAGACACTAGTTTTACAAACCCAACTAATACCCCTGATCCTAAGTTAGACGAAAGCATTCCTATTATGACGGGTAGGGGTCAAATAGAAACCTTCAAAGAGTTAGAAGTAAAAAACATATTTCAAGAATATTTAAAAATAAGCATAGACCCAAATGATGGTCCAATCTCAAAGTTATTGTTTACAAGTTTAGAAATAACAAGACATCAAACAAGTAAGGTAGTTAACGGTATAATGTATAACGGTACAAAAATTTACTATGTGAAGGGGTTAAAAACCATGGTACTTATGAAAAGTACTAACAATTTGGATCTTCAAAGAAAACAAGCGGCTTTTAACGAAGAGTTAAAAAAAGTACAAGAAGAACATAGTGAGAAGCTTGCTTCTGTTGTAGAAGAACAAGCGGGTTTTTTTAACCCTGAGTTAAATGACAGTGTAATTACAAATTCTAAGGATATGTTTAACACTACCATTAACGATGCTTATGACGATATTAGATCACAACACGAAAACATTGAGATGGCTAATTTGGACGGGGGTAAACCCGAATGGGATCGAGAAATACAAGCAATTTTACAATCTGGCATCCGCAAACAAAATATTAGTTACAAGGAGCAAATAAAGTTCATAGGTGGTGAGGTAAAAACTTGGCGAGAACGAAGTGTAGTAGAACAAGACGCCACCCTAAAAACTTTGTATGAGTCTGTTGCAAAGGTTGCAGAATTAGAACAAGATAACATCAGGTTAGAAAATAACATAAGACCCAAACTTACCGAGGTTATAAAAAATTTACAAGACGAGACCGATAACAACCCACTAACAAAGTTTGAAAAATTTAAAGAGTGGTCTAAAAAGAACATGGGTGTTGTGTCGGCCATAAGTATAAGTATCGCTGGTTTGATAACTACAATTGTCATAGCGGGTAGAAAAGCGGTTGTCGCAGGCGCTCGTGGTGTCTCAAAGTTTTCAAAAGGCATTGCTAAAATATTTAAGGCGTTAGGTCCTGTATTTGGTGCTATCGGCAGTATTCTATCAACTGTTCTAAGTAAGGGTGCCAAGGGGTTATCATGGTTGGCTAACAACATGTGGTTGTTAGCGATAGCGTTGGGATATGTTGCGTACGATCAAATTCAAACTAAACAAAGATCAGTAAAATAAAAATTTTGGTTTATAGGGTTTATAGAAATTACACACAGTAAAATTATACCATAATAAAGAGAAAGTGTGATGAATGGTAATACAGTAAATTTTGAAAGTCCAATAGTATTTGAAATCCCAAGTTGTTTAACATGGGGTGTTGAAAAATCAAAATTTAAAAATGGTGGTTATAATATACCAATTGTTGTCGAAGATGATGATATGGTAAGACAACTATTAAGTTTGGAAGCTGATCATGAGACAAAAGAGTTTATGAAGGGGCGCAATGGTAACACAATATACTTGTCCGTAGGCGCCTTAACTGAAAAACAAAAAACAGAACTGTTAGATGTTGGTAGGGCATATGTTAATGTTATTTTTGAATGTACTTCTATATTTGAAAAAGACAATGTGAAGCATCTAAACTTTAAAGTAAAAAGATTGAGAAAAGTAGGCGAGTATGTATCTAACGATATTGCAGAAGATTAAATTAACAAAAACCAAAAAAATATTAAAGTACAAATTTGTAACATGCCTTATAGGTGGTTACAAATTTTTTTGCGTTAAATATAATATGATATATATAAATGGAAAGAAAGATGAGAAGAGGAAAAGATATTATCCCAATTATTAAAGATATAAGACCTGATATTTGTTACATAAGTGTATCACAACCTTGTGATTGTTGCAAAGACGAACATAAATGTTTGTGTACTAGTGAAAGAGTAGTCGTACGAAAACTTCTTACTAATACAGCTAGTATTTTAAAGAGTGATAAGGCTGTAAAAAGAGGTAAAAAAGGTGGTGAATCATTTTGGAAGAAATATTTTACAATGATAAGTGATTTAAATGAGTTAAAAGAAAGAGTTAGCAATTTAGAGGAAGAAGTTCGCATTTTAAAACAGTGAAAATAGAATTTGTAACCTGTCTTATATTATAGGTTACAAATCAAATTTTTTACCGTGTCCTTACTCACTCACTCACTCACACACTCACTCACTGGTTTCGTTAACGGTCTCACTGGTTTCGTTAGCAGTCTCACTGGTTTCGTTAGCAGTCTCATTGGAGGTCTCGTTAGTTGCTATGCTTATGTGATTATAACATAGTGATGCAATAGCAATACTGGCTAATAAATATTTACTATAATAGTCATCTGGTGTATAACTTGGTAGTAAATCCTTAATAACAAACATTATGTTCTCATCACCTAGTATTTTTTTTGTAAATTCTTGACTGTCATTAATTGTAAAGTAACTACCACAAAAATTATCACAAACAGACACTCCAAGTAGTACAAACTTAATGGCCATATTATGTCTGTTTTTATCATCCCTGTGTTTAATGTACTCGTCTTTTATCCTTTGTAACACAGATGGTGTTCCCCTTCTTTTGTTTTTTAGATATGACTTAGTCTGGTTAATGTAACCTTTCTCAGAAAGATCTATTAACTCATTGCGTAATTTTTCAATGTCATCTGGATTATCCATACTTACTTTATTTATTTATTTTAAAACATAATTTTTGGTATGTTTTAAAATATTTTTACAATTTAAAATAATATATTATGTGAACGAGGGTATCTAAGATTAATTTCTAACCTGGCATATTTGTTTTCTTTGAGTGCTTTTCGTAGTGCTTCTTGTTCTTGTTTTGGAATATCTAAGAACTCATCTGATATTGTTTTCCAAGCAAGGGCACTGGGTGTGTCAAACACGACTAGCTTGGCTATGTTCTCACGATAAGCTGGTGTGATGGCCGTTAACGTTTGTGTAATTACTATTGTACTTAGGTTGTAATGTCTGGCCGAGAAAGCTAAGTTAACGAGCTCGGATGTTCTGGTTTTAACAGACTTAGAACTCGCACAGTCGTCTAATATTATTAGGGAGTTAGTGCCTTTGAAGGTATCTGATATGTATTTTAAAAATGTGTCCACTTGGTCTTGCTCGCATTGTATTGCAAAGAATCCCGGGGAGTCCTTGTGCTTCCAATCTTGGTAAGTTTTGTTGTACTCGAACGTTGGACAGATAAGGAATATGTATTGGAAGTGCTTGTTATACTCGTTGGTTAAAAGATTTAATAGGTAATATGTTTTACCGCACTCCGTTGCGCCAACAATAAGCATGTTAAATGGTGTTTTCATTTTATTTAGCTGACCTTTGTAAAAACCATGACAGGATCTAAGACATCGTAAAGGAGATAAGAGTAATCATCGCCAAAGTAATTTGTGTAAGATTTTAGTTCCACTGTCGCTCCTTTTGCAATGGTGATAAGACCTTCCATGTAAATTTGATGTATTAAGTTGGGACTGTATATGTTACCATCTGTTACAACTTTAAACTGAGGTTTAATGATATTTTCTATATAGACGCATGTGTCAAGGTCTGCATAGTCGGCATCATCTGAAGAGAACCAACCGGCGGTTTTAGTAATATTTGGGCTACCTGATTCAAAATAAGTTGGTATCAAGGTTAGTTTGTATTTAACTATGTAATCTCCTTGTGTTGTAATTATGGTCTTCATAATTAGGTTATTATTTCTAGTACAAAAAAGATTATCTTTTGCAGATATGAGCGAGTGCTTGCCTGCATTAGAGTGAAAAGTAACCAAAAATGTATTAGCGGCTCCTTGTGGGCCTGTGCTGCCAGTTGGACCGGGGTTGCCTTGATGACCTGTGTCACCTTTGTTACCTTTTTGACCACGAGACCCTGTGTTACCCTGACCCCCTATGCTACCGGTATCACCTTTTGATCCTACTAAGCCTGTGAATCCTCTTGGACCTATATCACCTTTGTCACCAGTATCACCCTTGTCACCTTTTGCACCGTCTGTACCGTCAGTTCCTCTAATGGCTGGCGGACCTTGTATTCCTGTATCACCTTTAATACCATGTAAACCTTGATAACCTCGTGGACCTTCTAATCCAGTAATCCCTTGTGGACCAGTGTTCCCTGTAAGGCCATGTGGACCTTGGCTTCCTTGTTGTCCTCTTGGTCCAGTATCGCCTTTGTCACCAGTGTCACCTTTGTCACCTTTAAGACCTTTTGGACCATGTAAACCTTGTTGACCGGTGTCACCTTTTAACCCTCTTACACCTTGTATGCCTTGTTGTCCTTGTGGTCCTGGTTGTCCTGTGTCATCTCCCTTAAGACCTTGTACACCTGTGTCACCTTTAAGACCTTTGTCACCTTTTTGGCCTTGTTGGCCTTGTTGTCCGGTTAGTCCTTTTGATCCTTTTTGTCCTTGTTGGCCTGTTACGCCTTGGGGACCTCGTTGTCCTGACAAACCGGTGTCTCCTTTTTGACCTTGAGGGCCAGGTTGTCCGGTGTCATCTCCTTTAAGACCTTGTTGACCAGTGTCACCTTTAAGACCTTGTAGGCCTTGATCACCCTTAAAACCTTTAAGACCTCGCGGTCCTGGATTTCCTTGCTCGCCTTGTATTCCATCAGGTCCTTGCGGACCTTGCGGACCTTGCGGGCCTTGTTGACCACCTGTTGTGTAACGGTTATCTTTTGTGTATCCAAATGCTAATGCCATTATTTATTTATTTCATAACTTACAAAAAGTTATGGAATCCAAAATATTTAATAATACTCAACAATAAGATCTAAGTTTGACTCGTTACCAAAGGTGCCATCACTAAGCTGTTTAATTTTTACGTAAAACACAGCTATGTTTTTAAAATTGGGGAAAAGGTCGCTTATCGTAAACTCCTCGCTTAAAAGAAATATGTTTGACGATCCAACTCTTTTAGTCATCAGGTCTATGTCTTTTAGGACCACATCTGTGGGTACCTCGTTAACGTCGTAAATGCGCAGCGTATATCTTACTGTAAGAGCGTTTATCGCAGTGTCATTGTCAAATATGTGTGTCAAGAGGGTTAGTTTAGAGTCCTTAGTAAGTCCCGGCCCATAAATATAACCCACAGGAAAGCCAAGTCTAACAGAGATTGGTGTTTTGTATGTTGTTTTTGAAATGTTATCATATGTAAAGTTGTATTGTAAAGAGCGCGGTGGTCTTGGTTCATTATGAATCCAGTTTGGTTCATCATTTGAGTATCCAAATCTAAGTGCCATTTATTTATGGTATGTACCAGTCATATATTTTCCAATGTTGTCTCCACATGACGTAAGTGGTGTTAGGTGTTAGTTGTCTGGAATAACAACTAAAAATAGCCCCTGTCATAGTCAAATGTACATATTTAACACAACCACTGTCTCGTCCATATTTTTCAAAATAATTAAGAATGCCCTCGGTATGTTTTTTATCGTTAAGACAGAATTTAGGCTTATTTTGGTTAGGATGCATAATACAAGTCCATAACCCTTTAGGTTTGTACACAAAACATGCTTGGTGTAATAAGTTGATCCATAACGATCTTAGTCCATGTGTCAGTGCAATAGAGTCTTTGTGTTCGATAACAACTTGTATCATAGCTAATAGTCTTTCTATTATGTTGTGGTGGAACTTAAACTTGGTGTCTGTAGTTCTTTTAATCTGTGAAATAAAATTTCGGCAGTTAAGAATTTTGGCTTTGGTTACCATGTCATCTATTAAATATAAACACTTGTTAATCTGTGTTGAACAGTCCATGAGTTTTATTTATATTTGTATTTGTATTTGTAATCCGTAAAGGTTACAAATTATATTTTATAGTTTAGTTTATATTTTTTTAAGAAGATGATGATGTTTATAGTGTGTGTGTCGTGATGTTTTTTAAATTTACAAAAACTGTAATTTTTTTACCTACATACCCAAATGTTTTTCTTTAACATGTTTTAATAACGCCGCGCTATTTTTTACAATTGTACTACATTGATCACATGCAATATTTTTTGTTTTAACGCAATCTTTTTTATTTATAATATTACCATGAGTTACTTTCGAGTGTAATTTAAGTCCAGTAAGAGAACCACCCCAAGTGCAAGACTCATGTTTACATTTAAATTTATCAAATAAGATAGTTCTACAAAAATAATTCTTTGGCATTATTCTTTATTATTGTTTAATTATGGACCTAAAAGGGTTCGATTTTTTTTCAAATAATAAAATAAAATAAAATGGATCACCTTATATTTTGTAAAGATAATCTTGCAAGTCAAATACGCCTCGGATTACTTATACTCAAAAACCCATTAAAAACACTAAGTATTGTAAAAGATTATGAGAATGTTGATGATGAAATGTATGTGGAAATGCGAACGAATAAGATTGTAGTGCATACTTGCGAAAATTCATCTTTTAAATTTTGTCAATCATGTTTATTAAGCATAAGTAGACAAATTAAAGAGTCAGACAGTGACAGTAATATTACATGGCCAAAATGTTACCCATTTATGGAATAATACAGTTAAAGTAAGTAAGTAAGTAAGTAAGTAAGTAAGTATAAGCAATCTTTCTATTACAATGTATGTAATAGAAAAATTAAAAACAATCTATCTAAGTTCTTAAATTTGGATAAAAATACTGACTGACTATGTCTTACTTACTTAGTTACATTACAACACTCATACTCACAGTCGCTATTATCACACCCACCTATGTTGCGATGGATACAATAATCACATTCGCATTCTAGGTTAGTACAACTATCACAGTATTCACAATTTATGTGGCACTCCTCGCAATAACTACACTCACAATCACCCTTACAAGATTTATCACCCTTGCAATAACACATTTTACCACACTCCTTATCACACTCATCACACTTACATTTTCCTCTACAATAATCATTTCCCGCACACTCACACTCACACTTATTATCTTTACTGTACATTGCCACACATGAACCACACTCACAACTGCACTCTCGGTTACATTTTTCATGACCTAGATCACAGGTCGAACACCACCCACACATACACTCGTCACTTTCTTCTTGGTCCATGTGTTCAGTGTATCTGTTAAGATCGTATGTCTTGTATTCACAATATGGACAATAAAACTTAATTTTAGCGCTGTGTATAGTTTTTACATGGAGTTGGATCTCATTTAAATTATCATAGTGTTTACACTTGGTACACTGGTATTTGTTTCCCAAACTTACTACTTCTACATCATCATTGGCCATTTTTAATGCCAATACTTTTTCACACAAGTTTGATAATGTTTTTACATTCATCTTTATTATTTTGTTCACCTTATAATCCTTATAAACTGATTTTAAAAGTGGAAAAATAACAATTCCATATTTAGGTTTTTGGTAGGTTTATAGGACTCATAAAAAATATAAGGTAGGGTTATTTTTACAGTGTGTAAAATTATTACTGTAAAAATTATTACTATATGTCGTGAAACGCGACACACACACACACCTGATTTTTTTTTATTTCCACCATGTGTCGCGAAACCCGACACTCTTCTTCCTCCAAGTCCTACTGTCCACTCACTCTCCCGATAGTCTCCCATTGTCTTCCGAAGTTGTCCCGAAGTTGCTTTGGTAAAATATTACGTAATATTTTTGTCACGTGTTTGACACGCATGTGTTGCGAAGCGAAGCGAAGCGACCGGCACGTGTTCAATGTGTGGTTGTCACGTGTTGTGAAGCGACCGGCACGTGTTGCGAAGCGAAGCGAAACGACCGGCACGTGTTTGGGAAATTATTGCGTAATATTTTTTTAAATAATTTATAAAATTATTGCGGATGCAATTTATGGCGGCCATTTTGTGCTAGGAATGGACCTTTTACCCTACTAACGTCAATATTGGAACTCGTTTTCCGTAGAGTGAGTTTAGGAATGGCGAAGGTCCCAGCCATATTATAACAGAAAAAGGAGCGATACACTAGTAACACCAGGTACTGGCAAATGGATTTTAGTGAGCAATTTTTAGAACGTTAAATTAAAGCTTGTATAGTTATACGCGAGTGCAATGCCTTTGAAATCAAAGAGGCATAACTAGATAATCAATAAATGACGCAGAACCACCTTGCCCAGAGCACCTTGCCAAAAGTACTTTGATGAGGTTCGGAGAAACACAACAGGGAGCGGAAACCCCCCGCGAAATCTCTTTTGGCCTTTTATACAAAAAGAGAAATGCACCGTGCACGTTTTATCCGATTCCTTCCAAACTTTGCCACAATGTAGAACAATAGTTAAGGAGCAAAAATGTGCACCCGTTTTTCGTTTAACGCCATACTTTTCGAGTTATAGGCATCCGTTCTAACGTGTATACAAAATTTGTGTGAGTCAACTTGTCTGCTTTATATCAAAGCAAATACAATAGCTGTCAAAAAATGCGAACACACTTTTGTTCTTTGATTATCTGAGATGGGAAATATGATGTTTAGCAGGTCCTAGGGTTAAATCGGCGGCGTGCAAATCTCGTGACGCGAAGGTCAGATTTTCAAAAGTAGCCCGTAGCAACCACAGTGTTTTAAAATATAGCGATTTGGTTAAATTACAGTTCCGGGTTTTACAGATTCCGGGTTTTACAATTCCTGGTTTTACAGATTCCGGCTTTTACAATTCCTGGTTTTACAGATTCCGGCTTTTACAATTCCGGGTTTTACAGATTCCGGGTTTTACAATTCCGGGTTTTACAGATTCCGGCTTTTACAATTCCTGGTTTTACAGATTCCGGCTTTTACAATTCCGGGTTTTACAGATTCCGGCTTTTACAATTCCTGGTTTTACAGATTCCGGCTTTTACAATTCCTGGTTTTACAGATTCCGGGTTTTACAATTCCGGGTTTTACAGATTCCGGCTTTTACAATTCCTGGTTTTACAGATTCCGGCTTTTACAATTCCGGTTTTACAGATTCCGGCTTTACAATTCCGGTTTTACAGATTCCGGCTTTTACAATTCCGGGTTTTACAGATTCCGGCTTTTACAGTTCCGGTTTTACAGATTCCGGCTTTTACAATTCCGGTTTTACAGATTCCGGCTTTTACAATTCCGGGTTTTACAGATTCCGGCTTTTACAATTCCGGGTTTTACAGATTCCGGCTTTTACAATTCCGGGTTTTACAGATTCCGGCTTTTACAATTCCGGGTTTTACAGATTCCGGCTTTTACAGTTCCGGGTTTTACAGATTCCGGCTTTTACAATTCCCAGATTCCTTTCCTCGTTCCGTTCCTCGTTCTGTTCCTTGATTCCCCGTTCCTTGTTTTACAGATAGCCCTAATCTTATCCCATATTTTTATGGCTTTCATAAACTTTTTGCACAAACTAGCTTATACGCCTTATACGACTGACAAAAAACAAAATATTTTCGCTGTTTGAACAAAAACACTGAGAAAACTTGCTTTAATTAACTTACTTCAGTGACAAAGATATGTTTTCCTCCTAGTTTTCCTTCTGTGATCTTTTTTAGCCAGTTACAAATGAGAAACTTCTTCGATTTGCAAAAAAACTGTTGTTTTTTTCAAAAAAATAATACAAAAATAGAGTTTACGTACGGACCGCGCAGTAAATAAGTTGTGGGGGACTGAAACTGACGTACGAACCGCGTAGTGATACGTGAAAGGGGACTAAAACTGACGTACGGACCGCGTGAAATTGACTTTTGAGGGACTGAAACTGACGTACGGACCGCGTGAAGGACTGGGATTTAGGCTTCACTTTTTTCCGCCTGAATGATTGAATGTTATCGTTCCAGATACTAAAAATTTATGGAGTTCACTGGTTCGTCCATGACATAATGGCGGACAACTTTGGAATCCGCTATGTTCTCACATACCCGGGTGTACATATCCGAGCGGAATTAGTACCCTCGCACGGCGCTTCGCGCCGGCTCGGGGATAAAACAATTATTGGATTCGCCTTACGCATGATATCAAGAATTATTCAGACCTCGGTTAATGTTACCCGCCTAAGCTTCTCTTCGGCAGATAACATTGACCTCGGACTGAATAATTCTTGTTATTATATACACAGGCTCTGGATATGAGGTATTCTGCAATCTGATTGGTTCTCTACTAGCACGATATTAGCTCATAATTCTGTTAGTAGAGAAAAGTAGAAAATGGCTGGAGAAATGGACGATTAAATGAAGAGGAAATTCAAGTTTTACTTGAAAAAAGTACGCCAAAATGTTCTGTTCATATCCGGCAGAGCTAAAGCAGTTATTCTACTCACTCTCGTCGTCTATGACTGATAGCCGACTCGGCGCTATCGAGCCTCATCGGTTATCAGCTCATATACGACTCGAGTTCGAAGAATTGAATTACTGTTAAATATCATGCTCAGCATCATCCAATAACTCGACAAGATAATTATCAAATTATTGAAATATTTCATAATTTTAACAGTTTACAAAGCTTTAAAAGTTTCAGAAAAATCCGTGTAAATAATTGGTGAGATAATCTAAGCTGGAGTGTGTGTGAATGAGGTAACAGAATGCTATTAAGGGCATCCAATACAAAAATTATCTTTTCTTTTCAATATAGTTAAAATTATATGTTTCCAACAGGTTTGTAGGACCTGCCTGAAAATCACCTTGTTGTGAGTGTAGCTTCCTACTGAAATATTGTAATAATAATAATAATAATAAAGTATGTTAGTCAGACTAAAAGAAGATGGTTTTTAATACATTGCTACCATGGTTACCAAGATATGACACCCAATGGTGAATAGAGGGTGCTTTTGTAAACATGATAACTAGAATAGTAACAATGATAAAAACCTGGGATAATTTTCCATTGTCCAAAAACATTGTCTTGGAGGTGAACTGCTAGAATACTAGAAATGTATACAATTAATCTCCATAAAACTGTTGCTATTTCATAACCATTGAACATAATTCAATTATTTTAGTTCATCTCCGAGAGAAATGTATATACTCTACACCCTGAAACTATGAATTTGATAAAGATTGCTTAATTAAGTACGTTTTGAGATATCCTGCGCGCAATTTCAACCCTGCAAGTAATGGCTTTAGTACAAAGATCATCAATAGACAATGCCACTTGAAACAAGTCATCAAACAACCTACCAGAAATTCGGCAATTCTTGACCTTATTTTGACGGACATTCATAAATTTTACCAAGCCCCACTTGTATTAGCCCCAATTGGTACCTCAGACCACTGCACAATTATATGGTCATCACAAGAACAAATGCCGCACAAGCAAAAGCCAAAACGGATAAATGTAAGACCACTGAAATCCTCGTCACTACAAGCCTTTGAGCAGTATATCAGCGAATATAACTGGTCACCCGTGTTGAATGCCCCTTGTATAAACGATAAAGTCAACAAGTTTTTAGAATTAACAACAGAAATGGTTGATGCATTCTTCCCTTTAAAGTCAGTCAAAATTCAAGATGACGACAAACCTTTTATAAATGGAAGAATTAAACAATTGATACAGAAACGAGATAAGGCATACAAACTCGGAAGATTCGATCAATCCAAACAATTGCGGAACTTAATTGTTGCAGAGATTAGAAAGGCCAAGCGCATATTCTATGAACAAAATATTAAACCCTTTCATAACCAAAACTCAAAGAAATGGTGGAAAAATGTAAAACGCATTGTTGGAAATAAAAGACAGAACTTTGATTTATCAGACCCTCTATCAGACGTCCCAATGAACGATAAACAAACTGCTGATTACATAAACAGTTTCTTTACAAGTTTGACTAAAGAATACCCTAAAGTGAAAGATGAATGGTTATCATTCGGAAGTCAAGATCCTTTACCACCAATTACGATTGAAAGTGTTGCAAAGAAATTGTCCAATATGAACGTCAATAAAGCACCTGGCCCTTTTGATCCAAATATGAAAGTGATAAAGATATTCGCTGAACACTTCGCCATGCCACTAGCTAACATTTACAACCAGTCGTTTAGAAGCAAATCTTTTCCTGAAATATGGAAAATTTCCAATATATGCAGTGTCCCGAAATCAAACCCATGTTCGTCAGTGGAAGAACTAAGACCAATTGCATTGACTAGCACTCTTTCAAAACTTCAGGAATCATATGCTGTTGAGTGGATTCTAAAAGATACTAATGACAAAATTAGTGAATCTCAATTTGGTGGTCTTGCTGGAACGTCTGCTGTCCTTGCATTAACTTACCAACTACACAAGTGGTACCTAGCGATGGAGAATAATAACAAAATTGTTCGAATTACATTCCTTGATTTTAGAAAAGCCTTTGACCTAATTGACCACAACCGACTTTTGCAAAACTTTATTGACATTGATATACGCCCAGGTCTGATTGGATGGTGTGCATCGTATTTACATGGACGATCACAGATAACTTCTCATCATGGCGTAAAATCCGAGCGAATGGGAACAAATTGGGGGTACCTCAGGGCAGCAAATTAGGACCAATCGCTTTTATTATAAAAATCAACCAACTCCCATCGGTTACAAATTGGGAATCGTCCGAAACAACTAACCAAAATCGTACGGATGAGGGAGAAACAACAATGTTTATGGACGACACGACCTTATCTGAAGTGATACAAGTATCAGACCACATTTCCGGGACACCGATTGGAAAAACTCAAGAAAATGTCAACAATGTAGTTCTGTTTGCAAAGCATGAAAAAATGGAACTAAATGCGAAGAAATGCAGAGAAATGATTCTCGATTTCAGGAAGAATAAAACAACCATCCCGCCAATTAATATTGACGGCCAACCTATCGCTCGGGTAAAGTCATATAAATTACTAGGAATGTGGCTGGATGATGATATGAAAGGGGCCAAAATACTGAATTTATTATCAAAAAGCAGCTAAACGGCTCCATTTTTAAAGATCCTTAAGAATTATAGCGCGTGTAAAGATGATTTAAAATCCTTTTACTGCGCTGTTATAAGGTCCACTCGAGTATGGAGCGCAAGTATGGCATGGAAACCTCACCCAAGACCAAAGTAACAACATCGAAAGAATCCAAAACGGGCGCTCAGAATTATCTGCCCTGGAAAGGACTACAATGAAGCCCTAAAAGAATGTAAACTTATACCACTTAAAGAACGAAGAAAGCTCCTGTGTATTGACCTTATCAGAAATATGGTCCAGCCCACCCATAAATTACATGGTTTGCTTCCTGATAAACATTCTAACATTAAAAAGAGAGAAACTAGAGCAAATAGTAATTTAATTTATAATTTTGCTTGTAGAACGGAACGCTTCAAAAGTAGTCCTTTAGTATATGCGATCGATAAATACAATGAAAGCATTAACTGAAAGATTTGATTTATAGGTTTATAATTGTTTTAGCATACTAGTGTTTCAGATTTTACTATATATATATTATTAATATAATAATTTTAGTACAATTAGCGAAAAATCCTAATTCTATTATATGCCCTACCATAATTTTATATACTACTCACATAATTTTAAAGAAAATACTAATTCATAGTCTTAATTATAATATATAAGAGTTTTGTATTTTATTCTTCATAATCCTGTAACACATAATAATTTAGCTATATACTTTGCTATTGAAATGTGATTAATAAAAACCATTATTATATTATTATAATATCGAACATTTTTGGCAGTTGAGAAAACCAAGTTTAAAGTTTTTGCACATATTAGAATAACCACAGTTTATAGAACAATCTAAAAAAACAAAGAGACAGTAGAATAAACAAATTATACAGGTCTGATTAACATGGCCGTAACAATTGCATATATGACTTTTTTGTATTGAACCACCTTAATACATACAAAAGGACTCAGTAATTGTTCTCATTTTATCTCTTCAAAGTTGCTCTAACAGATGGTTGGCTTTAATTCTGGTTGAAACGTGGAGACAACTAGACAAGCAAGATATATATGTTAAAGTAAGCAAGCAATTAACAATATTTATTACTGGATAATGTTGAGCAGGATATCCGGTATTATTCAGACTGAGGTCTTCTGCTGAGGTCAAAGGCTGAGGCCGATAACAGTGACCGAGTTCTCAATAATTCTGCCAATTTTTCATAAGCCGAGTCTAATAATTGTTTCATTATTCATTCTGTGACATTAACGAATAAAAAAATTAAAAACAAACATCAAATATAAACAATTTCTATCGTAACAAACGCAATATTTTGCTCAACCTCGTCCAATAATTGTATATTATCCTAGGCTTTTAGCCAATGAGAATACGAGAACAGATTAACAGTGAATGATAATTAATTCATTAATTTTCGTTAATTTGAAATATTAGCATATATAGGTCTCCAGAAAACGTTTTATATTTAAAAAATCCATAAAATTGCTTCAAAAGTTATTGCTTATCATTATCTTGGCCAATTTGCAGTAAAACATCTATAATACGTACTATATGACCTACTATATGACGTACTTATACCATGATGCATACGTGAACGTTGCTGATGTGTAGAGGTTTTGTGCGGTCACGTGACAAAATTTTAACGTGGAACCTATAAAGCTGGCTTTTTAACATGTTTTGTATGTCATTATAACAAGTATTCAGCGGCCGGTTGTACGAAGCCCGTTTAGCCTATCCGGTGGATAACTCGAAAATATCGATCAAGGCTGTACATTCATCGAACAACCAAGCTAAAATATTTCAACTTGAATAGAACAACTATATTGGCAACTACATATTAAGGGCGTAAGATTTAAGTTCAGTCATTCACCAAATGTGTGAAAATGTTTTTTAATTTTGGCTTATCCACCGTTTAAGCTAAATGGCTTTCGTACAACCGGCCCCGGAACAATTATTATTGTTACCATGGCCTTAGGTGTCCAGAACCTTCCGCATGATTCGTGCTGTCCCTAATAACGTTTTCTTCTGCAACAACTGTATTTTGCACTCTACTTCTAGCCTGTCCATCCAATCTTTGAGTTATTTTCTAACTGTTCCAAGAGCACCTATCAGTTGTGCAGCAAAGATAGTGCTTTCCGTTTCCTTATTAGTCGCTGGGGCACCTGTGCCCACAGCGACTCTATGTTTCGGCACGCATTTTTGTCGGATGTTCGTTAGCATCAGTGGTTCGTTAGCCACAAAATGACTTACGTCATTACTATCGGGACCGTCGAATATCGTAGGATGATGACTTTGAGCGCTCGTATCTTTGGCGCCCCTCATCCAAAACGGACGAAAATACCACCAATCGATTCAGCAAAAAAAACTGTTCTTGGCTAATGCCAAACAATTGTTTTACAGATCTCCGTGAGTTTTAACCTTAGTAATCTGGTATATTTATTATATCGGTAAACTAATTATATATTCAGTACCTTTGGTCGATTATAACTTCTGTTTTAAAAACCGTGTGTACACCGTCGCTAATACACCGTTTCATAGAGCTTTAAAAACAGTACCTACTGACCAACTTTCAAAGAAAAACAATAAAAATTGACAAAGTTACTGCGAAATTTGAAATCTTAGCGTGCGGCCAAACTGGACTTTCAGACAAAAACAACCGGAAGAGGCCCAAAGACCATGTTCAGTCCTCGCAATTTTCGGCGGCAAAAGGCAATTGCCGCCGATAATGCCGCCGAAGATTAAATTATCGGCGGCAATTTTTTGCCGCCGACGAATTTTTGTGTCACTGATGATGCTTCACTGCCTTCTCAATTCGATTAATTCTTCCAGGTATGAACATATGGTTATGATTTTAATTATTTGTAGTTCACTTCACAGAAAATAATTCGGGAAAGTGAACTATTCTTTTGTGAACACTTTTATTTTTGTGGCTTATTTTAAAATACATCGAAAGTAGTTCTGATATACTTCATGTAACTTCAAGTTCCACCAAACATGCACACCGCTGGCCACGTGTAACGACGGGTTTGGTTTCGTCACGGAATAGGAAATGACCAGAAAGGCCACTCAGCAGTGCAACGTGATGTTTATGCAGTTATCTGGCCAGAATAATGACGGACCAGCCAGTTCAGCGTGTTTATTGGTCAGAAAATGCAATTGACTGGCTGGAATAATGGTAATGAACATGCGTAATGCGACATGCGCAGCGTCAAAAACTTCAAAGGTTCGGCCTCAAGTGGCCCTTCTAGTCATTTGCTATTCTATGGTTTCGTCCATGTGCAACAATTTTAGAACAACGTCCGTAGTGTAACAAAGTTAAAACTAAAAGATTGATAGCTGGTCTCAATGTTATTGTGTGTGAAACAACGTTTCTTCGAATATCAAACACTTTTAATCAGTAGAGTCAAGAGAATACTATAAAAAATTCAGTTCTCTGTCAAAGTCAGTGTCATTTTATAAGAGACAAAAAAATTGCCGCCGAACTGCCGCCGAACTTCGAAATATCGGCGGCAATTTTTTGCCGCCGAAGATTTATCAAAATTGCGAGGACTGCATGTTGCTATGGTTTTTAAGTGGCCGGAATGAATTCCCCAGGGTAAAATACCCTACATAAGATATTTTTGTCGTGACTGAAGCGCTTAGTACTCAATATATTACTTTCATTGATTGTTGTTTTTTATTCTGTTTTGTTTACTGTGAACAACTATATTTTGGGTTTTCATCGTGTATATAATTAGAGACAATAGTACATAAAACCTGTTTTTCATATATCATAATTAATCGACGATAATCGCAAATGCATTTGCGTGCTTGTGACTTCTGTCGAGCTCGTGTAAGAATGTATGCCAAGTATGTTACAATCACACTCAGAAAACTATTTGCCGAATGACCTATAGCTGTAGCACTGTCAAAATGTGTTAATTACGAAAAAGCCTATATCATTACCCCAGCGACTAAACGCTCAATAGAGCGTCTTGTTTAACCCAGCATTTAGCCACTTCTAGGTTGTTTCCATATCCAAGCTGGCCATGTAAATGTGGCATGGCTGTTCTGAATTTGCGATTTCATTTCATTTGAGTCTGTTGCATTGTTGTTGTTGTTGTTGAAGTATGTTGTTGTAACGGCTTGTAACTTCATTGAAGTACTATCCTAAACTGTTAGTCTCTTGTCTGATGCATTCTTCAATGCTAATGAGACCCCTACCTCCGAGTTTTCTGGCTAGATACAGTCGTTCAACATCACGTTTTGGGTGGAATGCCACATACAATGTCAGTCTCTACCTTGTTAATTTATCTAGGTTCTTCTTTTCTGCCATTGTCCAATCAAAGATTCCAAGCTCATCAGAGCTACGCACCATGTATTTATGGCAGTGATGATGTTCTTGCAAATTTAGCTTGGATTTAAATACTCTTTTCAACCTCCTCTTGTATTCCTTTTTGATATTTTCTTTCATTTCGTTTTCCAAGATTCCCATATATTTATAGCCTTCATCTTTTTTAGTTTTCCTCTTTTCATTGTAACAGCACATTTCCTTACTCCATATTCCATTCTTATATCTTTGGTGAACAAATATTAATATACAGTTTTCACTAGAGAATCTAGTTCGACCTCATTTTTGGCATACAATTTTAGATCGTCCATGAGGAGCTCCCTTTCCAAGGTTGTACTTTGCTTTACACTTTCGCAAGATTGGTGAGAGAGGGAAAAGGCATATGATGAACAGTAGTGGCGATAAGCTGTCTCCTTGGAATATGCCTCTCTTTATGTCCACATCTCCTAGAGTTTGTTCACCCGCTGTTAATGCGACTCTCCACTTTTCCATACTTTCCTCTATAATTTTCACCACATTTTCGGCTGCTCCAATCATTTTCATAGAATCAACTATCCATGAGTGAGGCACCACATCATAGACCTTACGGTAATTTGTATTTTTGTATTTAATAAGTTCGTCAAAGAATATTTACATTCGTGACAGGTGGAAGAAACAGGACAAGTGTCCCAATTGATATCATCCACCCTACCTATAGTATATTATTATTAAAATGTTAAAATATGTTAGCTAAAAAAGTGTATATACAATATAGTCTTATAAAACAGATTCCATGCAAGTTCATGTAAATTCAGAGTTGAATTTCTTGAGGTAATAATCCTGCAATTTTGTTTTGAAGGAAGTTAAGTTATCAATAGTCTTTAAAAAACTCGGTAATTTGTTCCATAGAGAAATTACACGATTAAAAAAGAAGTGTTTCAGATAATCCTGTTTCACCATTTTCGCACAGTAATTGTTTGGATCAAAATTTCGAGTTCTGTAAGCATGGACAGAGACTTTCTTAAAATATTTTAGGTTTTCTATATCTGTATGACCTTTCTGAAACTTGAATAGTAAGGTAAGATCTGCCATTTCTCTTCTATACTCAAGAGGTAAAAAGCTTAACCTCCTTAGTCTTTCTTTGTAGTTCATATGTTCTGGATACCCTAAAATAAATTTAGTGGCACGTCGTTGAACATTTTCAAGCAGCGCTTTATTCTTGATGGTATACGGTGACCAGACTTCACTCGCGTATTCTAGAGATGATCTAACAATGCAGCAGTAGAGCAGTTTCCTTATTTCAACATCTTTGTTTTCTTTGCAAAGACGGCGAATTAAGCCTAGTTTACGATTCGCTTTTAATGAGATTTCCTCTATATGTCTATTCCATGTCAAGGTATTGGTGACTTTCAGACCAAGGTCAGAGATTTGATCCACTGGACTCAAAGTGACTGAATTCAATTCATACTGACGTTCGACTTTGTTGACTTTCTTCGATATGTTTAAAACTTTACATTTCGAGGCATTAAAATTCATCATCCAGTCACTACTCCAACGGTTTAATTCGGATAAGTCGGATTGTAATTTCCTATGTAATCGATACATACGTGCCACTGCCAGGTTTGTTTTCCTTCTCTTGCAGTTTTTTCATGAGTAACTGATCTTTTGTTCCTCTAGAGCCTCTCTTACAACCTCTTTGTTCTAGAGGGAAGATATTGTTTTCCTCTAAATAGGTGTAGATTTGTTCGCTAGCTCAGACAGCCAGTTAAGTTGGTCAAAAGTTCTCCACTGCATGGTCTTTGATGACATCCTTTAGGCATAATACTGTCCGACCAGCTGTGGTCATCAATTTTGGTATATTATCACTCTGCAGTACTTCATCTAGTTGGATTGCAATCATGTCATGCAAGCTTTCCAGATTCTTAAGGTGGTCTTGGACAAATTTTTAAAAAATTTCAGTGTTTATATTTTCAAACATATTTTGGATGAAAATAATAGGATATCATTTGCTGATACTAAATGCGTGACTGCATATGTACGGTTACCATGGTAACATAGAAACGACCCCAACAGTCTGATAAAGGGCGCTTGTTCGGGACAGAACAGCAAAATAAGTGAAGAATAGAAAAACATATAATTAAGTTTAAAGTATAGCCAATAGGTGTATCCAACATGTAAACGTCAAATATATAGATATTTATAGTTTATTATCTCAAACGTTTAAATTTCAATTAAATACGCTTTGCTACAAAATATATGTTGCTTCTATATGTTTTTTTGTGAAATGCCGTTTCTGGATGTGGTAATTTTCGGACGTTTCGTCCCGGATTTGGGTTTTGGCACATATGCCATGTTGTTCGTCATGGTCATTTTACCCTAAAACAGTTGAGATTATCTTCCTAAATGAAATGCATACAAACATATATACAGGTCCTAGACTAAAACTGTTCATTCATGTTATCGTATCTGTTCCTTTTGCCAATACTCGCTGTTGTAGCTCTTCAATTACTGCATGTCTATGCCTTTCTGTATCCTTCTCTTCCACCATGGTTCCTTCCTTTCCTTCTTTCCGGCCACTATTAGTCTATTTGTCTGAGTGATGTTTTCTGTTCTGACTATTTTCAAACATTTGTTGATCGAAGCAATTAATCCATCCAATTTATTTCTTTGGACATATTTGAAATGTACTCTTGGCGGAGCTGTATCATTATTATAGTGTTCCAGTATCTTGTTAATCACTGTTAGTTCTTCTTCACTAAGACCATCGTCTATATCTATTCGTATATTTTGATTTGTGAATTTACTTCCCTGGTGTCGTTTCCTCATTTCCATATTCATTTTCACCATTATTTTCAATTTATTTTTCGATATTCTCATTTACGCTCTCAATTACTTCCTCCCTATGTATTCTCCTGGACTGTTCGTTTACAGTTTCCTGGCCTTCCCTTTTTATCTCCTCCAATTCCAAATCGCTCAACAAACCGTTGTTATTTATCACTCTAACTTGGTCAGCTAGTCTTTGTTCAGTAACTTGAAACCATCCAATATCATTCCAGTTTGCCAGCATTCTCTTCCTGTATCATTATTATTATTATTATTATTATTATTATTAGTTTAATAAAATCGTATCGCAGTACAAACTGAATTACACGATCATAAAATAACAATTAGATAAAATATATACATAGAGTTATTATGATAAAAATATATCAGAAATGTCAATTTATCTACATCTAAAAGGCCTATGTAAAGGCAGTTATGTCAAAGACAATGATAAAATGTACTTTAATGTACCATAGAAGGAAATAACAATATATAAAAAAGATCGCCTACATCTAAAATTATGAATTGTACTTCATTGTAACAAAGTTGCGAAACCGTTCAGTAAATATAAGCGGTGCAGGAGGATTACCGTTTCGTAGGCAATAGTTATGGACGGTAGCATCTAGCACATCCGCATAATTATGACAAATCAGGGTAGATGATTTTGAGAGTACGACGTTGGATGGACTCAATTTCGTTCGACAGTGTGGATGACAAGGTAGCCCACGATGGTGACGCGTATTCCAAAAGAGAACGAACGAAGGAGCAATATACTGTAACCAAATCAGATTGTTTTAGACCAGCTTTCCGTAACTTGCGGAGGGAATATAATCGTGAATTTGCCTTTTTCATTATATAATCGACGTGTGAATTCCACGTAAGATCGTTGGACAAGTTAACACCAAGTAATTTAAAAGTAGATAGTAATTCGACAGGGACTCCTGAGATGTAAATAGCACTGAAACGAGTGTGGTTATATTTCAGAAAGGTAATGATCATTTCTTTGCATTTCTTGGGATTGAGCTCCATTCCTCTTTTTGAGGCAAACTGGGAAATTTCATTTACCACTATGGTTAATAAACTCGGAGAACCCCGTGGAACGATTTCAAAAGCCGTCGAATCGTCAACGAATTTAATACGACCATGCCAATTATTTAATAATTGGTTAACGAGAATTGCAAACAGAAGAGGTCCAAGTTTGGTGCCTTCGGGGAGGCCACCGTTACTTTTCTTCCATGAGGAATAGCAATTATCAATTTTTACACACTGTTAATTCGCGGTCGGTAAGAAAATCATAAATCCAACGAACGATGGAAGGGTGGACATCAAGACGTTTTAGCTTGTCGATTATAATGTTATGATCAACCAGGTCAAAATCTTTTCTAAAATCCGCGAAGAATACTCTAATAGAGCACCGACCTGACTCGAGAGCTGTAAGAACAGATTGTAACAGGTAGACCAACGCATGGGTGTAGATTTGTTGGGAAGGGAAAACTGATTTGAGTCCATTTTGTCAGCAACTTGGGACAACAGAGATTTAAGTGTGAACCCTTCTAAGACTTTGGGCACTTGGGATGTTAGTGAGATAGGCTTTAGATCGTCCTCAAAGGAAGATGGAGGGGACACTTTCTGAATTGGAGTAACGATAGCCCGTTTTAGTCGTTGTGGAAAAATTACTTGTTGCATTGATGAGTTGTATATGTCAGTCAGAACAGGGGCAAATTCGCTAGCGAAAAATTTTAAGCAGTTTATTAGGAATATTATCCGGATCCGTGGATTTATTTATGTTAAATTGGCGAAGAGATGCCGCGACAATCCCGGGATTGACGAGGAACTGCTGGGGTATGTCGAGTTGAATGGGACTGTTATCACGTGTAAGTGGGGAGAAATGGGATGTGAGATTAACCAAGAAGTCATTAAATGATTCAGCCAAATGGGTTGTGGAAGGGTTGTCGTCAGTTAATAACTGCTGGAGCCGTGTGTTACTAGATGTCAAACCACCTAAATCTTTAACTTCTCTCCACCACTTGGATGGATTAAGTTTTCCCACTGATTTCAAATAATATTTACTACGCGCAGTTTTAACATCATACTGGACTTTATTGCGCCAAAATTTATAAGCTTTCGACGTCTTCCCGTGTTTGCAAATTGCCTTCTGACGTTTGGGTATAGCAACTTTCAAGGAGGGGGTCATCCGCTGTTTGTCTGTCTTCTTGATTTTAGTTTTCTTAACTGGGAAATAGTCATTAACAGCAGAGCTAATTAATTCATCAAATTTAGCATATTTTCCTTCGCAATTGGGAATGGATAAAACATCGTACGCTCAGTCGTAGGCGGTAATCCACTGACCGAATAGTCTTAAATTACTATCTCTGAGATCTCTTTTCAACACTGAACTATTCACTTGATTGGAATGTTTATTTAAATAGGATTTTATAAGAATGGTATTGTGGTCGCTAAGACCAACAGGAGGCAAGCAGAAGTGCTTCAAAAATAGGTTTTTTCGTATTAGTTAAACACCAATCTAATATAGAGTTGTCTCTTGTAGCCACACGTACTATTTGCGAGAGACCTGTTAGCCTCTTAACACGGTTAACATCGAAACCAGTGCTTGTTGGGTTAAAATCACCTGTAACTAACACAAGGGCATCGGGGTGATCTCTAAGGAATGCGTCTACATTACTTTGGATGTGGTTGTATAAATCCCAGTTTTCGGATGTACCCGAGGGTGTCGTATGGTAGATAACAGCCACGAGAATAATTGAAATGGATCGAGGTAGGCGTTTGGGTCTTAACGACAGCCATAAGGACTCAATTTTAGGATTCTCAAGCTCGGCAAATCTCTTACAAGTTATATCACAACTGACGTAGGTACACACGCCGCCACGAACCGAAAATTCACGGTCGTTCCGAAATAAAAAAAAGTTTAATACCGTATACAGCAGAGTCAGGTATATTGGGCGTCAATCATGTCTCAGTAATACAAATTATGCTAACTTCATTCAACCTTGCAACCACTTCAAGTTCATTGACCTTGGGGGCTAGAGAGTGAATATTATCTTGCCTTAGCATGTTGGAAGACTCGTTGGGGTCAACATCAGTGGTGGTGGGTATGGGAGTGGAGGTGGGTATGGGAACGCAGGTGGGTATGGGATGATCGGAACGTGGGGTAATATGCTGGAAGCTGGAACGGAGGGAAATAACGAGGATCCACAGGAAAAGGGGGATGATTACTATTAGGTTGGGATGAGTATGATAGGGGAGCGTTGCCGGTCGGGTTTTGAGGAGGACGTTGTGTGACATTGTGGGGTCGAAGATTATTATGTATAAAATCACACGAGAGACCCTTTAAGCAAAGGCCTCTCCTTCTCAGAAATCGGCAAGGAGTTAGGTGTTTAGAACTTTATTATTAATTAAGTTATGGGAGAAATCGCACCGATTGCCTTTCACACACCGTCCTCGGCGTAGAATGAATGGACATGGAATACTTTCCCTAGGTGGTGTGGTTTTATTGTTGATGGCATAATGGGGGGTTTCCCGTTTACCATGATCGGGTGGTTTCGACTTATTTTCACTCAGAAGACCGGAGGTTTTCTCTTCACCATAGCCGGGAACTTTCAGCTCAAGGTGAGATGGTCGGTTTGAATTTATGTGTTTATCACCAGATCTTTGGCTAACATTTTGATCGATCACTATGTTTAACGGTAAGTCTTTATTTAAATTGGAAGTCGTATCCATTGACCACAGACTAACATTAAAATATTTACATAATTAGGAAAAAAAGAAAGTTTAAAAAGCGAGAAAAACAGGAAATTTAAGTAATTAAAACTATTTACATGGATGTAGTTAATTACACTATAAATGGGATAGGACCAATGGTTAGGACAGGGGTCTTCAAACCATGGGTCGCGACCCAAATTGGGTCGCTAGCACACCCTCGAAGGTCGCAAGGCTTGTCTTGGGTCGCAATGCTTGTCTATAGGGTCGCGAACTTACACTAGTAAACTTTACAAGACGAGAGATCAAGTGATAAGATGCACATGTTATATAGCTGTAATAAAAATAATAATGTTTCAGCACTCGACTATATTCTTGATTCAAATTTTGGCAGTGTTCAGGGTCGCGGGACACCTATGAAGCTTGGGTTTGGGTCGCCGAAAAAAAGGGGTGAAGACCCCTGGGTTAGGACATACGTTTTATGACATTCTTAAAGGAGTTGACAGAGACATCATCTATTTAACAATTAGACAACGAGTCCGAGTTGTCTATGAGCGAATAGTCAACGAAGGCGAAGCCTGAGTTGACTATTCGCTCATAGACAACGAGGACTCGTTGTCTAATTGTTAATTAGTATACACCTTGATAGATATATTAATTTCGAGAAAATAATTCATACACCGTGTCATTTTTAAAATAATTTAATTCAATTTTAATTTATACGCACGCGCGAACTCACGCGACATCACATGACATGTAAACACGTGAACATTATAAGGATCAACTGTCAGAAGCAAACCGTTTGGTGTTAAAATGTCCATAAAACATTCGTAAGAAAGAATTTCTTCGAAAAAGTTATAAAAGAAACGACTACCACGGGAACAAAAGTTCAACTGGATGGTGAAATCGATCATGCTTGACTGATGTAGTTGTTGTTAAAGATTGACACTGTGCAGCCATGGAAATTGAACGATTGGGGAGCTTGCATCTCGATATTTGTGGCTTGGTTTTCAATGCGAAGCTGGACATCAGAGTTAGCCTGATCAGTTGTTTCAAGTGCCGAAGACATTGCGGGTGATGCTTGCATAAGGTGTGACTTGCTGTAAGTAGAGCTGCAGGGGCTAGACTGAATGGAAGGATTACTCTCGCCCGAGACGAAGCGACTTAGAATATTCGACATGTTTTCCTTCTGCTGAAAGAAGCCGTCGAGCTGTACGACTGAATGGAGAGATCAGATTTGTGACCAGTGACAGCCTTGATGTGTCTAGCCTCTATGTTGTGGTCAGACAAAACTGTGACAGACGTAGCTCGAATGCAATGATTTGTTAGGTGAGGGATTATCCCGGCGGCTTTCGACATGGTCTTGAGAAGATTTCCGAGCGTGTTTATACCAAGGGGGGAATTACAGAACCAAATTTCATCATTGTCCACTTGAAACTTGGCACAAATTTCTCTTGGCCGCTGAAACAAAGCGTCGTGATTTGGATTAAGGTGCTTCATGAAGTTTTCTACGGTTTTAACTGGACAACGAGGCGAATTGGGAACTTCAAACATTTTGCCGTCAGCTTCGTCGATGTTGTCGTTCAGACCGCCTTGGTGGTTTTTGGTTGAAATTAACGCTTCGCGACGGAACTCGTAGTATCGGCGTCCTTGTGATGTTGAGCGAAGGACCAGCATCTGTTTGGTGAGTTTTCCTAGATTTTCTCGGCCTCGTTTGCCAAAATAGAGGGTAATATAAAACCAAGCTGTTTGCATAAGCTGGCGAGGATTTTGCGAGTCGCTGTTGCCAAGCTGGCCACTTTCGTACAATTTTTCCAGTTGTTCTGGCGTCATTGCAGCCTTGTGGACAATTGCTCCGACTTTTCCTTCCCTCGTATGTTTCTTACAAATAGCATTCAGGATTTTGTTGGCTTTTTCAAACGCAGGGTCAGCAATTATCGACCAAGGCTTGTTGTTTGGTGCCTGTTTTAAATGCCGGTCAATCGCTGAACGTATACCGCGAAGCGTCGTAACTTTAAATTCGCTACCGTCTCTTTGTCTTGCAGCGGCATAAAATATTTGGAGGCACTGACAAAGTTCGTCTTTTGCCATTTGTTCCAATGGTGTAGTGAATTTAGACTGTGCTGCAAACCAATCTAAAAATACAGTTTTTCTAGTGCAAACTGACGAAAATGTTGTGTTATTTAACCACTCGTGAGCGGCAAGTAAAAGCAGATTTATTAATAAAATACGGTTTCTATTTCGTTCCTTACCATTAAAAATCTTCATGCCATATTTTGTGGCCTTTTTAGTTTTCTCAGGGATAGAATTTTCTATCAAACTCTCCAAAAATTCCTCCGAAACGTCTGCAAAACGAGAGTTTACTGCCATATTTTTTCAGGTTTGTTTTCATTTTTCCCAAACGTTGTCCATCACGAATGGTCAACGGTTGAGTAGCCAATCAGAATGTAGGATTTGTAATGGACAATGGTTGGGTGTATACTAATAAGGCTTGGTCAATAATATGATTAGGTAGGTTATTCCAAATCATAGCTCCTCGATAGGAAAAGCTATTTTATAGAAAATTTGTCTTTGGCTTAGGTAGGTGAATATTTCTATTGTTGCTACGTAATTGATGGCTGTCGTTTTCGTTCAAGTTAATTGTCTGCGTTAGGTAGTCGGGAACTAAACCTTTAAGGGCCTTAAAAATCATTACAAGGTCGCGCTCGTCTAAGTTGTCCTTTATAGGTCTCCAGTTTAAGGTTTCAAAAATGTTAGTTGATCTTATCTCGTAACTGGATCCTGTTATTACGCGGGCAGCCCTTTTCTGTAACTTATATAATTTATTAATGTGATCGGCGCCAAAGCCATGCCACACAGTTGAGCAGTAGGTAAAGTGCGGAAGTACAAGTGAATTGTACATTGTAACTAGAAATACATGCTTGCAGTAACCCCTCGCCCCAGCTGAACATTGCCAGACATTACATTCCAAAACATTACTATTGCTAATATTTTTTATCAAAAAATCTGCCATGCAAAGGTTGTAGGCGAGTCCGATATCTGCGTTCAAAACAAATTTTTGGCATAGAAAACAAAATTGGATCCTTGGCTCACATACCTCTTCACGACGCAATCAAAGGCTATCGCCAAATGAAATGTTTTACCTGACGTAATCACTGTGGCTTCCTTTTAAATTTGCCATTAAAAGAGTGGAAGGAAACAATATTATTTTGGGAAATTTATTTTGAAAGAATAAAAAATGGAAATTTTGTTTCAAGAAGAGGAAGCACAGTAGCCATGGCAACACGATAAAATAAACTTCTTTTATGGAGTACAAAACAACAGGTTACAAAAACTACAAAAATAATTAAAATATTAGTTGTTTTAGCCATACAAATCTGAGATATATGGTGTAGGTATGTTCTTATGCATTCTATAAGCTTCAAATTAATGTTTAAATGCAACCTTCCGTTTAGGGACCGGTCATAAAGTATGTGTACTGGGGGGGTGGAGGGTATTCCAAAATACTACCATAAAATTTGGTACCCCCCCGAAAAGCGTCGGAAAATATTTAATACCCCCCTCAAAGGTGATGAAATGTTTCTGTACCCCCACCCAACCAATCACCCACCCCAAAAAAAACAAGAAACAAATATAAATGCCCAGAACGTAACATAATCTGTTACAAATTGTTCGTGGTCCTCCAAGGTGTGAGCATTTCCATCAATTTACTAGTGCTTTTACACCCCATGTATCCAATCCGTACTTTTGTATGCTTGCCAGTATTCCATTAATAGGACTTGCTTGACTATCTTTTCCGTACCTAATAATAAAGTCGAAAGAGGTCCCGGCCATGCGCATTATTTATGATATATCAACAGAACGTCGTGACGTATTTCATATCTTTTTCAATATTTAAATCATTCTAAACGAGTAGGGGAGCTGCCCGACGGTAAAATTACGTAATCAAAGACTGTTCAGGTTGCAGAGATGTCAAACTAATAGGTTCCGATCGAGACACTTTCCGATAAATGGTACTGTGCTACAGGGGCGTAGGAACGTATTCAATATTGGGGGGGCCCAAGCTCACGAGGCGCCACCATGGTTGGCGCCGAGCCATTTAAAATTTGAAGCCCCCAGATCGCCGGAAACGGCCGTTTCAGAGTCTTATCTACCTCTTTTAGTGTGCTAAAGTTTGTAGTTTTAATCATAGACATAGTATTAGACTCATTTTTTGTTTCGTACCCCCCCACAAAAGTCGTAATTCGTCTCATACCCCCCCAAAGGTTAGATAATTTGTTTCGTACCCCCCCAACTTACCCTCCACCCCCCCAGTACACATACTTTATGACCGGTCCCTTACTAAAAGTAAAACGTTGCCAAAAGTTTATAAAACTAAACTGCCTTTTATAAATTAGTTTTTGAAATTAAATCAGTAGAAAATATACAAATTCTCTCGTGTGAAACGATTTCGCTTTCCTTTTAAGTTGGAACTTTTTGATAGCATAAAATATAGGATATTTTAATTGTGAAAAAATGAAAATCTATGTAAATAAAACAACATTCTTACGGCTATATCAACAATTTAATATAAGAAACTTGCCATATTTTTTCGACTATCTATCTCTATTTATCCTTTTTTATAAAGTATAAACGATAAATTTGTTCCGCAGCTTTTCCTGAAGTCCCAAAAAGACTTACTGATATGACTTACTCATGTTTTTTTTATAATTCGCTCATTCCACTCCTAACAAAGATTAGTGAGATGACCACCCATCACACCCATGCGCCCGCAAAACTTGATGAACTTTGGATTTCCCATTGCTTTCCTTTTTTTCCGGGTGTAAATATCCGCACGGAATTAGTACCCTCGCACGGCGCTTCCCGCCGGCTCGGGGATTAAAACATCTTGTGTGACAAAATCTCTAGCTCTTCTTAACATTCCGATAAGTGCTGAGATTGTTTTACATTGTTTGTTGTTATGTTCGTGCCATTTTAATTGTTCATCTATAATAATGCCTAATGATTTTGTACTTTCAACTCGTGTTATTTGCTCGCCTGCAATTGATATGTTTGTAATATTTGAGCCAATAGAATTTAATTTTTGTCGTGAGCCAATAATCATGTATTCAGTTTTTTTACGGTTTAAGGTCAGCTTGTTTGCGGTTAACCATGTGTGAACTATTTCTAAATCGTGATTCAGTTTACTTTCTATATCTGCAGATGATAAATCCGTTGCATGATAGATTTGTATCATCCGCAAACATTGTGGCGTTTGTTGTTTCAAGGCAATTTGGCAGATCATTTATATAAAGGAGAAATAGCAACGGGCCAAAATTTGTCCCTTGAGGAACTCCACAGGTAATTGTTCTTGTGTCCGACATTTTTTGGTTAATTTTGCATACTTGCTGCCTCTCCTTTAAATATGACTGAAACCACTTGTGTGTTGTGCCCTTTATTCCATAAACTGTCAATTTGGATAAAAGAATATTGTGGTCCACTGTGTCAAATGCTTTTTTTAGATCTAAGAATAGAACACCATTGATAAGGCCCTGATCCATGTTTATTAACCATTCATTTGTTGAGCTCAGAAGTGCAGTTTCAGTTGAATGGAGTGATCGAAACCCGGACTGGTTTGGCGAAATGATAAGGTTTTCGTCTAAATAGTCAAGTATTTGTGTATAGACAATTTTCTCCACATTGGAAAACTTGGACATTGGAAAACTTTTATCCACATTGGAAAACGTTTTGAAAATACTGTGGTAGGCCTGCAGTGCCTTATTATGCATCCTCTTTCGTGCAAGTTTAAAACCCCCACCATAATGAAATGTAATTCCTAAGTAAGGGTATTCATCAACGCATTCTAATAAATCTTCACCAAATACCAATTCGACGTAATATACAGTCGCCTTTGAAATTTACTTCCAAATATTAGAACTTTAGACTTTTTTAGATTAACTCTCAACTTTCATCTTTTAACATAACATTCCAACTTAGCAAGACTCTCCTGTAAACCAGACTCAGACTGTGATAGAAGTACTAGGTCATCAGCATAAAGTAAACAATTCACTTTCGTTTCTCCCAGATACACCGGATCACAATCTTTTGAGATAAATAATTCAGGAATATCATTTATAAAAACATTTAACAAAGTTGGGCTAAGGTTGCAACCCTGTTTGAGCCCAATGTTAGAAGAAAAGAAAGGTGTAACTCCTTCATTGAGTTTGACTGCAGCCCTAACAGAAGAATACATACTGAGTAATACACGAACAAAACTTTTGCTACAACCGTGTTGAATGAGTTTAAAGAACAAACCTCTCCAAACGCTATCATAAGCCTTCCGAAAGTCTATAAAGCACGCGAATAGCGGCCTTTTGTTACTCTTGTATGAATCAATTAATGTTTTTAGTACAAGTATGTGATCAGATGTTCTGAAACCATATCTGAACCCAATTTGAGATTTATTTAAAATATCATTTCTCTCCAAAAAAGTGTTAAAACGGGAATTTAGAATTAAAGTAAAGAACTTACCTAAGCAACTGCTTATACATATTCCCCTGTAATTTTCAGGATCTAAACGACAACCTCCCTTGTAAATGTACTATGTAACCTTCGGACCATGACCGAAGAAAAACCCCACCTGAAATATTTAAGTTAAAGAGCTTCACAAAGTATGGCGCAAAGACCTCCACTGCAATCTTAATTATTTCATTACTAATCGAGTCCCCAGCACTGGCCTTTTTGTTTTTGAGTTTTTTAGCTGATGAATAGATTTCTTCTAGAGAAATCGGTGAGTCCAATATCTCATTCGAATTAATGGCCCAAAGCTGATAATTTCTGACAAATTGAGCCTCGTTGCTACAATTCTCAGAATCTGTTTTAACTCCGTTTAATTCTTTGAAATAGTTATGCCACACTACTGGTGATATATCGTCTAATGAACCTGACAATTTACTCGATTTTATGGGATTTACTAATTTCCAAAACTCCTTCGGATTATGTTCTTCCATTACTTGAATCTTGTTTAACATTTCGCTTTGCAAGTTTCTTTTGAGCCGTTTAGTGAGTCGCTTATAATCTTTTTTTGTGGAAAAAAACTTATGTCTCAAAAAAGGGTCACTAGGGTATCTTGAGAGTAACCTACCTAAGTTTTTTATTTCCTGCTTTAGCAGGTGACAACTTGTGTTAAACCATCTATGTTTTTGGATTGTGTTTTTTCGTTTCTTTTTTTGTGTTTGCCTATTGCTAGTCTTTACGACATTTCTCAAAACGTTAACTGTAACTCCAGTAAATTTGTTCACTAATGAATCAATCTCATTTAACGATTCAAATAAGATATTCATCTCATTTGAGACATTGCTATTATTAAGATTTTCACGAAGAGTATTTTTTAAATCGTCACTCCAAACAAATGATGTAGGCAGTGAGAGCAATTGTAAAGTTTCCTCTTTCTCTGCATCAAAACGAGGCTCAACCTCTAATGTAAAGGAAAGGAAGCAATGATGCGAGAATTCTGTGATATTTGATACAGTAAAATGCTTAATTGATTGCAAAATCTCTGAGGATACAATTGTATAATCGACCACACTAGCCCCATTATATGTATGACAAGTGAACTGACCTATATAATCCCCTTTCGTTCTACCGTTTAATATGATCAACTCATTCCCGCAGCATAACTCAGCTAATGATTTCCCATAGGTGTTAACATGAATGTCCCTCGACTTACGCGGTTCAATTGAACTAGTAAAGGCTGTCATTGGAGAAGGTACACCTATTTCATCTACAAAGTCCTCTAGAGTACCTAATCTAGCATTAAAATCTCCACATAACATAATGTTTCCTAATTTTGAAAACTTATAAATATTCTCTTGTAACAACTCAAAATGATCACAGTCTAGTCTCAGTTCTCTAGGAGAGTTTTGCGGTGGAATATAGACACTGCAAATATACAAATCTTGCTTCATATGAAAAAAGTCTCTCTCCAGTTTCCACCATACAAACTCCTAACTACTTTCCTTATCCAAAAATTTAACCCCTTTTCTTAGTTCAGATTTTATCAACACAGTAATACCACCTGAATTCCTAATAGCCTTTTTGGACTTTTGCCTCAATTTTGAAAAAGAATGAAAACCTTGTATATTCACAATGCTATCACTTAACCAATTTTCAACAAGCGAAATACAATCGAACGAGTTAATTGTGGACAAGAAATCTTCATCATCTAATTTTCCGGATAGACCCTCAATGTTCCAATTTCATCCCCATACAGTAAAAATTGGCCTTTTCAGTCAAAAAATAAAAATATATAAACTACCTTCTACACACTCACTAAGCTTCTCTGACTTTGGACTGTTGTACACTGTTAGATATCAAAAGAGATACTAATTTAGTTAAAGAACTTAACTGAGTGTTGATGGTGTTAAAACAACTTTGTTGACATTCTTCGTTGGTGGATACATCTTTCTTTTCCTCTTTTGGTTGTGGTAATTGTTCTCGCGGTGGGTTATAAGGGTGGACATCAGGTAAGTTAGAATTAGGAGGGAAATTGGTGAGATCAGATCGTGATCGGCGCCCCTTCAGTTTAATTCCACATGCTATTCTGATTCCTCTTTAATGTTGGTCGCAAACTCCCGAACTCCAGACTTCCTATTGAGATGTTTGTGATCGAAATAAAATCTTTCTTCTCTCAAGTTACCGTTATCGACGTATACAACGCTTGAGTTATTCCATGGACTGCCTTATTAACAACTTTTACTTCTTTGTCCAAGCTATCATCTCGGGGTGTTATGCTAGATAAAATTACCTTTTTATCCGGAAAGGCGTTCACAGCTAGAACGATCATATGAAGTTGTTTTCCAATAATGTTGATCCACAGGGAATTACTTTCACCGTGGTTTTAGGGCATAACAGACTTGTGTCAATAAACTTTCGATTTGAATCACAAAGAAAAACAAAATCAAAATGTTCGCGATTCTGACCGGTTGGTGTTGCATCTAAACAAGGGCTATCTGACGCACTGGATACTTCTCCATCTTGATCAGCTTGGCTTGTGGAAGTGGATCCCTTATCACCTACTTCTTGTGGAGGGACGACTTGATCTTTTACCACTACCTCATTCACAATATTATGGTCAGTTTGTTCACTTGATTCTGATACAACTTCGTCTACTGCATTTTGGTCTACCGTCTCTTCCCTGTCCGCTACTACTTCTTGATCTTCAGTAACATTGATTACCGGTATCTGAGCAGATGAAACATGATTCACATTGTGTTACAACGACTCAACATGAACCTGTAACACTTGATTTGACTCCTCTAAATAGCGAACTTTCTTAGATAAGCTGTTCTTTTCATCGATTAAAGAGCCAAGGCGACCCTGTAACTTCTTACCTTCAGCCTCAGCTTTATGCACACGTTCCTCAGATTCCATCATTTTGCTGTCGTATGCTTTCCTAGGAACTGACATTTCATGCTTTACTCGACTAGCTAATGCATCATCTAGACTTGTGAAAAGATTATCGCTAAGAGTATTAACTTTAAATTCAGAATCCACTGCTGTTTTATCTATCTTAGCCACAACTTCCTCAAGGTCGGATAATCGCTTGCCATATGACTGAATAGTTCCTTCAAACTTGTGATCTGCTGGTTTTTGTACAGACTTCGACTTTGGTGATCGGCGTTTTACTTTGGTGGAACTTAAAGGTGTGGATAGTCCTGCTTTATTCGAAGGACGACGAGCCTTACTAGGCCCTTTTTTACCAGCCTTTTTTTGTCGATTCACAACTTTGATCTCCTAATTCGCAATTTCATGACTATATAGCAATGATTGGTCCCATGACACTTCAGACAGATCAAGAATAGGTAAACTAATACTCGCGATCATTCCATCTTGGAAGACGGAAGAATATTTCGAGCTAATAGCCTAGGTATCTAATCCTGAGGCATGAATTTGAAACTGGTTAACAAGATCTCTGAGACGAGAGAATTCATTGTTTTTCCATAAGTTACTGAACTTTCCTTCAATAGTAACTTTCCGTTCTGGTATGGAAATAGATATTGAGAATGGATGACCTTCGCTACCATCCTCTTTAACTCCAAAAATGTCGACAATCATTTCGACAATTTCACCCAATTTTTCATCATCTGGACTTGTTTTCCTCATCCAGTTTACTTTATACTGTTCGCGTTCCCCAAAATCGACCCAATACCGAAGCATAAAAGCCTTAATCCACCATTTAAAACGAGATTCGTGAACCAAAAACTCATATACATCTTTGTCGTCGGGGTGTTCGGCAATGACTTCTTGTTCGCTAACAACTGTCGCGTCGTACAGTATTGAGCCTCGTCTTGCTCAGACGACTTCATTTATATAATCTCAGTTTTCAGATTTATGTTATAAACATAAACTATCGAAAAAAAATGAACAAAAACATTGACTTAAGGGCACAAGATTAATTTATTTTAAGATGACACAGACACACGTGTTGTTGGCGGCCCTCTTGAATAAACATGTAGCAGTAATTTGACGCAGCAGTAAATTAGTGGTTGTGTTGGTTATACCTATTTAACAAAGGAAGAAAAACATGGAACAAGTTTATAACAATAAAAGCAAAATACGATACAATGTCAATGATAATAAAATAATTAAAAACGTACATACAATATTTTATTGTATTTTGTCTTTTTGATATATTTTGTGCGCTCTACAGGGAATACCCGTCTAATGTTTCAGATTTCTTCACAGATTATAGAATATATACTTGCTAAAATGCTTTTATACTGTTGTTATCTATCACGGTGTGTAAGAATTAAAGTAACATTTTTGACAAACGTTTGAAAACAATATTCAATTGAAATTACCATGAAATGACTCAATATGCAGTGAAACGAAATGCACGCAAGAGTCAGAAGTAATCCTACACGCCATGTAACACATTGTAGGGAAAATCTCAGATACAAATTTTAATTTCAAATGCTATATCTATACAGAGTAAAATATATAATGTGGCTCATAAACCACATAAAAGATCAAAATTAAGAAAAGTTATATACACATAAATAGGTATATTATAACAATATTCTCTGGTATCAACATAAGAGCTGTCCTCCTCTACAAATCCTACAAAGTCTTCATCAAGAGCAGGCATAAACTGCCTCCTTATTTTCTCATACGCGCGTGGTATTAGCTATAGACGCCCATAAACCATCCACACAAAGCTTCTATTTGCTGTGCTCCGTAGGAATCTACAAATCAATATATAAGTATTGTTAATCAATGACAATGTGTTGATATCAAATAAAGCATTATTTACCTATCTTGTGTGCTTGTTTGGCGATATTCTTGCTTCTTTCTTGCTCGTAATTTCGTTGCTGCTAAACGGAGGGCCCAGGTATCGAGACATAAGCTATTTTAAACCAAGGATGCTTGACAAATATACATGATGGCGGGACTTCAACTTGGCGGGACAATGTCACTGTTTAAATAATCGACGCACTCCATTTTCCATACAACATTGACACTCTTTAGCATATGAAGCGTCTCAATGCGACAATTGCCACATTTACACCTGAAATATTATATTAATTTTGTAATTTGAATATTCTACATGTAGAGACAAATACACGAGTCGCGAAACCCATGCTACACAACAAAATCAAAGTGAAATATTTACCATTTCTCATTCTATACCATCAACTCTTCGCTGCATGTAGTTCCTTGAGACGTTCGTCGTACAATTTGTTGCTCGTTTTCGCGATATATTATTTTGCGAGCCATTCTTCGTCAGCAACTAGTTCATTATTTATATACGGAAGACGTCTAATTGTCCGTGATCGCTGCTTGACTTCACTCGACTTCACGCGTCAACAGTATTTTCATCGATTTCACTCGGTTTCTCGATTTGATACTGTCCGGGAATATAGTTCCAATCGGGGTCATCGCTTCGGTAGCTATTATTTTCTGTACCTGAACTCGTTTACGACATTTTTTATCGGGCTTGATCGCGATTCTCCCTTTATATTTGCTGCCGCAGACAGCACTCCTAATTTTGACATGCTCCAGAGTTCACTCGACCCAGTCTTTCGAGCCGAGTTATGTATTGTCGAGATTTCGATCTCGCGTCTGTCCGCCAAGATGTCAGAATTCCGGGGGGGCACCGGGGGGAGTGTAAAAATATTGAATAGGCAATTCCAGCTATCGCATCTGACTTGATGCAAAATATACGAATTTTACGAACACTTCCCGAAGAAACCAGGTTAGTATGGCTTTATTTCTTTCTGCTAATATCCACCAAGGCGATGAACTGCTTAGCGTTCATTCTAGAGGCAAACAATGTGCTTTTATGAGTTTATCGGCGCTTCTTACAGCCCGAAATATCCCATTGTCCGCATGGTCGTTTACAACATTTAATAGTGTCTTAATACAAGGAGACAAGATGTACTTAAGAGCTCTGAATAATGGCCTATTAGTCCTAGCTAGACACTGGTGTAGAATTTTTGTCTATAGATAACTTACCAACAATTGTTACTGTTAATAATTCATGTACGAATACATGTAGTACGATGACAAATAGTGATATAAATCTACCCGTGGAGGTAGCACAAAATATAAACAATCTACACGTGGAGGTAGCTTAAAATATAAACAATCTACCCGTGGAGGTAGCACAAAATATAAACAATCTATCCGTGGAGGTAGCACAAAATATAAACAATCTACCCGTGGACGTAGCTCAAAATATAAACAATCTACCCATGGAGGTTGCTCAAAATATAAACAATCTACGCATGGAGGTAGGTCAAAATATAAGCAATCTACCCGTGGAGGTAGGTCAAAATATAAACAATCTACCCGTGGAGGTAGGTCAAAATATAAACAATCTAGCCGTGGAGGTAGCTCAAAATATAAACAATCTACCCGTGGAGGTAGCTCAAAATATGGAGCCCATTGAGGCACAAAATAACATTGATCTACCCATTATGTTAGAAGAACAAATTGGCAAAAATGAAAACCAAATTTGGTTTATGACTTATGGAAAGGAGCTTCAAGGACTTGTTATAACTGATCGGGAAATTGAATTTCCTTACTATGATATTCATACAGCACTTTTGAATATTTTCTTGAATGACAGTCATGCTATTTTAATATTAGAGGGCTATATGATGGCCTTAATAAAGCAAATGAATGATTTCTTTCTCTTTGACTCGCATGCCCGACACTCTAGTGGCATGCCTGATCGTCGCGCATAATTTGACAATTACATGCCGCTGATCGATAGGCGCAAGTAGCTCAAATTACTAATATCCCTCAACATCCCTCATGCCTATAAAATTATTGCGAGTGCAGCCACAATTCTAGCCCTCCGGTTGTGTGAAGTACTTCATATAAATTAAAGATTATTTCTATTCTTTCTCGTACAGTATATTTACTCATGCACTAATAGTCAACTATGATCACTATGCTATGATTTACTGTTCACAGACATAAACCTTTGTGGCAGGCGGTGTGCGCATTGGGATCGCAAAGCACTATGGGCGAAGCTTTTTCAAAATGGCGACGTAGAAGTTAAAAACAGGTGAGCTATTACACTCATTTTATCCCACTTATAACCAATATTTTATTATGTTTTACACAGATTATACCTTTTTATTGTTTTATGAAGCTCCGAGAGCACTTTTCTAGTTTCATTCAAAATCCGTGTGCAAATGGTTTGTTATATTTTTATGGTCAGATTTGTGCGGTAATTTTAGGGTCAGATTTGTTTGCAGTTTGCGAGTATTTTGTAGCCGTTCGTTGGCTAAAATTAATGGATATGGCTTCTTTAGTACTTCTTCTGTATAAAAATGTAAACGCTCCCCAACGCTCCCCATTGCAACACACAGTTCTAAGTAGTTGAACATGGTGATTTTTTCCCTTTGTAGAGGATAGTATTTAGCCACAATGGCATCCAAAAGGCGTGTGGTTGAAGAAGGCAATACACCAGGGAAGCCAATAAATAAACGACAAACTGCAAATGTAACGTCAAGAAAAACGCTTTTTCCTGATAAATCGAAAAATTCGCGTCCAAGTCGTACAGAATGGTCTGATGAGGAATGTTCAGCTTTAACACAATACATTTGTCTGTTTTGGAATGAAGCATATACAGACAAGTGGCCTATGATAAAAGACCCAAAATTTTGGGATGCTTGTGCTGAGTCCGTCAACAAAGTTTGTAACTCATCTAGAACAGGTTTGTGTTTCTTTTTAAATATATTTAACATATAAAATTGTGTATTGGTAATAGTGGTAATACAGCAAAAAAATATGGGGAATTGAAATAAAACCACGTTTACATTCAAAAGTATTCTAGTATATCATCTTCACGCACCAGTCAATGTGAACCCCAACCCTCTAACCCGTGGCTATGTTGGAATAAGCTGAGCATTAACAGTTTATTCCTATCCCTATCAGTGGGGCTTCGGTTTTGGCAGGGATTTGACCATTCAACAGAAACAGAGGTTGTTTCCGATGTGAATAGCGAGTTTAAGCTTCGCATGTATGTTCGAGGGCAACGACAATGAGTGATGATTGCAGTCTGTATTCCATATTTGAATCTTCATTCCATTTGGCAGGCATTTATTTCTTTATTAAATTATTAGTATTTTGCCCAGGCAAATATTAGTATTTTGCCTGGTATTTAACCCATTGAGCGCCAGTGCTCTCCCCTTAACGAGCAAAGTCGTCACGTTAGGCCGAGAAAAATAATAAGTAGGGCACATTTGGGTGCAATGCAGTTTAATGGGTTAATATAAAATTGTGTTTATTATTTTGTATAATATCAATTTTTTTCTATCAAAGGTGTTTCATGTCGTACCAGAGTTATCAAGCAATTGTCAAAAAAATTCAAGACTTTGTCAGAAGCAGAGACAGCATTTGACATTGATTACATCAAATCCGAAGCTTTAAATATTGACACTTTCAAATCTGGAAGTTGTTTGAGCAGTCCACCACATCAACATACAGATGATTTACTTCAGTGCTCTTGTGCCAATGATGATAACATTGATGATAATACAGAAGATTTTTGTGGAGATATTGTAAAGAAATTTTTATCAAGTTATGACACTATGTCATCAAGACTACGAAGAAACGTTTCAAATGTCAGCTGTAGCCCATCTATTACTTCATCCAACAAGAAAACAGTGCCGTCTCCACTCATTGAAACCTTTACCATTACCTAAAATGTACAATGCCATTCCATAAATGCCAGCACAGTGGAGAGGGAAAGGAAGGGTGGGGGGACAAAAAAAGGCCCCCAAATGTTAAAGTACATGTACATTGAGGGTGACAGGGTCTGCATTGATAGCGGTAATTCTTACTATGTAGTAGTACGATGATGATGATGTATTAAACAAATGACAAAAAAATGCAGTGAACTTGGAATGAGCTTTCCGTAATTAATCCCCCCCACAATTTGCCTCCTGTGATATTTTGGGTACCCCACGGAGCTGCAAGCAACTTGGCATGTTGCTCCCTCACCTGGACAGCCCCGATACTGGTATATATGTGACACAGTGTGGTTGACGGCCTTTTGTATCACCCTGAAATCATACATCCTTTCAATAATTACCTCAGGAGTACTTCATTCTTCCCCATTTTACTGTAAAGGGCCATATACACTTCTGATGGATGTGAACAAGTGGATGAGTTATGAATGTTCAACACTAAGAACATTCATAACTCATCTACTTGTTCGTATACATGTGTCAAAGAAAGAAAATTGCACTGGAAGTGTAAACAGGTCTTAACCAATTAAGTTGCATTGTGCCCTATTTTTAAGTTAAGTAAGTAATTTATTATCAAGAAAGGGACTTGCATTAACCCATTAAGCTGCAATGCCCCCAACTTTATTTACTTGAGGGAAAAGAGTATTGTGCATGGTCAATCTGTTTCCAATATTTGGATAGTACAAACCTTCTTGCAACCATAGGTCTGAATCCTCAGTTAGAGCAAAATCTACTTGACCCTTCCCAACCATATAAGCGATTTGGGCATCAGATTCGTATGGAGAAACAATGTATTTAATATTTTCCTTTTTGCAGACCTTTTAAAAGAAAAAATTTAAAAAGTTTAGAAATCATACTAATAATTACAGTAGGCCCATTCCATGTAGTCATTGAAAATACTTACACTGTATGTCAAAATGTAAAAAAGGAATAATTAGTATATGAACTTTTATACTCAACTAACATTTATACAGTTCTCTACATCTTGGTGCACAATGGATGTAGCTTGACTTCTCAGTTTCTTTGCTTCTCTTCTGAAATACTAGGCTCATCAGCTCTAGCCAAAAGCTTTGCCTATTTCAAAATATATAACAAAGCTTCAACTGAATTTCGGCTAATGTCTAGCAAATGCAAACCTATATAATAGATGGTCAAGTTCATTCAGTATATGTAGTTTTCTTACCTCTGTCTACGTTGATGTTCGATGGCTTTTGCTGGCAAAGGCAAACCATCAAATACAACGATTGGAACAATGCCTAACTCTTTTGTAATTTGTAAATGTCGTCTATAGATCTCAGCGCATCTATGAAATAATATAACGAAAACCATTATAAAATCATTATCAATCTACAGTAAAATACTTCATTATAAACAATAACATGTCTCGTACTTTATAAACTTATCTTTGAGAATTGAGGTTTGAGAATCTCAAAATATCACTCACCCTTCGCGGTTGCCATTCAGGTTCATCGAAATATATAGTCCTTTGTGGATCCAACATGAAGCGTCTATGGCCACTTTTTGACTCGAAAACATACGCAGATTGTGTTGTTTACCGAATCCTTTAATGAACGGCAGCAAATTGCTAATTCCAATGAATATTCAACAAAGGCTCAGATGTTTATTCGAGCGTGGTCTGAATGCAAATGAGCTATTTTTTATTTTCACCCGTGATGCTTTGCGATCCCAATGCGCACACCGCCTGCCTTTGTGGCTTTGTTGGGCCCCTGTGTTGTTATATGACTGTCTTTTTCCTGTGACTTCCACCTAAATCCTTTTCCCCGTTAGGAAAAAATTCCAGGAAATTTTTTTCATTAGATTTTTTCACGCCGAAGTTTTGTCTACATTTATACAGTGATAATATATACGTTGCAATTGCCAAAATTTGTTATTGCGCCACGCGAACATAACATAATTATTTAGTACGTTTAATACTACAAAACATGCTTAGGCAGCACTTTCCTTGCGATAGTAACTACTAGTTATATTTATATACTTTTCACTTATCCAAGTAGGCAATGGGTTCCTATTGTGACGTATTAGTTACCAGTTTCCCACCTTCGCGGTTTTCAAAAACTTTTGGCGTTAAAATTTGAAATTTTCAAATTTCATTGCCTTATTACTCCATGAAAACAAGCTCAATTTTAAATCTGCTTTGTATTTTCATGATCTACGTTTCAAGGAGATTCTAATAATGTAAACTCCCATTTTATGACATGGGCACTTTAACATTATTAATGTAAATACGCGCAGTTACCGCCGGAATAATTTCAAATAGAACACAAAATATTTACCGCATTAAACTATATAGACAACCAGGCAATGTTCCGGAGAAACGGGTTTCATTTTGACCAGCGTTTATTGACGTTTCAGGCTATATATTTCCGAAGGCAAGCGAGGACAAATAAAATAAAAATCATAAAAAAATTCCCCAGATCAAAATCTATAGCATTAAATCGCAACGGCATTATATTAACTAAATTTTCACATCGAAAATCACCCCCAACTTGGTATGCTCATATTTTCGCCTAGGCTGAAATTAAGGGCCCAGGCATTAAGCTACCTGAGTATTGTAAATTGCCGCACAATTTTCAGCAATATCTATTTTGCCAATCATTCGTATAGATTCAAATTAAATCCTCTTGACCTTTTTGTTGCCAGTTTGACCTCCGGTTTTAACAGATACATGACATCGCGTCACAGCATGTACGCTGCTAAAAGTATTAAATTGAGGCAGGTTTGTCTTGCAGTAAAGGTTCACACTCTTCGTGTGTCAGTAACTAGCTAATAAACATAAACCAGGCGTTTCTATTACATTTCCATGTCTTCATGCCGGTAAAATTGTTTAACTCTTCCAAACATACACAATATTATTCTATAAATCATGTATTCTATGGCTAGTTAACTAGGATAATTCACGTTAGCATACGGTACATACGTATTTGTTGAAACGAGAGCTCGCAAGAATGGTCAAGAATGACAGTCAGAACTTAATGTGAATTGACTGAATGATTTAAAGTGAGCTTTGCCTTAATGGCCTTTGGCAAAATATTGCTCACAAGTCAGTGGCATATTGAAAAGTGAGAGAAAAGAGCCTATGGCGACAACACAATCACATGCGCGCGCATTAGTTTAAAGTTTCTACGGAGAGCTGTATTTTTCTATGGCGCAGCAATGATTTTCTACGGAACAGCTCTCTCCTTCGCAGAGGCTTGGATAAAAAAAATTATAAAAGGATAGGCTAATATTGGATAATAAATAAAATAATGCGCTAGTGAAGAATGTGCGGTAGTTAGCGCGTTTCATTTATTACCATCTAGCGCATTCTTTTATTTATTATCCAATATTAGCGTATCCTTTTATAATTTTTTTTATCCAAGCCTCTGCGAAGGAGAGAGACGGAACAGCATAACATTTCTACGGAAAAGTATCACATTACCACGGAAATACAAAAAACACGCTCTACGGAACAGCATCACATTTCTACGGAAAACACTGCATTTCTACAGAAAAATACTACCCTTCCACGGAATAACACTGCATTTCTACGGAAAACATGCTATATTCTACGGAACGAGTATTATTTTCTGCGGAAGAAGCGTGTCCCTAATGGGCCACCGTACGCGGGACTCTAGTTAAAGCTTCATACTCTCAGGGTTCGCCAGGTGCTGAGAGTTGTACGTTCGCGACCTCCTATCGTGTCGGCCACCATCAGGTCCCTTGGCACGTAACACCACCTTGGAATGACGAGGTTTGATTTCGGACTCACTTTCTCTCAGGAGTATTGCGTCCTCTTGACTAACGAGCTACTCCTTTCCGGGTTTTTTAAACCAGAATTTTCCTTTTCCTATATGAGCTGCTTCCATCACAGCTAACGAGCTTCATCTGCCCATTCATTTCCCTGAGTAGGGGCCCATCGAGTACTAATTAATGTCTTGGTTGAGGCCAATGTTTATGTGGAATACAGAAGTAAATTCCCCACCGTTTTGAACTTCTTTTCGAGAAGTAAATTTTTGCTTATACGTACTGTATAGCTGTGCTGTACAAAAACTTGGAAGGGGCCGAGACGTTCCTGTTTCGTGTATAGTTAATATGGCTTATACCTTAAACATGACTCGGTAGTTGCCGAAAAGTTAATTCTTGCTTGTAGAGTATACAGTATAGCCATGTCTTACACTTGGAAATTCGGTAGGGGCCGACAAGTCTCTCAGGTTTCGTCTATAGTTTGGTTCATGCGTTCTGGCTCGATAGCTGCTCCGTTTATTTTCCCCTGTAGTTATTCTTTACAAATCGGGCGGTAGGGGCCTAAACGTTGATACTGTATCAGTATTCAAACATCCAAAGTTCAAACAGTTGCCACGTAGTGTGTAGAGGCTACACACACACAACCTATACAGTCACAGAAATTTCGGTCGTCAGAATCATACCGTTTGTTTTCTACCCAGACCAGTCTGTAAAAAAAGGAATGCTGTGCCCAACCATTGTTGGAACTAGGTGATGGCGTCTAATGCCTTTTATTCCCTTAGGGGCTGCTTAGAACCGACAATAGTGATTATTTTCCCCATCATATTCCTTTTGACGTAAAAGCACCTGAAACAGAGTGATAAATGGTGTGATTAACTGCAGGGCTAGCTCGCCCACTAGTTTTTTCTGCTCTAGGCCGTTTCAGGGTATAGTGTCAAGTGGCCAGGTTCTAGCGAGTGTAACGGGATGCAATCGTCCGCGATCATGATCTCACGTCCGCGATCGATTTTTCTCCGCCGAACTCAATAATCATTGTCAGGAAAGAAACATTGTTCCTTTAGGATCTTTAAAAGCTCACTTGGGTGACAGGACTATGATTCAACCTTTTCCTCTGCAGGACAATACCCGAATACATGTAGCCCGTACTGTGGAAAATTCCAGAATTGGATTGATTTTTTCTTCTGTAACACCAAGTTCAAATGTATAGTTGTGGGAAGGGGAGTAAGTTTCTGGATAAAGGAAAAGCTTTAGGATTGGGTTTGAGTTACTGGTAATGTTGGGATAGCGTCAGGGCCCGGCGACAGGGCTCGCATTTTCCAAAACTCTCTGCCTGTAATCCAATGGGAGCGGAAGTACAATTAGAATAGATTACTGTCTACGCAGTTGACGAGGAATAAGATATTGCAATAATTTTGTGTATCACAGGTTGGGTTGACTGTATTCGTCGTTTTCGCCTCACCTCCCTTCCCACAATAGATTCTATCAACTTTGAAAGGTTGTATCAATATGCAAGTACTGTAACAACCACATTGAGGTTATCTGGTGTAAATTGCGCCCACACCGCCTCCCGCGCGGTTTTCGTGTTTAATTATTGGAGTCCTATACCATCTCCCCTCTTCAGATGAAGATCATATCCAAACTTTGCTCTATTACTAGCGGGTGATTTTAATCGTTTAGATGTGTCCAAAGTGATTAATCAGTTTAGCTTAAAGCAGTTGGTAAACTTTGCCACCCGAGGAGAAATAACTTTAGATTTGATCTTAACAAATTTGAACGATTACTACCAGAAACCTCTTAAGTCTTCACCTTTTGGTCTTTCCGACCATTTTACTGTCACAGTCTACCCAAAAGTCAGACCGAAACGTGCGAAATCATTCAAAAAGGTTACAGTTAGAGACATGCACTTGCAAGATACTTGAACTCTATTGATTGGTCCATTATGGATACACTAGAAAGCACCGAAGAAAAATGCCAGTTTTTTAACAACATTGTTCATATTGGACTAGGTAAGATAATGGCTTCAAGAACCGTAAAAATTCACACTCACAGCGCTCCATGGTTAACGGGGCATTTAAAATCCCTAATTCAGAAACGTCAACAAGCCTTTCTCAGAAACCGCCCTATTATGTTTAAGTACTATCGCAACCGCGTCAACAGAGAACGGAAAAGCACTAAAAAGGAAGTAAAAGCACTAAAAAATAATGATTCCAAGAAATGGTGATCGGAATGCAAAAAGTTGTGTGGGATGTCCAAACCAACAAAGGATATCGTGTCTTTGCTACTTCCAAATGATTCACAATCATATGAAGCTAAATGCAATCTAGCTAACGAGATTAACGCCGCCTTTCTTGAGCCACAACAAGAGTATTTACCTCTTTTATTAACAAATAGACTTGATACTAGTAACTCCGAAGTGCCCTCGATTTCTTTAGACGCGGTCGAAAGACAATTCACCTTAATCAATGCATCTAAGGCCTGCGGTCCAGACAACATTCCAAATTGGATGCTTAAATATTTTTGCGTTCATCTTGGCTGCACAAGTATGCAAGATAATAAACTCATCCTTTATTGAGAAACGCCTGCCTCACATTTGGAAGTGCGCTAATGTCACACCTATACCTAAGAATCCATCAATCAGCAATATTAATAAAGACGTCCTATATCTTTAACGCCCACCGTTTGCAGGATTACCGAAGACCACGTGGTAAGAGATCATGTCAAGCCAGCGGTCCTCAGGAATATAGGACGTTACCAATACGGCAGTATTCCTGATACATCAACCACTCATTCCCTCATTAACCTGATTCATAACTGGTCAAAGGCCACTGACAACACTGGTAGCGATGTGAGAGTACTAGCGTTTGACTACAAAAAAGCTTTTTACCTAATCGACCATAACATTCTCATTTCCAAACTGTCAAATTACGGTGTTAATCCTCATATCGTGAACTGGATCTGCGACTTTTAAGTCGTAAAAACAATATTTCGTTAAACACAGACAAATAATTTACTCTGTAAACGACCCAATCTATAAAGGGCCCAGGGAGTGGGGGGCCAATTTTGTGTGAGTGGGGGGCCATCAAGAGGGCCTGGGGGGCCAAGTGGCCCCCAGTATATGTGTTAAAATATGCCTTGCCTCTACGCATGTCAGGTTTTCCATTATAATTTCCCAGAGTATTTGAACATGTCCTTAGAACAAACGCAAAAGCGGGCAATAAAGATTATTTACGGGTACCTAACGATACTCCGTACGATCGAGCACTGGAACATGCAGGAATTAACAAACTTTCTGAGACCTAGTTCCACACAACGAAAATCCACAAACTTTGTCTGAGACATGTAAGACCGTTTGATATTCCAATATATAGAACAGATCGATTTACTAGAACTCCTTTTGAATATCAAGTGCTCGTCCCATAACGACAGCAACAGTTAATTTATAAGCGAACTTTAGGTTATTATAAATTGTTGCATACTTTTGTAAACGAACTTTATACTTTTGAAGTTACGAAGGCCGATTTATATGGCGACATAACTGAGTTTTAAATTTCCTCGCATCCACCCTTACTGCTGTAAAGAATCCTAGACTTTACGGCGATCTACCTGGCTTTATAAACCCATCTGTTCTCACCAGTGATATCGTACGACATGACGGCCTTCTTCTAGCGGCGATTAAAAGCAAATGTCTATACATTCTCGAATTTACTGTCGGATTTGAGTTTAATCTTCAAATCAACGCCAACCGCAAGCCTCAAAAGTACCTTGATCTAATTAAAGAGCTGGAAACCTTCTATGAGAAAGCCAAATTTGTCAACTCAAGGTTAAATGTACTTAGAATTTTTAGAGAGAAGGAGACGGGAGGGGGGTCATCTGAAAAATATCATTATATAGGTGTGGGCCACTGGGTAAAAGTTGAGCATGAAGGGATGGGCCATGCTAAAGATTTAATGAACCGTCCCTAAATCAGATAACTCACTATTTTGCTGAAACATTATACTGTTCACATGTATAGATGATGAATAGATGAGTACCATTATGGCATTATTCCAATATCGAAACCCCATATATATTATGGTCAATATCGTGAGTCCAATAGCGTTCTAGCCTGTTTTATAACTAGCCTTTTATCATTTAAAACAAGCTTTTCAGTCACAACTAGTCCGTTTTTTCAGCTTCTGATGATGACAAGAAAGAACATAAATCAAACATCAACATAAGGTAAGTCAAATTGCACTCCAGATGAATTCTTACCGTTAAACTGATGTTTATAAAAGTGCCGACGATAGATAAACATTTTTTCATACACAAGTTGCTACTGCAATCGACGTACATTACTTTAAATCCTAACTCTTCTTGTTGGCTCGGAACTATACCCTGTTGGCACAACCATATATTATTTGATATTGCCCTGCTGAAATTTTGTCATATTTAAGCTCCGGTCAAATGAGGATGAGAGTTAATGAGAGTTGCAACTCTCAGTCGCGTTTGACCACCAACTCTCATCGACTCTCATCAACTTTGAGCTGGTTCAAAATTTGGTGAGAGTTGATGAGTGTGAATCGTTTGACCGGTCATGAGAGTTTCATAAGAATTTTAAACAACTATAGTCAGACTAGAGTTTTGTACTTTCTATAAGAATTAGCTGAACAAAATAACACGTTATGACTGTGTCTTAACAAGAAAAGCTAAGATGTCGCAACTCTCATGAAACTCTCGTTCTCGTTTGATCGGGGCATGAGAGTTGAACAAACTCTCAAGCAAACTCTCGCTTGGCAACTCTCATCAACTCCCATTCTCGTTATTTACAGTCACATACTACCCCCCTTTAAGAGTCAAAGATATGTTTTTAACGAATCTTTCTCTATATTTGACAATCATTATAGGCTTGTCCAAGTGCATGACCTAGGAAGTATCACAAAAGAGAAAAATATTGTGTAACAATATTAAAGAATGGAATAGACTTGATTTCAGAGAGTAACTCATGATATAGGTGTGGAAGTTTTTACTTATTACTTTTTGCAGTAGCAGTGTAGACAAATGCGGGGTTAAGAAAACATTCGCATTCATTCGCAAACTTTCTTCTTTCAGTCAGTGGTGGAGCAATAGAAAGGGACACTGGAGCAAATACCCCACCACGTTACGGTATTAAAAATGCCCTGGTACTGAGAATATAGAGATTGAGATGGGAGAAAATAGGGTAATACATGGGATAGAGGGAAGGTGTAGAGACTACGGGAAACAGGTACGAGCAGCCTCGTGGAAGTATATGTGCGATAAGGACGATAAAGGAGGTCCAATACCCAATAATAATCAAAATTTAGTGAAATTAATCTTTGCACCTAACTTCAAAGTACGTTGCTTACCCCGACACTTGGTCCTTGCTCTGTTAGTTCCGAATATGCAGGGTTTCACTGGAGCAAGTATATATTCGGACATTTTCTGTAACATCTTGTTTCCAAGAGTAGTTCGTAAGTTCATTTTTAATGTTCCAGAGATCACCTCCTGATATTTCTAAAGATCATCAAGAGTCCTCTTAGGTTCCTCGGTGACTTGCGTTGGAATGTTGGTTTATTGCCTAAGCCATCACATTTCCTTGGTCTTTAGTAACGAGTGCAACAACTGTTGGAGACAACATTAATGCTAATACAGCATTACAATCTTACAATTAACGTTGTCGCGTTTGAATTGAATCTGAATCAACGTCAAAGAGATCGGGGTGTTCATGTCCACAGCGCATGTAATCATAAGCCATGTTGTTCCTTCACGCGGAACATAAAGCTTTGGGCGAACATAAAAATAGTCTTGTTTTTTTTGTCATAAGCAATTCGATAAAGTGATGTGAGATGGAGTAATGTAGTCTTTGGGTTTTGCAAAGTAGTGTTAAAGAAGTTTCTTGCACTTGATTTTGTGCGCCGGCCATTCGATTCCACATATCAGTTCCGGTCCTGACCGTTAGCTTTATCTTATATGCTTATATTGAGGAAAACGTAATGGCAGACGGTCATGCTAATGATAGCTCTTTGCTTCAGGAGTCTTGTATGGTGTCTAGTATCTTTTGTTTAGTTTCTGAATCAACAGATAATTGTGAGGAGATAGATTTAGTAATACGCGAAATTTGCAGCTCGCCTGGACAGGAGACTATGCTTCTTTGAAAAGATTTGTAAACAAAATTTGAAGCTGATCGGCGAGTGGAGCCAACCCGGCGGTGATAATTTAGAAAGTATTTACGGACGGAAAACTTCTATTACTTAAAGGGAAACAGGAAAGACCTACATTTTCATGGTAATGATGCAAGCGAGTTGAAACGTACAGCTTGTTTGAAGATATGTGGCGATTTGGCGAGAGATAAGGTTACCACAAACAACCCGGTGGTAGAAAGCAGTGACGGTTCAACATGTCAAAGCCGATATAGCGAACTGTTTGTTGATGTTCATCGATCAAGTGATCGATGAAAGAAACATTAACAACAATACTTTCCGTATTAAAGGAATTGATGATTTATTAACAAAATTTCAAAATTAAGCTGAAGATATTCAAAAGCAAATAAAAATATCAAAGCTGAAGCCATGCAGTGAACTTTTGCAAGAATATGTGAAGAAAATTTCGACATTTGAATATGCAAATTCTGAACACAAAGGAAGTTCAAGTTCAAGTACAAATAACGCGCCTAATCCTTCTTCATACAATTCTACATACAGAAATAATTAAATCATGCACACTCCCAAATACAAGACGCAGCAAAGACACAGCAAATACAAGACATATCAAAGTTTTAACGCAAATAGAAATGTCTCAATTGTCTCTCCGATGGATAGGAAATCTTCCTCTTATTGAGATATCGATATCAACGAAAATGAAACAGTCAAATTCAAGAAATATTTACAGAGTAAACCCCAGAGCACATACTTCCTGTCTGAAATGGCCAAGAAAATTACATCCTATAGACGCCCCAATCTCTATCGCTTGTTACCCACCGAAGTCTTCCAATTATAGGCAAAACCATCTTCGGCGAAGCTATCATCCCATCCCAACAAAGACGGTGGCTCACTGCACTTTTCTAAAAAAATGGAGATTTCCGATGTAGATACAAATTTTTCGACAATTTGTTCAAAAACAAATGACTGACTTGTATAAAACAATAACTAAAGAGTTTTCAAAAACATCCATAATCGCCGTTGCTAATGGCAACAATGACGTTTCAATATGGCGGATATTTTCGCTTTAAAGTGATTTAACTCGAAAATAACATCGGTGACCCCCATTTTTATTTCATGAAATTCTTTCTTTGAGTACGTACGTTGAATTATTTCCACAATTTTAAAAAAATGCGGTCATGGCAATTTTTTTCAAAATAGGTAAAAAAATATTCAACATATCAATCGGACGTGAGCCAACAAGACGTGATCCAACTTATACCTGTTATTTCATCCAACCGGTTAAAATGTACTTCGAATACTATAGCCAAAAGATTTATTAACACAAACAATTTCATCAAAATTCCTACACCATCCATCCTCTCAACCAACGCATGTA